>OX940899.1:23422482-24622482 GCA_954871355.1 Cabera pusaria | reverse complement strand
AAAGAAATGCTTACGATGTACATATTGTAATTCAAACCATTTTACCTTGATACGTTTGTACCTACTATCGAGCGTGTGAACAAAACCTCATTCTATAAGTGCACGGTTTCGGCTGTGGTGTCGGTGAGTGTAGTTCTGTAACTTTTTGGAAATAACAAGTAAGTACCTAGCTTTTATTGTATAATATTTTGCAACGTAAAGTTTTTTGGTTGATTCGAAAATAAAATTAAAAACCAAGTTTCTGTCGTATTATATAATAAAGATTTTCTCAATAACTAGAAATCGAAAAAATAAAATAGGTCTTCATACGACAAAAAGCCCTATTAACCGACTTTAAAAAAAAGGAGGATGTTCTATGTTTCACTGTAAAATATTTTTTTTTTCTCTGTCAATTGTGGTCCGATTTTTTTAATTATATATTTATTTCAAAGATTATACTTTTGTAGTGGTCTCATTGTAAATTTATCAAGTATCTCCAGAGATATGGCGATAATAACCGCAAACTTGCTACTCAAATTGAATACAGTAGCATTTGAAGTCGGTTTTTTAAACGATCCTAATTATTTTGAACATGTTATGTAAAGAAAATAATATTAAAAAATTACATAAAAATGATTATTTTTCGATTGCTGTTTATATTAACTACACACTGATTTAATGTTTAGTTATTTCCAAGTTTAATTTGATTTATTCTGAGTAAAGATTTTTGTTAATTAAATTGTGTATTCTTAGTTTTAAACTAATGTGTACCAATTTCTATTTTACAGGAGCGACAAGCAGCAGGGACAATGAGATCTTCATGAATTTAATAAATTAAAATCCTTTAGATGAAAATGGTGAGTGACTACGCTTGAATTTTAATTAACGTATATACACACATTTCTTTAAAGCACAGAAAATATAAAAGTTGGTGCTTTAGGGGTAGCAGATTTTAATTTTGTAATATTTTTTGTATTGTTTCAGATTTCCAGTATGAACACCTACGCTCTGGAATTATACAAATGTATCTTGTTTGATCTAATAAATATTTCGTCATACAAAATTAGTTTGTAAGATTTAAGTAAGTAAATTTTTAGTCACTACCAGTGAAAAACACCAGTAACAACTGAACATTTCATTTGGTTTTATGGTTTGTAAGATGATGTAAGTAAAATTATATTTTTTTAAATTCTCAGTTAGGACCAGAACAAAATACTGGTAACAACCTGAGAATTTGACATTGTGTTATTAATTAACTAAACCCAAAACTTTTCCTTTATAATCTTGAAGTATAGTGTGCGGTACGGTTCAGTCACACTATACTTTTATCCTTAATTGCACTGACTGGTGCACGGTAAAGGTAATAAGTCGCACTGGATAGTGCGCGGTAATTTATCGTAAGTATTCCGACAAAAAGTCATTACGGCTTTAGTAGAAGTAGTAGAACAGGTTTATCTGACTATACGATATACTCAAAACACAGGTAGGTTAGGGCGCGATAATTTATCGTAAGTATTCCAACAAAAAGTCATTACGGCTTTAGTAGAAGTAGTAGAACAGGTTTATCTGACTATACGATATGCTCAAAACACAGGTAGGTTAGGAATCGCAATCGGTGGAGATAATCCGACCTTGGGCTCCCAGAGTGAAACTTACCATGGATCACTTAACCGATTGTGTTTAGACATCGCAAACGGCGAGAGACAATCCAAAATTATTACACCGGAGGCTTTGAGTTCTAAAACACAAGTGGCGAGAGATAATCAATTTTTAGTTATTGGGTGTTCTACTCCAGCTACATCTGTTGATTAAACGATATACCCAACTGCAACAAGTGAGCGCAGCAAGCGGAGCGAACGCAGTTGGGTATATCGTTTAATCAACAGATGTGGCTGGAGTAGAACACCCAATAACCACCTACTTACGTGTGAAATGATAATTCTGGATCTTTTACGCCTCCTTTAGTTGTTCTTGATGGATAAAACACAGCACAACACGACATAATTTAACCATGTAACAGGGTTTCAGTCTTTAAAGCTATGTTTCTATTTAATTTTTAATTAATAAGTATGATGCGTCGCTATATTATGGCCTGCTAGCCGGTTAAAAATGGACACGATCACCCATGCGCGAGGTTGTCAATTGGATATTAGCTTTCTCGTTTACTCTTATCTCGCGATCCCTGTAATAGAAAGGGTAGGACAATGTGTTGATAGAATGAAAGTCGATGTGACAACGTCACATGGCTGACATGGCTCCATCCATTGTAATCCATCATCCTAGGCCCTAACACTATCCCACAACCTGAGCACTTTTGTGTTACACTTTACTGAAAAACTATCACGCCTTTTGATTTGTGCTTTAACGTAGCAATTTAAATTCACATGTAAATGTGTTATCAATAAAAAAAATAACATTTTATGACCATTAAAAAAATTAAGATTAACAATTTTGTTTCTAAGTTAGAATATTATTGTACTACTAACGCCATCTGTTAGAAGATCAAAGAACTAACTTCGCTGCAAACATAAGCTTTGGTTACTAACGCTATCTGTTGGATATCTAAAGAATTTACATCAGTCATACAAATTACATCTGGTATAAGTGTGACTATTTGTGGCAGATTTCTACCATTTACGCAGAGTTGGGACCTACATTTTTACTCTGGCAGATTAAGCTGACGATTCCAAAAAGTGGCAGATTTCAAGGATCTTTATGAATTTTGAAATAAAAATAGAATTTTGACAATTTTCTGTGTCTATTTAAAGTATAACATTTTTATTATGCATTTATTTGGTTGGAAATTTGTAAAAGTTGGCATGAGAAGGTAAATAAACTTTATTTTTATTCTTTATTTTATGCCGTTCAATAATATGATAGCAAATGTAATATAATAGCAACTTAGCAACGTTTGTTGGAGTGGTTGGTGGTTTGGCAGGTTTTTTGCCAGTGTCGGGCAGATTCGCCATTTAATATTAAAAAAACTGCCTTAAAAATTATTACCAGGCAGAAAAACTACGTTAGCCCTAACAAAGCTCGGCTTTTAGCTAGTTATGTCTATGAGCATACGGATTAAATTGAATTTGTCAAAACATCTGCAGTGTACCATCCATTTATTTATTAATGATTTAGTCTATGCCACGTCTGCGCTGACACTGCTGACAAGTGACAACGACACTGACCTCACACATGTAGTAATCTGTGACACTGTCAGTAAACGTTAAGACATCAAAATCCAAACAAAATTTAACAAAATAGGTACCAAAAAAGAAAAAAATTGTAAATTTTTGTGCTAATTTGTATTTATTTGGGTGATTGGGAAAAGTTATAGTAGGTAAAACCGTAAAAATATTAAACCTAAAACAGATCAAAGAGAAAAATCTGCAATAATCAATCTCTATCACCGGTGAGGTGAGCATTTGTAACATGTAACCACGTTCATCAAATGAAGTCGAATGTATGCGATGATAACAGTGATTCCACTAATAAATTTAAATATACATAATACATTTCAGAGTCATGACAAAGCTACTGGAATGGATTTCGGCGATCTCCGCTGTGTTTGCGGTGTGGTATTCTCTAATCGGCGGATACGTAAAACACCCGGCGATCGAACAAAACATGCAGATGATCATGGTATCTCCTATAATTTTCGTCATTTTATTCGGCCTATATGCTGCCACTGTAGTTCTCTACCGAGTGTTTACATTCAATAACTGCGAAGAGGCCGCTAAAGAACTGCAAGCTGAGATACTGGAAGCCAGAAAAGACTTGGAAGACAGGGGGTTGAAGTTTGACTGAAAATTCCAATAGTAATTTAGATTTTATATTCAATGTTGTAAAATATATTTGTTGGTATACTTCAGATGTTTTCCACTCCTTTTACAGGCCCTGTACCTCAAAGAGAAATCTGGTACCCATATAGAATAACTTTGTTGTCCGTCTGTCTGTCTATCCATCTGTCAAGACCCTTTATCTCAGGAACACGTAAAGATATCTAGTTAAAACTTATATCAAATATATGGTTCTATGATATCTTTTAACAGTGAAAATACGAAACTTGTAAGTCAACGCAATCAAATGATATACTGTTTATGTCAGATATTTTCGCTTATTTGCTATTTCACAAGGGAATCAAAACCTATAGGGTACTTCCTGTTGACTTAGAATCATGAAATTTGGCATGAAGCAAGATCTTGCAGCACTTACATAGGAAAAAATATGAAAACCGTAAATATTTGTCTAATAAAAAAAAAGCTAATTTGCTATTACAAACTTGTTATTTGCGGTGCATTAACAGTATCTAGGCATCGGTCTAGGCATCGAACTGAAAAATTAGGTTTGTACTTTTAACCTAGTTGGACAAGTGTTTAGAAAAGCCTCGGTGCGCGAGTCCAATGCACACTTGGCCGGATTTTTTTTGTGATAGAAGGTAACAGGACAATCAAAAGTTTATACGAGTCCTGTTTACAACATTTCTTTCTAATGGCTGAATTGTAAGAGTGATTTAGGCACTTCTATGGGCTTTTGAACAGAAAGTAATTCACTTCATTTGGGTTAATTTTATGCCAATAAGCCCTTGAGTTACGAAATGGTCAAGCCATATATTTTGATTAAGGTGTAGGGTTTGTAGAAACTAGGATACAGGCGGAATGCTATAAGCTATGATGAGAGTTGAGAGTGTTAGGTTAGAGCGTGCAGAGCGAGCTTGGCTCTCCATAAGACCTATTCCAGACGGTTGTAATCCAGCGATCCAACCAAGGTGACCTTTTTTACAGTGTTTACAGAGTAGTATTGCTAGCAAAATGTTCTCGTCTCAGTGTTACTTTTCATGAAAATGTATGTGGGATATCGTTTCTTTTTGTAGTTACATACTTGTAATGTACGTTTTTTAACCTACTTCACAAAAAAGGAGCAGGTTCTTAATTCGACTTTTTTTTTAATGTTTGTTACCTGAGAACTCTGTCAAATCTTGACCAATTTGAAAAATTATTAAGCTATTGCATAGCTTCTATCGCGGGCCTTGAGCGTGGAGACCAAATCCAGAAATTCCGTAACGAAAATAAAACCTAACACCCCAATGAACCTCATTTTTTAAGCCTAAGCGTAGTAGAGATAAGGTCGTCTTTGGTTTCACACATCATTCAATTTAATTGTAAAACTTATACCCCTCGGACCGGCTAATTTTGATTTTGTCTTCTCGTTCCTTTTTCAAATATAAATTCCGAATTCTATTTTCAAATTATGTCAAGGGTGAACAAGTCCTCGGAACTTTACATAATTCCTCCTTGTTAAACACTCACTGCCTTCATACATGTAGCTGTGACACAGATAGGTGTATTGGTATTTATCATCTATGTAACAGTGAATATCTGCACTCTGTCTCTATCTGTAAATATGAATAAACAAAGTGCATTTATTAATGAAGAAAGTCACGAAAAATATAGTGAAAGAAAATGAGTGAGTACTTATGTACATATATTTTATTATTATTATCTCAAATGCAGTATTATTTTTTGTTTTGTTAATTTATATAAATACTGCTATAAAGATAAGCAACATTTTTTATATTAAAATGAGCGATATTAAAAGTAGCTCACTTCTCATTTATTTATTAAAAGAAAAAAAAATGTTTTCTTATCGGTCACCACGCTCAAAAAGTGTAACTTGAATCAATATCAAAGAAAAATAAACTGGCCAAGTGCGAGTCGGACCCGCACAAGTAGGGTTCCGATTACACAAAATTTGCCGGAAAAATAAAGTACAAAGTACATCGATAATATAAATACCGTGTCAATACTAAACATGCTTATTTACTACAACGCCATCTAACGAATGTCTAACGAACTTCTAACGCCAACTAAGTGAACGTTAACACTAGAGATGCGCCGTATAATAGTTTCACCGAATTACCGAATACCAAATATTATTCGGATTAACCTTTACCGAACCAGATATTCGGCTGAATTATTCGGTTAACCACATAGAGTTAAACCAAAAGAGTCGCTATCCCGAGTACATTTTGTCGAGCGGTTATCATTCACGCGGGGGCAGGGGGGAGCGGTTGCCGCCATAGATAAAACCGACAAACAGATGTGACAAATTGTAGATTAAACACCTATCGCCACACCGTCGATACTGAGTTACCGACGACGACTAAAGTACTTTTTGTTAAAAAAAAAGGAGGATAGGATACGATATTAGGATAGGATACGTACTAATTATAACATACACTCGAAAAACATAACCCTCCTTCTTTCGCAGTCGGGTAAAAAGGCTAAAACCTTTAAATTGTATTTTAAAATTTAGTTTGATATTTTATGAACTAAAACGACTGCTTTTTGCCTAAGCTATCTCAATAATACATTTATAGATTTTTTAGATTTCTCATATAGTAACTCTATATCTCTCTCATATAATAACCTATTATACAGTAAATTACAGTATATATACACATATCAAACTGTTCTCCGAAGGTTAAAAATAGGCAATTTAATTTAGCTATAATGTCATATCTGTTTACACAATCTATGAACTGCGCGTGCAAACAGAACATGGCGCCGCGTCGTGAAGTGTCATTACAATTTGACAGAATAATGTTATATTTTAGCGTGTTTTATTCGAAAATCTTAACTTATGAAAAGTGACTCCGTCGCTTTTGTTAGTTTTTCCCGTTAGGATTTTACAATATCTAAAGACACACGATGGCATTTCGGAACCGCAAGTTTTTTCATAACGCGCGTGTTGTTGTTTTGAGTGCCGAGCTACGTGTGAGCGAGCGAGAAGAAGCCGGCCAGCTCCTTTGCGGTGTTCGACAATGCCAGTTCGAGATGTTTAGTCTCGAGTTCATAGGTCTATGGTTTACCATTACATTGTTTTGCCGCGTAAACAAGTTCTAACATGTACGCTACGTGCCGCTGCTGGTTAGCTGAGGAACGAGATGTGGATATAATTGAGGTTTATAAAAATGTTGATTTTAAGTTTAAAAATAAATGTTGATTTAAAGTTTAAAAATAAATATTGTTGTGAGATTTAAATTAAATGTTGATTTAAGGTTTAAAATAAATGTTGACTATACCTACTAACTATTGGTTAAGAATTAAATATGTTTTCTTTGACTTATAATATAACATGGATCTTATACAGGGCATATATATATATATATATATATATATATATATACTTTTTTACTTTATATATTATTGTACTATTCATTATTCTGTGTACAGGGTTACAGGAGAAGTCGTGCTAGATCCGTGAAGGGCGTGGAGTACCCGTCATTTCTGACTTATTTCTCTATGAAACACCCCACCCTAAACTTAACCCTTTTCGAGATATACGACTTTTTATATTTTTTTTAAATTGCCGATTTTTAGGCTACTACATTGATTTGTGTATTTTTTACGTGTCTTATTATTATTTTTGTTGCATTTTTACTTGTGTAATAAGATGCTTTAACGCGTTAATAATCAAAATAGTGCATAAGTTAGTTGAATAGACCGTAGTAGACAAGTGAAAGTTAAGAAATTAAAAAAAAATTAGAAAGTTTATTTTTCTCTAAGGAATATGTAAAAAAATATTATGGCACTTGTTCGGCAGATGTTTTTTTTAAATATCTACGGTTCATCAGCTATCCAACGAGGTATAACAATCTAGGGTTTGTATTAAATTTCGTGGAAAAAAGTAGTTTTATAGGCGACAGTGTAGAAGATAATTTACAATAAAAAGTAAAATAAAACAATAGGTAAAGCATGAAATGAACCGAAATTTGACCGAATAAAATAATGGAAAAGATGCCGAATACGCTAAATACCGAATACCAAACGAATATTGGGCGCATCTCTAGTAAACACAAAGGGTAGGGTAAACCAGTGTTTTTCAACGTGTGGGTCGCGACACTCGCGACCCTCTGGGGGGTCGCGAAGCCTCTATAAGGGGGTCATGGAGGGTCGCGAAGCCTCAGTAAAAGAAAAAAACAAAGTTTGAAAACATACTTTTAAAGAAAATATTGATTAAATAGCATTTGTAGGTGTTTTGACTGAGAGTGCTTATAATATTTGTTTCAAAAGAAAAATATGTAATTTGTTTCCTGTAGGCCACACGAACGAAGCCGTGGGTAGAAGCTAGAAATATAACAAAACACAGATTATAAACAGCGCAAGTAGGTCGATTTTTTTTCATACTAAGGGGGACGCGTCGCGTCATGAAAAAGGTTTAAAAACACTGGTAAACAATCGTTCATAGATGGCGCTATAGTAAAACATTTTTTTTGTATGGGGACCCCTTTTAATTAATTTCAACCGTCTAACTATCACGGTTCATGAGATACAGCCTGGTGACAGACGGACAGACAGACAGACAGACGGACAGCGGAGTCTCAGTAATAGGGTTCCGTTGGTACCCTTTGGGTTCGGAAACCTAAAAATACTGCATAAATAAAAAAAAGCTATGTAATAGCTTTACCGCGGCAGTCCCCGAGTGCCACACGTCTTTTTAGGGTTCCGGAACCCTATTACTGAGACTCCGCTGTCCGTCTGTCTGTCTGTCTGTCCGTCTGTCACCAGGCTGTGTCTCATGAACCGTGATAGTTAGACGGTTGAAATTTTCTCAGATGATGTATTTCTGTTGCCGCTATAACAACAAATACTAAGAACAGAACAAAGTTAAAAATTAAAGGGTTTAAAACAAAAAACGTGTTTATTACGATACGATACGAAATTAATTCACCTCGACGCAGCTAGATGGCAGCACAGGAAAAATTAGCACGCGCAAGCGTTTCATTTGTTAAATTGGTGGGCCTCGGTCGATTTGTTTACTTAGTTGAGATTATCATGCAGTAGAGTACAGTATTGAATAATACATCCACAATTTTAGTACATAAAGAGCTTCAATAGATATTAAATTTTATTAATTACCTTTGTTTGTATTAATACTTACTTATTAAATACTTAGTTGGTGTTAGAAGTTCCTGGCGTTCGGACTTCGGAAATTCGGAACAATCGGAACCCTCCGTGTGCGGGACAAAAGTCTGACTCGCACTTGGCCAGTTTTATTTAGGGTTCCGTACCCAAAGGGTAAAACGGAACCCTATTACTGAGACTCCGCTGTCCGTCTGTCTGTCTGTCTGTCTGTCTGTCTGTCTGTCTGTCTGTGTGTCTGTCCGTCTGTCACCAGGCTGTATCTCATGAACCGTGATAGTTAGACAGTTGAAATTTTCACAGATGATTTTTTTGTTTTTTTTTTATACCGAACTGGGTAGCACTTGATCACTATCTCACCTGATGTTAAGTGATGATGCGATCGATGATGGAGCGTGCTTACCCAGAAGATACCTATTCACTCGCGATTTGAAGACCCCCATATTGTACTTAATCGGAAACACGGACTCAGGCAGGGTATTCCATTCCTTAGCGGTTCGTATGATGAACGAAGAAGCAAATCGCTTCGTTCGGGTAGATGGTATATCCACCATAAATCGGTGGCGCCTTTTAGTGTCTCTGGATGTCCGATTATAAAATGGGGATGGTGGAATCAAATCATGCAGTTCCATTGCACACTCTCCGAAATGTATCCGATAGAAAACCGATAAACAAGCGACTTTGCGGCGATGCGCGAGACTCTGGAGTCTCTTGTTTACTAATAGGTCATCGCTGATGAGTTTTTTGGCTCTCCTCTCAATAGCTTCCAGTGTCTCCAGCTGGTATTTAGCAGAACCATCCCAAAGGTGAGAACAGTACTCCATACACGACCGGACTTGTGCTTGGTAAAGATTAAGCAACTGTCCCGGTGTGAAGTACCGTCTCACCTTAGCCAAAATGCCAAGCTTTTTTGAGGCTAGCTGGGCTCTAGACTCAATATAAGAGCCGAAATTGAGAGTTGGTGTCAAAGAGATGCCAAGAAGCTCGAGATTGTTACTTATCGGAACGGACACATCCCGGAAAGTAGGAGCCAGTAGAAATGGGCTCCGTTTAGCGGAGAAAAGACACGCCTGGGTTTTCGCAGCATTGAACTTGACCAGATTGGCATCGCCCCAATCAGAGACTGCCTTCAAAGAAAAGTTCAAGCGTTCGACCATCGCTTCTCTAAGAGACTGGATTTGTAATGCACTGGTTCGTGCGTTGGATGTATAACTCTCTACAACCGTGCTGTCATCTGCGTACCCAAAGATACCGGGTTTAAGCAGGTCATTAATATGCAGCAGAAAAAGTGTTGCAGAGAGTACTTATCCTTGAGGGACTCCGGCATTTATGGCCAATTGGTCGGAAGAACAGCCATCGATGACCACTCGAATCGACCGATCCCTTAAGAAATCTGCTATCCAAACACATAAACCAGTGGGCAGGCCGTATGAAGGAAGCTTGCTAATAAGGCTATCGTGCCAAACTCTGTCGAAAGCCTTCGAGATGTCAAGAGAGACGGCCTGCGCGTCGCCGTGGTTCTCGATGGCTTCGCTCCAGATGTGCGTGGCATACGCTAGAAGATCCCCAGTAGACCGGTTTCGGCGAAACCCGTATTGTCGGTCACTGAGGAGATCGTTCACTTCTAGGTATGCCAGGAGCCTGTGGTTCAGTACACGTTCCATAGTCTTACAGAGTATGGAAGTGACTGAGATAGGCCTGTAATTGACAGGGTCTGCACGACTACCCTTTTTCGGCACGGGTTGCACGTTTGCTTGCTTCCAGGACTTAGGCACTTGACCAGTCGTCATAGACAAGCGAAAGAGGCGTGTCAAAATAGGAGCCAACTCAGGCGCACACGTCCTCAAGACTACAGCTGGTATACCGTCTGGACCACTAGCTTAGTTCACGTCTACATTGCGCAACGCTTTGCGTACTTCAGTCTGACGAATGCGGATTTCCGACATAAACGTCCCGCAAGTCGGCAGACTAGAAGGTACAGCATTGCCAGCATCTAAACGTGAAGACTCCGCAAACAGAGTAGCAAATAAATTCGCTATCTCTTCAGCCGAGTGTGCTAGTGATCCATCGGGTTTCAGTAGTGGAGGCAGTGAGGGACGGCAGAAGTTCTCTTCGATCGACTTCGCCAGGGACCAGAACGCTTTGCTACCCGAGGGGTAAGAAGCAAGTTTGTTCCCTGTTCGGCGTATGTGATCGAAGCGAGCCTTCTTGAGAGCCTTTTTGCAGGACTTGGCGGCTAAGTTAAAGGCTTTCTTCTTTTCGCGTACATCTCTAGTCTTGCGGGTTCAAGCATCAGCCCAGGCTAAGTAAGCTTCATGTTTTGATGCTTCTGCATCTCTACATTTGGCATTAAACCACGGACGAGCTTTGCTTGACACCGGAACGTCAGAAAATGGTATGAAATATTCCACACCCTGACGTAACACTTCTGTCACAGCATACGCGCAAGCTGAGGGATCGCTCGAAGAAAAACATACCTGCCGCCAAGGATAAGACGCGAAAAAACAACGCATCTCATCCCAATCTGCTGACCTGTATCGCCACACCCGCCGGGTGCCTTTTTGGCTGGGATCGGGCGGGGAGTAGACGGAGACAGACTTCACCAGACAGTGGTCGGAGCTACCTAAGGGTGATGAAACCGACACCGAGTAGCGGTCTGGTTCTGTTGTCAGCAGAAGGTCCAAGCAATTGGCTGTATGGCCATCAACGTCCGGTATCCTTGTTGCTCCCTGGACCAACTGAGTGAGGTCTAGCGTTAAAGCAAGCTTTCGCATCTCTCGACCGGCGTGGTCTGTGCTCTGGTATGGGTATAGCCAGTCTTGATGATGGGCGTTGAAATCCCCCAGAAGCACTAATTGAGCAGAAGGATACCTCTGTTGGGCCACATCAGCCGCCTCACTGAGGTGGTTTGTGAGCCTGTTTGTCTCTTCGTCTCCGCTGTGCGCACGGTAGACACTAGCATAAAGAATTTTCTCTATGCCAGTGTCCACCAAAATCCACATGACGGAAAGTTGAGGGTCTTCAAGGTTGCGGAGACGCCGATAGCAAATGTCATCGCGGGCATACATACAAACTCCTGCCCTCGCCCTAAAGTTATGCTCTAGAACATAGCCTGGGTAGGCAAGGTACGCCGCGTCAGCTGGACATTTGATCTGCGTCTCCGTGAGGAACAGAATATGCGGTTTTTCGGTCTCAAGGTGGTGGTGGACCGAGAGGATATTGGAGTGCAAGCCTCGGATGTTTGAGAGGTGCACTTGAAGGGAGAGGACGTGCTTCCGCTGTTTAACCTTTATTCTGTTTCTGCCTTTCATTTTGTGGGGAGTGAAGTTAGGTAAGGGAAACGGAAGTGGAAACGAGGCGCTAATTACCAACCCGTGATACATATTAGGTCTTTTCACCTATTGGGAACCAATCCTGGAGACCGCGGGGACGCCCGAGCTGATGTATTTCTGTTGCCGCTATAACAACAAATACTAAAAACAGAATAAAGTTAAAAATAATAGGGGGTCCCTATACAAGAGACGTGTTTTTTTCGGCATTTCACGCCATCTATGAACGCTTAGTAAGGTAAACGTCCCATAGATGGCGTTATTTTGAAATGTCGATCCCTAAAAACTTTTTTTAATCGTTAGATAGCGTTATAAGAAATAAAATGTTTATTAATTATTATTTTTTGGTGGCGAATAATGATAGTGGTATTTTTTGCTCGATCTTATAAAATACTGTAGTGTGGTACGGAACCCTACGAGTGCGAGTCCGACTTGCACTTGGCCAGTTTATTTTTTGTTTGAGAGATTATACCTCCCGTTTAATCCCATTTATATTTTATCGACGCATGACAATTATCTCCGGAGATATGGAGATAAACATCTCAAATTCATTGCATACCTTGATGACAAATGCATTTGTATACCTTGACGACTGGCTATTTTGACTATCGCGGCATGTGAAGTCGCTTTTTTTTCGTTTTGTACGATAATCAATTATTTTTTATTTGTATCCAATATCGTACTAATATTATAAAGGCAAAAGTTAGTGAGTAACTAACTATCAGTTACTTCACGCTAACACTACTCAACCGATTGAGCTGAAATTTGGTATGTACCTAGATAGCCTAGACCTTTAAAAAATACATAGGGTACTTTTCCGATATTCCCACGGGAACAATGTCTACGCGGGTAAAACTGCGGGGCACAGCTAGTATTCCAATAAATACCAATTCTAAATTCATATGTTTATGTTCCTAGCTTGAAAATTAACTTAAGTTCCATACAAACTTTCATCCCCCTATTTTAAGGCATGGGTGCCAAAATGAACAGATTTCTCAATATTTATGTTGCTTTAAATCCTAGCTTTTACACCAAATTTCAGCTTTCTATGATTTCAGGAAGTACCAAAGCTTTGCTGATCAGTCAGTGAGTAACAAAATCTGGGTATTGGGTATTTTTATTAGCTTTTTATTAGCTTCACCTGTATGTTTGTATGTTTGTAACCGACTTCTTTGGGCGTGATTTTGACCCACTTTATACGGCCAGATTTCGTTCAAACTTTATAGATTTATCGAGGACCGATGACAATACTCTAATATGATAAAAAATTATTCCATTTTTCAACTAAAAAGTAGAAATTAAATAATAGTTTAAAAAAACTAAAAAACGCTTTTTATAGAAAACCGAACTAAAAAATAGAAAATAAATTTAAATTAAGAATAGTGTTAAAAATTTCAATAAAAATATAAATTAATAATAGTTTCAAATATTTTTTTTATTCACTAAAAAAAATATTTGATTAAAAAAAAAGCGTGGGGTGCTTTTAAGATATTATCAAAATGATAATCACTCTACTCATATCTGTCAATAAAATATTTATAACTATTGACACCATGCACCTCACGCTTTTTTTTAAATAAAATATTTTTTTTAAATTATTAATTTATATTTATTGAAATTTTTAACACTATTCTTAATTTAAATTTATTAAAATTTATTTTCTATTTTTTAGTTCGGTTTTCTATAAAAAGCGTGTTTTTTAGTTTTTTTTTAACTATTATTTATTAGATATGATATAATTTGGAGGCACTGTAACAATTATATAATCTGTGGCACTGTCCAGCCAGACTGAATCTGTAATACCGAGTTCAGACTAGGCGATTCTGAACTGGGTGAACTGGGTATAAGAGGTCCATTACACGATCGGTTTTGCTGTCAGTTTGCTGGCAGTCACGGCCGTGACTGATGGATAACTGATCGTCTAATGGGGTGATTGACGGTGACTGACCGATATTACATACTTTTGATTGCTGCATCAGCAACCAAAAGTCATGAGTGAAGGTTTTGAATGACGGATAACCTACCGTGTAATGGACGCCTTAAGGTACCAAAATACGACGAAATGCTTCGAAAAAAAGTGGTAGCTATTAAAGTGCCCTGCGCTTTCGTTGTCTCGTCTTATATAAGAATTCCACCAAGGAGTTTCATATTGCGAGAATAAATAAGCTGAATAATAGGACCTTCTTGAAAGCACGTTTGCTTGATACTAAATTAATACTAAAGAGTAAATGAGGCGAAAGATGTAGTTCTAATTTTTCATACACGTGGCGCCATTTGCAAATTCGTGCCATTTTCATAAACGTCAAAGATTGTTTTGACTTTTTGACTATTTCATTTATGTTTGTTTTATTACCAATTATAGTGTTTTCTCGCAAATTTGCTGAAAAACGTTCTATGACACCTTGCCCTATTGTTGATTTATAAAAAGTTATTTATAATACTAGTGCGGTAAGTTGGTTTTTACAAACGTGTAGACGAATGTAAGCCCGAGACGAAGTCGAGGGTTTACCATAGTCACGAGTTTGTTAAAACCAATATCCGCACGTGTGTTATACAACATTTTTCAGCAAATTTGCGAGAAAACACTACAATTGGTAATAAAATAAATATGAATGAAATACTCAAAAATTCGAAACAAACAATCTTTGACGTTTCCAATATGAAAATGCCGTGAATTTGCAAATTATAACTACACCTTTCGTCTCATTTACTCACTAGTATTAATGTGAGACAAATGTATTAAGCAAAAGAGCTTTCAAGAAGGTTCTATCATTCAGCTTATTTATTCTCGCAATATGAAATTCTTTGATGGAATTCTTATGTAGGTTTTACGAAAATAAAAAATAAACCGTAAAAGATACGCACAGTGCCATACCACAGATTGTATAATAGTTACTTCGTGCCATACACTGGAGCGTGCGGTAAGTACTTACCGCACTCGTGCGATAAGTACTTACCGCACGCTCTGTTGTATAGTGCGTAATTTTTAACTTTCGAGCTATGTATACAGGCTTCGTAAATGCACTTTTTGTGCAAATGTGCTGAAAAATATTGTTCTGATTATATAAGTGATGTTTTTTTTAATATCTAACTTTAAATAGACTACTGTTTGAACACTATCTCGCCGTTATTACGTATAACTATTACTTGGTGGTAAGCATGGTGATAAGCGATGATGTGGTTGACGTTGTTTACCACGCTAGGCTTAAGAGGGTGATCCATTGGTGAGTGAATCCGCCGGTACGCCAACGAATTTGCGAGCCAAAAGAGGTCTAAATAGCAGCAAGACATAAGACCTTTGGCTCGCAAGTTTGTTGGCTGGCGTACCGGCGGTTTTACTCGCCAATGGATCACCCCCTTTAGAATTGTCTGACTCGAAGGCTGTGCTGATGCAACACCGTAAGTAATGTCTGTTGTAAATGTGTATAACAGATACTGTGGCACTGGATAGCGAGAGTTACACACTCTTGACATATTAATTACCTACTGACAATATGGTGGTGAAGTGCTATAAGTTCTCCAACTAAAATATTGTTGGTAAGTAAAATAAAACAACACTCTGTTTTGTTATTATTAGGGTTTATTTAGCTAATTAAAAGGTATTCGCGTTTAATATTTACAATTTTACGTTAAAATCCACACAATACAATGTGGTGAAACCACATTCTTTTGGTCAGCATGCATTTTCGAAAAGTTTTTGGGCATATAAAATACATATTATTTTATTTATACATTATCAAAATAATTATTTATAACCAAGTATAATAATATAATTAAATATTGCAAAAGATAGAAGCAAAATACCATTTTGTAAATTAAATTCTTACTAATGAAGATTCTTTCTTCAGCTTAGATGAAACAACTAAATTCTGATGCACTAACTAAAACTCAATCGGACAGCTCAAATAGACGTGCCTATTAAAGTCGTCTCTTTCTTACACCAAAGTTAAGACAATAATAACACTGTTTTTAGTGCCGTCATATTGAGTTTAGTGCAACATCAGAATCGGCACTAGTAAAATTTTGGACGGCACAGACGACAAATAAATAAAAGTTAGTTGGAATACACAAAGTTTTATTTTAATTACAATATAAACGAAATGAAGATAACGCTGAATTCAAATAGCTTAATTCTAATTTAAAGCTGCATTTCTTATTCATAAATTGCATAATATTGTTACAACCAGCAAAAATATCACATACCATATTATTTAATTTATTTATTTATACTTTAGTGTTATATAATAAGGAGGTGCTGACTTGGAAATGTAAGCTTTTATTGTAAGCTTTTTAATTGAGAAATATTAAAAGATCTTTGGAACTTTTTCATACAAGATGATAAATAATAAAGTTTTATGAAAATATTATTGCGTGTTATGTAATACCAGGAAATTAGTTAATATTTCTTTTTAATTATTCAGAAAGGCAAGCATTTCTTACAATTATTTTATTTATCATCTTTTACGATAAAGTATTAAAATAGTAAAACATTTTTAAAACATTTTTGTATTTTAAATATTATTGTAATCTGAAGTAAAGTCTTATGTTTGGCCAAACTGTCTTAACATTAATATTTAAGTGCACATGGGTAATAATATATTCAGGTATTTTATAATCACAATATTAAATATTCCGTCATTTTTATTCTTATTTTATAAGAAATATTTTAAATTATTAGTGGGTTAGTAAAGTTAAAAGGAATACAGCTACATCTATGTGATCTAAGTTGTAGACTAACGTTCTAAACTGGGTGATTTCTAAGCTGGGTGATTTCTAAGCTGGGTGATCTAAGTATACAGTTTTACATAAGAGGCAAATCTTGAAATCCTGCAATTACTATAATTCAAAAAATTAACAGAATCAACACAAATGTACAATCTACATTTACCTAATACCAATAGTGGCTTGATACTTATTACTTTAACAAAACCTTCCATACTACATAATATTATAAAAACGTTTGTATATATAAACATAGTATTATAAAAACTGTTTGTTAATCACGCATAAGACTGAAATTTAACAAGATACTTTTACAGCATGAGGATGAACATAGGCTACTAAATTCTTGGTGTACGTGAACGAGGTCGCGGGGTATGCTAGTATTTATTTATATAAAACAACCTTTTTAGATGGGTAGTTAGTATAAGCAATAAAAAATAATGTACCATATTATGCTGCTCACTAACAAAATGAAAACTCGTACCGTTTCCATGTATAATTAATATTATTATCAGTGCCGTTATTTCATACGCGAATCTACAAATATTGGCGTAGCTGATTTAAAAGGGGCCCATACAAAGCGTGTGTTGTTTCAACTTAATAATCTGCTCGCAAATATGGAAAAGGGCTTTGTACCTACCTATAGTTTTTCAGGACCCTTCATACTCGTATACATTAATTAGCAAAATATACAACCATATCGATAAAAATATACAACCATATCGATAAAAATATACAACCATATCGATAGAACGAAGACTATATATGGGTGTAGTTAGATGAAACTGAAAACTACGTCAAATGCCTTTTATTACAAGCTTTATCTCTACTTCGCGGCGAATTTATTAGTCCGTCACAAATCTTGCGATTGATTTTAGAGCGACTTCCCGGTTGCCGATTGAGCTGAAATTTTGCATACATGTGTATATCGCGTGACAATGCAATATTATGATGACATGGTGCTGATCTGATGATGGAGCTGGAAGGTGGCCAAAGGCACTCCTAAACTACACATGTTATACCCGTCGTGTTTGGGCTCGTTGGAATTGTCTTGACTTACTTGGTCCTAGGTTATGTAAAAGCTTGTGTTTAAAAAGGATTTTTTTAATATTACTTTTTATTATGTATTGCGATGATTTATAAATAAATAAACTGGCGAAATAAATAAGGCCGTATCATAGTAATACAAATTCATGCCTGAAGGCTATTACATATAAAAAAAGCGGCAATAGCCCAATGGGTAAGGCAATTGCCGGGCGATCGAGAGATCGTGAGTTCGATTCCCACCCATTACACTATTGACGTGAACCCACTCCAGACACAAGCATATTCAGCCTAGTTGGAGGGGTTAACAAGACTACTAGTAACGTGCATTCCACGTTTCTAGAAAGCTTTTAAAAAACAAATACGCTGAATGTACGAGACCGTCTTAGAAATCACCAAGTAAATTTAGTCCAGCCACGTACTTAGATAGAACATCAATTGAGCTAGATCATTAAACTACAGTTCCCTAATTCTGTTCCCACTTAGTTCTGTATCAAACCAGAAGATAATATATCTATGAGCTATCTAATGTGAGACTAGAATTTAATATGAGTTAAAATTTATAGAACTCACGTGTCTAGTGTATTTGTGAATAGTTATAGAGGTTTTTTATTGTCGTAGTGAGGTTATTGCTTTTTAATGAATGTCATTGTCTATTTTAGGTTCATGTTTGCATGAATCCTTTTTTATTAGTGCAGTGTTCAAAGCGAAATTATTTAGTCAGCGGCGAAACAGTGCGCTGTTTGTTAATTTAACCGGTGGACTACCTAACAAAAAGCCTGAAACATTTTTCTTTTACCTAATCATACTATGAGAGCTGCTATCGTAGTCAGATTGTATTAAGTTTCTGCCTAGAGTTGAAAATGATGAAATGAAAATCATCTTTCTATATCATAAAATTATTTTTAAAAATTTAAAACGTTGACAAAGATTTTTCTGTGTTCTTAGTTAACTAATATTTATTATTAATAGGTAATTTAACAAATATCTCAAAATTATCTTCCAAAACTTGACTCCAATACTATTCACGCATACGTTTTTGTGGGGCAGCCTATGTTATGTAGATTATATAGTAATATTTTATTTATTTTGATCTTACATATTTTACTCTGAAATGGACACAATTTATCTGCTCAAAGCAGTTGATATTTACAATTACGTAACCATATAAGTACGGTAATCGTAAATATCTATGAGAACCAAAGACATTACAACACATTTGCTGTATTGTCTTTGATGAGCACAGACTTTGTACATTACTGATGTGCACTAACTTAAACTAAATTTAATCTGACAGCTGCGAAAATGATGCTTTCTTTATCTCACTTTTGATTTTCGATGGAGACGGCAAGTTTCAGAGCTGATTAGTCAGTGCACACGAGGAATTAAGCATCCATAGCTATATGGAATATTTATATAAATTCAATTAAAGGCTGCCCATTAATTTATTCTACTATTATGTCGCCCTATTTTTACTATACAGCCGATGATATGATATTACTTTAAAGCTACAATTTGAAATGTATCTATCTAAGTGAAGATAAGTTAAAGTTAAGAAATATGTAGTTTATAAATAGGTATGTAGGTAGCTAGAATGTACCATCTATGGAGGGGACCTATTTACTTTTTGATATCTAAAATAGTGTAGAGCCAATTTTGAAGACGTTAAAGGTTGAGAAAAATAAACAATCGAACTTAGTCTCAATTTTCAAATTGAGACTTTGACCACGAGGTGCTTACATGTCATTAAAGCAGTCTATGCGTAACATATTATGTACCTAGCACTGTTATCTTTTGTTAGATAATACTTTGTACGTTGTCTAATCAAATAGAACTGGGACGATTTATCTACTTATACATCTAACGACAGTTTCAATATTCGATCTATTTGGATATCACGCGAAAAAAGATTTGTAGAGAAAATGGTTAAAAGACTTCAGTTGTAAGAAATTTGAATATTGAAAACGGTCGTAAGAAAATTCAGAAGCGGTAGTTTTCCCAGCGTGGGTTTAAAAGTAAATTGTAAGTATTTCATCTTTGAAATTGGCTTTATACATTTTCTGTGTTACATTACATTGTTTTATATTCTAGGTAAGGTTCTAGGCTGCTACTTAGCTCTAATTTACGTATTCCTGAGTGATACTTTGAGATATACCTGCCTATAACAGACTGACATACCTACAGATAGATATCCGTAATATTGTTTACTAGAATCACTCAGGAATAATGGTAAGTATCAGTAAATTAAATAGTAAATCCCTGTTACATCACGATAAAATACGTCATAAATACCTACTCCATTTTATAAATGTTGTACCTACTCGTACCTTATTTAGTTTAGGGTGCCAGAAAAGTCAGAAATCGCAAAAATATTTCCCATATATTTTGTTGGCGATGGAAAAATTAGCAATTTTTGCAAACTTTTCAAAATATAGGCAAACATAATGGACATGATAATGGATAACGTTTTCCTGTAGCTACAGCTGAAGAGGTTACCTTCCCTTATGGTTCCGTCTCATAAATCGAGCCTGTACTTATCGTGGATGCAACAGGGTGTTACACATTGACCGTAAAACAAAAAAGCAAACACGTCACAAACAACACCAAAAGTAACGTAAAACGCTACAGTTATACTCAAAATTGGTCCAAAATGTTACTCAATTCACGTGAATAAATCTGTGTAAAATAAGGCGAGTGACGACAAAAGAGGGTGGCACATATTAATGGCCTCGCTGAAACTTTGTTAACATGCTCCATACATAAAACATTGTTTTGACAATGGCCTTTGTTCACTGAAACCTGTCGTTTGATAGTCGAGAAAAATGGATTGGTTTTAAAGAGGGAGAGGGAAGATCGAGAGTAGAGCAATCTGGACGTACCTACGAGCATTGGTAACGGATCTACTGTAAACAAGAGCAGCCAACAAAGTATCTAATGGAGGAATTTTGTTTAAAACCAAACGGAATTGGTGATCAACAATATCTTAAACGGTTAGAAACCATGGAAACCAGTCACGTGACTAGCAGGGATATTTACAATCGGAAAGTTTTCCGCGCCCAAATATCTCACGGATTAAATTATAACATTCTAAATTCTAAATGAATCTTTCCGAATTCGAAAGTATCTGAACAGGAATACTTATGGTGCATAACTATTGGTCGCGGAAACCTTTTTCTGATTTGTATCAGTGATTTTTTTTCGAATTGTAATTAATATCAAAGTTATCGAGCATCTGAGCATTGTGAATTGCAAAGATACAAGTTGAAGAAGAGGCAATTACCGAATCGAAATAGGTATGTTAATTATTGTGAATAGCCCTGCTGATCGGCGGACTTTGTTTGTTGCGAATACAGAATTTACTTAATTCCTAGTCCGTTGAAAAACTAGATTCGCCACGTGTGAACTTGGCATTACAGTATTACCTACCTACTGGTTACAGGGTGGTTGAATAGGATAAGAAGTAAGCTTCAAACGTTGCCATTTTCATACATAGTTAAGTAGTAATTTTCCTTAAGGACGTCGGATTTTTTTTTATATACGTCTTAACATTTTACATGTAGGTATGTGGACAAAAATATCATGGCATGTAAGCGTTGCAGCTTGTCAACGTTCCAGTCCGCTGTGAGCTGGCCGCTAGTGCGCTTCGCAGTAGTTAGAGCACTAACAGCACATTAGAAGAATACTAAATCAAAATATTTGATTTGGGTCCACAATTTGGCGCTAAAAATTAAAGACCTAATTTAAAAACAAGGCCTATTAAGGGAACAAAATACAGTGTTTAATTATTGCCGCTTTTCAATGCAGAATGCAAGCGAATGCATTGCTGGAATCACATGCCTTGCACCCGTCACGACAATTACGAGTAGGTGGGTAAGTACCGACGGTTTAGGCTTCCTTCAGACCGATCAAACTGTATACGTATTACGTGAGCTCATTGTGTACTATGTGCAGAATTAACTCTTATTTTTAGTAGCCAAAGACCCTCCACTACCTACTTCAATTGGAAGATGGGGTGGGGTGGAATAGTTGCGCTCAGTGAATTGAACTAAAGTTTTTTTCATTTTTTTATATATTTTTTTCATATAGGCTATCGTTTGACCACTATCTCGCCTGGTGGTAAGCAATGATGTGGTCGAAGATGGTGCACACGCTACACCCAGAATACTCTGACTCTCAAGGGCTGTGCTCTGTCGGAACACCGTAAGGTTATGGCGGCAGATTTTCTCCTTGATGATAGTATGTAGTAAGCTACTTTTTGGTAGAAAGTCAGGCGAAACATCGATATAATATTCTCCTACCACCTGCGGACGAGCGCCCGTGCTAGGGCTTGAACCGGACAGAACAGAACAAGTAACAAGAATGTACTATTATTATTGTTATATACCGGCTGTAATTCACGTACTTACTTACACACTTACGTGAATTACAGCCGGTATAAAACAATAATAATGTTACAAATTCACGATAATTTTAAAATAAAATAAACTGGCCAAGAGCAAGTCGGACTCGCACTCGTAGGGTTCCGTAACACAGTTAAGTATTCCATAACTATGATTTTTCGCAACTACAAAATTAACTTTGTTTTTCATAGTGCTTGTATGAAAAACAAAGTTATCTTTGCGGTCGCCATATCTCTAAAACTGCTAAGTGTATCTCGTTCAAACCAATTTTCGTTGTTAGTTTTTATTGAGATCTACAGCATATATATTTTTTTAGATTTTTCACTCCAATACTTTAAAAGTTAGAGGGGGGGGACACACATTTTACCATTTTAGACGCGCTTATCTTTCAAATGATTGACTTTGAGGAAAAATGATTTTAGGAACCTCAATGTCATTTTTAAAGACCTATCCATAGACATCCCACACGTATAGGTTTGAAGAAAAAAAAATTTTTGTTTCAGTTCCCCCCCTTAAACTTTTATATTTTTTATTTTTGTATTAAAATCGGAAAGCGGTTTACAGAATACATCTACCAACAAAGTTTCAATTTTGTAGTCCTAACAGTTTCGGAATAAAATGGCTGTGACATACGGACGGACAGACAGACAGACAGACACGACGAATCTATAAGGGTTCCGTTTTTTGCCATTCGGCTACGGAACCCTAAAAAAAGAATGTAGTATTTGCTGTTGGGTTGGATTTAGACGCTCGAGTCAAATGCGATATCGTGAGAATTACGTAAAGATTTGCATTTATGCCTTAGGCCTTGAATGCTGGCTGTTTTAGTAGCGCTCGTAGTTTCAACAAATGAATTGAACTGTCTTCCAGTACCAGGACGTATACGAAAGTTTATTTTACTCAATTTATCATTTCCAACATCTGTTGTGCTACATCTACAGCTGTGATTTTTCTCTTGGGAAATTATCGTGGGAATCCGGTATAATAATTTAGAAACAAAGGTCACGCTTTATACGTTATATATATAAATAGATAGATGGAATAGGTATCTCAAACACCTATTCTATCTATTTAGACATTCTAGACTACTTAGAGTGTACTTAGCTTTGATTCATGAAAATCCGTTCTGCCGTTTTAAGAGCGAACGCAGGGTGTACTTTTCTATACAAATGTATTCCCCCGTTTCCTCCCTTGAAAATGCTTCTAGAGCACAATTTGTTTTAACAAAAAATCAAGGTCTGCTGTAGCTATACCCCGATCATTTGCTTTTTTTGATCAACCAATTTCAAAAATAAATATACGCCTTTGTATCTCCTCTTTAAGAATTTTGAAGGGTCATATTTCTATTTGCAATTGGTTGGTCACAAAAAGCAACTAATACGGGCATACCTACATCAGACCTTGATTTTTTGTAGAAACCAATTTTGCTCTAGAAGCATTTTCAAGGGAGAAAACGGGGGAATACGTTTGTATGGAAAAGTGCACCCTGCGTTCGCTCTAAACACTGAGCTATTTTTTAGTCGATGACGCTATAAAATCAACTTCCATAGGTCTGAAAAATTCTAATTTAGGTAAGTATCCTCTTACTTCAAAGATATTGTAATAACATGGTAGCATTAACCTGATACTGGGGCATCTTCTGGACTGGAACTGCAGGATACTCTACTCTTTACTAACTTATAGCAGGGATGTCAAGTTTGGGCTCATTGGATTGGTCTCAATGAACATATTATACGTAGATCAGTTGGGGTGGTTTTACATTTTTAATTTAAGTATTATCCCGTCAAACGCGCGAGAACATACCTAGTTCCAATAATGCAAGTGAGTAACGAGCTTTGATTTTCTATTACACAAAATGGATACTTTTAACTATAATATGTTATGTTTCTTTTAAGTGTCTCACACTTTATATTTTTTGTAAATTGTTAAACACAATCCAAAATTTCATCGTACCGACGGGACTCGAACCCGCACCCCCCGGATTACACGTCCAGGTGCTCTGCCAATTAAGCCACGGTTCGATACATCGATACTACGATATTAGTGGTTACGAGTTAGTTATAATATGTTAACTATTTTTTAATTAAAAATATTCCGTAATGCCTATATTTTCGTTCTATCCTTCGACTTAAATCAAGTTCAGATTCTAATCGGAAGCCCATTGAAAATTAATGCAACAATTAGGGTAGTGGTTCGTTGGCCACGTACACTGGGATAAACAAACTTCTGTTGTAGGTAAACTTCTAAGGAATTTATATTAGTAGGTATAGAAAATTAGGAAAAATATCTCGAATCGGTGTGTGTTATCCAGACTAATATTATAAAAAAACGTTTGTTACTCTGTCTGTTTGTTACCTAATCAATCATGATTATTTACACATAACATAAATAACTCAGGTGACACAAAAGTTCATTGACAGTCATACAATTCTCGGTGTACGTTAACGAAGTCAGCTATTTTTTTATATATGTATCCACTACTTTAATAAACTTATAATTTAAGATACGAAAAAACCGACATTACATGCCGCGCGAGTCATTTTCAGTAGCAAGTTTGAAGATAAATAATATTATCTTCTAATATCTAGAGATACTCATCAGATCCAAATGACTTTTACAACAGGACCAAGAATTGAGAACCTCCTAATTTTTTGCAATAATTGGTACATTTTCAGCAGATTTTTAGTGACAAGTTTGAGGTATAGATATCGTTGGAGATACTCATCAGCTGTGAATGCAACCGTACTCATAAAAAAAAACATTCAGATCTGTTCACAATTGGCGGTAAAATCGCGTTACATAAAAATAAACATATACCCTACATATAATAATAAAACATATACCTCGTTACAGATGAAATGATAAACTTCTCCTTTTTTGGAGGTCGGTAAAAAATTCAGACATACATAAAACATTAGATACCAAAGCAAAACAAATAAAAAATAAGTTCAAAAACTAAAACCCGACTACTGTAAAATCACGCTCTAAAAAGTATGAAACAAGAAAATATTCTCAACTGAGATTGCTATGTACAAACTATTCACATATTTTTAGAGCGTGATTTTTCAGTAGTCGGGTTTTGGTTTTTGAACTTATATTTTATTTGTTTTTATTAATGTTTTATGTAAGTTTGATTTTTAACAACCTCCAAAAAAGGAGAAGTTCTCTTACTCCTTGTAGTACAGACAGAGATTACTTCATTCCACATGCTACGATCCTGACGTATTTAGTACCTCTTTCGCTTCTTCCACTTTCATGAGCGCCTTCATACATGCTCACCGGTTATAGGTACTTTTGACTTGGCCTTTCTTTAAAACGTCTACTTTTGAATAATGAAATAATGTGGCTACATTATGTCAAAAAGCAGCAAAATACAACAAACAGAAGTTTAACAGCTGTTTGCATTGGCGTCAATTCCATACCTCATAATTTAGTCTTATTTTAATACGCTGTGTGTCAATAAACAGTGCGCATTTGGCAAAGTTTCAAGCTTTCGAATTAGTGTCGATTTATAGTAGGTATCTAGTTGTGACTGAGTGCACTTGTCTACGACGATTTAATTAGCTTTAAAACTTTACAGTTCTAGCCAGTTTTACTCTAAAATCCATGTTCATTTTTAATACATTGTACGTATTCATAAAAATAAAATCTTAACTTTAGAGTTGATTATATTGGGAACGACTGTTTGTAATTAGTAGTCCAGAACTTTGCTCGTAGCGTCCAGGTTATTCACAATTAAAGTAGTTAGGTAACTTCAAGTTAAGCCTGTTCTATATAAAATATCCAGTTTCCTAAGCTCCTTTTCATAATTGAATTCCGTTCGCGAAAGAGAAACACTTTTAAAACGCTCAATAGTCTTCACAAGGAACGTTTCTTCACTGACGACGTCTAGATACGTACATGAAGGGTGTAAAGTTGCCTACAGATTTGCTAGATTTCTTACAATCGGACGTGTGACCAAACCAAATCTAAGTATTTCTTAACTGGCGATAATAACGATCAATAAAATCGAGCAAATCTATGAGCACCTTGCAGACCCGATTGTTAGTCAAAACATAGCATATCGATCGACAATCATCATCGAATCGACCGATCAATCGACTCGAGTTTTAGCAAATGTGTAGGCACGATTACGTCGTATGTTTGAAGTCCGCATAAGAACAAACGCACGTGAAGTTCCGATAGTCTCATACGAGTCTGGCGACAGCTACGGCCAGTAAGGAGATGCCGGCTTTGAGTTCGACGGAGGGACCGATGTGGGTGGCTGAGGAGTTTCCGGCGAGGATGAGAGCTCGGAGCCGCTGTCGCTCCCGGTACCTCGTATCCTCGCCCGGGGGGTCGAGACATTCGAACTCACAGCATCGCTCGCCCACTCGGAAATTTTTGCAGAACTGCGGAACAGATAAAGTTTTGGTAAGGGTTTTGAATGACTATAAGTTTGTTAAACTACTTAAGTGAAGTTTTTTTTAACGGCATTACTTTAATCACAATCCTCGTAAGAAGGAGTAACTTAGTTAGGTTATAATTACTGGTTAGATTTCATATTAATTCATAGTTTCGATGTGTGAGTTGTGGACTCAAGTCAGCTTATTTGATCTGCACATCATCTCATAGCAGTTTTCCAGCTTCAGACATGCACGCAGACGCAAAAAAATGGGGTGTTAAAAGTGTGACGTATGTGACTGTATAGTCTGTCTGTGGCATCGGAGCGCCCAAATGGCTAAACCGATTTTGATTTAGTTTTTTTTTGTTTGATTGGTGTTTTCCATTCCGGGATGTAAGGGAGCACAAATACCTCAGTGCTCCCAGCCAACCCCACCTGCCCGTGGTGTATCCTCCTGACCAACGAGCGAAGCACTGGCGACCGACAATTGGCGGTATAACCATTTTAAAATTATGGCGTAGCTAAATACTACAGGCCGGTGACGGGCAGCAGCGTTACCGGTGCGAAAAGCTACGTCCTGCGATCGCCAACCCGCCTGCCCAGCGTGGCGATTAGGGCATATTCCTCCCAAATACAGAAAGTCACACACAAAGACAAGGCCCCAAGGCAGTGACTGGAAAATAAGAGGCGAAGAACATCTGATGAACGGCTGATGATGATGATGGTGTGTTCATCGAGAGTGTTCTTAGCTTTGATTCATAAAAATCCGTTTAGCCGCAGCTCCTCACCACGAGAAGACTATTTAATTAATTCATGTGTTAGCGCCAAAAGTCCCATATTTTATTAATATTTAGAACTATGTGTTCACATCGCAAAAGTTTGAAGTTTACAACGATCTGTCACTTTATCATTGTCATAAGCCGGTGAAAATGGCCTAAGGGCCAGTTCACACCGCTACGCGTCGCGTCGTGACGTGACGATGCTTTTGGTTTTGCGCGGCGCAGCAAAACGCGCGATGCCACCAAATTATCTCAATGCAATGTCTATCTTATTGTGTAGTTAGTAAAGTTCAATCGTTTATCATGCGACTTCCCGTTGCGCCGCGGGGCACAGCCTGAAGCCGCCGAACTAACTCGAATATGTGTATCTTTATGTGTAGTAAATAAAGTTCTTTTTTGTATCACTCTCTTAATAAGTGCGCGCCGCGTCGCGTCGTTTTGAGCTGACCCTAAGTCAAGGAACCGGTGAAACTTGCCCTGAAAGTTATGCTATGTGGTTTTAATGGTCTGTACTCACATATGGCGGATCGCAGTATATCGCTTTGCACCACATGGGTTCGGAGTGGTAGCAGACACATATCGAGCAGACCCCTGGGCCAGGCACGTACAGCAGGCCATGGGGGATAGTCTTACCCTCCCAGTCCGTGCAGTCTTCTTCTACGCACGCTGGAACAAACCAAAATAAACCAGTTAAACATGGAAACATGAAAAAAACATATCGGATGTGGCACATCTCTAGATTTGTCAGGCGTAAGTTAGGCGTTATGGCTTCTTTTGAGGTGGTCTACCTCGAACGTATAAGTTACAACTCCTGTATAGGTGTCCAATTATAGTGCAGTTATAAAGGTTTTTTAAAGATATGCATTGACTTTTATTTTTTAAGGAATTATGGGCTAATAATATCAGCCATTTGGTAAAAGGTAACAGGACAAGCATGACGCTCGCCTAATGGTAAGCGATGACATCTACCTATAACAGATACAGCGCAAAATTCTGGCAGTCCAGAATTTTGCATGTCAGTGCACTGCGCCTGTAACCTTGAGACAAAGATGTTGAGTCTCACATGCCCTATAATTTCATTGGACACCTTGCCATTTCAACCGAAAAACATTCCTATTTCACGGCTGAAAATTATTTGGCAAAGTAGTGGTAACGCCCAGGCGGACTGGCAGAAGTCCTACCACTACAAAAATCGAGTTTTCGTTTTGTAACACTTGCACATTTAATTAATTTAGATTGGTTATTTTAGTAAATAACCAATCTAAATTAATTAAATGTGTAACATAATTTCAAGTTTTGCGCGCAGAAAGACCCATTTTGCAACATAACTATGGTGAGCTGCACAAAGTTACCTATATTAGTATATATTGTGTTACTCTTTGACCTATAATTCCACAAAAAACAATATTTATAGTTAAAGGTTCAATAAATTTCATTCAAATAAGGAACTAAAAAGAATAATTAGAAAAGTGTATTATTTCTAATCGCGTTTCTTGTGAACCAGTCGGTACAAATAAACACTACTGCGCTATCTGATCTCCGCCTAGATCGCGCACGCAGGACGCTGCGGTGTGTCCGTACCTTAAGAAGGCTCTATCTAGGCTCTAGGCTAAAATCACGCTATGACCGGAAGATAGGAGCAGAGCATCAATGAAAAATGTTGTAAAAACGGGGAAAAAGTATGGTTTCTCTCTCTCTCTTATCCGCAGTTGTAACTAGTGGGAAAGTATTCCCACTAGTTCAACGGTTGAACTGTTTAGTTGAACTAGTAAGAATGAGCCCATATGTGACACAGACGTAGTTGCACGGGTTAGCTAGTAATAAATAATATAGTCTGTTAATTAAAATTTTATCATATTTTTATGGAAACTTCAGTCATCACAACTTCAAAGTTTTGAAATTACATTAAGTTGTGTATCCCTTTGATGCTCTAGATAAAAAATATACCTACTGATATAAACTAAGTCAACATTTTCTCTTTAACATTCAGGGTCCAGAATAAATCGGTCAGTGAGTGGAAACCGTCTGTAAATCCAACTAGAGCTAGACAAATTGTGCTGCCATTTCGTGAGACAGTTTACATATTGAATAAAAATACTATTTATGCACAGTTCATGGGTCGGAGAAGATATGCACGACCTTGCTGTTGTTCAACTTCAGATAAGCACGATATCATCTCAACCGCATCGTCATTTTACATCAGGTGAGATACGCAAGTGCTTGCGTATGGCATAAAAAAATGTCGACGTTTCGATCAAGTTGCATTTGACCGCGGTCAATAGAAGATAGCAAAAACAAATCACGAAAGCTTTGGAGACGAGAGGACCTGAGATCATTAAATGACCTACAATTTCTTAACGTACTATAAATATCTGTGTTTTGAAACGGTTACCAACCCATTGCATTTCGGGATTGGAATTTGAAGTTTAAATAAGTTATTTTTCAAAAAAAATTAAACCGACTTCATAACCACAAACAGGCACTCAAAAGCGAAAAATAAATTACTTAAAATTATTATAAGCGCTACCCACTTATCTATTTGAAGTCGGTGCCAGCCAAGTCTAATAGGTAGTAGATAGATAAATCCCTACATGTATCTATCTACTTACTAACCTACATGTACCTACTTACTACTATTACATGCATAGTATCTATCTACTATCCAATAGACTAAGCTGGCACCGACTTCAAATAGATAAGTGGGTAGCGCTTATAATAATTTTAAGTAATTTATTTTTCGCTTTTGAGTGCCTGTTTGTGGTTATGAAGTCGGTTTAATTTTTCTTGAAAAATAACTTATTTTTCCCTTTTTAGTGCATTGTGTTCATTTGGTACCCTTTGGGTTCGGAAGCCTAAAAAAATTGACTTTAAATGCCGCGCTAAAGTGAAAATATTCACTAGTAATAATGATGTCATCAAGGTATCAAAGGACAATGTTCAAAATGGCCCTGTGCAATTAAAGCATCTACAAGCATCTACAAGCACACACACGATAATTAATTGTCTATTTTATTACAATAATTCCAAATACTTTTATAATACAGACTAGTTGTATTCCAAAATGAATATTAAAAAGTATTATTTGCGATTATTAACATTAATTGCCGCCATATGGCCAACAGAGTACTGAATCACTCTACTACGTTATAAGAGGCACTTCCCTATATTGTTGAAACCCGAATTATGAAAGCACTGTGTAGCCAACCTAACAACGGAAAGTATTATTTACGTAGTAACTTTTATATAATCTGTGGTATTATGCTTATAAATTATTTTTTGCAGTGTTGGTTGGTACAAAGTACGTTCATAATTCTGAGTTATTTAATAATGTATGCAGTGTCGCGGGACTGAAATGGCCGCCATCTTCGCCAAACGTCATGTCATGTCAAAAAATCTTAGGTATGTTTAAAAAAGTTTGCACCCTAACAAGACTTTGCCCGGTAGAACATTCCTGTGAAGACAAATTATTTATATTTATATATAATTATTTATTATAATTATTCATATATAATTATTTATTGAGGGCCCGGTGGCGTAATTGGGAGAACAGTCGGCTTTGATGCCGTGGTACCGAGTTCAAACCGCCGTGCACCAATGAATTTTTCTATCGCAAAATATATGTGCGCTTCTCACAGTTGCCCTCCGGTGAAGGAAAACATCGTTAAGAAACCAATAACCCCCGCATGGTAGGACATATCTAGTGTCCGCCTGGCCAGCTACCACCCTCAAGTTAGAAAATCTGTCGCCAAACATCTAATGTGTTCAGGCAGCTATCCTTGAGAGCCAGTTCCCATTCTAATCCACTTCTCTATCTTCGACCGCATCATCACTTAGCAACAGGTGAGATAGTGGTCAAACGCTAGCCTATAAGATATAAAACAAATAAAAAATATTAATTATCCCCACCTTTATTTCTATCTCGCTCACTGTTACCGTAACAATATCTGTCAAAAACCAAAATCAACGAGAAGAAAGAACCTCCATTGTGTATAATCATCTTGGGACTCTTCTACTAAAACCAGTACATTCTCCTATGTTTGAGGTATTTATCTCCATATCTCTGGAGATACTTATCAGATCTCGATAAAATTAAAATGGGACCACCTCGGAAACGTATCCTACCTATTAAAAAAAGAATCATTTGAATCCGTTCACAATTGACGGAGAAATCGCGTAACATACACACAAAAAAAAAAAACAGACGAATTGAGAACCTCCTCCTTTTTTGTGAAGTCGGTTAAAAATCAATGAAACAAATTCAAAATAATAAAACTACAAAGATGACAAATAAATATGTGTCCAACACATATAGTTTCTAAAGAGATATTCGTCTATTAAACTGAATCGTAAATGTCAGTGTTGAGGTCAGTAGTACGTCGACATGTCGTCCGTCGTAAATAATACACATTATTTCTGTATTGTTCCAGCAATCATGTCGTCTAGTCTCGTTATATTGCATATACTATGGTTAACGAAGTTTTAGTCAAGGCTAGCGTTTAACCAATATCTCACCTGTTGCTAAGTGATGATGCGGTCGAGGATGGTCGAGGCGGACACTATATAGTGTCCTGCCACCATGCGGGGGTTAGGGGTTTCTTAAAGATGTTTTTCCTTCACCGGAAGGCCATTGTGTAAAGCGCACATACATATTTCGATAGAAAAATCCATTGATGCACGGCTGGGATTGAACTCGGTACCTCTGGCGTCAAAGCCGACCATTCGCCCACGACAGCACCGGGCCCTCGACTTCTTGGTTATTTAGAGACCAACGGAATACAATTATTATTTCAATCGGATAAATTCAAAATCAGAAGCGTCAATTTGAATTATAAACATTGATTAATTAGTCACGGAAACCTTTCCGATTAGATTACATTTGTCGATGGAAAAAATCCATTAGTGCACGGCGGGGATTTGAACCCGCTACCCGTCAAAGGAATCCATTCTCCCGCTGTGCAACTGGGCCCTAAAATTAATTAAAGCAAAATATATACACGATTTTTATTTTCATTTTCCATTACTTACATATTTTTGTGCTCTACGTAAAAAGCGGCAACACAAGCGTTACAATTGGTGAAATTATGAACATCTATTCAAACCACTACGCGCAAAATTGTGGCATTTTAGAGTTTTGCGTGTCTCAGTGTTTGTTATAGGCAGATGAATAAATATCAGGAGTATTACTTGTTCTGATATAAAATATTATAAAAATACTTACATATTGTAAGGAATCGGAGATCGAAGATTTAATTTTTTTCCCTTCCTTTTTTTCCTTGAACCTTCAATGTGAGAGTTCTGACACACACCTGGATTTGTTATTGGTGTTTGGCACGGACAACTGGATATTAAAAATAATACAGAAACTCTTATCTAATAGCCGTTGCGTGGAAATAACGTTAAACTATAATATTATGTATAACTGTAAGACGCTTTTATATTTGTAATTTATGTCGACAAACTACATGGTTACGTCAAAGAAAGTCTGGCGATGTGTCTACAAAATGTTTCCCACATAGAAAAAAGATTGTTCTTTGTTCTTTTTACCCGACTGCGAAAGAAGGAGGGTTATGTTTTTTGAGTGTGTGTATGTATGTATGTTTGTATGTATATTTCATTGGCACGACCTAGAGCCTTAACGGATTGTTGTATTAGTATGTGAGTGGTGTCAATAGATTCGTCTTAGTCGTGAGTCACTGGGTACATGAAATTTAAAATAAAATAAAATTAAGGATTTTTGGGACCAAAAAGTAATAAAAAAAAATCTTTTTAAAATACATCGAGTGTAGTATCAAAATAAATATTTTTTAACGGTGATTACGAATACATATAACTTTTATATTTTACTGCAGTAGGAAATTCTAATAAAACCTTTTTTCACGCAGTCGGGTTTTTTGTACTTTTCAATAATTCACTCGTTTATGTTAGTTTTGTACCTACTGATAATTACAAAAATTGAGCCGTAGAATTTTTCGGTAATTTTAATACTTCTCTGTTTTTATTTGGGACGCTAGTGTACCTATTTTATTTTTAGAAACCTAAAATATCAAAGAACTAAATACTTATAGCTTTCTGAAATTATCGTTGTATTTTTAGGTACTCGTATTTGCATGTTTGAATTGGGTCTCTTTTAAAAACAAAAATCTTATTTACTTTGGTTCATTCCTTTTTTTGGTTTTGGTTCGTTCATTTCACTTTGTCTTTTCTATTCAACCATCAAATGGCCATTTTGTTCGGTTTGGATGGACATAGTCCACCGAATATACAGTCCGGCAAGTATAACTTGGCGCGGCTGTGCGCCACTTTTACTTTGTACTTTGATAACAGTTTCTCTTAAACCACTTTTAATTACTTTTGGCATTATTGAACTATTTTAATGTAGCAGATTTATCAACAATAATGTCGCGGTAATCTCTCAAACTTCAAACTCACAGTTTCAAGAGAGCGGAATTAGTTCCAAAAACCACCACCGCCAAGTTATACTTGTGTACAGGGCATGCAATAATGCATAATACAAAAACAAAAAAAAACTCTAGGATGATGGATTGTAATCCATCATCCTAGGAAAAACTAAACAATAGAATGCTCATGCTGCGCGAGACAGTTTCAGTAACAAGCTTGAGATATTTATCTCCATATCTCTGAAGTTACTTTTCAGATCTCAATGAAATTGAACTCTACCCTACCCATGAAAAAAAAACAACGGGTTGCACTCCGGGAGCGCCGCCAGAAATGAAAACATGAACATGTCATTTTTGAATATTTTGGTATGACACCTCGCGCAAGCGCCCTCGCAACTTGAACACGTCATTTTTGAATATTTTGGAATGACACCTCGCGCAAGCGCCCTGCGCTCCGTCTTACGGATTTTCGATCAGGGGTGGAAGTCTCTACATTGATAGCGATGCGTCTTGTCATCGCAAACGTCTGCTAAAATGAGATGTAGCTAGACAGTTGTTATCTGCATCTCTTTTCGTATCGACGATTATCGTTCGAAATTCATCGCTATGCATATAGAGACTTCCGGTCGAGGACACGTGACCCGACGCTAGTTTAATATTTTTTACCCATCCCAAGAAAAGTGCACAACGTCGCTAAAGAAGTTTTCACTTCAAAAAATCATTCGAATCGGTTCAGACTTGGCGAAGTAATCGCATTTACAAACATATAGGTTAATTGAGATTTTTTTCTTTTCCTTCCTCTTTGGAAGTTGGTTGAAAAGAAGAAGTTAATATAGTACAACACCTGAATGAGACCAAAATAAGACAAATAGCTTGCACAATACCAGATCGTACAATAATATCTATATAGATGTTGTCCGTCCGACCGAGGCTAATACCTATCCTGGTAACTGGGAAGCTCTTAGTGGTAAAACCTATTATTAATAGAGAGCAATCTTCCTTATCCCCATAAGGAAGATTAGTATGACATCTTGACACTGAAGGTATGTTATATTCAATCAGTTATAAGTTTGTTTGGTCAGTTATAGTTGTTGAGAATTTGCTTACAAAGGTTTAGGTTATCGTTAGGTGTCGATTTGTCAGTTAAGGATAAAAGTGTAAAAGGCAGGATTGCCAGAATTTCGCTTTGTCGACATTATACACCAATATTATAAAAAAATATATAAATTTTATTAGTTTGTTTATTTGTTTGGTTGTGATTGTTGTTGAACTTATTTGCCTTAAATTTTGCACATATATATATAGCCACTAGTGTGAAATAGCACATCTAATACTTTAAAGCAGGCGTATCCGAGGGGCGTAGCTAGCTTATAATATTGATATTATTTTGCTTAAAAGCTCTCAATATTGTAAGTGTTTTTGTTAAAAATCTGTTTTTTATGTTTATTTTATGTAATTACAAGTAAGTACAACAATTTACTATAGAAGGCGACTTGGTTAAAAAACTGTAATGCTCATATAGTCTGTCTATCAAATAAATAATAAATAATTATCAGTATGTTGATGCAGGATATCGTTCAACAAATACATGTTCATAACTATTTAATAAAGAAAATACAGCATCTTTACAATATACCTTTTTTATGCGGATATGGGTAGCGTTTGACAACTATCTCACCTGATGTTCAGTGATGATGCGGTCGATTATGTAGCACGCTTACCTAAAAACCTAAAAGATACCTATCCACTATATACCTTCCAAATTGCTACGACGCAGCAGTGTCTAGTTCTATTTTAGGGTTACCAGGTCGAGAATGCGGACGGAGAGCACTTAACCCACGAGTGGTTATCAAAAATGTAATAGCGTTGTCACTGGCAAGTGGTCAGGTGGGCAGATTGTCTGTAATGAAGACGTCTGAGATGGACAGGTATCACTGATGCTACGCGGGGGAATAAGTAACTATTTATAATAGTTTTATTAGAATCCTCCTTCTTAGAATTCTATGATAGTCAGACCATTCTTAAATTCTAATAATTCTAAAAATAATAGAGCGATTGGAAATTAAAACAATGTTCATAATTCTTACAAGACACATCAAGGGTCACCAAGATACAGGCGATGCCTAGTTTGGAACCCACAAGATAATTAAAAGGTATATATTACATACACTTCGCCTATATCTGATTTTTTTAACATCAAATTTATAATGTTACTCTGTTAGCGAATAATCTTATGTTTTTTGTTAAGCTGTATGTATATGATTTTGATTGTCTTTCTGAAATAAATTGAAATTGAAATATATACCTAAAGCAAAGATTTTAATGTTGTTTTAAAATGAATCCCCATTTCCTTTGGTCTCGCCATAACTTGAGAACGAATGTACCGATTTGGCTGCTGTGTTTGAAATTGTCAGGACAAGGTTTTATGAAATAAAGTTTTAAATAAATAAAAGAGTCGTTAAACGCAGGCGAAACCGCGGGCACAGCTTGTTTTAAATATATTCGTTTGTTTAATGTTTGATAAGTAGTTTCAGTTCCAAGTATTGTGTCGAGCCCATACTGAGTGAGGCAACTTTCCCAATCGCAAGTATTTATGTATGTAAGAGTAGGTAGTAATTGCCGGTGTAAGGAACAAAAAGGCATCGATCGGAGCTACCAAAACATTCCAAGGCTAACCTTGAAGGCTCAGTAAATATTTTAAGAGTTTGGCACCAGGTATTACTTATGTAGGTACGGAGTTCGTGGTATCAATAGATGCTCACACGAACTTTGTACGGAAAGTTTCTCAGAATAATATATTGATAGGGGGAAGGTTTATCAATTAAGTTCGCGGAAGGAATTTAGCCGTAAAGTAATAGAACTCGTGGTGGGTAAGTAGCTGGCTCTGATAGGATTTAAATAATATAGATTGGACTTCTGAGGTGGGACCGTCAGAGGCGATATCTCTGCGACAATGTTGGATAACCGACATAAGTCTGGACTGGACTAACCAATTTTCGTAATGTCATTGAGTGGTAATTCAATCCATACACGGTCTAAGTACGACCAGAAGCCACCTATTTAGCACTATCCATGGACCAATTGTAGAAAATTAACATATTCAAAATTATCCCTCACTAGCACCGGGATCGAGCTGGCCCGACTTAATGCCGCAACGAAACCTGAGTCTGGCGCCTGGTTGCACGCCCTGCCTTCTCCACATTTGGGTACGCTCCTCGATAACGACTCCCTGAGAGTTGCTGTGGCTCTTCGCCTCGGTTGCGCCATCTGCGAGCCCCATTCTTGTGTCTGCGGGGCAAGGATCGAAACCAATGGTCATCACGGCCTGAGCTGTACCCGGTGCGCGGGCCGAAGACCCCGCCATCATGCCATTAACGACATTTGGAGGCGAGCTCTCGTGTCTGCTGAGGTACCGTGTATTTTGGAGCCCCCAGGCCTGTCACGCTCAGACGGCAAACGCCCCGATGGACTTACGCTGGTGCCATGGCAGAGAGGGCGCTGTCATGTGTGGGATGCAACGTGTGTGAGTACGTTTGCATCCTGCCATCTCCCCGCCACCCAGCAGTCCGCTGGGGCAGGAGCGGAGGCAGCTGCCAGAGGCAAGCGCCTAAAGTATGCCTGCCTCGTGTCATCGTATGATTTTGTTCCGTTTGCTGTCGAAACGGCGGGACCATGGGGGTCCGAAGCCATAAAATTCATACACAATCTGGGTCGTCGCTTGAAAGAAAGAGGACGAGACCCTCGATCGGGCTGGTTGTGTGATGAGGGCATTTCTTTAGCCATACAACGCGGAAATGCAGCGAGCATCCTAGGGACATTAAGGCGGGGTTCAGCGTGAAGAGCTAACGTCTAAACTATACACAATTTTTTGTGTCACATTTTTATTTATACATATTATTATTATTTTGTGATTAGCAATTTTTACTTTAATTATTGTGATGTTTAGTTTTTATTTTATTTTAATTAATTATTGTGACCCATTTAATTATTTTTATTGTATAGAGATTATATCCCTCACTTATTGACCGATTTCGAAAAATATTTTTGTTTAAGAATTTGCTTCCCGTTTGTTTCCATAGAAATGTTATCGATATTTGATAAGTTTCTCCAGAGATATGGAGATAAACATCTCAAACTTGGTACTGAAAATGACTAGCGTGGCATTTAGTTATTTTTTAAGTTTTGTAAACGATCTTAAATTATTGTTTTTATCATCATATTATCTCAAAATACTCACTTAGATTGAATCAAAAGTCCGTTAAGGTTTCCGAGTTTCAGGGACCGGTTTCGAAGCATAGGTATAGAGTCTGTGCAAAAAGAGAACCGTCGTAGAAATTGAGGTCGCGTCGGTCGTCGGTGGTTTTAATTTACTGTTTTTGTTGCATTGACAACTATGCTGTCATTATAAGCACGACTAAAAATGTTTGCTACTTGGTAGGTAAACTACTCTTATCATTATCGTGTGCTACTAGTACGGTATGTATCTTCCTTCCTTACCTTTGAATGTTACTTAATCGTAACGCCACGACGGTTCTTTTTTTGCACAGACTTTAGTGCTTCATTGTCAAGGGGAGCGACATGCAGTCCCGATGGTAATTATTGTTTTTATTTATCAACGAAAAAGACGAGCACACAAAATAAAAGAATGTTATGTATTAGTAAATCTAGAAACTGCGATAAAACAGGACTCAAATAACAACAGATGACACGTAGTGTATAACTGACTAGGTCATTCCACTCAGTGACTCATCAAGGGGATTGTGACGGTCAACCAACTATGACTGATCGGTTGGCAACGATCAACAGCTTCGAATGGTCGTTAGAGTATTTAACCTATTAAGTTTTTGAAGTTATACTTCTTTTGGCGCGATAGAGAAAAATGATGAGAGTGAATTTTTACGATGCGCGCGCACACCGACACCTAAATTTAACATCGTGAAGTTAGTTCTAGGTGGTACGATGCGCGCGCACACTGACACCTAAATTCTACACCGTGAAGTTAGTTCTAGATGGCATGACTATGTTCAAGTTGTATATGTCATATTTAACGTCATATTTTTACGTTAATAAAACCTTTTTTATTTAAATAAAATCTTTTTGATTAATTTTAATATTTATCGTTAATCACTACTGCATTTTAGTTATTTTTTTTCCATACGCCACAGAAGTATAACTTCTAACGCGTGTACATAAGTACACACACTCTTTTTATAACATGTATAAACGGCTTGAACATGCCGACCACGCTATTTCCCGTCCAATATACCTTGAAAATAAAGTTCTTTGCGCGTATCTTAGTTTATGTTGTCAGACATTTTTTGTTGGGAAAAACTAAACAAAGCTGTTTGTAGATTTAGGGTATAGTGTCATCTAAAGTCTATTGTTTTTACAAGTATTTGTGTAAAGAACTTCGAAAAGAACCAACACCAATTGCTCCGCAATTCAATATAAGCACAAGTTTTAGGCGTTTATCTATATATAATATAGCAATAACAATAAAATACTTTAAACGATCTTCCTTGAGAAATAACGCACACATAAAAATCATTGCTATTTCAGTGTGTGAAGGATTCTGTAATACATAAGATCGAAAATGGCCTGATTGGCTAAGAGAAAAGGATGGTACGGACGTGCCTTTGTTTTGCTCTACTTGGCGGTGGCATTTTCGTGCCTCCAGATAAGGATATTGTCTAAATAATAAGTGTTTGTTTTAAAAAAACTAATAAAACGAACTTTCACTTACAAGTCCATTCCTGACTCTATCATTAGACCATCGTTATAAACGATTTTTTGGACTATAGTCAAAACAAATCATATGAATCCAAACTCGAGGGGTGTTTATTAGCCACCGAAAACTTCCAGTAGCCATCTAGCTCCAACATCAACAGCTCCAAGATAACAAACATAATATGGCATTGGAACTTACCTTACAAAGTTTAATTTCGACACGACAAGTAGAAGTATGTTAAAATTTACTTGCAAGATTTAAAAACATTGTTGTTAGTTTCTAATAAGTAAAGCTACGTTGAAAAATCGTGTTGAAAACGTATCAACGTTTGTATTTATAGTCGTAAACAGTCATTAAAAAAAATAGTATTTGTTTAGGCAAAGCTGACGGAGAGGTGTTATCGTTTGCCTCCAGCCATACAAACATTCTCCTCACTTTACCATTGCAAAGGTTAATAAATAAATAAACGTACAAAACCTGTAGGAATCGTAAAGGATTGTTTTTACTTTACTACAATATGCATAACGCAAGTAACCTGTCATCTGTACTAAAATAATCCGGCCAAGTGCGAGTCAGACCCGCACACGGATGGTTCCGCACCACTGTTCTATATTTGATCAATGACATTTTAATGTTATCATTTGTTGTCATAGCTACCATTGTAATACACACTGTGAAAAGTTTAGTGTATATTACGCTTCCTAAAATCGAGCCTAAACGCCAGTAAAAAAAACACTTTTCGTGTATGGGGATTCCCTTTAATTTTTAACTTTAAGCTTAGTTTTTATTATTTGTTGTGATAGCGGCAACAGTAATGCACACTTTTTGAAAAACTATATTAAAAAGAAAAACAAGAAACTAAATCGAAATCGGTTCTTCCGTTTTGGCGCTACGATGCCACAGACTGATAGAAAGATACACAGATACACACGTCAAACTTATAGCATCCCTCTTTTTTGTCTAGGGTTAAAAATGGAACACTTTGCACTGACAAAACAAAATGCAATCTAGTTTCATTCGATTAAATAGATCAACCTGTAGCAGTAATTTATTACAGCATCCATAGTCCATACCGCAATGCATTGCCGTTACAACGAGCGAATTCTTCGGAGAGTTGAGTCGTTAACCGCCGCTCATATTGGATTCACAATGCATACATGAATAAAGATATAGGCAGGTACCTACTGTATTGAATCGTATCTGGATATAGAGATGGAACCTCAATTTCATATTAAAAGAAAGATGAAACAATGCAAGTAAAATAACTTTTTATATATTTATCTTATACTAACGTTTACTACTTACTACTTAACGTTTGACCAATTCGCCTGGTGGTTAGCGATAATGTGGTCAAAGACGGTAAATACGCTAGGCCTAGAATACTCTGACTCCCAAGTGATGTGTGCTGCCGGAATCCCGTAAGGTTATGGAGGCAGATTTTCACCTTGAAGTGGTAAGCTACTTTTTGGTTGCATAATTAGGCAACAAATTTAGAGCTATTAATTTTTTAAACATATATATATAGTTTGATAAAGTATTCGTTGCGGACTCTACATTGGTCATGTAAGTACGATTACAGTAGAGACTGTGGTCAAAGAGAATAAGGTTACACAGATACTGTTACTGTTAAAAAGGGATCCTTCGTATAATCGTCGAGATCAAGCGATACTGTCTCAAACAACATACGTGAATGTCATGAAGAGAAGAGAAGTGGATACACAAATTGTACTACAAAACTATTATTCCAGATATTTTTGTTTTGGTTTACTGGAAGAGATCGATTATAAGTCTGGCTTGTACTGTATAATCTTAGGCCATGTCAGGCCTTTAGGCGGCCTAATTAACTAACAGCAAACAAAAATAAAACGCTTTTAAATAAATCAATCAGCCCATACACGTTCCAAGTGATTTATTAAACGACTCTGCCAATATAGCTGAAATTTTGCACAAGGACAGCTAAGAGAGTAGAATAGGACATAAAATACTTTATAACGTGGTCGAAGCCGCGGGGATAGCTAGTTTCTTATATGGTTTAAAAACTCTACAAAATTCTTTGCGAAAGTAATTTTCAATCGTTAAGTACCTTTTCCTTTTGTGAAGAAGGTCAAAATCAACTTTTCAATTAAAGTTTAATAGTAGTTATGTAGTGTGAAAGAACTCGAGTATCGAAGCAGGCTTTAGCTGCAAACAACCGCATTGCTGTATTTCAGTATTTTGTGCTCAGGGTTTTAATGTTTCATCGGATACTCGTTTATATGTGCTAACTACTAAATACACATTCATACAGTAAATTAACAACTCTGGTAGGTTTAATCATAATATATTAAAATAAAATGAAAAGTTAAAAACATTTTTAAACACAAGTTTTGTAAAGACTTTATTATGTGTAATAAAAAGTACTAATGATAACAATAAATATTATCCCTAATTTCACTGTCCTACTATTTGTCAACACGGAGTTACTGTCCCAGTCCCCACATACAGCCCTGCTCCATCTTCAGATCAGCTCAATACAAATACAAAATTTTTACAAATACAAAATTTATTTATTGACATAATAAATGTACAAGTATTTTTCATTGAATCCATAGGCTCCCGAACTAGTCAAGCTGCGTTTCAGGAGCCGGTGGCTTCTCCCATTATTTTATGAAGCTTAATTATTATGTTCAAAAAATATTAACTACTTAATATGTACCATATATGTTACATTGTCACCGAACTTACATAAGGTTCAATTTTCCAAATCCAAATTTCAGCTCAATCATATCAGGAACTGGTTGAAAAACGGTTAGCAAAATTCAAAAAATCTGATACCAACATTTATAATAAATAATATTTAGACATTACGTGAACACTACTTTAAAATCAAAATGAACACTACTGTAACGTTGTTTCACGACGTCAACGAATAAGGACCAGCATTTTTTCAACCGACTTAAAAAAATTATGAGGTTCTCAATTCGACTGTTTTCTTTACTGTTTTTAAGGTTTGTTACGTCAGAACTCCGTCATTCATTAACAGCTTTTTGCTACGTATTTCGTAGAGAGCTACATATTCCGTAGTAGCACTACGGGTCTGCTACGGCATTCATTAATTCGATCTAGGCTTGTATAAAGATATGCAACATATTTTAAAACGGCAAAAGTGAGTGATCCCCGCCAAAACCATATATATGGTGTTCCGGCAGCACACAGCCCGTGAGTTGCCAGACCATTGTAGGCCTAGCGTGTTCACCATGCTCGACCACATATCTTACCACCAACAGAGATAGTGTTCAAACGCTGGCCTATCAGAAATAATAATAGAATTTATAGATTTAAAAACGGGAATTTAACGTGACTTACGCGATGTCGATATAGCGATCGACATATGTTTCGGCCTCATCCGGAGGCCTTCTTCAGGATCTTAACGAACGTTAAATTCCCGTTTTTAAATCTATAAGTTTAAAATGAACGTGAGTTTTTATAATAAAAAAAAAAATAATAGATTTTTTTGTATGAATAAAATTTAAAGTATAATTAAAATCGGTCCAACTTGGAGACATTCCCCAAGGAATAACTTTGAGGTGGTCCAATTTAGATATGATGAGGATTTAATAATGGGTTCTGGAGATGAACAGTGCACCGCCACAACGGATGGTAAAAAATGAGCCGTGTTAAATTATGTATGTTTTTGGTAACTAAACATTGCAAAGCCAGTTTATCATTGACCATGGCCAGGGTCTGATGATTTTGTCTTGAAGACAAATAAAACCGACTTCATTATTTCTTTGACTCAGTTTGTCTATTTTTTTTCTGGACATAGGCCTCTACTATTTTTGTTTATATGTTACTCAATACCGTACTGACAGACTGACTTCCGATACAGAATTGCCTCCACGGTCAAAGCCGCTATCTTGGTAGGGACTTCTGAAACCATTCGACATGACCATAAGTCACTCTGCTAACCAGCCCTCTACCTTAGCGAATTAAGTGGCTATTTAAATTGCAAATGGCTACCTACGGTTACGTTACATGTCTACAAGATTAGGGCGGATTATGTCGCCCGTGTGTTGCCCGCCTTATCCATCGTGAATTAGGGTCTGAGGTTATCGTAGCGGATAGCTATTAGCTCTTAGCAAGGTTTTGTGTCTTTTCCACTGACATCACAAAAAGAGGATGTAGTGAATTCGTGTGAATGTTGGAATTTTTTTTACCGACTTCACAAAGAAGAGGAGGTTCTCATCCCATCGGAATCTTTTTTTTATGTATGTGCACCGATTACTCGCAGATGCCTGAACCGATTTGGAAAATTCTTTTATTGTTTCAATGGGTACTCTTTCCAGCTGGTCCCATTTAAATTTGAACGTATTATTAAAATATCAACAAAAATCATCGATGCATTTGTATACCGCGATGAAATGATACTGGCTACTGGCTACTTTGACTAGCGCGACGTTTGAAGTCGGTTCTTTTAGGTTTCTAAACGATCTTAAATCATTTGAATGTTCATAGCTCTAGACCACGATGGTTAATTCGACTGTTACCGGCAATCGTTTAATAGAATATTTTTTGAGTTTACTCATTGAGAATGCTCATTGAAACGTGGACGAACATCCGTGCTAGGATTTGAACTGGCAAACTTTCGTTTAGAAGTAACTTCTGACGGACTTCTGCTAGTCCGCCTGGGGCGGTACCATCACTTTGCTAATTAATTTTCAGTCATGAAATAGGAATGTTTTTCGGTTGAAATGGCAAGGTGTCCAGTGAAATTACAGGGCATGTTAGACTTATGACTTATGACTTATGTCTCAAGGTAACAGGCGCAGTGCAGTGACATCCAACATTTTGGACTGCCAGAATTTTGCATACCGCTGTCATCATCATCTGTAATAGGTAGATGTCATCGCTTACCATCAGGCGAGCGTCGTGCTTGTCCTGTTAACTTTTACCATAACAAAAAAATAAAGTCAAGCCATCTAGCCAACGGGGTTCAAAACTTGCTATAGAGCAGTTCGCTTGCTTATACAATTAGGTCCCTGGAGAAATCATATTGAAGTCCTTGCTTCCAACAAAATAAATACACATTTTCGGTGACCTATATTGCAATGATCTCCTCTATATAAACTTTTATCCGTTTCTTATATAAATACCTTTTTCTAAATGAAAAGCAAACACTGGAGCGTGAGCTAGAGGCTATCAAAAGAAGTTTCCTCAAAGAAGTTCTGTACAAAGGGTTTTCTAATTATTTAATGTATCTGAATCAATCAAACATTCTCGATTACTTTTTGATCATTTTGTTCATTCGTTACGGCGGTATTTTGTAAATTTATTTTTTTATTTATTAAATTAACATGGATAATGAGTAGGTTACAGTTATGATGTTAATACTAATTACAAAACTTATGTAATAACATAACATAATTTTTAAATCTGTCATTTATCTCATAATGAAATTATGTTGATCATTTAGTTGTTTTAAATGAGGATAAAGGCTGTGCCTTATGAGTTTATAAATTTATATTAGTAAATAGACACGTTAAATGTCTTTACAAGCTTTTATTTAACTTGCTATGTTTGTAAGTGTGTAATATATCTTTGGGTCAAATCTTGCAAGCTTAATTTGACCCACTTGTCTGTGTTTGAATACGCTGAATTTTTGCGCATGTGTTTAAATTGAATGACAATGCAATGTTATGGTCCGTCGAGCCACATGAGTAAAATAAACTGGCAAAATGCGAGTCGGACTCGCACTCGTAGGGTTCCGTACCACACTACAGTATTTTATAAGATCGAGCAAAAAATACCACTATCATTTTTCGCCAGCAAAAATTAATAATATATAAACATTTTATTTCTTATAACGCCATCTAACGTCTAACAAAGGTGTTAGGGATCGAAATTTCAATATAACGCCATTTATGGGACTTTTACCTAACTAAACGTTCATAGATGGCGTGAAATGCCGAAACAACACGTTTCTTGTATGGGGACCCTCTATTATTTTTAACTTTATTCTGTTTTTAGTATTTGTTGTTATAGCGGCAACAGAAATACATCATCTGTGAAAATTTCAACTGTCTAACTATCACGATTCATGAGATACAGCCTGGTGACAGACGGACAGGCAGACAGACTGACAGACAGACAGACGGACAGACAGACGGACAGCGGAGTCTTAGTAATAGGGTCCCGTTTTACCCTTTGGGTACGGAACCCTAAAAAAGGAAGTCGAGCTTCGAGAGAATACAGTGCAAGGAATAATAGCATTTAAGAGAATTAAGTCAACAACACAAAACAAATACCTATTAGAAAGGTTAAAAAACTATATTTGACCAAAATTGGTATTGTAATCAATAATTATTTTTTTGTTTTTTCGGCAATGCTCAACGTTATATTTTAACATTCGGAATTTCGGATACAAGTATCTCCAGTGATATGGATAAGTAGAGCGGGTTTATCTCTAAAACATCTATTTGTTCATTTTGTAGCTCGCCTCAAACGGCCTCAAAGGAAAATTAAGGCCGTCGGGGTTAATAATGGCCTTATAAATTTACAGTCTTACTTCTAAACGATAGTATAAGTGATTTAAATGTGTCAACTTTTCTAATGGCAAAGATTTATGAGTGTATGAAATAGTGGTTTGGTTATTACTCATTATGTAGTAAAAGCACTATATATGAAATTTCAGAATAAGGTATTTTAATTAGAGTAATTAGATTATATAGTGCTAATGAACCACTAAAAAAATCACAAAAAATTATTCAATCGTTAAGTGTAATAAATGCATTTAAATTTTGCATTTTAAAATTTCGCGCGTAATTTGACGAAAGCTCTGGACGCAGTGGACGCCATTTTGCTCTGTGGTCATGACGTCAGTAATGGGCTTTGTAAACAAATGTAGGATATTATAGTTTACAGTTGACACGTCGAAGTCTACATAGCCGTATGACGTAATAACATGGCAACTACTATTTAATGGTATTATGAAACAGATTTAAAAAAATGAAACCTTGGAATTACATTTTTTTTAAATTGTTTAAATTGTGTAAAAATATACATTACTATAATAGAGTCAATTTAATAGATCACATTTGACACTTCATCAAAATTCAACAACGTAACCTTGTAATAAAGAGCACATAAAATTATTAATTATTTCGAAGTCAGAACTGCATAATTACTTAACATTTTTCAGTTGTAAATACATATTTATTCTAATAATTACAAAAGAAAGTGATTTTACGATTTACTTTGACTAATAATTCATTTTAAACATAATAAACAATGTTTGTTCTAAAAATCTAAACGTCAGTACAAGGTTACGTCAGTGAACACTTTTTCTTTATAAACACTAGGGATGCTACCCAAAAAATTAAAAGATTGATCAGTCGATAGGTTGAATCGAATGCAATGATTACTTGTGAAGGATGTTTAACTATAAAAATAAAAATACACTGTGATTGTAATTAACACAATATTTTTCTTTGACTAAAAATACAAAAATAATTGAATAGGAACTAAAATCAATAATAATTTGGGTTAAAAAACGATAAACTACTAAACGTTAGATCCATAGGTAAATTTGAGTATGTTTTTTTTTATTTGGCCATTTTCTATGGAGCTACATTAGAATGTAGCTCCATAAATACATATAAAATCGTTTAGATCTCTACAATTTCCGAATTGTATAATTTGTATTAACGTGTCTTATCTATTTTATATTAACTCAAAACAAACAAATAAATAACACTGAATAATGTAAATACTAATTGTATTTCTCATTTAGAGCTGCCGGAAAATTGGTTATTTCGAATAACATCAAACTAACATCATTCTTGTTTGTGTTGATGCGTATCGATTCATCAATTGAATCGATGTTTTTAAGCAAGTCACCTTACTATGAAGCTGAGACTGACAGATGTCAAATGTTATCTATTAAGTTGTCCCTACTATAGTTACTGCTCAAAAAAAAAAGAAACGTATACGCGGTTACAAATTGAGTAGGCATTTGCAATTTGAAGCAAATGTTGCGTTAGAAGATTTGTATTTGTTGGTTTGTGCGCGATTATAAATCACCTGAATGGCGATATATTGTCAAACATGGCGATTTACGGTCTCGTACGACACGGGAAAACAATTTGCCCCATTTTGAACCGACCAGCTTATGTACGTTCGGGCATAACTTCATCATATATTTGCAAAATTATTTTTTGTTCTAAAAAGGTTTATAGTCCCATTGTAAATCCATCTATATTGAGTATCTCCCAGGGATATAGAGATAATCAACTCAAACTTGCTATTCATTACAGTTCATGAGATCGAAAAAAAACGCCTAAAAACACGTTACTTGCATGGGTTCTTTAATTTTTAATTGGCGGCTATAATAATAAAATACTATAAACAAATAGGTTTATAATATTTTATTATTATAGCTGCCAGAGTAAAACATACTTTGTGAGAAATTTCAAGTGTCTTTCAAGTGTGTTCAAACTCATTATGGTTTAGAGCACATGGGTACAGCATTCTGACAGACGGACGGACAGCGGAGTCTCAGTAACAGGGTCCTGTTGGCACCCTTTGAGTAAGGAAACCCTAAAAATATATATTTGAGTATTGGATTTTACGTATTTTACATTCATTTTGTTCGATTATGCATGCTGTGATCGGTATGCGTTTCTTTAAGTTGTGTTTCACTATTTCACTTTTTTTATATAAAAATTGTCTGAAGTACTGAAACACACAGTTACATGTATGGTTGGTTTTAACCTACTTTAATATTTTTTTAATATTCTGACGTAAACGATTTGATGACAGCTGAATGGTTCATTACTTTTGTTTTTTATTTCTAATTCATAGCGTTAAAATTCTGCTTTTGCTATGTTTACTTGATAATTGGTTAAAATTTATTTTATGATTTTGACGTGTATATGTGCATATATTAATACTGCCTACATACTGAATAAATGCTTTGATTCTTCATTCTTGCAGATAGTGCTCAGTGTGCAGTTGGAGAGGCATATGTCCAGCAGTAGACAACATAGGCTGATGATGATGGATGCAGTCAACAAAGCCGGTTGGTCGGTCCACTGTTCTACTAATCTGATAAAATAGATACACGTAGGTACAGGTTTTCTGTTGAAGTGGATCACCTCGTTCCAGGTTTATTTCTTCAAATAAAACCTGTGAATTCTATTCCAGCAGAAACCCGCATAAACTCGTGGTTTTATATAAACACGGTATTAAAATTATAAATTAAATGCTAGCTTCAAATAATGTACAGAAATACACATAAATCTCGTAACAAATTAATGATCTAATAATGAAACTTACTGGAAACCCGTAAACAACATTAGTGAAACAACATTTAACAATTTCCTTACAATTGCGATTGAAACACTTCGGAATAGGTACCTACTAGCGTGGAGGAAAGAACCAATAGAGGTGCTTTGATAATTCTGTTAATAAAAGTTCATTTAATGAAATTGTAGAAGAGTACAGATTTAATCCATAATAAATAAGCTAATTAAAACATGTTTATTTATTTATTTCTTTTATTTTATATATTTTTTAAAAGCTTACTAGTAATGTGCGTTGCACATTACTAGTATTCTTTATAACCCCTGCAACTAAGCTAAATATGCTTGTGTCTGGAGTGGGTTCACGTCAATAGCGCAATGGGTGGGGATCGAACTCACTACCTCTCAATTGCCAGTCCGACACCTTATCCATTGGCCTATCGCCGCATTACTATAATTATATATTGAAAATTATAATATATTGTACATATCCACAGGTGTAAGGAGGATATTATATCGACGTTCTAATTGATTTCATACCTATAAAAAAATCTTTGAGCGGAACTCTCTGATGTAAAGTAATATGTACAGAGTGACTGGTAAAATATTGTAGATATTGAAGGACACAACAGTTAATGGTCATATGTAGCCTATAAAATAAATTAAAAAGATAATATTGATTAACTACATAGTAAACCACAACGATATTAGTGTAGAAGTAGTAATAGAGTAGTAACCCGCATTCAGAAAATATGGTTACCGGGCGCGGGCGCGGCGCCAGGTCCAGTCTTGATATCTTAGGGTCAATTCACACGTACCACAACCACACCACGTCGCAGCGACAAAATGTGGTCAAGCTGTGGTTACGTGTGAATAGTGTCGCAGCGGCTTTTTGCAGTTGCGTTGTGGTACCGACAAAATGTCGATGTGGTTGCGTTGTCAACAACAGTACAACGCAGAATGAAAGGGGGGAGCGCAGGCGCCAGCTAGGCGCGCGCTTGATGACGTCATGTCGTGGCGATGTGGCCGCTGTGCCGCCGCCGGTGGTGGCGTTGCCGTCGCGATGTGGTTGCGATGTGGTCGTATTACACAGGTGGTCGATAACAACGGCAAAATGTGGTACGTGTAAATTGTAATATTCATTTTCAATACAAAATATACGCCCGACCACATGGCGTCGTTGTGGTGTGGTTGTGGCTGTGGTGTGGTTGTGGTACGTGTGAATTGACCCTTACTTCCTACTAATATTATAAAGGCAAAAGTTTGTTTGTTTTTTTATGTTTGTTACTTCTTCACGCTAAAACTACTGAACCAATTACTTTTTTCTATTTCTATGATTCTTTTTTTATTGGAGAGGGTATACCCCCATTTAGGTATACATACTTACATTAGTTTAAAAACTTAGTTTAAAAACTTAGTTATTATGTTTAGTTAAAAACTCAAAACAATTACAAAAGTATATACTTAGGTATACAAACAGTGGTTTAAGAACTTCGTTATTAAGGTTAAATAAAAAAGTTTAATTATTTTTTGCTTTTCAGTTTTTTTGACGGTTTAATTTTTTTGTTAAAAAGTTTTATTGATATTACCGATATCAAATATGTATTCGGTATCAAAATCGGTTACTTTAATGAGTCAAAATGATTATAATATTAGGTTTAGACTGGATTGTTTCCAACCGACTTCAAAAAACAAAGGAGGTTCTCAATTCGTCTGTATGTTTTTTTTTGTTTGTATGTTACGAGATTACTCCGTTAATTCTGAACCGATTCGAATGATTATTTTTGTTATCGGTAGGGTATGTTTCCGAGGTGGTCCCATTGTAATTTAATCGAGATCTAATAAGTATCTCCAGAGATATGACGATAAACGTCTCAAAATTGCTACTGAAATTGACTCGCGGGGCATCGAAGTCGGTTGTTTTAGTTTTTAAACTATCTAAATGATTGATTTTGTTGTCATGAGTACATTTCATTACACAATGACAACGAGGGTCTGAAGCCGTTTTTCACTAAGCTTGTTTAAAACATAATCTACTTTAAATGTTTCTCCTCCATTATATTTTCTCGTCTATTATTCCGTGAAAGACCTTGCGTCTGACAAATGGCTTTACTGCAGAACACGATTACACGCCTGTCGACCGGTCGAGATTATGTCGCGCGCGAGACAATGTCATATTCGAGAAGTCGTCAAGCTCATCAAATGCTAATAATTTGCTTTTGTTTATCGCAATTATTGTTTTATTATAATATCCTTTCATATTATAATAGGTAGATCAGACTAGAATGAATTTTTTCCTAATTAGGAAGAAAATTATTTTTCGATATTTTCTTAAGCAGTAACACCTACATCGGCAGAAGCAAAATTCAACGTTTCACCTATGACCTTTGCAGGAATGTTCAGTCTCTATACAAACGAAACGAATCTACATAAAAGGTAATTTATGAATTTTGATTGGGAACAGATTTTTTATATCTAACTGGATGCGCCCCGTGGTTTTGCCCGCGTTTAATCCTAGTTACAAACCTACCTCTTGCATTACTTTCATGCATCTATTTCTGAAAACTGCATTAAAATCCGTTGTTTAGTTTAACAGATCTCAGCGTACAGACAGTGGGAGTGACTATGTTTTATATTCTATGTAAAGGTACGAGTAGGCTAGTTGTTAATCACTATCTCACCTAATGGTAACCGAAGATATAGTCGAAGATGGTAAATACGCTAGGTCTAAAATGGTCTGACTCTTAAGGGTTGTATACTGCCAGAACACCGTAAGGTTATGGCGGCAGATTTTTTCCTTGATGGCAGCAAGCTATTTTTGGTAGCAAGTCAGGCGGAACATCCATATAACGCTCCTACAACGTGTGGACGAGTACCATAAATACAGATAGAAAAATGCATTGTTGCACGGTTAGGATATGAACCTCTCGGTTCGAAGATTATTATTAGTAATAATAATCTTTATCGTTTTATTTCAGTCATTTTATTATATTATGTAATAATTTATTACATAATATAGTAAAATGACAAGACAAGCCCCATAGAGTTTCTTGGTGTTTCTTCTCTGATGGGAGTATTTCCGAAACATCGGTAGATTCAACAGCCATTCAGTTTTCCCCTTTTGTCCGCAGATTTTCTTTCTAGGCTTGCCATTTTTATTTAAACAATATTATGCAGCTGACAGACGGACTATCAGTTCCATTTGGATCATGATATGTACTGTGATCGGTATGCGTTTCTCTATGTTATGTTTCACTATTTCACTTTTTTTATTTTTTTTATATAAAAATTGTCTGAAGTACTGAAACACACAGTTATTAAGCGTATTAATTATTAAGCGTTAAATCATGTATGGTTGGTTTTAACCTACTTTAATTTTTTTTTAATATTCTGACGTAAACGATTGGATGACAGCTGAATGGTTCATTACTTTTTTTTTCTAATTCAAAGCGTTAAATTCTGCTTTTGCTATGTTTACTTGATAATTGGTTATGATTTATTTTATGATTTATGATTTTGACGTGTATATGTGCGTATATTTATACTGCCTACATACTGAATAAATGCTTTGATTCTTTGATAATAGAAATATCTTAAAATCATAGACGTTAATCTCTAACATCAAAACTCTAAATTCATTGTTGTAGATTAATATTTTAGTCTATGATAATGGTTTTTTCTAGGATGATGGATTATCCATCATCTTAGGGTTTTTTGGTTGAGTTTATGGTTTATAGAATGTTAATAGTCTATGGAATGCTGTTCCCGCCATATACCAGACCAACCGTTGTACAGGCAGGCTTTAGTGAAATAAAGTGTCGTCTCATAATACAATGAAATCCCACAAATCACACATTACTCATAATCTGCAACTGTCTATAAAACAACGAAAAACCATTTAACCGTCACCACTCACTGCGTCTTTACCACGGTAATATTACCGTGTCTTTACTGTAGCTAGAAAATGTACAAGCCAGCATTTCTAGCGAACATCAATCAAAATCACAATTAATTTCGGTTCAGCCACTATCCCGGAGCGTCTAAAGCTAAAGCGCTGAAAAACACATTTGCCCCGAGATGGATGACAGCGCTGGATTAGCTTTAGGAGGGTGCTAAGGGACTTAAATGTCAATTAATGAGCATTATTTTTAACCCCCGACGCAAAAAAGGAGTGTTATAAGTTTGACGTGTGTATCTGTGTATGTGTGTGTCTGTCTGTGGCATCGTAGCGCCCAAACGGATGAACAAATATAGATTTGTTTATTTGTTTGATAGGTATCTTATTCTAAAGAAGACTAGGTACCCTAAATATGTACTTGTAACAAAATAAAACTGGCCAAGTGCGAGTCAGACTATTGTCCCGCACACGGAGGGTTCCCAATTTCCGAACGCCATCTAACGAACTTCCAACACCAACTAACTAGTAACTACTAAGTAAACGGTAACACAAAGGTAATAAATATAATTAAATATCTGGAAGACCGAGTGTTCGTACGACTAACTTTCCACTGATTCTAGCTAACTTTTATTTATTTTAGTTGATCATAGAACACAAGTTCTGATGCCGAACAGAACTGCAGTATGTTAATATAAATACTTAACGCTCGCGCATACACAGACCAAACAAGTAATGTGAAAGGCACCAAGAAGGCCTAAAACTTTAACTTCACTGATTGTTCACTTTCTAGGTACGCCAAGTTTTTAACCGGATGTTGCCCACACAATAATTATATGAGCACAACAGCTGCAATAACACCTATAATGATAATCATTTTCATATTTTCCCACACCTGTTTTCTTTTTAGTTTTCCAGCCTGTTGCTCAAATTGTGACGCTCCCACCTGCAAGGCATCTGCACGGTTGTCAAGTTCTGCCAATCTTTGGTCTCTCTCCAGAATTTTTTCAACGTTATCTCTCATGATAACAACAACTTCATCAACTTTGGCTTGAGTCTGCGCTAGCTTATTGTTTGATTTGGATGTTGAGCTCTCCATATTGTTTAATATTGAATAATATGGATATCAAATTCACCAATATTATAAATTGACACAAAAGCTCTATGTATCTTGAATGTTGATAAAATATTTTTTTATCTATTACCCTATAACTGCAATGTTCTGTAATCAGTGTTATCGCTGCGATAATCGCAGTGGCGTCGTGGACCAATAATAACAACTATAGTCAAATTTTTAATTAAACGGAGTAAAATGACATTACGAGTATTGCCACTTTTTCATGAAATAAAAATAGGCATGTGGTATAAAAGATTTAGTTAATGGAGTCATATCAATTCAGTGAACTAGTTCAATAACTCAAATTAAAGTTTTCCTAAAAGTATTACATATTTTATCATCCTTATTCAACTAGTACGCTGGACTTTAAATGCTTATGTCTAATACATTGATCAAATACATAATTCAGTTCAGTTAACTAGAACTTATACGTACCAATTAATTTAAGTGTTATTAATCTATAGTTCAGTTCTTTGAACGATAAAAATAAAAAAGATCATCACTACGTTTGAATGTTGGCAACATTATTTTGATAAGTGACATTTTGACCTGTCAGTTTACTCCGTCTAAATAAAATTCGACTATACATTAAAATATTTATCTTATCTGAAACTGATGACACATTCATTCACAACATGTTTTTTAAAACGTTTTCTTTTTAAATATGTCACTAAACAGAGATTATTTTAAGAATAAATAAAATTGACATTTATGAACCATACTGCCCTGAAAAAAAAAGGATTTATTCTAAGGATTTTGTATTTGGTACAAAATTATGCAACACTCAAGTTCAACGACTATTACTGCTAAACTAATAAAATTATCTTAACCTCTATAGTTTTCCTTTAAAGTTCATGAAATGCACTATTATCACGAATTGTTCCAGATTTTTCAAGCAAGCAGTTTAGCTTTTAGAGGGGGGGGGGGGGGGACGCCCTACGGGAACAAAAATTTGCACTTTAAAGTTTAATATTTCGTAAATGGAGCATTCAATCAAAAAATAGTATTTGCAACCTTTAAGTCATTTTAAAAGACCTATTCAACGATACCCCACACGATGGGGTAGACGACGAAAAAAAAATTCATCCCCAGTTCGAACATCCCATCCCAGTTCGGACATGACGAAACTATAAGGGTTCCTTGTCAGGACTACGGAACCCTAATGAATGAACATCTCTATGGCTAAGTTGCACCACGTTACTCTGTAACCATAACCGGTGTTTTGTATGGAGTTTGACAACTTTTGACTTTTGATATAGTTAATGGGCGTTTTCACATTGGACGATAACTGTAACTACACGATACCTGCACGATATCGGCGGACTGGTAGTTTGTTACAATCTGTCGACGACACAGGAGGACACAGTGTGAAAGCATTTAGTAGTGAAATATCAAACTATCAGTCCGACGATATCGGAACGATATCGTGAAGTTACAGTTCGTCGTTCGTCGTCCAGTGTGAAAACGCCCAATGTAAGATGGTGCGACCCAGCCTGTAAAGTAAATGATTACCTGCTCACGTGGACCGATAATTTATATTCACGAAGCTTGGACAGAGTGACCGACGTGTAACCAGTAGGTAAATCAATAAATGAGTGCATGCCATGGACTAATACTGAGTCCGAGCGTTGCCTGATCACCGAGGATAATTTGTAGCGATAAAAGTAACATTGTGATGTACTTATTTTTGTAATATTTTGTAATGGTGTGGCACGGTGGTGTAAGTGGGAGAATAGTCGGCTTTGATGCCAGAGGTACCGAGTTCACTCCCCGCCGTGTACCAATAGATTTTTCTATAAAAAAAAATATGTTCGCTTTTTCACAGTGGCCTCTAGTGAAGGAAACAAATCTTTAAGAAACCGACAACCCCCGCACGGTGGTAGGACATTATGTAGTGTGCGCCTGGCCAGCTACCACCCTCAAGTTAGAAAATCTGTCGCCAAACATCTAATGTGTTCTGTAAGCTATCCTTGAGAGACAGTTCCCATTCTAGGCCTAGCGTCCTTACCATCTTTGACCGCATCATCACTTACCATCAGGTGGGATAGTGGGCAAAGCTTTTATTATTACTATTACCTTTATAACCATAAGATATTAAAAAAAACCTTTTTGTAAAATACTCACTGGCATGCGACGATTGAGGTTATTGTTCTTGATTGTATAAACGGATATGGCTGACATGGCTAGACATTTTTTTACAAGTCATTTTTGTCTTTGTCTTTCCGTCTGTCTGTCGTTCCGAGTGGAATCTTGCAGATAAAATTTCGAGTACTGTACGATTAGCTAACCGGCTGAAAATTTCAAGAGTCAAATACAATAATACTCGATATAGATCAAGCGTTAAATTGTGTCAAATGACGTCACATGTTCAGTGACGAAGTGATCTAATACCAGGTTCAGACCAGGCGATTTTGGTTGTTCAACTTCCTAGGAATGTACGGTATGAGTTACAACAAATAATCATTCGATACTTTTCTATCGATTAAATCGCGCTTGATTAGCCAATCAAATAGCGTACTTCTAAATCTTATTATCGCTCTATCTTCTAAACCTTATTATCGCTCTATAATGCCAGCCTAGAGTTTTGGCGAGAACGTAGAAAAGTGTGTGTGGTCTCATTGTATTTTTTCCTAAAACTTGTGTTCTTCCGCGAGTTATTGTGTAATAAATGTGGATTATTAACCATTAAGTGCCGGTGACTGTGTGCGAGTGTAGGGAAACAGCACAATGTTGAAAAACATTATATTTGCGTTCACCAAAATTCCACTGAAAGTCTTCAGTAAACATCACATCTTTACGGAAGGTATGCCTTATACTAGACTTTTAATTGAAAACTGACCTGAAATGTGACTTTGACCCATCTCTACGACTTAAATTCATAAAAACTTGAGGAATTTCAGTACTTGACACTGGCTAAATACACTAATCGTGTGGAGCCATAATAAAACTTAAAAAAAAAAAATGCCAGCCTAAATGTTCTTCCTAAATAAATAATAGAGTAACGAGACGAATACTTGTAACCGGTACCTACTCAATAGCGATTCTAAATTATTGATACTAAAATTACTTGGAATCGAAAGAAAATTACATCCCTAGAAAGTTGAACAACAATTATTTATTCAAAACGAAAAAACCGCCTTCACATGCCGCGATAGTCAAAATAGCGACTAGCCGTAATCATGACAAGGTAGGTATACACATTTGTTTTATATTGTTTATCTCCATATCTCCGGAGATTATTATCAGATCTCGATAAATTTGAATGGGACCAAACGGGAGGCATAATCCTTCAAACAAAAAAAAGTATTTTATTTGACGGAGTTCTGAGGTAACATAACATACATAAAAAATAAAATAAAAACAGTCGAATTGAGAACTTCCTCCTTTTTTGTGAACTCGGTGTATGATGTAACATGCCTGAAAATAAGCTAGACTGCAAGAATATGGAAATTTGATAAAAAAAAACTGAAACATCTTATATCATCCGTGGCAACCCTACACTATGAATATTTTCAAGGCCAGTACCACGACAAAGAACTCTGCTCGGTTATATAATCCAATTTTACAAAGTATTTTATTAAATTACATGCATACACACAAAGAGTTACACCATGCAATTCCATCCGCGTTGAAAATTATATCAATGTATTATTGAAATGTATGCTAATTATTTGTATTTTTGTATTTGTTGGCGTAGAATAGTGGATATAGAAGGAGTAACGTGCCATACGTTACGAAATTATGTATTTATATTCCTTTCAGTTTAAAATCTTCCGAGAATTACAGCCATATGTTACTGTGAAAGTGAAAAGTGAAAGTGGAAAAGTTTATTGATGACACTGGGGTATTATAAAAAGGTACAAAATAATAGTACAAAAAACTTAAGATTTACGTGTATAAATCTATATAAGTCTGACAAAAGTGTCACTAATCGGCCCCACCTCAGCATGACTGTTGGTCTAATGACCAACGCTGGTCTTCCGGTGATGCCGGTCGGCGACGGCGTACTGCATTCAAATAATAACTAATGTACTTTTTTTTACATAGTTGTATACCTTATGCTCTTTCATGATATAAAATTATTTTAAACACTTAAAAGTTACCAATATACTATATTGTTAGCGACTCCGGCGCCATCTTGAAGACGACGAGTCATCGAAACCTATACAAGCGCGGGTGAAACAGCGACGCGCCAATTCCGTTGCCGACCTTCATAGCGAGCGGTAGCTCTTGGTCGTTCTATGTATTTTTTTTATTGTTGGATAAATTGTTTATTTAAATAATCAGTATTTCTTTAAAAATTAAATTGTGTTTGTAGTCTTGTATTTTTTTTTAATTAAATTTGATTGGACTCGCTAAAAATATCATAATCCGTTACTTATCACTCTAAAACAGCAATTTTATTAACTGTTGATTTGACCGTGGTCACGATATCATTGATTCAAATGACTTTTATTAACTGACTTTACAAAAAAGGAGGAGGTTTTAAATTCGTCGGAATATTTTTTATTTTTATTTTTTACGTTCGTACCTTTGAGTAGGTATTCACCTACTGAATACTCAAAGGTTCGTACTGTTATACCCTTACTTCTGTATGGGATGTATGCTGAATAGTGCATCCTCAGCACTTTAATATTCTAAGTAATCGTTTTAGTTTAGAGCCTCATTCATTCCATTCCCGGCAGTCGAAGCCAATACTTGTTTCTTATAATCAAATGTCTATTTTCTATTTCTATTTTAAATTCTAAATAATAGTTAAATTAGTGTTAAAATAAATAAGTTCTTTTTTAAAAAGTGGTTTTCTAGTCCTCGTATAACAGTACTCGAAGATGCTTGAACCGATTTGGAAAATTCTTTTTTTGTTTCAATGGGTACCCTTTCCATTTAAAGTTTAACGAAATTGGTCGAGCGCTTTTTAACAGACTTCAAAAAAAGGAGGAGGTTTCTCAATTCGACCGCATATGTTTTTTTTTTTTAATTTTGTTCGCGGATAACTCCGTCGTTTATGAACCGATTTTGATTATTTATTTTTGTTGGAAAGAAGTTATTCCAAGTGTAGTACCATGGTAATTTAATCGAGGTCTGATAAGTATCTCCAGAGATATGGAGATAAATACTTCAAAATTAGTACTGAAAATTAATAGCGCGGCATTCAAGTCGGTTCTTTTTAATTTTTTATACGATCTTATTAATATATCAACATTTGAATTAGGATGCATTTACATACCTCGATGACATGCTACTGCGGGCTACTTTGACTAGCGCGACGTTTGAAGTCGGTTAATTACTTTGTTTGTATCGTTTGTAAATGATATTTTTATTTTTAACCGACTTCAAAAAAGGAGGTTTCTCTATTCAATATATATATATATATATTATGTTTGTTCGCGGATAACTTCGTCGTTTATGAACCTTTTTTTTTTTGTTATTCTTTTTTTGTTGGAAAGGAGATATCCAAAGTGTAGTACCATGGTAATTTTATCGAGGTCTGATTAGTATCTCCAGAGATATTGAGATAAACACCTCAAAATTGGTACTGAAAATGAATAGCGCGGCATTGAAGTCGGTTCTTTTTTAGTTTTTAAACGATATTATATTATTCCAAAATATATAATGGTAGGTATCTTAACGAATTTTGTAAAGAACCTCAACGATAACATAAAACAACAAAGAATGCAAATCAGCCCCGGCCTTGAATACAATCGTGTAGATATTTACATAAGTACAAAAAAGAAAACGATTGTAATATATTAACTGTACCTTTCTGAATGTCGGGTAATATATGATGTTAGTTAGTAAGTACATATGTAAGAGTGTAAAATGTAATTCGAGGTATGTGATAGTCATGTAAATGTACTTTAATGTACTGAATAGTATTTCTTAATATAATTTAAGATCGTAAAAAAAAAACATACAGACGAATTGAGAACCTCCTCCTTTTTTGTGAAGTCGGTTAAAAAACTAAAAAAACCGAGTTCAAACGTCGCGCTAGTCAAAGTAGCCAGTAGACGTAGTAACTATTACATAATCTGTGCCAGTAGTTACGAGAAGTAGTAACTAGTAAGTCGTCGAGATAAGTAAATGCGTCGTAATATAAATGTTGATATATTAAAAACGGCTGGGCGGATTTCGTTAAAATTTAAATGGAACCAACCACATGGGAAGGGTACCCTTTGAAACAAAAAAATAATTTTCCAAATCGGTTCAGACATCTTCGAGTAATCGGTGAACATACATTAAAAAAAAGGTTCCGACTTATTGAGAATCCGCCTCCTTTTTTAACCGACTTCAAAAAAAGGAGGAGGTTTCTCAATTCGACCGTATATATATTTTTTTTTTTTATGTTTGTTCGGGGATAACTTCGTCGTTTATCCACCGATTTTGATTATTCTTTTTTGTTCGAAAGGAGATATCCCAAGTGTGGTACCATGGTAATTTTATCGAGGTATGATAAGTATTTCCAGAGATATTGAGATAAACATCTCAAAATTGGTACTGAAAATAAATAGCGCGGCATTGAAGTCGGTTGTTTTTTAGTTTTTAAACGATATTATTGTGAAGTCGGTTAAAAAGACAAAGTTTAGTGTAGGACATTGATTATCACATAGGATACTTTTTAATGCGAACGAAACCGCGAGCGCATCTAGTTATAATATATTTTGTTATATCATATAGGCTTGCGTTTGACCACTATCACACCTGTTGGTAAGTGATGATGCGGTCGAAGATGGTAAGCACTCTAGGCCTAGAATGGGAACTGGCTCTCAAGGATAGCTGCCGGAACACATTAGATTTTGGCGACAGATTTTCTAACTTGAGGGTAGCTGGCCAGGCGGACACTACATAGTGTCCTACCACCATGTGGGGGTTAGAGGTTTCTACAATGTTTTTCCTTTAACAGAGGGCCACTGTGAGAAGTGCACATAAATTGTTCGATAGAAAAATCCATTGGTGCACGGCGGGTATTGAACTCGGTACCTCTGGCGTCAAATCTGACCATTATATATTACTACACCATTGAGCCCTCATAGTTATAATAATAGTCGAAGTGCCCTCACATCGACTATTATTATAGTATGAGTTTACTGTCCTAGAAAATAATAAATTTACTTATGTAATGCCAACCGATGTTTCTTTGAGTAGCTTTTCGTTCCTCGTTATTTATCATATTACTAAATCAAAAACAGTTCCAAAAAATATAATTAAGACCCAGAAGCTCTACCAGTCTACCGTGTCATCGCGTCTTGTATCCGGATGTCCATATATACGTTGGGACGGGGTTACCAGGATACCAGACGTGACGTTTTTAACTGTGAAAAATTGTGTATAAATTGACGTGTGTATAAGTGCAAATTTTTAATTTGCCCATATACTGAATAAATGCTTTGACTTTGACTTTGACCAGGATACCAAGGATATCAGGATACCAGGGATACCAGGATACCAGGATACCAGGGATACCAGGATACCAGGGATACCAGGATACCAGGATACCAGGATACCGGGGATACCAGGATACCAGGATACCAGGGATACCAGGATACCAGGATACCAGGGATACCAGGAATACCAGGATACCAGGGATACCAGGGATACCAAATTCCTTATCGGTGTAGCCAGTTTGCATAGCACGTTGTCATTGTTGGTTCGTTCAGAATTGTTTGTATCATTGTATTGACATATTTTGATGGTTGTCTTTATAGCGCTTCTATACATTAGTACGGCTTCTTGTCCTAACAAAAATCTTTTTAACTTTGCATGCATGTAGCTTTCATAGATGTGATTCAATCACGATAAGGGAACAGTCGAAACGGGAACCAATGCTTCTACCATAATGATTTAGGTGTCATATTGTAGCTCAATAAATAAGGTATTTAACCTTCATAGCCCATTTTATTATTACTCAATGGAACAAGAAATAAAAAGTGTATGATTTTTCATATTTTTATAAAATGTTGATGGCTGTATTTAAAAAAGTATTAATCTTACTCACTATAAACATAGTATCGTTTTGTAGGTAATCTATTGACAATGATTTGGTCCTTTGAAAGAAAACACCTCAGTCCTACCGTTTTTGTAGAAAATGAAGAAAACCAGAATAAGGCAGATAAAAGGGGGGGGGGGGAGTGGGGGTAAATCAATTTACTCATGATGTGTATTGCAATGGCTGCAAGATAAAACATTAAAAATTAAATTAAATTAAAATTTAAAGGTCTCCAAGAAACGTATTTTTTTATCGGCAAATATTGTCCAATCGGAACCCTACGTGTGCACCCCCGCACACGCACCGCATATCTTACAATGTTCAAACGCAGATCTTCTAAATAAAATATTTAATAATTCCATATTTTTTATTTTACTACACCATGGGGACAGGTTATCATAAATAAGAGCCCTGTTTGATTTATTAAAAATATACCAAATTTACGTACAGTTCAGGTTCAATATTGTACACGTGTAGACGCGTCCCTTGAGAAGGAAAAACACAGGGACGTACGTACAGATAATAAAAAGATAATTAATGTAATTGAGCGGTCTTTGCGCTTAAGTTGGTGAATTGCTCGTAAACCTGCTTTATTGGCTTAATTAGCTGTAACGTATGAATTAATAAAAACTCTTTTTTATATCATACTAGCTGACCCGGCGAACTTCGCACCGCGAATATAAATATACTCGCCAAGTGCAAGTCGGACTCGCACTCGTAGGTGCGCTACAATATTTTATAATATCGAGCAAAAAATTCCACTATAATTTTTCACCAGCAAAAAATAATAATTAATAAATATTTTATCAAAACAGAGTTGTGAGCCGCGTGCTTATTTTTTATAACGCCATCGAACGTCTAACGCTATTATCTAAGTGAAAGTTAACACAAAGGTGTTAGGGATCGGAATTTTAATATAACGCCATCTATGGACGTTTACCTAAGCGTTCATAGATGGCGTTATATTGAAATGCCGAAAAAAACACGTTTTCTCTATGGGTACCACCTACAATTTTTAACTTTATTCTATTTTTCGTATTTGTTATTATAGCGGTAACAGAAATACATTATCTGTGAAAATGTCTGAATGTCTGAATGTGAAAATGTGAAAAAACTGATTGACTGTTGAATCTACTGCAGGTGTTTCAGTAGTACTCCCATCAGAGAAGAAACACCAAGAAACTCTATGGGGGCTTGTCACTTATTTTAATTAACTTTTATTTAAATTAATATTAAATATTATTTAAATTTATAACAAATAATATAATAAATTACATTATCATACAATTTATATTATATCTTGAAGATTGGGGCCTTCAGGCCTAGCATTTTTAACCGACTTCAGAAAAAGGAGGAGGTTTCTCAATTCGACCGTATATATATATATTATGTTTGTTCGCGGATAACTTCGTCGTTTATGAACCGATTTTGATTATTCTTTTTTGTTCGAAAGAAAATATCTCAAGTGTAGTACCATGGTAATTTTATTTAGGTCTGATAAGTATCTCCAGAGATATTGAGATAAACATCTCAATATTGGTACTGAAAATGAATAGCGCGGCATTGAAGTCGTTTCTTTTTTAGTTTTTAAACTATTATTGTTAAATATTATTGTCATTCATATACTCATTTATTGTATAGTACGATTTCTTCATTAAATTGGATTTTACAAAGGTTTTAAATCTGCTCATAGACAGTTGATCAATATCTTTAGGAAGTTTATTATAAAATCGTATACAGTTCCCCAAAAAAGAACCACTAACTTTCCACAACCTGAATTGAGGTTAAATTAATGTATTTTTGTGTCTTGTATTAAAATTATTTACATCGGACCTCTTATCATAATCATTCAAATTTTTGCGTACATACATACAAAATATTTTCATATATCCTTTTATATATTGACATGCCACTGTGAGAATTTTAATTTCCTTAAATTTTTCACGAAGTGAGTCTTGCGATTTCATTATATATAGATCGAATAGCTCTTTTTTGTAAGACAAATATAGATTGGATTTCGGCGGCTTTCCCCCACAATGAAATGCCATAGGATATTATACTGTGGAAGTAGCTAAAGTAAACCAATCTAGCAGTGAGTCGGTCAAGTTTCTGATTTTACGTACTGCGTATGCAGTGGAGCTCAATCTACCTGCTAGAGCCGATATTCGAGAACCCCATTGTAGCTTTGAATCCAGGTTCCTAATAATGACACCCTTACATTTGGCAGCGAGAATTTAATACATTTAGTTTTTTTGGTGTTCAGCAATAAGTTATTGGTTGTAAACCAATTCAGTGCACTGCTGTGTCATTAATTTAACGCCTGGCTAGGCTAACTAATATTTGTTGATAGAAGCGATTCAAAAATATGTAAATATTAATATATTAATATCTACGAAACTGTTTAACAAACTCATGCTACCTGTTTCCACATGTCAAAAAGATCAAATGAAACGCTTGCGAGTTCTAATTTTTCCTGTGGCTCCATCTACTGACAAATAAATATATTGCAAACGTAATGCAAAGCCAATTTAGCCGCGGTAATATGTCGATCAACTTCTTAAGAATGTTACGATACAAGTTAAAACATATTATACTTATACTATAATGTCCTATACCTACATTAAATTCTGGTTGATTAACCAATCAAATAGCTTAATTCTAATCTATACATGTAGGACGTGAGACGGAACGTATTTAAGATGAGTAGAAAGGAACGTGAAAGGTGTGAGTGAAAGGTATGCGAGAACGGGACGGACGATGAGAGTACGATACGAACGAGACGCTACGCCAAAGAGTAACATAATATATACTGACTCGCGAACAAGACGCCTACGACTAATAAGAACTAAATCTGAATTAAATATTTTGTAAAAATACGTGAAAGAGCTATCAATAAACGCAGTGCTTGAAATTCTTATTTTATTCGCGCCCGATCCCTACATACATTATATATTTTTTTATCTCATATAGGCTAGCGTTTGACCACTATCTCACCTGTTGGTAAGTGATGATGCGGTCGAGGATGGTAGCACGCTAAGCCTAGAATGGGAACTGGCTCCGAAGGGTAGAATAGAAGGAACACATTAAATGTTTGGTGACAGATTTTCAAACTTAAGGGTTGTAGCTGGCCAGGCGGACACTAGATAGTGTCCTAGATACTCGTACGATTGCCTATTACAATAGGAAATAAACATTCGTGGTCTATCGCAGAAGCTATATAGATATCATAACAGAATTGTGTTGCTATATATAAGAATACACAACGATGCTACGCAGGAGACTCAATAAGAATTGTATTGTAGCGCGGTCCCACCCGTAGCACGCGTAGACGTCGTAGGACATCGTAGCACGTGGCAGAGTAGCCTCTAGGAACAATGGGGAAGCCTCACTAATGCAAGTTGGGCGACCCTGGGGCAAACGAGAATATACCCAAAAATTGTGAGTTATGTAACATACACATTAGTGAATAGGTATCTTTTAGGCAAACGTGCTACATCTTGGACCCCATCGTCACTTAATATCAGGTGAGGTAGTAGTCCATCGATCGCCTATTGAGCATAAAAAAATATATAAACATATAAAACAGTTTCATTCTTTTTAATGGCCAAACAAATGTACTTAAGTAGTATAGTTAAATAATATACCTAGGTCGAGAAATTCGATTCAAGGTACGTGAATTACAGGCGGTATTATCATTAATAATAGTAAGTAGTAATTAAAACTTTTTTAAACAAAATAAAGAAAGTGAACAAAAATTTTTAAGATTTTTATTAAAGCTTACTTGTTGGCCTTATTGCTTACTGCATAACAGATTTTAATTAAATACCTTGGTTTATTTCAGTCTAGTACTTAAACTAAAGTATATTTTTACCTTTAACATATAATCAAAACAATTTAAAAAACTTATTAAACTAAATTTAATTAAAATTTGAATAAAAATAATAAATTAAGCTACATAAAATATTTATTTAATTGACGCTACTGAAAACTTCATTTAATATTAATAATTCGTTTTCGTGGAATTGCTATGAAAATACGTAATTCCGCAGTGGAACACCCGGAACAATGGAACACCCGGAAGCAAAGAATCGACTCGAGAACTAACAAAAACAATTTCACAAGTTTATGGATGCCTGGTAGGCCACTACTCGAGGTACAAGATCTGTGAGTGATATTTACAAAGTTTTTTTTATCGGATTTCTGAGGGAACAATAATAAATAAAACATTAAATTAAAAAATCAAAACCCCGACCGCGCAAAAAGTGAAGTGTTAAAAAACGAACTGAAAAGAAAAAAACAAGTAAGTCTAGTAGTTTAGACTTCTGACTTCTTAATGGCTTAACGAATGGGGATTAATGTGTCCCGACTGTTAAAGTCTCTATATTCCATATAACAATGTATAATTTATTTTGTGAGTGTATAGACCGAGAAAGAATTTAAATGGTATAGTTTTTTGATATCCCTAACTGTTTAGGGATATCTGTAATACTTCTGTAAGTCTAAACTACTAGACTTACTTGTTTTTTTCTTTACAGATCGTTTTTTAACACTTCACTTTTTGCGCGGTCGGGGTTTTGATTTTTTAATTTAATGTTTTATTTTACACTTTTTAGTTAAGTAAAGGACGGCAAATTCCGTAATCTTCTCATTTCATTAAGAGAGTCGATGTCATGTGTATTATTGAGTATTTACATTAGTATTTACAGTTGTATTATTAAACGACTATACCAAAAGAAAGAGGTTGTTTGTTACCTCAGAACTCCATCAATTCTTAACCGATTAGGAAAATTCTTTTTTTGTTTGAGTAAATATGATTTTCGTTTGGTCTCATTGTAATTTTATTGAGACCTGATAAGTAACTTCAGAGATAAGCACCGCAAACTTGTTACTGAAAGTGACTATCGCGGCATGTAAAATCGTTTTTTTTCGATTTGTACGATCATAAATTATTTGTTATAAATATATTTTGAATATCCATTTTAAGACCTTTAATTCGATAACCCACTCGATAGGTTTTGAAAAAAAAAATTTTTTTTGAACCCCAAATTTTGGCGCCTGAAATCCGCCATTTTGAATTTTTCAATTTTTTATGTTTTCGTTGACACTCGCGCTAGCATGGCAATTCTATTGACGTGCCAATTATCAAAATCGGCCCACGCGTTTGGTCTCTAGTGTGCCACAAAGGAACAAACATACATACATACATACATACATATATAGACTGATAAACACATTACCTCTCCTTTGCGTCGCGCAGTCGGGTAAAAATACTTACATTTATTAACCGATTTGTTTTTTTTTGTTTAAGAGAGTTCCTGTTCTTTCCTGCTTGGTCCCATTGTAATTTTAATTCATTGGGATCTGATAAGTATCTCCAGAGATATGAAGATAACACCATATACTTGGTTCTGAAAATGACTAACGCGGCATTAAAAGTAGTTTTTTTTCGTTTCGCAAACTATCTAAAATTATTCAATAAAAATCCTGCAACGAGAAACTATTTTTTAAAGCTGTGATTTGATTGATCTTTTATTGAGTTTGATGATAAATCAGTGGTGTTGTCGGTATCATCATCATTAGCCTACTTCCGTCCACTGCTGGACGTATGTCTTCTATGCCACGCTACTGAGCTAGCATGATAAATACTAATTTAATTCAACCTCAAACTTTATTTGAAGCCAACTCAAAGCACTTCTCTAAAAATCAATTTCTTTTTCAACCAGCTTCCAAAAAGAAGGAGGTTCTCAATTCGTCTGTATGTTTTCTTTTGTTTGTATGTTACGCGATTACTCCGTCAATTGTGAACCGATGCCAATGATCCTTTTTGTAATCGGTAGAGTACGTTTTCGAGGTGGTCCCATTGTAATTTTATCTAGATCTGATAAGTATCTCCAGAGATATGACGATAAACGTCTCAAACTTTCTGCTGAAATTGACTCACGGGGTATTGAAATCGGTTGTTTTAGTATTTAAACTATCTTCATTATTCTTGTATCGGGTGGTTACATTTTCAAAGTCACTGGTTATTATTATTATGAACTGTCCCAATGCAGGGCAAAGGCTCCCTCCCTTTCTTTCACGTCTCACGATTTTAGGCTATTGTGGTCCGATCTTTAATTTGTGAGTCCAGATCGTCTCGCCATCTCTGTCAAGGTCGTTTCAATGTCTCTGGTTATACAAATGTAGTATATTTATGTGACGAGCTAGTTTCTCGCATTTGCTGTCTAGATATCCCACGTATTTTGCATATTAAATGCATGATTGAATACGAATCGCCTCTTTGAATAATATGAAGCAATTTTCCTAGAAATGCTCGTAGTTTTTGATCAACTTTCATAATGATAATTCCCTGGTGTATTTAGAACACCTGTCATGTAGAAAGGTATTGCTGACCACTACTTATAAAGAAGCACATTATGTACAATATAATATTGCCGCAAAACGGTAGTTTCCATGATAGAAATACTATGCTATAGGTAACACAATATAATTGTTTATTTTCATGAATATAATTTAATATTTATTTAATTATCAAAATAATAACATAATGCACTCAAGTCACGTGATGGCAAATGCCCATCTGTGTGAATTTAGTGTTTTTTATAATATAGTATCGCTAGCGTGTTGCCCACCTGTCTCACCTGTTGGTATGTGATGATGCGGCCGAGGATGTTAGCACGCTAGGCCTAGAATGGGAGCTGGCTCTCAAGGACAGCTGCCAAAAGACATTAGATGTTTGGTGACAGATTTTCCAACATGAGGGTGGTAGCTAGCCAGGCAGACACTAGATAGTGTCCTATTACCATACCGGGAGTTGTTATAAACGTTGGAAACTTAAGTGGTACAAACATTCCAGCGTCGGTAGACTTTGACTTTGGCCCGTACTACGTACCAAACATAGACATATTGCTAGTCATTTCAACAATTTTAGGCATAACCACAGGTCGTTATAGCATTATATAGATGTTCCGCTTGATTTGCTTACAAAAAAAAAACCATCAAGGAGAAAATCTGCCGCCATAATTAAATATTGAGAGTCAGACCATTCTAGGCCTAGCGTGTTCACCATCCTCAACCACATCATCGGTAAGGAATCAAACGCTAGCCTATCAGTTATAAAAAACTGGCCAAGTGCGAGTCAGACTTTTGTCCAGCACACGGAACACTTTTGTTCCGAACGCCATCTAACGAACATCTAACGAACTTCTAACACCTACTAAGTAAACGTTAGAACAAAGGTAGAATAGTATTATATAGTAGTAATAGTAGTAATAGTAATTAATATTATTAAATATCTGGTTGACCGAGCTTTGCTCGGTATTTTTTGCCACTTAAACAGACAAATATGACTCTTCCCGACATCTATTGACGAATAATAAATAATACTATTTTTGTAATTGAGAGCAACTAACTGCTTTACCGACACAGTAACTAAAGCTACTTCTACTCCCCAATAGATATCGGGAAGAGTCATATTTTAAGTTTATTATCAATAAAGTTGATTATTGAAAACACGAATAAAACAACATTTTCTGAAAATGACTCCTAGCTAGATCGATTTATCGCCCCCGAAATCCCCTGTATACTAAATTTTATTTAATCGTTGGAGCCGCTTCCGAGATTCAGATTAAGGTAAAGACGATAGCACCACCTTTGATGCTAGCTAGATGGCGCGGCGCTATCGTAAAAAACTTTTTTAAAACTTTTCTTTAATTTTTAACTTTGTTCTGTTCTTAGTATTTGTTGTTATAGCGGCAACAGAAATACATCATCTGTCAAAATTTCAACCGTCTAACTATCACGGTTCATGAGATACAGCCTGGTGACAGACGGACAGACAGACAGACAGACAGACAGATAGACAGACAGACAGATAGACAGACAGAGAGACGGACAGCGGAGTCTCAGTAATAGGGTTCCGTTGGTACCCTTTGGATTCGGAACCCTAAAAAAATAACCCAATTGAAGTCAGAACAGTTGCATAAATTACGATAAGATCAGTGCCTAACTCATCAGTCGCTTTGTCTTATATTCGCTTCGCATATTTCCAATCCTTGAACTATATGAGGGCTGTGCCCTAACCTGCAGTGACGCTGCTGCCCGTCACCACCGTGTGATATTTGGTTACTAAACATATCTTTGAAATGATTATCTTGCCAAATTTGAGTGCCGGTGGCGTAATCGGGAGAACGGTCGGCTTTGATGCCAGAGGTACCGAGTTCAAACCCCGCCGTGCACCAATGGATTTTTTTTCTATAGTAAAATGTATTTGCGCTTTTGACAGTGGTCTTCCGGTGAAGGAAAAACATCGTTAAGAAACCAACAACCCCACATGGTGGTAGGACACTATTTAGTATCCGCCTGGCCAGCTACCACCCTCAAGCTAGTAAATCTGTCGCCAAACATATAATGTGTTCCGGCAGCTATCCTTGAGAGCCAATTCCCAGTTTAGGCCTAGCGTGCTTACCATCTTTGACCGCATCATCACTTACCAACAGTGTCTTACCTGTTGGTAAGTAATAGTGGTCGAACGATAAAGATATTAAAAAAACAAAATCGGTCGCCAGAGCCTTGTTTGTTGGTCAGTAGAATTCACAACGGGAAGGTGAGGTTGACTGGGAGCACTGAGCCTAGGTGGTATATTTACTGGATTACATCCCTGTTGCTCCATCCTATTAAGAACACATCATTACTTTTCATCGTGTGAGATCTTATATACGTGTATCACAAAATTAAAAAGCTTTTAGTAACATTTTATATTTCCAAACTCAGTGCTGAAAGATCGTCCGTTCAGCAGAGTTTAGTTTGAAATTCAATCACTGACAGCGGCAGTTTTTAATTTGCAACTTGAGAGTGCATTTATTATGCAGACCCAATGCAGATGGCAGCGCGGGCCGGGCCCGGGCCGCACAGCTGTAATAGTGAACGGAACAAAGGAGATTTTATGCTAAATAAGTCTGCTTTTTAAATGTTTTTCAGCTTGACTTATAAATAACTACAAAATAATGAGATGTTATTTGTTTCTAGCAATATGGGTTGCAAATTACTAGAAGTATTGTTAACCCCTCCAACTAAGCTAAATATGCTTGTGTCTGGAGTGAGTTCGCATCAGTATTGCAATGGGCAGGGACCGAACTTACGACCTCTCGATCACTAGGCAATGTCCTTAGCCTAAGAGCTATTGCCGCTTAAAATATAAAAGAATGCTTGTAATGTGTAAGTAGGGTGATGGACTCGTGTCTCCCCTGGTTGTACCCCACGGGGAGACATTAGGGTATTTCAGTCCTGGTGGCTCCCCTAGTCCGGAGGAGATATCAGAACCAAAAATGTTGAGTACACAGTTCGTGTATAAGTAAAAGAAATACTTCATAAGAATAAATGGTGGCGGTGAGTAGTGAGTGGTCTTTTATTGCCCCTGTTTACTACAAATACTACTTCCAGTAGCTCCGCACAAACTATGTTTTTTAGTTTAAAGTACTAAAGATTCATAACTCACCAAGAATTGTCCCGTGTCAGAATCGAACCTACGACCTTCGGTTTCGTAGTCAGACTCACTAACCACTTTATCAATAATGTGTACATCTATGAATTTCAGTGTAGAATATTATACGGAATACTGCGCATACAAATAATAATTATCACAAAATGCAATTGTATTCTAGTCGTCTGTAAAACGCTGTAGTTTTCCTGAAACAACATTTTTAGAGTACCTACTTAAGGTACGGACACACCGCAGCGTCCTGCGTGCGCGATCTAGGCGGCGATCAGATAGCACAGTAGTATTTGTACCCACTGGTTCACACCAAACGCGATTAGAAATTTCAAAATTCATTTAAAACCTAGATATTATTTTGACATCGATTTCACTGATGTGTTTCAGAAAGTAGCAAATTGTTGGGGTAAAAATTACTTTGGTAACGACAAGATCTCTGTGTATTATAATTACGTTGCGTTTAATGTTTATTACACGAGAAAAATAAATATTTTTTATGATAATATGAGACTAGTAGACGGTTAAAGGTACGGACATACCGCAGCGTCCTGCGATCTAGGCGGCGATCAGATAGCGCAGTAGTATTTGTAGATAGATAGATAGAAACACTTTATTGAACACCTTATTAAAAAGAAACAGAGTATTACTTAATAACTAATTATAATAGTGTAACAACAGGCGGTCTTATCGCTGAAAGCGATCTCTTCCAGACAACCTTTAGATGGAGAAATATGTAAATAGTTACGGCGGTGTATAGTGTATAAGTAAATAAGACATAAGCTATTAAAGGATACTCAATTAATACAAAAGAAAATAATAATAATACGATATATACACGATACATACACAATACGACTTAACGCGTTCCTTGTACCGACTAATTCACACCAAACGCGATCAGAAAACAATTGAAAAGTACTTAGATCGCGCCCGCAGATCGCAGGACGCCGCGGTGTGGCCGTAACTTAACAAGTGTTAACTGTTGTCAACGGTTTGTCATATAAATCAAGCAAAATTCTTGCCTGATAGTAAGCGATGGCATCCGCTATTACTTAAACTGTGCGTGCCACAGTTTAAGTAATAGCGGACGCCAACACTCTGTATTGAAGGAATTTCGCACGTTACTGCACTCTCGTTACCTTGAAATTACACATTGAGCATCACTTGCTTTATAATAACACTGTTCACTTTTACTCCTTGAATCGAAAAAACTATTATATTAAACGATTCAATAACAAACTAACAAGTATCAATATTTGCATTGAGTCGTGTAAAGGGTAACAATACATATAAACATATTGAATAGGAATGCAGGTAAGTGCATAGTTGGCAGAATATCATGATAGTAAACTGTGATACTCTTTATCACCATCATCATCAGCCTATGTTAGTCCACAGCTGGACATAGGCCTCTCCAACTGCACGCCACTGAGCACGATCCTCGGCTACTCTCATCCAGCTCTTGCCAGCCACTTGCGAAGATCATCGCTCCAGCTTGTCTGAGGTGATGCTTTATATCCGAGTTGTAATTATAATCCTTCATCATCAGCCTATCTCCGTCCACTGCTGGACATAGGCCTCACCTATGGCACACCACTGAGCTCGATTTTCAGCTCTCTTTATTCTGATCAATAAAAACATTAAACAATTATCAGTAACCGGCTTCAACCAATTTTAATACTGAAAATATTATAAAGTGAAAGCTTGTATGTTTGCCATCCATTTACGTTAAAAATGGCTGAACTGATTTCGATGAAATTTGACGCACACATAGTATTGGATTAACACAAAGGATAGTTTTGCAAGTATTTTTTTTTTGTCACGGTTGAAGCACAACTGGTTACTACCTAATTAGTTTACCTACAGATGTTAGATTGTCTTTGGGCGAGATTCAGCACATAATTTTTTTTTTTAAAGTTATGTAATATTATAATATATTAAAATATTTTCAGTGACTACGAATTCGTCACCGTGACCCAATGTATCTGAATCATGTGACGGAAACGACCGCCACAAAGCGTCCATTAAATTAAATACGCTTCAATATTTCCACACCGAAACTAAATCTATAGAAACAGCATTTTAAAAGCCGTCGGTAGTCGGTAACAATAAATTAAAAGCTTTCATGTTCACTGAAAATTCGGTCGAAATAAAACAATGTATCCGGCCGAAATTGGGCTAGATAAACGCGGTACATCGCTTAGAATTGTCATTTTGGTCAATTGGCTGCATGGTGAAATGAAAACTGAATGTGGGATTTAGTTTTTTAAGTTGTACGAAAGTGTAATCGACTTACCGACGAGCGCGGCGAGAAGCGCGAGCGCGGAGGTCAACACGACCGGCGCGGCTGAGGCTCGAGCCATGACTGGCGTCGCATGCCCCCTCACCCCGAAATGCGGCATTGCGCTACAGCCCAGCTTTTCTTTCGGGAAACTTGGTGATAAGATGCGTTGATGCGTTTGTTTAGGAGACCCCGATAGCTGTGAATGTTGCGGGCAATGCCGCGACTTGAATAACTTGTTATAGGTCAACAGTTTTTATCACAGGTGAAATTTTGTGTTATCATGGAAAATAATGCCGCTGCAGATAATTTGCTAAAAGGTAATATTAAACTGAATGTTTATGAATCTTTCTCCGTGATTTGGAAGATATGACAAATCTTTTTTTCTAAACATTATATAATTCATATCATAGTAAAATGCTAATTCTACTGTGTACTCGGGACTACTTATTGTTATCTAACACTCTAGACTTTTTAATATAAATTTTTTTTGTTTCTGTTTTTGTTTTCACATTTGATTCAAAAGCCAAGGTGTCTACAAAATTTACTTATCATATCTCTATCATCTCATCTCTTTCTTCCTGAAGAAAGTGAAAGAATCATGGCTTTTCTGGAACCAGGCATCAGTTTCATATCATGCATCATAGTTCAAGAAGCTCGGTTGCAGTAGTACCCGAGAAGACCCCTACATCGTCTCAACTGTGTCCAACTCGCACTTGACCGATTTTAAAAAGTAAACATTGTTAATAAACAACAATTTCAAAGAAACTTGATGAAATTAACTATAAAACATTGAAATAGAAAACGTTAATAATGTATGTATGTAATACTTTTTATTAATAGATTGACTAAATAATATCACACACCTTGTTGTACACTCCGAAAGGGAGTAGATTGTATGGCTCCTCATAACAATTAATAGATTGACTAAATAATATCACACACCTTATTGCACACTCCGAAAGGGAGTAGATTGTATGGCTCCTCATAACAATTAATAGATTGACTAAATAATATCACACACCTTGTTGCACACTCCGAAAGGGAGTAGATTGTATGGCTCCTCGTAACAATTAATAGATTGACTAAATAATATCACACACCTTATTGCACACTCCGAAAGGGAGTAGATTGTATGGCTCCTCATAACAATTTATAGATTAACTAAATATTATCACACACCTTGTTGCACACTCCGAAAGGGAGTAGATTGTATGGCTCCTCGTAACAATTAATAGATTGACTAAATAATATCACACACCTTGTTGCACACTCCGAAAGGGAGTAGATTGTATGGCTCCTCATAACAATTAATAGATTGACTAAATAATATCACACACCTTGTTGCACACTCCGAAAGGGAGTAGATTGTATGCCTCCTCATAACAATTTTTAGATTGACTAAATAATATCACACACCTTGTTGCACACTCCGAAAGGGAGTAGATTGTATGCCTCCTCATAACAATTTATAGATTAACTAAATATTATCACACACCTTGTTGCACACTCCGAAAGGGAGTAGATTGTATGGCTCCTCATAACAATTAATAGATTAACTAAATAATATCACACACCTTGTTGCACACTCCGAAAGGGAGTAGATTGTATGCCTCCTCATAACAATTTATAGATTGAATACATAATATCACACACCTTGTTGCACACTCCGAAAGGGAGTAGATTGTATGGCTCCTCATAACAATTAATAGATTGACTAAATAATATCACACACCTTGTTGCACACTCCGAAAGGGAGTAGATTGTATGCCTCCTCATAACAATTTTTAGATTGACTAAATAATATCACACACCTTGTTGCACACTCCGAAAGGGAGTAGATTGTATGCCTCCTCATAACAATTTATAGATTAACTAAATATTATCACACACCTTGTTGCACACTCCGAAAGGGAGTAGATTGTATGGCTCCTCGTAACAATTAATAGATTGACTAAATAATTTCACACAACTTGTTGCACACTCCGAAAGGGAGTAGATTGTATGGCTCCTCATAACAATTAAGACCATCTTTGTATCAACCTACATTCTATGCAATAAATGAATTATGAATTATTAAGCTGACTTCGGAGTTTAGGCACAGAACAGATAATAATACTATGGTAAACCATAGTCTCCTAAAGGAGAAATTGCTATTAATAACTGTGGCGCTAAGTTTTGAAGGCCAGTGTAATACTGCGTGTGTATTTGGTATTACAGTTTTGCTTGCATTTGAAAGTTGTACTTAGGCGAACGAGCTTTCTTAGTTTTTTTTTTTATTAAATCTCGTTTAAATATAAAACCTTGGGCCATTTTTATCGATTCATGATAGAGAGACAGATAGCAATCTGACATATGACACCATATAAAATGTGTCTAAAATCTGTCAGATAAGTGCCTAATAGGGCAGCATATCAGTAACCGGTGAAACTGGCCCTTTGTCCTTATCCACCATATAGGCAATTTCTGTGCAAAATGGTCAGCCCAATAGAGTTATTCATCCTTGAAGAGGGTACAAATAAACAAAGAAACTGTCTTTCCGCATTAGTTGATTATCTTTTTACTTCCTTTTATTTTTGTCTTCAACAGAGAAAATACAATGTGGAAATACTGGACCAAAGTAATATGACTTAAATATATATTTTTAAGTGAGTTAATTATAGTGCTTTCGTAGAGATCACTTTTTGTATTCATTGGGCTCCAAACTAGGCTAGTATATTGAACTTGTAACTCGAGCTACATCCTTACTCATATTATAAACGTGAAAATGTATATAGATATATGATCGTTTGTTACTCTTTCACGCTAAAACTACTATACCGATTAAGCTGAAATTTGGTATGTAGATAGCCTAGACCCAGGAATACCACATAGGGTACTTTTTATCCAGATATTCCCACGGGAACGATGTCTACGCGGGTAAAACCGCGGGGCACAGCCAGTAAGATATAATCACAGATGGAGCCGCAGGGCGTAGCACATTGGGTATAACTGTACCCATTTCCCTATTCCATCCAAAGTGCTACGAGACACTCAGCTATTGTGGTGGAACGTTTCTAACTAGACATTCGGGTGATTTATGATGTACGGAGGATATTATATTACCTACCCATCCTTGGAAACGAGAGAGCACAAGTGGGATCTCATAATTTCTAATTTCATGATCCTTTTCAAGGATACTCACAAAATTTCATAACTGATTTGATATTTTCAAAACTGAAGCAGATAATATACGAACTGAAGTCCAGTTTTGACGTCACCTAAGTTTATTATATCGTTTACCAATATCTTATATGTTGGTAAGTAATAATGCGATCGAGGATAGTAGCACACTTGGCCTAAAATGGGAACTGGCTCTCAAGGACAGCTGCTGTTGTCCAACTTGAGGGTAGCTGGCCAGGCGGACCCTTAACAGTCCTACCACCATGCTGAGGGTTGCTTAGCAATATTTTTTCTTCACCAGATGTCTATTGTGGAATGCGTATAAACATTTTTCGACAAAAAAATCCATTGGAGTACAGCGGGGATTTGAATTTGCTATCCCCAGAGATAGTCAGAGTCAGAGTCATTCTCCTTCATTCAGCGCGGTACTGGGCCCTCACCAAATTACAAAAATAACCGGCCAAGTGCGTGTCGGGCCACGCGCAGTGTAGGGTTCCGTAGTAGCCCGTTATTCAATGCAAGTCTTTACCCGTTAAAAACAAGCAACTAGGTACTTCGTCTTTGTCACTTTAAAGGATTTATTCTAAGGATTTTGTATTTGGTACAAAATTATCCAACACCCAAGTTCAACGACTATTACTGCTAAAGTGATAAAGCTATCTTAACCGCTATAGTTTTCCTTTGAAGTTCATGAAATGCACTATAATCACGATTTTTTCTAGATTTTTCAAGCCAGCAGTATAGCTTTTAGAGGGGGGGGGGGACGATCTACTGGAACAAAAATGTACACTTTAAAGTTTAATATTTCGTAAATGGAGCATTCAATCGCAAAATGGTATAGCAACTCTTAAGTCATTTCAAAAGACCTATTCAACAATACCCCACACGATGGGGTAGATGACGAAAAAAAAATCAGCCCCACTTCTTATGTAGGGGAGCTACCCTAAAAAAATAAAAAAATCCAAAAATATATCACCACTTTATCGACGTAATTTATTTACACACCTCTCTGGTCTGGTCTCTTAGCAAAACCTCGGACAGACAGACAGACAGACAGACAGACAGACGGCCATGACGAAACTATAAGGGTTCCTTGTCAGGACTACGGAACCCTAAAAATGAAGTAGTTTCCTTTTTCCTTCCGGCTTCGAAGCTCATCTACTTCTTTACAAGCTTTTATTTAGCTTGCCGTGTTTGTATGTATGTTTGTGTGTGTCAAATCTTGGAAGCTAAATTAGAACCACCTCCTGACATACAATCGTCCCAAAATTTAAAAATATCAAATCAAATGTCTATTTTTTATTTCAATTTCAATTCTTTTTAACCGACTTCCCGAAAAGAACGAGGTTCTCAATTCATCAGTATGCTTTTTTTGTGTGAATGTTCCGCGATTTCTCCGTCAATTGTGAACCGATTTGAATGATTAATTTTTAATCAGTAGGGTTTGTTTTCGAGGTTGCATTTTCCATTGCATTCCATTGCAATTTCATTAAGATCTGATTAGTATCTCCAGAGATATGACGATAAACGTCTCAAACTTGCTACTGAAATTGACCCGCGGGGCATTGAAGTCGGTTGTTTTAGTTTTTAAACAAATCTTAATTATTTCAATCTCAATTCTTTTTTTTAAATATCTCATAGGCTAGCGTTTTGACCATTATCTCACCTGTTTGTAAGCGATGATGCGGTCGAAGATGATAAGCACGCTAGGCCTAGAATGGGAACTGGCTCTCAAGGATAGCTGCCGGAACACATTAGATGTTGTAGCGACAGATTTTCTAATTGAGGGTGGTAACTGGCCAGGCGGACACTAGATAGTGTCCTACCACTATGCGAGGTTTGTTACATTCTTAACGATGTTTTCTCTTCACCGGAGGGCCACTGTGAAAAGCGCACATACATTTTTCGATAGAAAAATCCATTGTTGCACGGTGGGGACTGAACTCGGTACCTCTTGCATCTAAGTCGACCGTTCTTACACTTCACCACCGGGCCTTCTCTTTTTCTCGGGCTCTTCTTCTTTTTTTTCTTTCTCAAAACTTCCAATTTGGTATACTTGCGTAATTTCTGTGTCGACAAGAGTCGGTGTAATATGGTACCATCGAGCTGATCTATTGATGCAGCCAGGTTACGGGGACTGGAACTCCGTTATGACAAATGGCAGGTCAGTCGAATTTGGGCTAAATATTGTTATTATTAGTACTTTTCATTACACATAATAACGTCTTTTAATAAAATGTGTTTTAAAAAGTTTATGCTTTTAGTTTTAAATTTAAACTTTTAATATATTAAGTATCGACGTTGAAAGCTACATGTTTGTGCTGTAGGTATTGTATTTCCTTCGGTGTCCTTCTAATTCCAAAATGTAGGATCGCTCTATCGTACCTATATATGTCACAGCCAACTAGCTTAATTATCCGTTCTATCAACAGCCTAGCCTCGTTACTAAACAGCGCCGTTCAAGTAGCATCCTGAATGATTTTAAGCCATTTAAAGGTCTTCTGTGCCTTCATTTAAACGCCATGGCGTCGGTTCTGACGCGCGGCCGCTACCTCGGCTCCCCTCCTCGCTACGCTCGTCGGCGCACGTCAAGCGGTGGTCACTGTTCTCTAGTGTGTGGCCGTAGTGTCAGACTAAGTCAGTTTATTAAATGTTGTAATAAACGCTGTGGCTTAAGATCATTCAGGCCGCTAGTGGAAAGTAAAGAGGCTAGGCTGTAGATTTTTTTTTTTTTTTTTAATTTTTAAAAGTCTTTATTGATATACCTATTAATTTGAAGTTGTACATAATAGTGTAAGTTGAATCCTACTAGTACAAAGTAATACACTTATTCTATGTTTTACAAGCGAGAAATAGTCGCCTTTATAACACTTTTAAAATACACAACTTAGTATACATATTAAAATTAAATGAATATGTGTTTGAACACTTAATAACGAATATAGTATGCAAGCTTTAGATTAGCAATACATTTTTCTCATGATTTACCTAGTTTGATAATAATAACGCATAGCGCGGTAGAAAAAAAAAATAAAAGTGCTGGCGGTATTCGCAAGGCAGTACGAAGTAAGCAACAACAGGTTTACAATTTGTGGCGCAGGCGCACGTCCACAGGCGTACGAAGTGCGCGCCAATGCGCTCTTAATATCTACTTATAACTAGAGGCGGTATTGGCGCGCACCACATCGGCAGGCGAAGCTCGCACTTGCGCGGGTGGCTGTTCCTATTCATTGGGCTCAAGCTCGAGGAACAAGTGATGGGGGATGGATAGGCTGTAGATTGAACGGCTTATTAAGCTAGTTGCCATAAAATAATATCGTTTAAAAACTAAAAAACAACCGACTTCAATGCCGCGCTATTCATTTTCAGTACCAATTTTGAGATGCTTATCTCAATATCTCTGGAGATACTTATCATACCTCGATAAAATTACCATGGTACCACACTTGGGATATCTCCTTTCGAACAAAAAAAGAATAATCGAAATCGGTTCATAAACGACGAAGTTATCCGCGAACAAACATAAAAAAAAAAAAAAAAAAAAAAAAAAAAAAAATATATATATACGGTCGAATTGAGAAACCTCCTCCTTTTTTTGAAGTCGGTTAAAAATAAAAACTAAACAGCCTTGTTTCCGCGACCACTTTCACCGTGAAACTTGCCCCTAAAAGGCATCTCGTAAATAAGATAAGACACTTGTTTTAGCGTCGAAAGCTACACGGCTCTCAGAAGGGTGTCCGATGCCGATAGGGGGTTAATGCTACCATCCTGGTACTTCTGGACATTATATATCTCTTTTATGCTACGATCCTGGTACAGAGATTGCCCCCTGGTAATGTAATAGACGTTACTAATGTCTATTAACAGGAACATTGCGGTCTCAGAATTGCTTATTACCCGACTACGGCGAACCAAAAAGGAGGGTTATGTTTTTGACCGGTATGTGGGTATGTATGTATGTATGTTTGAATGTATGTTCATCTGTTCCCTCATAACTTCTAAACTACTTATCATAATTTGACAAATGAGGTGTTGTTAGACGCGTCTCATTTGTCTGTTGGTTATAGGCTATGTGGTGTTACAACAAAATGAATATGGTGCCCTAAAAAAACAATTTCATCCCACCCCATCGTGTGTGGTATCGTCGAATAGTGATATTGAAATAAAGGTAGAGTTTCCTACGTCATATTTTGGTCAAACGTAGCGTATGCAAGTTATATCCCGTCGAAGTGAAGAAAACTAATTTTTACCCCACGGCGTCGCAAGAAGCAAGAAGCAAGAGGGAGGGTTATGTGTTTGTTGATCGCTATGTATGTATGTATGTTAACACGTTTGCATGTGTACATATATACAAAAACCCCAAAATACTTTAAATAAAAAATAAGTTCAAAAACTAAAACCAGACTACTGAAAAATCACGCTCTAAAAAGTATGAAACAAGAAAATATACTCATCTGAGATCGCTATGTACAAAATATTTAATATGTATCGTGTATTATATAAAAAAATTACTTGTGATCAATATTTTATTGTATTTCATACATATTCTTAGTGGTGCTCAGAGGATAGACGTGGTCTTTTTTTTTAACTTAATTTTAATTTTAATTTTTAGAAGTTCCGTCAAATTTCAGATTGTAGTCTTTTAGAACATAATTTATTTATGATTATCGACACGCTCCGGCTTCGCATGGGCAGTAGAGCGCCTACATTTTTTAATTTTTTTTTTCATATCATACAGGCTAGCGTGTGTCCACTATATCACCTGTTGGTAAGTGATGATGCGGTTGTGGATGGTAGCACGCTAGGCCTAGAATGGGAACTGGATCTCAAGGATAGCTGCCAGAGCACATTAAATGTTTTGGCAACAGATTTTCTATATTTTCAGATTTCTGTTTTTGCGAGAATTATTAATATTTAATGTAAACGTACCGGCATTATTATATAAACCGGAGCATAATCCGAAAAATACAACGCGAAAACAACCGGTACGTTTACATTAAACATTAGTCATATTTGAACGAATTTACACAAAACCAATATATACATATGTCATACACCTATGTCTTTCTCAGGAATCACTCTGTTGATAAATGAAAACAGCATGTGAATCCGTTCAGTAGTTTTTGTGATTATCGCGAAAATTGATATTCATAGATTCATAGACGTGGCCTGGGACTTTGTTTTATAATTATGTAGTGATATAAGGTAACGGGACGAGTGAGGTACATTTATTAATAGTGGTATTCGGCTCAAACTACGGACCTGGTGCAGAGACTATTTGAATCACAAAAAAACTGGCCAGGTGCAAGTCGGACTCGCACTCGTAAAGATAAAGATAAAAGATAAAGATATTTTATTTGCGTAAAACATGCGTATAACAAAAAGTTGTGACAAAATATTTAAACGATCGTCATGTTTTGCCTTAACAGGCGTGCAAACTTTGCAGATGGCGCTGCTTTACTCACTACATATAATCCAAATTTAAATACATATTACACTGGTCATTCTTATAAACTAAATTGAATTATAAAATTAAAAGGATACAGCACAATGTCATGAAAATAATAATAATAATAATAATTTGTCACTTAAAAATTCGTCAATACCATAATAACATTTATGAATTAAAAATTGTTGTAGCCTATTTTTAAACATAATATTGTCCATGTCCTTTAAAGATTTAGGAATTTTATTGAAGACTGTAATTGGCGCCATACCAATTTTTTCGAACAACTTTTACGAAGAAATGTCGTTTTGCCTGGAATTATCCGAATCCTATCATTTCGTCTATTTCGTTTTACTGTCTCAGAAAGCTTTGGAAAGAGGTTCGGATTGTTCTTTACGAAAACAGCAATTTCCATAATATACAAGGACGAAAGTGTTAGAACTCTGTGCTCTAGAAAATATAGTTTACAACTATCTCGCGTCTGTAGGTTAAACATAGCTCTAATGCAGCGTTTTTGCATTTTTAAAACAACGTTTTTATTTGTCGAGTTTCCCAGAATATTATCCCGTATCTCAAAGTAGATTCAATTAATCCATAATAGGTGGCGATGAGTGCATTCATATTTAAAGTTTTGGACAGCTTGTAAAGAGCATATGTTAAACTACTTATTTTAGTAGTGTTCTCTGTGTCCCTTCCAATTTAATTTGTTGTCAAATAAAAACTTTGCATTGTCAATATCATACATACATACATACATACAATCACGCTTTTTTCCCGTTGGGGTAGGCAGAGACTATTTTTTTCCACATGCTACGATCCTGACATACCTCTTTCGCTTCTTCCAATTTCATGAGCGCCTTCATACATGCTCGCCGGTTATAGGTACTTTTGACTTGGCCTTTCTTTAAAACGTCTCCGATCTGGTCGTGATACGTTCGCCTAGGTCGGCCTCTACCGGCTGCCCCATTCATAGTCGTCTCATAAATCAGTCTCGTCAGTCTTTCTTCATCAATCCTCTCTAGATGTCCAAACCATCTAAGCATCCCTTTCTCAATATTTGTCACCACATCTTCTACCACACCACAACATTCCCTTATCAATATCAATACTTACAGTCAATATCATGAATTGTAATATTATTATAATTTAATTTTATGTCAAAAGGATTTTTTGCTCTTTGGCTGAAATGCATTATATTGGTTTTCGTCAAATTAATTTTTAAATTGTTATTGTCACGCCACGAAATTATAGAAGTCAGTGTTTTATTAATGTCATTACTATAAAAATCATTATTATTACTATTTTTAGATATGGTCACTGTACTATCGTCTGCAAAAAGTGTCATCTGTTGGTCTGTTACATTTGGCAGGTTCGTGTGTACTGTGCACGTAGGGTTCCGTAACACAGTAAAGTATTCTATAACTATGATTTTCCGCAACTACAAAAATAACTTTGTTTTTCACAGAGTTTGTATGAATTCAAACCAATTCTCGTTAAAAGTTTTTATTGAGATCTACAGAATATATTTTTTCTAGAGTTTTCACTCCCTTACTTTAAAAGATACATTTTACACACATTTTACCACTTTAGACGCGCCTTTCTTTCAAATGATTGACTTTGAGAAAAAATGATATTAGGAACCTCAATTTTCAGTTCCATATATGGGATTAAACCCCCCCTTATACATTTATATTTTTTATTTTTGTATAAAAATCGGAAAGCGGTTCACAGAACACATCTACCTACCTAGTTTCAATTCTGTAGTACTTAATAGTTTCGGAATAAAATGGCTGTGACATACGGGAGGACAGACAGATAGACATGACGAATTTATAAGGGTTCCGTTTTATGCCATTCGGCTACGGAACCATAAAAACAATCTGTGACCTAAATAGACGCTCCTACAAAGTAAAGGTGGGCACTGCATACCATATGTAGTGCCCAGGCCCACCCTCGCCTTGTTAGAATCTTCCTATGTAGGTACTGCGTAAGGCTCGATCCCAGGGCCCCTACCATACACTATTTGTCAAACGTCAATGATAAGAATACTTTTATTGAATACTGTATAGTGTATCAGTTTGCGGAAGACATCTATAAATAAAAAACTAAATCAAAATTTGTCCATTCGTTCGTGCGATATAGTGCCACAAACAGACACACACATACATGCACAGATATACACGTCAAACTTAAAACACCCCTTCTTTTTGCGTCAGTGTTACGTCTAGCACATAAACAGAAAAGAAATGAAATACTATATTACAGACAGAATAATTTTACTATGGAACTTATGCAAAAAAAAAGTAAACAAGAGAATATCGCAAGGCGCGGATCTATTCGTTCTATCGGTTACGCTAGTACCGCACCACTCCCCTGTCGTCTTCATGTAATGTCTCGGCAGACTTCCAGAAAGTTTCTCTGCAGCGACCAGTTTCCAGAAAGTTTCTCTGCAGCGACCAGTTTCCAGAGACAATGGTGGTAGTTGAGAGGTGAAGTAGAGCCCTGAAATCCACGAGGGTGGACAATTAGTTCCACATCGGAATTGTGGCCTTGGATGCAGTAGAGAGACCGAGTGATAACATGATAGGTAATGAGTGCAAAATGTAATAACTAGTTATCAAGGATGATGCTGCCAAGGTTTAATAATGAACATAAATGATAAAAGCAATAGAAAAGGAATACATGAAATAATCCGTCACACAAAGCTACATTACAACAATCTTAATTTTAAAATATTACAACAAGGTATCGCGGCGTGTAGAGGCTCACCATACACGTCATGAAAAATATTGATCATATGTTTATAATTTATAACTGGTAATAAAAATATTATTCATTAACTAGATGCTTAAGTAGTAGTAGAAATATATTTAAGATATATTTTATTATTAAAATTACATTTCAACTATGTTCGTGTGACGGCTTTATGCTCCAAGACATACATGAACTACCAATGACTTTATATGATATAATATCGTTTAAAAACTAAAAAACAACCGACTTCAATGCCGCGCTATTCATTTTCAGTACCAATTTTGAGATGTTTATCTCAATATCTCTGGAGATACTTATCATACCTCGATAAAATTACCATGGTACCACACTTGGGATATCTCCTTTCGAACAAAAAAAGAATAATCGAAATCGATTCATAAACGACGAAGTTATCCGCGAACAAACATAAAAAAAAAATATATATATATACGGTCGAATTGAGAAACCTCCTCCTTTTTTTGAAGTCGGTTAAAAATATCGGTAACCATTCACAACTCACCCAAGTCCGGGGGCTTGCACTATTTGAATTATTAATATTAGTTAATTTCAAGTATTTAATCTATTATTTACGTATAAATAACTAAATGAAAAGAGGTGATCTTCAATCTCTCGTATCGCAGTCTTTTTTCGACACCGTCATTATAGATGACATTAAAGGTTTTCTTTTATGAGGTTTTATAGCTAGTTTATAGTATTCAATGTTTTAGATAAATAAATAACATCAGGGGTTAAATAAATAAATAATAAAAATAAATAATAAAATAAATAATAAAATAAGCAAGTAGAAACAATGTTAATCCCATTAACTCTAGCATCTCGTCTCAAATAACAAAAAAATATACTGGCCAAGTGCGAGTCAGCTTCGCAAACGTAGGGTTCCGTGCTATAAATACAATAAATAAGTACAATAAATAAGATGGAACAAAATTGGGGATCCCCTTTTTATTTTATTTTTATTATTTGTTTTTATAGCAGACTACAAATGCCCCGCGGCTTCGCCCGCGATAAAAACTCTTTTTATTTACTTAACACTTTTCTTTTGTAAAAACGTTTTTATCATTAAACTCATCGAATAAGAATTAGCCAAATCGGTTCACCCGTTTTCATGTTATTGTGTGACTAAGGCAAATCGAGATTCATATTTATGAAACCCGAAAGACCCAAATTTTCAGACTTTATTACATACCATACCCCATTTAGAAAAATACCAACGTCATAATAACTATCTGCATGGCAAATTTCAGCGCAATCCGAAACAATATTGATTTCAGACTTTGTTACCCCACTTCACCTTTTTAGGGGTGAATTTTGGAAAATCCTTTCTCAGAGAGAACTAACGTCGTAATAACGTTTCTCCATACAAACTTTGAACCCCTATTTCATCCCCTAAAGGGGTGAATTTCGGAAAATCCTTTATTAGTACACCCTTACGTGCTAAGATAAATATATCCTCCAAATTTCAAGTCTCTACGACCAGCGGTTTAGGTTGTGCGTTGTCTGTCAGTCAGTCAGTCAGTATGTCAGGACAAAGATTCTTATAGTATTAGATAGATATAGGAATACATACTTTGTGATAATTTTAACTGTCTACCTATTACGGTTTAGTAGACAGCTCTCTGACAGATGGAAAGACGGGCGGACTGCCAGACGGGATGGACAGCGAAGTCTCAGTAATATGGTTCCGTTGGTACTATTGGTTTGGGTGCGAAACCCTAAAAACCAAGGACAAAACGTGACCCAACCCAAATAAATTTTACATATCCATATAAACAGTATGTGGTATTTACATATAGTTCCACTCAAGTATACTCAAGTTACGTTTATCGAGTGAGCGAATGGAGTGATTGATGTAACAGAGGCTGGAGAGGGGTTGGAGGGGTTAGAGGGCCATTCATGGAGGAGGATAGTGTTTACTAATATTGCGTCATCTTTTATTCTCCAGATGTTGTGCTTAGAACGTTTTAATGCCGCTACGGAAGCGCTTAGACTTTGTTTGTAGTAAGGAGTTGTAACTTCATTTTTTAACTGATTTAAAAAAGGAAGAGGTTCTAAATTCTACTGTATTTTTTTAGGACTGTTATCAAAACTCCGTCATTTACTAACCGAGTTGGTTTTTTTTGTTTGAGATATAGGTCGGTGAGGTTATACTTCTAGTTTGGTGCGTTGTGGTGCGTAATTTGCGCCCCACAATTTTGAGTTTCCTATAATCTTTTTTTAAATTACATCTTATAGGCTAGCCTATAAGATATAAAAAAGAACATTTCACCTGTTGGTAAGTGATGATGCGGTCGAAGATAGTAAGCACGCTAGGCCTAGAATGGGAACTGGCTCTCAAGGATAACTGCCGGAACACATAGCTTTGCCACAGCACTGGTCCTATAGACGTTTGTTCTATTCCACCACAAAAAGGTAACAAACAAACAACACACACATATTTAAACTGACTTTCACATTTATAAAATGTATTGGTGTTGTTTGGTGATGATGTTGATAAATGCTTTCAATTCTGCCGCAAAACAGGGAGTCCTAAGGTTAGTGCCGCATATTTGGAAAAAAAATATCTACGCTCCACCTAGTTAACGACACGTGAAGAATTTATTTAATTAAATAAAACTAACGAAAACTTTTTATTATCTCACAGAGGCCATACATACATTGTCCCGTCTTAGTCTGGCTCGTAATGAAATTCTTGCGAGGGTCGGGAGTACTCGGGAGTATTCGGGAGCTCACGACAGACATACGAGTGTGATATTTTTTAGGGTTCCGTACATCAAAAGAAAATAAAACCGACCAAGTGCGTGTCGGGCCACGCGCAGTGTAGGGTTCCGTAGTAGTATAATATTTAACATAATTATTTTTTAAATTATACAACACCCAAGTTCAAAGACTATTACTGCTAAACTAATAAAGTTATCTTAACAGCTATAATTTTCCTTTTAAGTTAATGAAATGCACTATCATCATGAATTTTTCCAGATTTTTCAAGCTAGCAGTTTAGTCTGTCAAAAACCCTTTTTGTCAGGAACTATACATATTTTTATTATTATTATTATTTATTCTTCTATCTTATCTCTCTATCCCTTTTAATTGCCTTTAACTTATTAGATGTTTAGCGACAGATTTTCTAACTTGATGGTGGTAGCTGGACAGGCAGACACTAGACAGTGTCCTACCACCAAGCGGGTAACTTACTTTTTAAACTTGTCACATCTTGCAATATATGCATGTTATTAAGTAGTCAGTTTTATAATACTAAAACTCAAAATTTAAAACTACCCCGGACTGTTATAGAACAGTATATAAGATTATACATAGTATAATCTTTTATTTGAGACTATTCCAATGAGCTAAAATACGAAATCTCTACTGTAAGTTGGTGAAAAGTGGAGTATTTTGCAGATAAAAAGCTCATAGTCTTAAAACGGCAGAACGGATTTTCATGAATCAAAGCTAAGAAGAGTCTCGGTGAAAACACTTATCAAGCAAAAAATATTAGTTCATCCGTTTAGGCTGAACAATGCTTATAAAGAACGCAATAAAATAGTGTCTTCGCTTTAATAGAGACAATAAGAAAAGTGCCATTGGACACATTCTTAGTTTAACAATACGAGTAGTTAGCAGTTTAGGCCAAATTTAAATTACTTATTAGTCTTAAGACTAGATTGTAACTTTAATGATGTACCATTATATTGGAATACAATACAATACAATACAAAATTCTTTATTGTACACCAATTAAAACTAACTTAATAAACATTAAACACTTAAAACTACAGTACAATGGGCGGACTTATCGCTAAAAGCGATATCTTCCAGTCAACCTTGGGATGGAGAAAGGGAGATGCGTGTTGAGCAAGGTCGGTGGTGTAACATTATAGGGGCGATAAATAAAATAATAATTATTAAGAAAAATGAAACGATATTATAAACTACAAAATTTACCAATAAAACAATAATAAATCAAAATAAACATACACCTAAGAATAAGGCTTGGAATATAATGTGTGTAAAAAAAAAACAGTTTAGGCACTACGTTGATACACAAAGATACGTCAAACTTATAACACTCCTTTTTGCGCCAGGAATTAAAAATGAGCTGGGCATAAAACATACACGCTTAAACATACGCTTACGCTTCGCGCGCATCGAATAATTATCTCTTATAACACACACCATAAGAAGTATAACTTCAAAAACCCTTCCATATACCACTTCCTTAGTAACAACCTTTTGTAACGGTGCACCGTTACCTAGCTACAGAGTAAACAACCCTTAGCGACACAGCAAAGACAACGGGGTGAATGTACTGTCAACGAGACATCACTTCTTGCCATCATTAGTCCATGTCATTTTGCTAAACTTGTTCCCTTTATTTACCTCTATTTATTGTAGTGTAAGAACGTAATATTTTTCTTTAAGGTAGGTTATTCATAAGGATCTAAAGATGGCCTGTGTAACGAGACCTTTGAGCCGATTGCAGAAACTTGAATCGGTAATCATTTTTTTATGTTTTCTTGACCTATTTTTAGCAAGTCGTAGCAAGGTCGTAGCATGCTTCTAGTTCGTGGCACTCGTAGATTTTAGTGGTTATTCTGGATTATGTAATAACGTTTACTGTAGGTACTCAGGTACATTACAACTGTTGGATATAGTTCAAAACTACCTACAGAATCAGCCAATTATTTGTGTGTAATAATTACATAGTTTTTGAAGACGTTCATTTATGCAAGTTTATTCACCAAAGAAACAGCACCAACTATAATCAACAAATACACTGATTGGGAAAGCTTTAAAATCATTTTAGACCGTCGAATAAATCTTAAGGTGCCCCTTAAGACCACAGAACAACTTGATGCTGAACTAGAACAATTTATTCATGACATACAACAAACAGCGTGGCAAAACACACCAGACATTAGTAAGAAATCTAAAGGTAACACATATCCAACATCTATACTGAACCTTATAACGGAAAAACGGAAGCAAAGGAAAATCTGGCACCACTCAAGATGTCCAGAAGATAAGAGAAAACTTAAGAATCTCACGAAAAGAAAACAATGTTGATTCAGGAACACAATGATGACTACACAAATAACTATTTACAAAATTTAACTAGTGAGCGTACCACGGATTATTCGCTATGGAAAGCTACAAAGAATCTAAGCCGGCCAGTTGCACATGTTCCACCTCTAAAGGATATAAATAGCAGATGGGCAGTTAGTAACGAGCAAAAAGCAGCAAGATTTGCTACCCACCTTGAAACTATTTTTCAACCAAATGAAGGAGAACATAGCTCACTTCTACAGGATGATGAAAGTCTCCAAGAAGAAGAAACTAGCTTTAAACTAGCGACACCTAAAGAAATTATTAGGTACAAATAAAATATACTATAAGTCCTCGTAAAGCTCCTGGTTATGACCTTATATCAGGACAAATACTACACAACCTTCCAAAAAAAGCGGTAGTTAAATTAACCACTTTAATCAATGCTTCCCTTAGATTGAAATATGTGCCTAATTTATGGAAAGTAGCTGAAGTTATAATGATAGTAAAACCAGGAAAACCACCCAATGAAACTACGTCATATAGACCAATATCTCTGCTCCCCGTAATGTCGAAGCTGGAAGACTTAAGCGGACAAAACCGTTCGAACTAGTGTATAAAAATAAAGTTTAGTGATAAAGTGCTAATAGTTCTATACGTATGAACACTTGAACAATGTGTATACATCTTTATTAGAGACAATAAGAAAAGTGTCAATGGACACATTCTTAGTGTAGTTTATGTATACAGTTTAGGCTAAAGTAAAATTGCTTATTAGCCGAAAAGGCTAGATTGTAGTTACCATAGGGACGTATTACTAACAAGTAATATGCTCTATAATACAAAAAAAAAAAGTTTATTCTACTTATTAGCAGACTTCCAAAAAGAAGGAGGTTCTCAATTCGTTTGTATGTTTTTTTAGGGTTTAAAACAAAGACGTGTTTTTTTACGATAGCGAACGATCTATGAATCTTCATAGATGGCGCTATCGTTGGTGGTGGTGGTGTGCTATCGTGTTTACCTTAATCTCGGAATCTGAATCTGAATCTCGGAAACGGCTCCAACGATTAAATAAAATTTAGTATACAGGGGATTTCGGGGGCGATAAATCGATCTAGCTAGGATTCATTTTCAGAAAATGTTGTTTTATTCGTGTTTTCAATAATCAACTTTATCGATAATTAACTTAAAATATGACTCTTCCCGACATCTATTGGCGAGTAGAAGTAGCTTTAGTTTTATTGTGTAGTTAAAGCTAGCAAGCTAAAGTTAGTTGCTCTCAATTAAACAAAATAGTATTATTATTCGCCAATAGATGTCGGGAAGAGTCATATTTTTCTGTTAAGTGGCAAAAAATACCGGTCTTCCAGATATTTAATAATATTAATTGCCTTTGTGTTAACGTTTACTTAGTTGATGTTAGAAGTTCGTTAGATATTCGTTAGGTGGCGTTCGGAACCCTCCGTGTGCGGGACAAAAGTCTGACTGGCACTTGGCCAGTTTTATTTCTTTTTGTTTTGTATTTGTTTACCGATTACTCCGCCAATTGTGAACCGATTTGATTGATTTTTTTCTCCAGAGATATGACCATGAACGTCTCAAACTTGCTACTGAAACTGACTCGCACGGCATAGAAGTAGGTTTTTCAATTTTTCAACTATAAACTACTACTGCAGCGCTGTTACTGAATTGATGTTCAAACAAGCTTAACAACTGTCCAGATGTGTTTCAGAATAATCATTATTTTTGCAATTTATCGTTTTTTTAATTAGTTGTGATAATGGTAAAACTTTAAAAATTTAATCAAGTTCTAGCGATAATCGTCGCAGATATAAAAATATATAATTTTGACATGCTACAAATTGACTCCAAGGGCACTTCCAATCAATTTTTAAAATTAGGCACAATTTCTACCGGCAATGAAATGATACATAAGGTTTATTTTATTTTGTACATAGTTTATTTTGTATGTAGATTTTGCATGTCGTTTTTAACTTGTAAATAAAATAATTAAAATATGTCAATAATCTTACTTGATCTTATTTTTGTGCTGTATTGTATAACATTTTCAAAGTAACAAAGTATAAGTAAGTAAGTAAGTAAGTTCAACTTCAGTTATCAAAAAGTTTCTACTGATCGGAAAAAATATTAATTAGTATCTCATACAAAACTCTTGATTGTTCACGAGTTTTGTATGGGATACTAATTATGAATTTTCAAGTATTCAACGCGGCGAAGCTAGGGGACACATCTAGTGGATTATAAAGAGTTGTTTATGTATTTTGAATGCAGAAAGAAGCCCTATTCCGCAGTCGGAAGCGTATCCTGAAATACTTGGTGCAGGGCTACCTGAAGCAGGAGGGATACTTCAGCTCGGCCGAGACCTTCGCAGGAGAAGCTGGCATCACGTCCGAGTACGAGCTCTGTGACAACATCGACCTTGACATCATACTACAAGTAATTATTTGTAACCTTAAGGTAACTCGGTCGTCTTAAGACGAGAGTAGACCTTACCATATTCCTAAGTCATTACAGACTAAAGTTAATTACGTCAGACTGTTGATTTTGAGATTATATACTTAACTTACTTACTTACTTTTAAGGCGGCAATAGCCCAATGGATAAGGTTTCGGACTGGCGATCGAGAGGTCGTGAGTTCGATCCCCACCCCACCCATTGTACTATTGACGTGAGCCCACTTCAGACACAAGCATTATTAGCTTAGTTGGAGGAGTTAACAAGAATACTAGTAATGTGTAACACACATTGCGAGTAATCTTATCTTTAAAAAAAAAAGAAAAAAGAACAAGTAACGCAATCTTTAATTGGTAAACATAATATAGTTATCATCTTAAAATAAATCATAATCAATTATCATGTAAAATTAAGCCCACTCGCCGCATTTCCACGCTGAATGGCGATGTTCATCCTTTGCACCAGGAACGAAGCGGAGCGGGAGACACCTGTACTGTCCCTAAGTCTGTGACCTACTTCATGGGCAAACTTCTTTGCCTCAGTCCCCAAACAACCCAGGGTCTCCACCGCGGTAGGACGCAAAGTAGTAAAGCGGCTCCATAACAGCGTACATAACAGGCAATCATATTATGAAACAGAAAAGATCATACAGCTGGGAATTTAACTTAATAAATTATTACGGACATGACGCACATACACTTACTCACACACATACATACACACACATACATATACACACACACACACTAACACACACGCAAACACATATATCTATAAGTGATGTAAAACGTAACCTTATTGGACGCCTCCAAGTTGAGTTTGATTTGTTAAATAACGTAGGTACATCGAATTTAATGGCTTCCACGACACGGGCCTTGTGCCTAGTGTGGGGCCACAGTTAAAAATATGGATCTAGTTATAAGTTCGAATCATCTTTTAAAATATATTGTTTAGGCATAACTGTTCTATTGTATCCCCTGTAAATTTGTTTTCTGGAAATAGAAAGAAAGAAAGAAAGAAAGAAAGAAACAAAGAAAAATCATTTATTTGACATAAAATACTCACTAAAACAATGAAACAAGAAAAAACAAGAAACAATGTGAGGTGTCAAAAAGGCTTGTCTCAGCACATTATGTCTAGATTTACACCTGGACGCTGATTTTCAGACAAGCCTGCGGGTGATGAAAAAAATGCGAAAATATTTGTAAATAAAATAATAAAAATAAATAATAAATTGATACATAGATAAAATAGGTACACTTAGATATATTTTAAATATAAAAATATTATAAAAAAAAATATTACTTTAGCCTCTTTTTACTAGCCGCGTCTTCCGCAGCTGCTGACGGGGGAGTGTGCGGTGCGACTGAGGTGCTTGAAAGTGCTACGTAGCGTCCCAAACTAGGCAATTGCCGTTTTTACAAGGCACCAAAGTTAACCCGCCTGGCCTCTTGTCATCAGTTCTGCTCAGACCTAGAGTAACTGGTCAATATATTTGTCGTCAATCGGTTCGTCGAGTTCAGCTTGATGTTTAGTGCTAGCCAATATGGGAGACAGTTTGGGATAGTTGCGCTAAGTGGATTTGACTATAGTCAGTTGTCCATCGGCTCGTTCCAGTACTCTCTTTAAATTATATACAGTTACAATTCCATCATAGACCGCATCTTTACTTATCATCAGGTGAATCTGTCAGTAGTCTGAAACTAGAGACTTGAAATCCCTGTTTGAAAATTGGTGAACTGAGTTCTTAGTACCGTCCAAAAATTAAGTAACATTAGATAGGAAACATATCCTATAGATAGAGTAATAGATTTCTATGGCCAACAAAGATATTTTCCGCTTTAGTAGGTATCGGTAACATTTGGCTTTTCTCAAATAAGCAGAGCAGATAACAGTTCCATTTCAGCAAAAGCCCCGAAAATGTTTACGATCAGGCCCAAATATCTCCGGTACATATCGTAAACGTTTGTTGTACATAACTACCCACATAGGTGTATTGTTGTATTTTCGTATTGAGTACTGGCTGTGACCCGCGATAAAAAAGTTTTGTTTAAATTACTCATGTAAACTGTGCAATAGGTTAAGCCTTAGTTTAGTTGTGGGTACTGAGGCGTTCTTGATGGCCTTTGTGGATTTCTTCATCTCTGATTTAAATTCTGTGGATGCATCTCAAAATGTAGTGATAAATAATAGACAGTCTTCTCAAAAAGTTTTACTGCAGCTACAACGAAAGAGATATCTGCTCTTAAGCTTCTACTTTAAAATAAAACACAACAATGGCTCTGTTACGTAGTAACCACTATGTTCCAATAACAGGTTCACGGGGAATAGACTCTAGGAGGTTCTTGGTAACAGAAGTTCTGAATGCAGTCCCGCGACATTGCATACATAATTAAATAACTCATAATTATGAACGTACTTTGTACCAACACTGCAAGAAAATAATATCGTTTAAAAACTAAAAAACAACCGACTTCAATGCCGCGCTATTCATTTTCAGTACCAATTTTGAGATGTTTATCTCAATATCTCTGGAGATACTTATCATACCTCGATAAAATTACCATGGTACCACACTTGGGATATCTCCTTTCGAACAAAAAAAGAATAATCGAAATCGGTCCATAAATGACGAAGTTATCCGCGAACAAACATAAAAAAAAAAAAAAAAAAAAAAAAAAATATATATATACGGTCGAATTGAGAAACCTCCTCCTTTTTTTGAAGTCGGTTAATGAATACTTTCCGTTAAGTTAATATATAAAGGTTGGCTACAATGTCTGGTGATAAAAAAAAATTATGTCTTTCATAAACATTGGTGAGCTTTGTTTGTGCGTGATAATGTACATGTTTATTTATTTTGCAACATTTTAAATTGAAATTTCATGTTTTTTAAGTTATTTTGCAAAAAGTTAAGTTATTTTATAACATTATTTTGGAAAAAAAGTGTTATTTTTCAATTTTTTTATGTATTTCGATATTTTGTTTATAAACTACCTATATGAATATAAACTTGTTTTGTTAATAATTCAAATTGTACGATATGAGAGTATAAAGCTTAGCACGCCACTACTGTCTGCACCTTAATCGCATGTTTGTCTCACCAGCTAGGCTATTCTGTAAGCTATCTCGACAGCGGAATCCGCGGTGAGATTTGAATTTCGTATTACGAAATTCAACCGTATTACGAACGTGATACGATTGAATTTCGTAGTACGAAATTCGAATCTCACCGCGGATTTCGCTGTCGATATAGCTAACAGAATAGCCTAGCTGAGCTCTGTTCGAACTAACATACTAAATTAGGTTTCACCTAAACTCTTCGAGCATTTACCAATGGAGATGTTAACGCAAGGCGTACCCCTCTGCTGGCCATATAGCCATTTTTGGCCATATGTGCGTGCGTAACTACGGTGTATTTTTAACCGACTTCAAAAAAGGAAGAGGTTTCTCAATTCCACCGTATATATATATATATATTTTTATGTTTGTTCGCGGATAACTTCGTCGTTTATGAACCGATTTTGATTATTCTTTTTTTGTTCAAAAGGAGATATCCCAAGTGTGGTACCATGGTAATTTTATCGAGGTCTGATAAGTATCTCCAGAGATATTGAGATAAACATCTCAAAATTGGTACTGAAAATGAATAGCGCGGCATTGAAGTCGGTTCTTTTTTAGTTTTTAAACGATATTATTAATACTGTGTGCGTGTTTCAAGCTAGTGTGCGGGATCGCTACAGTGAGTGATTAGTACATCTGGTTCTCCAATATAAGAAGGGGAAACGCATATTAACTCTTGTAGTTGCAGCTGTTTAGAAATGTTATAGTAAACAGCGACGAAACTATCAATTCACTTGGATTTTGTACAGCCTTTTAATTTAATTCTTATAATACATACATACGTTATGCCATAAGTCATACATAACCTAAAGTATTATGCAGCAAGGCAACCATGTAAAGTAGGTATCCGCAAAGTTTCATCTCCACAACATAAAGATCGGTAACACTGCACGCAAACTTTCACAAGCTGGCAACTTGCTTAGCCGCCTTAGTTTCTCGTTGTTCCTCTTACATAACTTACTTTTTGTAGTATCTATATGTTGCTGCTACATGTAAGTATAAGGTTCTACTTTATATGCATTATATTAAGTATACAATACAATATAAAAACGCTTTATTGCATACCAGTTACATAACTATACAAACAATAACTACATCTACGGTATTACAATACGCGATCTTTCCGCTAACAGCAATCTCCTCAGACAACCTTTCTATGGGCAGTAATACATGAAGTAGTAGGTGTGTACAATAATTAGTGTATATTGTTATATCAGATACAAAATTAAAAGTACTTTTAATAGCTAAACTAGCATAAATAATATGTCACACAATACTAATACACGTAATACGTGTGGTCAACAGCGAAGAGAGATAATCCAGGACGTGTATACACATATCCTCTTGAAATAGCATCCTTTCTTTGGCTTTATCGTCGGACAAACATTTCCGACTTCACCATTTTCTATAACATAAAGGCTAGCGTTTGAGTACTATCTCACCTGTTTTAGTCTGGCCATAACTGTTGTGCACTCTCTGAGGTATGCGCGCGGCGAGACGGGGGGGACGCGCTCCGTCAGTCTGCCGTCAACGCTCATGGTGGCAGGTAGTATCATTTGTATCGGACCGTCAATATCAGACGCACATGAGATAAAATCTCAAAGATGGGTCGTGCGTTATCTCGTGATGTAAAAACCGTAATTTTTAAAGTGGCTGAATATTTAATTAAATAATATTTGTTTGTAATTATATATTTTCAATAAAACAAATCCATATTTGAATTGTAAGTTTAGTTTTTATTCATCAACTGTCTAGGTATTTTAATAAAATATCGAGATCTGTAGATTAAATATTATGAACTAATAAAATAGTACAAATAATATATTTTTATCAAATAAAAAGCCTCCGTTCCGCTACAAGTCTTGCCTTAGAAATGTAAACTGATATCGTAAGATTTGTCCGACGTGTATTAATCGCATGTGTACTCATACTCTTTTTTCCCCGGCTCCCACCTCGCCGCGCATACCTCAGAGAGTGCACAGCAGTTATGGCCAGACTATAGTAGGTTACGAGGCGCGTTGTGGTGGAGGATGGCAGATGGTGCAATGGGAATTGCGATTATTTAATAACATTAAATTGATTTGATGCTCGCTAAAGTGTTTTGTTTTAGTTCACATCTCTACAAACTTCCATTGCATCTTACGGTACGCGTACACCAAAACCGACGCATCGGACGATTTCGGCCCGAGGTTGTTTGGTCGAGTGGCTCGGACGTTCGTATATACTGCTACCGATATCGGACGTTGCCAGTGTTGAACTGTACTACGACTTAACTCGATCGACGCGGTACACCTGAAATGACAGCAGTTGAAACAATAGCATATATACAAATGCCGTGCGCAGCAGATAGCCGGCTGATGGCGAGAATTTCCAACAAGTTCAGACTCGCCGGTCGATCGACCATTTTCGAGCGTCATCGGATAAAGGCAAAAAAATAAACTTGTCCGATGACGGAGTGGGTTTACGCGAGCCCTTAGGCTCGGCGTAAACGGGCCACCGACCACAATTAACGGTGGCCAGCGACAAATAGTTCACACGGTTTTTCATACATTTGTGGGGACTTATTGCACACCTGTTGCTGGAGGCGGCCATGTGCTGTAACAGTGTCCGCGACTCGCTACTTGAGGTAGCTACGGGCCACACAAGACGCCAATACTCGCTTCTGATGCAGTGCTCTCGCCGTCGCTCGTTCACCGCTATGTAGCATCTCTACTTAGTCTGTGACCGCTACGTAACTCACATGTGCATAAACCATGGAGGCTTCCGCATAGCGGCGGCTGTCGTGCTAGCTGCTGCAAAAGATGCGGTGGCGCGCGACAGCCACCGGTATTGGTGGTCGGAGGCTCGTTTGCACCGAGCCTTAATATTGATTAGGCATTATCTTGAATTTATATGAACTTTGGACATGTGCCTAATATCAAAGAAAATAGAATTAAATAGTTCTATTTTTATTAGACAGTCGCTAAATAAATTGTTAAGTGGGCACCTGCAATAGTGCGAAAATTATATATTGGGAAACATTATAAGCACCATACATTACTTTCTTATTTACAAATTCAGTAGTTTCTATATCTAAAACGCGAAGCTGTAAAGAATGAAAACTCTCATATGATGTGTATTGCCCCAGTTTCACTCCACCTTGATTTATTCCTTGGAACATTGCCCGGGAGCTAGCAGACGTCGCGGCGCCAAAAACGTCACTATGACGACACTCGGTTTACATCGGGATGATAATATAATGTAACTCGGTTTCCGGGGTACTGGGGCTTGGCAATATTTGTTTTTAAGTGACGCAATTGATTTGAAGTAGGCTATTTTTAATATTCTGCTGTGTTATTTAGTCTGCGGCAAAATGTTGATATTTTTTTTATCCTATCTATGTGATTCTTTACAACCAGTTGGGCTCGCGCACCGAGGCTTCCGTACAAACTTGTCAAACTAGGTTAAAGGACAAACTTAACTTTGCAGTTCGATCCCTAGACACGGTAAATGCACCAACCGCTAATCATCATTATCAGCCTATCTCTGTCCAGAGCTGGACATAGGCCTCACCTATGGCACACCACTGAGCTCGATCGTCAGCTCTTTGTTTCCAACCGCTACCAGCCAGCTTGCGCAAATAATAAGATTAATTAAATTCAAATGAAATTTTATTAAATTCTCTTGTTTGAGTTCACAGGCCGACAGACAGACAGACGGACAACATAATGATCCTATAAGGGTTTCTTTTTGAGGTACGGGCCCCAAAAAAAAAACAATTGAATCGATAACATCCTCCTTTTTCAAATTCTGTAAATAAAATAACCCTATTTGTGTATGTATGTATTTATTTGTCTAGGATTACTGCAGCTACTACCTAGCCCGGTTCGACAAGCAGCCGCAGTTCTACCGGCAGTCGTCCCCGCCCGCTCAGCCGGCGCGCCGCCCGCCCACGAGGAAAGGGCCCGTAGTTGACCGTCTCGAACTGCCCAAGGAACAGGGTTTGGGGCTTCCAGGTGTCATCGCTGTTACTAAGATTTCTGAAGTGAGTATCAGCATATATTTGATAGCCTAACTAATCGATTTGTTTTTTTTTTTTTATAAAAGATTTCTCGCAAATTGCGTTGCACATTACTAGTAGTCTTGTTAACCCCTCCAACTAAGCTAAATATGCTTGTGTCTGGAGTGGGTTCACGTCAATAGTGCAATGGGTGGGGTTGGGATAGAACTCACGACCTCTCGATTGCTAGTCCGACACCTTATCCATTGGCCTATTGCCGCCGATTTTCTACTAATTAATATACATACCTAAGTATCCGTTTCTATAAGAAACTAACAAAGTAATGGAATTCTTGCCTAAGTCTGTTTCTCCAAAATCATAAATAACATAGTGCTTTAAGTCACGAGTGAACAGGTGTATTCTAGGTAAACTCGGACTGCATCGGCACTTAGCATTAGGTAAGATAGTGGTCAAGCGTAAAAAAAAGAGCAATAAAGAAACTGGCGGCCCACCTAATAATCAGTAGTCACCGCCAGCTATCGTAACATCATAAAAAATGTTTTTATAGACTAAAAACGCTCTATAAGCTTAGACCCTTTTTAAGCGAAGACCTTCGCATTGCATTGGTTGAATCACTCATCTTGTCTAAGCTTAATTACGCGGACACTGTGTTATGGATCACGATTGCTGTCTCGAACTCAACATTTAGTTCAAAGAGTACAAAACGCCTGTGCAAGATTTTGCTATAATATCCCCGCTAGAGGTCATGTCACACCTTTTCTTAACAACCACTACGCTTTGAAAATGAAATCTCTTGAGTCTCTAATCTCTTACAATACTTGAGGTTACACTCGCGTGTCGTCTAATCATATTACAATAATACAAAAACTCTTTATTGAACACCAAAAATTACAAATTGTTCATACTATGTAATAAAAGACAGTATATATAATAATAAGGCAATACAATCGGGGGTCTTATCGCATAGAGCAATTTCTTGCAGACAATACTACAGTCAATCACTTTTTCATACGAAATCGGTAGCGTTTAACCACTATCTCTCCAGACTTGATCACTGTAACAAATTCCAGGAGGATACAACCATGGACAACATCCCAGCTGTAGAAAGGAAGTCACTCGCTGGTTTCCTGACGTCAGTGTCTGGAGACAGACGCGAGCTGGCCGAGCTACTGTACCAGGACATCCTGCGGCCTGCTGACGCCAGCTGGCAGGATGTCAAGGGGCTGGATGATGCTAAGAGTCTGCTCATGGAGTCGGTGGTCTATCCTGTCAAGTATGTGGTACTTATTTATTATAAGTCTTGTGTAGCTAACTTGCTAACTCAAGATGTAGTCACCTGCTGTTGCGACGCGTAACATTTTTAATAGATATTTTAGATTTATAGTTATAGTGAGTTTGAATCAAGATTATAAAATACTGACTATTATACTCACTAAGATTTGATGTCGAATGTCTCGACCTAGGTTTCGTGCATGTCCGATGCACTTCCTCGGGAGTTTACGCTGCGAGATCGCGACGAGCACTGACTCTACTCGCAGCGTAAACTCCCGAGGAAGTGCATCGGACATGCACGAAACCTAGGTCGAGACATTCGACATCAAATCTTAGTGAGTATAATAGTCGGTATTTTATAATCATTTTTAATAGACTTCAAATAAAGGAGGTTTCTCAGTTCCACCGTATATATACTTCTTTTGTGTTCGCGGATAACTTCATCGTTTATAAACTGATTTTGATGATTATTTTTTTTATTGGAAAGGAGATATCCCAAGGGTGGTACCATTGTAATTCCACGAGATAAGTATCTCAAGAGTCAATAAAAGTCTATGTCTTGAAAATTGCAACTGAAACTGACTCGCGCGGCATGGAAGCCGGTTGTTTTAGTTTTTAAACTATCTTATGATAATCAGAATTCTGTATGCTCTGGCGTCTAGTCCATGCTTCTGTCTAGACGTTATGTTTTTATATGATACGCTAACGTTTGACCAGTATCTTACTTGGTGTTAAGCGGTGATGTGGTCGAGGATGGTAAACACGCTAGAACCAGAATGGTCTGACTCTCAAGGGCTGTGTGCCGCAGTAACACCGTACGGTTATCACGGATTTTCTCCTTGATAGTGGTAAGCTACTTTTTTAGTAGCAAGTTAGGCGGAACATGGATATAATGCCTACCACTTATGGACAAACACCTCTGAATGCACATAGATCAATCCATAGGTGCACAGCCAGGATTTGAACCGGTAACATTCAGGTTCAAAGTTTCGGCATCCATCCTTTACGTCAACGGACTGTCTATGGCTATGATCTTTAGCTGGGCTTGATGGTGACCACACCATCAAGCCCAGCTAAAGATCATAGCCATAGACAGTCCGTGGTATGATACCAATCATACCTCGTTTTCTGATTTGCATAAATAGGTGGTACCTCAAACCGTCTGACATGCTAGCATGGTTACGCTGGCATGTCTGCCCGGCAATTTCGTTCGCGACTGTCCCGCGGGGTGACAGACGGTGGCGGGACGAGGTACCCAAGATGTCAGCGGGTAGCGGGTGGTGTAGCGGGGAAGGGAAGCGTGTGTAGCCGTGTGCTAGAATGACGCGCTACCTCGTCCACGGGGACGAGGTAGCGCGTCATTCTAGCCTTTCGGTCGGTTCAGGTCAGTTCGGTGACGGCACCGTCTGTCACCCCGCGGGACGGTCGCGCACGAGATTGCCGGGCTATATAATGACGTCAAAGTTCGTTTAAGGATTCAACAATCAAGTACCTTCGTACCTACCTTGTTTATTATTGATGTCTTGTATAACCTAACTAACTTCTTGAGATGTAGTTTAATATGTCATTCTTCATCATCTTCTACTTCTCCCCAATCTATCCCACCTCCTAACTGGCGAGCTTTCTGAATGTTTCCATCATATATTTCAGATATCCAGAAGTGTTCACTGGCCTGTTGGAGCCCTGGCGAGGCGTGCTGCTGCATGGACCCCCCGGCACCGGGAAGACGATGCTGGCGCGGGCGGTGGCTGCCGAGACCAACTGTACCTTCTTCAACGTGTCTTGTTCCACTGTCGTCAATAAGTGGAGGGGGGAGTCGGAGAAAATTGTCAAGGTCTGTCTCTTTTTTTTTTGGATGCAGATAAGTACTACTTGATTACGAATAAAGGAGGTGATCCATTGGCGAGTAAAACAGCTGGTACGCCAACGAACTCGCGAGCCCAAGGTCTAAACCGCCAATGGAGCACTTAAAAGTCTGCAGTCATTAAAACCGGTGGATTTGCTCGCTGGCTCTTTGTGCATGCTTGAAATTCTAAGTCCGCGGTGCAAAAATCTTCGCCAACGATGAGAGTACTGTTTTTCTCGACAATGTATCACCAATGAGAGCCAACGAGCCGGCGATCCAACGATTTAAACCATTGGCTTGCCGGTTCGCAAAAAGATCACCTCCTTTAGAATGTTCTTTATTGCATGTACTGTGAAGTACATGGGTACAAGGTCTTATATATACGTAAATCAATAGTTTTGTGTTGTTAAATGGCAATTAAAAATAAAAATAGATTAACTATGATTTTAATGAAGTTATTATACGAACGGTGGAAAGCGAAAACAGACAGGGGTTAATGTGTCAGTAGAATGACAGAATAGAATGTAGAATATGAAAAGTTAGATAATTAACGAAAATTGCTCTAACATAGTAATCAAGGTTTTATTGTAGCCTTTGATATTACAAATGTTCTTCAATTAAAAATCCCCAGGTTGTATCTACTTATATTGGAAAACAGATATTCCGTAATTGCATTGCCAGGCGGAATGTATGATGAATGTTGAAAGAAATATATGTACTTACTGGGTTCGAGTAGGTGACTTATGCACAATACAGTGATAGCGTTTATGAGAATCTGCTTACGATTGTCCAATTCCAAGGACGTCGCTCCATTTTGGAAGTCGGTTGATAAGGCATCCCTTCAACAGGTGCTATTCGAGATGGCATCCTACTATTCTCCATCAATAATCTTCATCGATGAAGTGGAGACCCTCGCCAGCGAGCGCTCAGCACCAGGAGAGCACGAGGCTTCTAGAAGACTGAAGTCACAACTGCTGACCGAGCTGGATGGCATCGGCACCAGAGAGGGCATTGTCTTCTTGTTGGCTAACTCCAATATGCCTTGGTGAGTTTATTTTACTCTAATTGGTGAAGGAATTCACATGAATTGAGACAAGACAGGAACTGGCATCTCTTTTTGTAATCTCTTGTGTATATCCCCAATACAGCATTTACTGAAATTAATATTAGATACCAGTTGGAGAGGAAACTAGGTTTGTGTGGAGAGCACGGGTTGGTAATCTTAGCTTGGTGAGACGACTGGCAAAAGTTGGATAAGAGTTGCCGAAGGTCGAGTCAGCATCAATATTAAAGTCTAGCAGTGAACTAGTTGAAGCTGTTTATGATGACCTCGGTAAGCAAATAAGTATCTATCTACCTATTATATTATTAAAAGTAGACAGATTAGACGGTTTAAAATTTGCGCAATACCTATACCAGCATCCTACCAGTACCTACCTATATTTATAAAATTACGTTAAGGTTACCTACCTAAATAGAATAGACTTCGGTAGTTATCTGTACGGTTTAAAAAGTATTTACATTCTGCCTTGCAAATAAACCTACCTATTCCACAGAACAGATATAACAACAGATACTACGTAGGTATACCTATTTCATGCTAACTACCGACCGCTTCTTCATAATCAAACTATTGTTTTGTTTTAGTGGTTTGTTTGTTCGTTTCGTGCCAATTTTACGATAATCAATGCGAAAATCCGTGAAACTGAAGTAGGTACCTACCTAATTATTAATATTTCAGTTTTATGCGTTTTACGAAGTCGTCTGTATTTCCACGTTAAAAATGCCAAGGTTATTGTGACCCAGCTTTTGTGGTACCAAGGTAATTTAATGTGAAACATTTCTTTTGATTTAGGGCGTTAGATAAAAACAAAGTTTGCAATTAGTAGCAAAACTTTTTCGACGCTCATTACCTACTTACTGACCAGGAATTTATTATAAATAAAATGGGGAGGATTCGTAGATTGGTATTCAAAACAAACTAAAAGTAGTCTAACCGCTATGCCGCTTTAGGGATTAAGGAATTATACTTTTAATTGAGTAAAAACCGAATACAAACTACAAAAGGCAAAAGGGTCAGCTTCCGTTCTTGCCTTGACACATAACTTACGACCCAAGAATGTCCCTTAAACTTAGGGGACAAATGAAAAAAACGGTTATTAAACCTGTCGTTCCATATGGATCTGAGTGTTGGGCCACGAAGAAGTTGGATGAAAAGAGATTGCATGTAGCGGAGAATACGAATGTTAAGATGGACGTGTGGAGTCACAAGAACGGTTAAAATTCTGAATGAGTATGTAAGGGGAAGCCTGAAAGTGGCACCAGTGACAGAAAAGTTAGGAAGCAACAGGCTAGCCCGGTATGGATATATCTTATATATAAAAATGAATCCCAATTGCATGTCACGGCATTGGTCACGGTATCACGCGTGAACGGCTGGACCGATTTCGCTAATTCTTTTTTTGTTTTTTTTTTTTCATCGTCAGGAGATGGTTCTTATTAAAAAAAAATAAAAAATATGAAAGTTGTTTTTAACGCAGGCGAAGCCGCGGGGCACAGCTAGTTATATTATAAAAAGAAGTGAAGAGCACGTGACAAGGCAATGGGCATAAAAATGGACGGGCATGAGTAGAGGAAGAGTAGACCGAAGAAAGTGTGGATGGAATGTGTGGTGAAAGCTATGGAGGTAAAAGTGTGGATGGAATGTGTGGTGAAAGCTATGGAGGTAAAAGTGTGGATGGAATGTGTGGTGTAAGCTATGGAGGTAAAAGTGTGGATGGAATGTGTGGTGTAAGCTATGGAGGTAAAAGTGTGGATGGAATGTGTGGTGTAAGCTATGGAGGTAAAAGTGTGGATGGAATGTGTGGTGTAAGCTATGGAGGTAAAAGTGTGGATGGAATGTGTGGTGAAAGCTATGGAGGTAAAAGTGTGGATGGAATGTGTGGTGAAAGCTATGGAGGTAAAAGTGTGGATTGAATGTGTGGTGAAAGCTATGGTGGTAAAAGGATAGGATACAGAAATAACAACAGATAGACCCAAATGGGAGAGGATGGCAATGAGTCATCTCATTGGAGTCATGCCACTGGAAGACCGTAATTCGGTCTAGTCTAGTCTAAGTCAAGTTTTATAGGTACACAAAATTTATCTACTATGTCAACTATCACAACTAACAAAACAATTTCCAGGGAAATCGATCCAGCAATGCTTCGCCGGCTAGAAAAACGCATCTCTATACCTCTCCCCGATTTAAAAACCAGGGCGGAACTCTTCGAGAAGTATCTCAACTCGAAGACAGTGGAAATTTACCCGAAAGTGGACTTCAAAGACTTGGCTGCGAAGACTGAGGGGTACTCCGGCAGCGATATCAAGCTGGTCTGCAAGGAGGCTCTCATGTCCACTGTGCGGAAGATACTGCCTAATATGGCAGGGAGAAGTAAGTTCATATTCTTACTCTCCTCTATAGCGATACTTGACGAAATCTCACTTGATGCAAAGCGCAGATAAGGACTGCCACAACCTTCATGTCACTTTTGTTTGTTTGTGTTGGACAGATCCGCATTGGACTACTATCTTTTTATATCTGATAGGGTAGAGTGCGACCACTATCTCGCCTGGTGGTAAGCGACGATGTGAACGACCATGGTGAACATGCTAGACCTAGAATTGTATTACTCGTCAAGGCTTTGTGTACTGCCGGAACACCTTAAGTTTATGGCGGCAAATTTTCTCCTTGATGGTAGTAAGCTATTGATTGGTGGCAACTTAGGCAGAACATGGAGAAGGAATGATGCGATCTAAGTTAGAATCGTGCTTGACTGGAAACAGTGACGTCCATACCATATGGTTATCTCTATCTGGAATATATGACTTTGCCTGCCCGTCAAAACTAGTCGAAAGCGTCATCACGAACAGTTCCCCACGACCGCATACCTTGGCTATTTGCGGAATTGTTTGTACCGCGTGCTAATAAGCATTAGGTGTCTACGAGTTAGGACTTCGCTGACTGTATAACGGCATAGACAACACGCTCATCCACACATTATCGAGACTTGGACTTCGCACAGTTCTCGATTCAAGCGGTCATTTCTCCCGTACACTTGTAAAATGTGGAACGAGCTGCCGTCTGTTGTTTTCCCTTTATTTCCGCAGAGCAATAACATGGAGTCCTTCAAAAGGGCGTTAAAAGAATTTTGAGAGGTCGGCAGCGCATGAATGACACTCCTAGTTTTGCATGTGTCATAGGCAAGGGTGACCACTTCCCATCAGGTGGGCCGTTCGAATGATAACGATGCACCATGCTTCAGAGCTATCTAGACGCTTTTATATTATGTTGGTGAGTATAAATTGATAAATGGGTTGGTTACTGTTACACGTCAAAACAGCTGAACGGATCTGGATAAAATGTAGCATACACATACATAGTATATAACCTGGATTAACACAAAGGATACTTTTCAAAGCGGGCGAAGCAGCGGGCGCAGAAAGATTATAATCGAAAATCTTTCTTCCCACTAGTCATCTACTTGAGTCAACTTTCAAAATAGTTTTTTTATTTACAGATAAAAATTCCAATCGTCGCGACAAAGTGAATCTGGCAGACATCTTGACAGCCATTGAGAAGACCAGACCCGTCTCTAAGAAACTGGGCAAGAGGCACGAAGAATGGCAAAAACAGATGGGATGCTCCTAATGTGATAGATCAATAAATATTGTAGATTCCTATGTTACATAGCAGTTTAGTTTTTATTCATTGATTATACAGGGATATACGGCCTATGTCCGGTAGTGGGCGGATATTGGCTCATAGTTAAGATTTATCTATCCAACGTATCCTTTAAACGAGCAATTCTTGTACATATATAATCTGAATCTCGAAAACGGCTCTAACGGTTTTCATGAAATTTAGTATGCAGGGGGTTTCGAGGTCGATAAATTGATCAAGCTGGGTTTCATTTTTCGAAAAAGTCTTATCTGTGCTTTCAGGCAATGAAAAACTGCTACAATACTTTGTCCTAACGTCCCCCACTGGTGCCCGTGTTAGTGGGGGACGTTGGCAGTAAAACAATGTTTAATTGTCCAACGACCACCACGTTGGGACAAATTTTAATAATTAGTACTATCGTCCCCCACTGGGGGACGTTTTAGTAGGGGAAGTTTGTAATGAATTTTTGGGGGCCTATTACTGCTCGCGTCCGTAGGATTTAGCCCTCGATGTCCTACACGTGTCCCCTGGGTGGCGCCAAAAGAGTAGTACGTTTCAGGTGGTAGGCTTAGACCGCGGAGTGTTACCACCCACCAGACAAAGCCATGCCGCCAAGCGGTCGCTTTACGGCATGAATGTTTGGTGAAGCCATTATGGGGAACGGCTCGGAAACAGTTGCGTTGACTACTGTAGCTGGTCGTGATACATTGAAGGTCAATTTACCTGGCAGTCAATCTTGGAGAGCAGCGGGATACGAGGCACGGTTCTCCGCTGGCCGACCGCAGATAGTTGGGGGCCCAAGTAGTGAGCCAGCCACTCATGAAAGGCTGCCCTGCCATCTCGCGAAAAATCCCGGAGGTGCGCCATCGCGCCGGTTGGCGACCGGATGAGAGGACCCGATGGACACCTCTGGGGGGGCTCGGGCGTCCCCGCGGTCTCTAGGATTGGTTCCCAATAGATGAAAAGACCTTATATGTTGGGGTTGTTGTACCTAATATTATGACGAGTTGGTAATTAGCGCCTCGTTTCCACTTCCGTTTCCCTTACCTAACTTCACTCCCCACAAAATGAAAGGCAGAAACAGAATAGAGGTTAAACAGCGGAAGCACGTCCTCTCCCTTCAAGTGCACCTCTCAACAATTCGATGCTTGCACTCCAATATCCTCTCGGTCCACCACCACCTTGAGACCGAAAAACCGCATATTCTGTTCCTCACGGAGACGCAGATCAAATGTCCAGCTGACGCGGCGTACCTTGCCTACCTAGGCTATGTTCTAGAACATAACTTTAGGCCGAGGGCGAGAGTTTGTTTGTATGCCCGCGATGACATTTGCTATCGGCGTCTACGCAACCTTGAAGACCCTCAACTTTCCGTCATGTGGATTTTGGTGGACACTGGCATGGAGAAAATTCTTTATGCTAGTGTCTACCGTTCGCACAGCGGAGATGAAGAGACAAACAGGCTCACAAACCACCTCAGTGAGGCGGCTGATGTGGCCCAACAGAGATATCCTTCTGCTCAATTAGTGCTTCTGGGGGATTTCAACGCCCATCATCAAGACTGGCTATAGCCATACCAGAGCACAGACCACGCTGGTCGAGAGATGCGAAAGCTTGCTTTAACGCTAGACCTCACTCAGTTGGTCCAGGGAGCAACAAGGATACCGGACGTTGATGGCCATACAGCCAATTGCTTGGACCTTCTGCTGACGACAGAACCAGACCGCTACTCGGTGTCGTTTTCATCACCCTTAGGTAGCTCCGACCACTGTCTGGTGAAGTCTGTCTCCGTCTACTCCCCGCCCGATCCCAGCCAAAAAGGAACCCGGCGGGTATGGCGATACAGGTCAGCAGATTGGGATGAGATGCGTTGTTTTTTCGCGTCTTATCCTTAGCGACAGGTATGTTTTTCTTCGAGCGATCCCTCAGTTTGCGCGGATGCTGTGACAGAAGTGTTACGTCAGGGTATGGAATATTTCATACCATTTTCTGACGTCCCGATGTCAAGCAAAGCTCGTCCATGGTTAAATGCCAAATGTAGAGATGCAGAAGCATCAAAACATGAAGCTTACTTAGCCTGGGCTGATGCTCGAACCCGCAAGCATAGAGATGAACGCGAAAAGAAGAAAGCCTTTAACTTAGCCGCCAAGTCCTGCAAAAAGGCTCTCAAGAAGGCTCGCTTCGATCACATACGCCGAAAAGGTAACAAACTTGCTTCTTACCCTTCTGGTAGCAAAGCGATCTGGTCCCTAGCGAAGTCGAACGAACAGAACTTCTGCCGTCCTTCACTACCTCCACTGCTGAAACCCGACGGGTCACTAGCGCACACTGCTGAAGAGAAAGCAAATTTATTTGCTTCTCTGTTTGCGGAGTCTTCACGTTTAGATGCTGGCAATCTAGTCTGCCGACTTGCGGGACGTTTATGTCGGAAATCCGCATTCATCAGACTGAAGTACGCAAATCGTTGCGCAATCTAGACGTGAACAAAGCTAGTGGTCCAGACGGTATACCAGCTGTAGTCTTGAGGACGTGTGCGCCTGAGTTGGCTCCTATTTTGACACGCCTCTTTCGCTTGTCTATGACGACTGTTAAAGTGCCTAAGTCCTGGAAGCAAGCAAACCCGTGCCCAAAAAGGGTAGTCGCGCAGACCCTGCCAATTACAGGCCTATCTCAGTCACTTCCATACTCTGTAAGACTATGGAACGTGTACTGAACCAGGCTCCTGGCATACCTAGAAGTGAACGATCTCCTCAGTGACCGACAATACGGGTTTCGCCGAAACCGGTCTACTGGGGATCTTCAAGCGTATGCCACTCACGTCTGGAGCGAGGCCATCGAGAACCACGGCGAGGCGCTGGCCGTCTCTCTTGACATCTCGAAGGCTTTCGACAGGGTCTGGCACGATAGCCTTATTAGCAAGCTTCCTTCATACGGCCTTCCCACTGGTTTATGTATTTGGATAGCAGATTTCTTGAGGGATCGGTCGATTCGAGTGGTCATCGATGGCTGTTCTTCCGACCAATTGGCCATAAATGCTGGAGTCCCTCAAGGATCAGTACTCTCTGCAACACTTTTTCTGCTGCATATTAATGACCTGCTCAAACCCGGTATCTTTGGGTACGCAGATGACAGCACTGTTGTAGAGAGTTATGCATCCAACGCACGAACCAGTACATTACAAATCCAGTCTCATAGAGAAGCGATGGTCGAGCGCTTGAACTTTTCTTTGAAGGCAGTCTCCGATTGGGGCGATGCCAATCTTGCCAAGTTCAATGCTGCAAAAACCCAGGCGTGTCTTTTCTCCGCTAAACGGAGCCCATTTCTACTGGCCCCTGCTTTCCGGGATGTGTCCGTTCCGATAAGTAACAATCTCGAGCTTTTTGGCATCTCTTTAACACCAACTCTCAATTTCGGCTCTTATATTGAGTCTAGAGCCCAGCTAGCCTCAAAAAAGCTTTGTATTTTGGCAAAGGTGAGACGGTACTTCAAACCGGGACAGTTGCTTAATCTTAACCAAGCACAAGTCCGGTCGTGTATGGAGTACTGTTCTCACCTTTGGGATGGTTCTGCCAAATACCAGCTGGAGACACTGGAAGCTATTGAGAGGAGAGCAAAGAAACTCATCAGCGACGACCTACTAGTAAGCAAGACTCCAGAGTCTCGCGCATCGCCGCAAAGTCGCTTGCTTCGGTCGCTTGCTATCGGTTTTCTATCGGATACATTACGGAGAGTGTGCAATGGAACTACATGATTTGATTCCACCATCCCCATTTTAGAATCGCACATCCAGAGACACTAATAGGCGCCACCGATTTATGGTGGATATACCATCTTCCCGAACGAAGCGATTTGCTTCTTCGTTCATCATACGAACCACCAAAGAATGGAATACTCTGCCTGAGTCTGTGTTTCCGGTTAAGTACAATATGGGGGTCTTCAAATTGCGAGTGAATAGGTATCTTCTGGGTAAACACGCTCCATCATCGATCGCATCATCACTTAACATCAGGTGAGATAGTGATCAAGTGTTACCAAGTTCGGTATTAAAAAAAAAAAAAAAAAACCTACCGCCCACTTAGAGCTAAGTGAAATGGCAAATCAGTGAAATTGTAAAAATCCGATATAAATTCAAATTATTTATTGTGACATCTAAGCGTTCATCGCTCCTCTATACAAAATGTTACAAATACACATAATAACATATAGGTACATATAATACTATGAATTACATTCACTCTTCAATTCCTACTAAATACTTTTGTAGTGTGTTATTACCCCAAAAAAGAGAAAATAATGTTCTGTTAGACGTCTTAACAATGTTCGAATAAAGTGTTCAGTAGTTACATTTTTTATTTAATTTTGACACCATACGGTCAGTTTAATTAATATTTACACTATAGTCAAGTATGAGATTTCTTAAAATGTATTATTTTTGCAGTATCAAAGTCAAGTCAAAGTCGAGTCAAGGTCAATTCAAGAGTCAAAGTCAAACCACCGCCGGTAAAGATGTGGTTGCAAATTTGTCCGTGACAATAGAACTAACAAACATCTCGAAAAATGATGACAAAATAGTCCGCTGGACAAAAAGCGGAAATGACCACGGCGACCAACAGACAGAAGCGGAAAATTGTCCGGCGGACAAATAGACCGTCGTCCGCGTAACGCTTTAATAACAACTGTCAAGTAAACGTTACGCATCAGACTCGTTAACCGGCGATTAGACTACTCAACACCTTACTCGTGTAGATTGAAATTGGCACTAAAACAAAAGTAGTGCATGGTGTAGGCACCGGCGCGGATTTAAAGATTCAAATGATAAATAATTAAAAAATAAATAATAAACCGACTTCAAAACCAGAAATAGGCACTCAAAAGCGAAGAATAAATTAATATGATTATTAGTAGGTAGTAGATAGATACATACATACATACATACAATCACGCCTTTTTCCCGTTGGGGTAGGCAGAGACTACTTCTTTCCACATGCTACGATCCTGACATACCTCCTTCGCTTCTTTCACTTTCATGAGCGTCTTCATACACGCTCGCCGGTTATAGGTACTTTTGACTTGGCCTTTTTTTAAAACGTCTCCGATCTGGTCGTGATACGTTCGCCTAAGTAGATAGATACTACCTACTTAATACATACATAGTATCTACTCCTCCTTTTTTGAAGTCTGTTAAAAACTTGTGGGGATTGTTACGCATCTGACAAAATTTTCATTCTCAATAATTCGAAAACCTCTTCAGGTTCGGAAGCTTCACTTAAATTTTAAATATTGATAAATCCGTGAGTTATTTTGTCGCGGAAACCTTTCTAATTAGAATTATTGATTTTAAAAAATTGAAATATCAAAAGTAACTGATCGGAGTATTGAGAATTGCAATGATCCAAGTCGTAGTAAAGGCAGTTTCCAAATCCATATTTTCTTTCGAATGATTGAGAGTAAACCTGCTGCGCACCTAAAAGTAAGACGTTTCAACCCGCGCCGAGGCCTATACCAAGAATAACATAGCAGCCATAACAGTTGTAAGTTGTAGTTAAATAAATAACAATTTTAGATATTATATATTATATATATATATATTATATATTTAAAATTTCGCGACCAAGTTGTTGCAATTCTTCTCGAGACCACGATCAATGCAACTTGGTCGAAACGTCGTGGTAAACAAAATTAATGTTTTAGCGCGAGAAGTCCCGTATTTAAATATTTATAACTACACTGACGGACTCATATCCTGCATCAAAGTTCAGGATTACTCTCGAATTAATTGAATGGTCCTTCTAGTATATAAACATACAATTACGGATATTATACTACGCTGTTAGGAAGTTAACGAACCAAACTATAGGTTTCAATTTAGTATTAAAAGTTTGAATACTAGGTTAAAATCACAGAATATAGATGTTAAAATGTTTATTTCAAAGCTGTCTTGGGAATTTGATGCAGTTTATGAGACCGTCAGTGTATTTTTATGTTTTAAATACGTTCATACTAGGTACTTAAGGTATAATAGTTTCGTAATACTTTAATTTACTTTTACATTTGTATTAGTTGAGGCCTAATTTAACACTAATTAATTTATTTCTATGTGCAATAAACATACATAACCACAGTCAGTCATTCAAAAGTTAAAATTTACTAGAAAATTAGGATTTTTATTCATTTTTACATATTGACTAGATAATACCAATTTAATTCAAATGTAATGATATGACTTCTATTTATAACAAAATATATTATATTTTTGGCACTTTGTCTATAATTACAACCATACAGAAAACAGATTAATTTATAGTCGAAAACTAATAAAAATAAATAAAGCGGACTTATTTCTAGAAGCTCAATTTATTACAGATTCATTGATACACAAATTAACAACACAAGCACATAAATCATTATTTCACAGCGAATCCTAAGCTCATACTTAGCCAACATTTAGATCGAGGTTTACTAGTCTGTGCATAAAGAGAACCGTTCTGGCGTTACGATGAACTAACCTAACATCCAAAGTTAAGGAAGGAAGGTACATACCTACCTAGTAGCACACGATATTGATAAGAGTAGGTACAGTACCAAGTATCAAACATTTTTATTCGTACTAGTAATGACAGCAGTGTTGTCAATGCAACAAAAACAGTAAATTAAAACCACCGACGACCGACGTGACCTCAATTTTTATGACGGTTCTCTTTTTGCACAGACTATATAGTTTAAATCAGGGGTCAAATCGAGTTGAAACTTTTTATACCTGCATCTGAAACTTTGCCAGGATCCGGTAAAAATGGCCATTAAAGTAATTGAAATATCTAAGTGATGATGACTATTGTGACTCTAAGCACAATCTACACAAATTGCGCTGCTTAGCGGGTTTTTATTTACAGTTTGCAATCAGAGTTTTTGGTTTTAAGTGTAATCTTACGTAAGCAATACTTCGTGCAAACCAGCTGGTAAAATATAAATGTATTTTTAGTTTGTCCTTCATTTGACAGATATGTGGCCCCGTCAATATAACATAAATTTTACGTATTTAACGAGTCACAGAAAAGAACAGAAGATATTGATGAATATTATTTAATTTTTTTTTGTACGTTATAGGCCAGCGTTTGACCACTATCTCACCTGTTGGTAAGTGATGATGCGGTCGAAGATGGTAAGCACGCTAGGCCTAGAATGGGAACTGGCTCTCAAGGATAGCTGCCGGAACACATTTGATGTTTCGTGACAGATTTTCTAACTTGAGGGTGGTAGCTGGCCAGGCGGACACCAGATAGTGTCCTACCACCATGCTAATCTTCGTATTTATATAATACAAATATTATGTCATCATTCATTGTTAGCGCCAGTATTCGTCCACAGCTGGACATAGGTCTCTCCTATGGCACGCCACTGAGCTCGATCTTTAGCTCTTTGTTTCCAACTGCTGCCAGCCAGCACGCGTATATCATCTCTCTATCTAGCTGGAGGGCGTCCTATACTACGTTCACCGAGCCGTGGTCTCCACTCTACAACACATCTACCCCAAAGATTATCGGTTCTACGACAGATCTGACCAGCCCACTGCCACTTCAGTTTGCTAATCCTTTGAGCTATATAGATAGCTTTGGTTCTCTGACGGATGACTTTATGATGACACAAACATTTAAGTAACATTTGAATTTCAATATGTAACATATTCAATTTTGTTGTGATTATGTGGTGTTTTAGCAATGCAGTCAAATAATATATAATTTTCTGAAATTTAAAAGTTTTCCATATCCCATGAAATAAATTACCTGAATATATGTTAATGTTTATTTACATCTTTAAGTATATTGATGTAAACACGATTTACGATCGACGAATTTAGATTTCATCGACCAATACCAACATCCACGAGTGCCGTATTATTTATTGAGACACTTAGATTCAGTAATCATTTTAAAAATATTGTATGCTAAAATGGGTATTATTGCGCAAGCTCTAGAACCTTCTTTAACACTTTATACATGAACATTTTCCTGGTCTGATCATTTGATTGTTTCTTCTCACTGATTTATAAGAACTAGGCTAATATCACTCCGCATCTTTCAACTTATCACAGATATATCTATTCAGTTCATACAGTAATTATATACGGCTCATAGCTTGGTTTAAATTGACAAAGAGATTCGATGCGCGAAAATAAAGCCGGCTTTTCACTATGGGATATAATGTAAATTACATCTTGACCTATAATTATAACATGCTGCGATTGCTGTTCACACTGTAAGATATATAGTTCAGCTTTGGTTGTCTATGGTTTCATTCAAACACTGGCTAAATACACTTTTTTTTTTACCAAAATAAACTGAGGGCGACGCAGGGGGAGGCGCGGTGTCCGGGGACGTGAGGTAAAATATAAACCTTAAAATATAGCTCAGTTGATCGAAAAAATATTTATAGCTTGGGATGTAAATATGTTATAGCATAGTGTAAGCGGTCTCATACAAAATGTATGACGAGCGATAACATTTTATATCTAAAGATATAATATACATTATACTATATCCCATAGTGAAAAGCCGGCTTAAGTTACTTCTCCAAACGGCTTGGGGTCGTGTAGCCAACTAATTGAACACCGCTCATTTGTGTTGTCAATGTAAAGTCTGTCTACTGAAGATATCCTAAGGCTTACATTTTAATGAACTTATTTTGGGGAGCTTTAAGCTGCGAGGCTAATATAGACCAAGTAATGCTTGAGCTATTATATTCGGCTAATAAATTGCTCAGTGAAAATGCCTTGAAAGATCGTAGTGTTGTTTTTCATCAATTGAAAAGATAAAACTGGCCAAGTGCGAGTCAGACTTTTGTCTCGCACACAGAGGGTTCCAAACCACAGCATAATAATATATAAGTATAATATTATATTATATTACCGTGTCAATACCAAACATGCTTATTAACTACAACGCCATCTAAAGAATGTCTAACGAATGTCTAACGAACTTCTAACACCAACTAAGTGAACGTTAACACAAAGGTAGGTAATTGATATTATTTATTAATAAGGTTATTATAATCGTTCATAGATGGCGCTATAGTAAAAACACGTTTTTTGTAAGGGGACCCCCTTTAATTTTTAACTTTGTTCTGTTTTTAACCGACTTCAAAAAAAGGAGGAGGTTTCTCAATTCGACCGTATATATATATATATATATTTTTTTTTTTTTTTTTTTTTTTTATGTTTGTTCGCGGATAACTTCGTCATTTATGAACCGATTTCGATTATTCTTTTTTTGTTCGAAAGGAGATATCCCAAGTGTGGTACCATGGTAATTTTATCGAGGTATGATAAGTATCTCCAGAGATATTGAGATAAACATCTCAAAATTGGTACTGAAAATGAATAGCGCGGCATTGAAGTCGGTTGTTTTTTAGTTTTTAAACGATATTATTAGTATTTGTTGTTATAGCGGCAACAGAAATACATAATCTGTGAACATTTCAACCGTCTAACTATCATGGTTCATGAGATACAGCCTGGTGACAGAAGCCTGGTGACAGACAGACAGACAGACAGACAGACAGACAGACAGACAGACGGACAGCGGAGTCTCAGTAATAGGGTTCCGTTGGTACCCTTTGGGTTCGGAACCCTAAAAAACAACGGTTGAATAATGGAGAAGTTTTGAGATTTAAAAGCATTAGTATCGAGCTCCTGTCCATGCTATTAATATTACCCCGATAATGGATCAATTTATCACGTAAATAACTAATATAGATGAAATAGTTTCTCACATTAAACATTTACGTAAATTCATGGCCACATCACAAGTTTGCTAAAGTTATTTTAAAATTTAACAGAAAACAGTAGTACCCCGTAGTACTAGTTTTCATAGTAAATGCTTTTGACAGATCTCACATAGTTTTCGACATATTCTGTCTCCCTGATTGGTCTAAATTTAGTTAAGTGTGAAAACCACTAGAGGCACTGTACTGTTTTTCATACCAAAGTTCGTTATACGATATTGAGTTAGAGGGGGGGGGGGGGGGGGGACACACATTTTACCACTTTAGACGCGCCTATCTTTCAAATGATTGACTTTGAGAAAAAATGATTTAGGAACCTCAAAGTCATTTTTGAAGACCTATGCATAGACACCACCCCACACGTATAGGTTTGAAGTAATTTTTTTTTGTTTCAGTTCCATGTATGGGATTTTTTATTATTTTTTATTTTTGTATAAAAATCGGAAAGCTGTTTACAAAATACATCTACCTACCAAGTTTCAATTCTGTAGTCCTAACAGTTTCGGAACAATATGGCTGTGACATACGGACGGACAGACAGACAGACAGACAGACATGACGAATCTATAAGGGTTCCGTTTTTTGCCATTCGGCTACGGAACCCTAAAAATCAGTGGCCCACCCAAATTCACAAAAGATACAACGAGATTAGCGCGCATTTTGTTAGCTTAGTAGGTATTGCTGTCAAAGGTCAATATATTATCAATCTAAACCTTCAATCTACATTCAACCAATAATTTACAATACATATACAAGGAACGAAAATAATCACTCGAACGAATCAAATAGTTGCTTACAGTCTTCAAAGGCCTGGGTTTCAATTCTGTAAGTAAGCAAACACCCTGACAGCGTTTGTAACCCATTATTAAATAACAACATCAAATTGGTATTGTGCTCCTCATTAGCTTACAGAATTGATGTCTAGTGAAACAAAAATGGTTATTTATTGCATGCCATTTAACCATTATTTAATAAGCGACGTAGATGTCAAGGATGGTATGGTAGCATGCTAGACCTGGAATGAAGACTTAGCCTTAGCCCTCGTAGAACAGCTGCCAGAACTTAAAATATTTGGCTTCAAATTATCCAATTTGGGGGTAATAGCTGGCCAGGAGGACAGTAGACACTGTCCTACCACCAAGCAAAAAAAAATTCACTATAGCGTATGCAATGGCTTAAAATTTATGCCACTAACGGATTTTGTAGTTTAATTTTTAATAGTGTGGTTACCTATATACATTAAAAATCCCCGTAAAATTCAGATGTAGTAGATAATAGCGGGTATCTGACCGTCCTCCACAGAGGTACCGTTGTTGTTTCCGGCAGCGTATGAGAATTGAAACACCACCTTCTCACCGTTGTTACAGTCCACTGTGACCCGTCGGAGTCCTTTGGTACCGTAGTATGAATCGGTGCCCTGGAACACAAAAACATTATCAGCTGTATACCTGGTACCTCAGGCTCCACGTGATATAATACCTGATCGCAAAAAAAAAGGGTAGTTATAAGTTTGACGTGTGTATGTCTGTCTGTGGCACCATATGGCATGGAATATTGAACTGATTAGAAATAGATCAGTCAGGGGTGCTTTGAAATGTTTAATATAAATATTATACAGATGTCCCGTTACTCAACGTCAAGCGGGCACAGGGTGAGAGGGGGGGGGGGGGGGCACAGCTGTCCCAGGAAATTTAGACAAAAAAATCCTTATCTGTTAGTTAAATTTTAACTGGCAAATTTATAAATATTAACAAAATGGACACCTTAAATCATATCTTTGGGTCCTTTATCCTTTGTCGTGTCTAAATATCTTCGAATATTTGAGCGCAAACTAGTATTGATGGCCTAAGTATTTGATTTTTAATACGATTATGTTTTGATTTTTTTTTAAAATAATTGCTATGAGTAGGAAAGTAGTTAGTGTTGCACCATTTAAAAATCTTAACTAAATGGGCCATCTTTTGAAGTAACTTGCCGAGGGTGGTACGGTATGTTTTTTAGGGTTCCGTAGTCCTGACAAGGAACCCTTATAGTTTCGTCATCTGTCTGTCTGTCCGAGGTTTTGCTATGAGACCGTTAATACAAGAAAGCTGTAATTTTGTAGGGGTATGTATATAAATTACGGCGACAAAGTGGTGAAATAAAATTTTTAAAAATATTTTTTTTAGGGTAGCTCCCCTACATGAGAAGTGGGGATGATTTTTTTTTCGTCGTCTACCCCATCGTGTGTGGTATCGTTGAATAGGCCTTTTAAAATGACTTGATGCTTGCTAATACCATTTTTCGATTGATTGCTCCATTCACGAAAGAAATATTAAACTTTAAAGTGCAAATTTTTCTCTCAATAGGGCGTCCCCCGTCCCCCCCCCCTCTAAAAGCTAAACTGCTGGCTTGAAAAATCTGTGATAATAGTGCATTTCATTAACTTTAAAGGAAAACTATAGCGGTTAAGATAACTTTATTAGTTTAGCAGTAATAGTCGTTGAACTTGGGTGTTGGATAAGTTTGTGCCAAATACAAAATCCTTAGAAAAAATCCTTTAAAGTGAGAAAGACTAAGTACCTCGATGCTTGTTTATAACGGGTTAAGACTTGCATTGAATAACGGGCTACTACGGAACCCTACACTGCGCGAGGCCCGACACGCACTTGGCCGGTTATTTTAATTTATGTAGAGTCAAAGGTGGGTGATATTATTTTTTCAACTTCGACTCGATGAGACTATGTTAATTTTAACTAACTTATCAACCTTTTTTGCTTGATTTGTGACTGCCTATCGTTAGTAAGTTTACTTAGAACCACGTAAGTGATAAAAACAATGTAAAATTGTAAAATTTGTGGTCACAGGACCTAAAGATATGATTTAAGGTGTCAATTTTCCTCATTTTTATAAATTTGCCAGTTAATACGATTTTTAACTAATAGATAAGGCCTTTTTTTATTTTTCCCGGGACTGCTGTGACCCCCCCCCCCTCTCACCCCGTGGCCGGTTGACGTTGAGTAACGGGACAACCTGTATATGTTGACCTTTTTATGATTTTGTTACTGCAATAAGATTGGCATTACATCACTTTAACTTATTTAAGATTTATGTTTAAGGCTGTATTTCACAACTACACTGAAGGGCTGGTTTGATCTTATCATGGAATGAAGCCATATGATTGGGTAATCAAAAAGGCCTTATTATCTGCTGGGTGAAGATCCACACTTAAACATCATTCTACAATACCAACCTAAGATTGCATCTCATTTCTCAAGTGAGGTATTGTCAATGAAAGCATTCTATTTTTTTTTTGTATCTTATAGGCTAGCATTTGACCACTATCTCACCTGTTGGTAAGTGATGATGCGGTCGAAGATGGTAAGTACACTAGGCCTAGAATGGGAACCGGCTCTCAAGGATAGCTGCCGGAACACATTAGATGTTATGGCGAACAGATTTTCTAACTTGAGGGTGGTAGCTGGCCAAGCGGACACTAGATAGTATCTTACCACCATGCGGGGGTTGGTGGTTTCTTAACCATGTTTTTCCTTCACCGGAGCGCCTCTGTGAAAAGCGCACATAAATTTTTCCATTGGTGCACAGCAGGGTTTAAACTCGATACCTCTGGCATCACCTCACCTCATGAATAATCATCTATAAAGACGAGCCAAAAGTTGTACCTTTAACTTAGCACTAGCAATATATGAGGTGTTGGGCAGGATCTCCACGGGTTCTTTGAACATTGCTCGGAAGGTGTCATCAGTGCCGTCACAACAGAATGTTGTCGTGTTGGAGCCACATACTTTCTTCGTAGCTAAGTGGATTATCTGTAATGGATATAATAATATAATTAGGTTTTACAATGGCGGTCTTGTCACATAAAGCAATCTCTTCCAGACAATACAAATAATATGGTACTGTTATTAATTTAATCTATTAAATAGTTCTTAATATTTTATTGTACGGGCAGGCCTCCCTCACTCGCCCATAGCTACTGCGCTTTATACCTAAACTTTCATCAACTCCGGCGGTACTATCTGCCAGTCGGTTGTCACTGCTCACGCGCGCGCAACGTATATTATTATTCAAATGACGGGATAACTGCGCATTCGTATTCTATATTAAAAACGATAAGTTTTTCATAATCATTTTGCGGGTTTGACAAAAAACAAGCATTATCATTCATTTTTTTATACTAACGATACTAAAATGACAAGACGGCGTAATTCACTTTCTCGACTTCAAATTCCACTCTTAATTCTAAATTATTATTCTTATTCCTCAACTAGCTGTTACCCGCGGCTTCGCCCGCGTTATTTGTGTCTATGACCATTGAGGTCTAGATCGATGATCTCTTAGGCCAAGTCACCATAGATGACCCTCAAAGTCGAACTCAATATCCTCTATTGTTAAAGTCATTAATCATTTTGGTTAGGTATACGAAGTTGTGCTGTTAAAATTTTTGAATCAACACAACAGTTTGTGAAACATTTCTTACAATGAAAATAAGGTGAATAGCTGCGCGAGCGTAGCGAGCGCTATTATTGGGCGAATGAACATTTTTTATGGCTTTTTATAAACCTGACAGTTTAATGACCTAATCATCAAGTCAATATAGATGACTCTTAGGTCGAACTCGATATCGTCTATTGTTAAAGTTATTAATCATTACTTGGTTCTTGGTAAACCTAACCAAGGTTACCAAGTTTTTCTGTTCAAGTATTTGAGTCAGTCTAATGTATGAGACTGTTAAAACACGCTATTATACGTTATGTAGCGTTATTACTGCGCAAGCGAAGTGAGAAACTTTTTTATGACTTTTTATGACCCTGAAAGTTTTTAAGTCCTACTAAGTCAACACCGATGACCCTAAGGTTAAACTTGATATCCACTTATTTTAAGGTAAAAAATCATTATGCATATTGAAGGTTGTACTGTTTCAATTTATGACTCGTTTTGATGCATGTGGCTATTAAAATACAAAAGTTGCTGAAATGTTTCCTACAAAGTAGATATGACAAATGCGAGACCGGAGCGAGCGCTATTACTGACGCTATTACTACGCGAGCGTAGCAAGCCCTATCACTGCGCGAGCGAAGCGAGCGCGAAAAATTTTTACGACTTTGACCCTGACAGTTTTTATGACCTACTAAATCAACACCGATGACACAAAGGTTAAACTTGATATCCACTTATATTAAGGTTAATAATTATTATGATTATTGAAGGTTGTACCGTTTCAATTTATGGCCTCGTTTTTATCCATGTGGCTATTAACATACAAAAATTGCAAAAATATTACCTACAAAGTAGATAAAACAAAGGTTTACGCGAGCGCAGGGAGCGCTATAAATGCGCGAGCGTAGTAAGCGCTATCACTGCGCGAGCGAAGCGAGCGCTTAAAATTTTTACGACCTTTTATGACGCTGACAGTTTTTATGACCTACTAAGTTAATACTGATGACACAAAGGGTAAACTTGGTATCCACTTATTTTAAGGTTAATAATCATTATAATTATTGAAGGTTGTACTGTTTCAATTTATGGCCTCGTTTTGATGCATGTGGCTATTAAAATACAAAAAATGCTGAAATATTACCTACAAAGTAGATAAAACAAAGGTTTGCGCAGCGAGCGCGAAAATGTTTACGTCATTTCATGACTCTGACAGTTTTTATGTCCTAAAAAGTCAACACCGATGACCCTAAGGTTAAACTTGATATCCACTTATTTTAAGGTAAAAAATCATTATGATTATTGAAAGTTGTACTGTTCCAATTTATGACTCGTCTTGATGAATGTGGCTATGAAAATACAAAAGTTGCTGAAATGTTTCCTACAAAGTAGATTTTACAAAAGCTTGCGCGACCGGAGCAAGCGCTATTACTGCGCGAGTGTAGTAAGCGCTATCGCTGCGCGAGCGAAGCGAGCGCGAAAAATTTTTACGTCTTTTTATGACACTGACAGTTTTTGTGACCTACTAAGTCAAGACCGATAACCCTAAGGTTAAACTTGATATCCACTTATTTTAAGGTAAAAAATCATTAAGATTATTGAAGTTTGAACTGTTTCAATTTATAAACTCGTTTTGATACATGTGGCTATTAAAATACAAAAAATGCTGAAATATTACCTACAAAGTAGATAAAACAAAGGTTTGCGCGAGCGCAGTGAGCGTTATCAATGCGCGAGCGAAGCGAGCGCGAAAATGTTTACGTCATTTTATGACCCTGACAATTTTTATGACCTACTAAGTCAAGACCGATGACCCTAAGGTTAAACTTGACATCCACTTATTTTAAGGTAAAAAATAATTATGATTATTGAAGGTTGTACTGTTTCAATTTATAAACTCGTTTTGATGTATGTGGATATTAAAATACAAAAAAAATGCTGAAATATTACTTACAAAGTAGATAAAACAAAGGTTTGCGTGAGCTCAGCGAGCGCGAAAATTTTTACGTAATTTCATGACTCTGACAGTTTTTATGTCCTACAAAGTCAACACAGATGACCCTTAGGTTAAACTTGATATCCACTTATTTTAAGGTAAAAAATCATTATGATTATTGAAAGGTGTACTGTTCTAATTTATGACTCGTCTTGATGAATGTGGCTATGAAAATACAAAAGTTGCTGAAATGTTTCCAATAAAGTAGATATTACAAAAGCTTGCGCGACCGGAGCAAGCGCTATTACTGCGCGAGCGTAGTAAGCGCTATCGCTGCGCGAGCGAAGCGAGCGCGAAAAATTTTTACGACCTTTTATGACCCTGACAGTTTTTATGACCTACTAAGTTAACACTGATGACACAAAGGTTAAACTTGATATCCACTTATTTTAAGGTTAAAAATCATTATGATTATTGAAGGTTGTACTGTTTCAATTTATGGACTCGTTCTGATGCATGTGGCTATTAAAATACAAAAAATGCTGAAATATTACCTACAAAGTAGATAAAACAAAGATTTGCGCGAGGGCAGGGAGCGCTATCAATGCGCGAGCGAAGTGAGCGCGAAAATGTTTACGTTTTAGGGTCATAAAACGTAAACATTTTCGCGCTCACTTCGCTCGCGCATTGATAGCGCTCCCTGCGCTCGCGCAAATCTTTGTTTTATCTACTTTGTAGGTAATATTTTACAGTCAATATTTAGACAGTTTTTATAACCTACTTAGTCAACACCGATGACCCTAAGGTTAAATGTGGCTGTTAAGACACGAATGCTTTTGAAATACTTCCCACAAAGCAGATAAAACACGTTGGGCGAGCAAAGCCATCGCGTAAACTTTGATGACTTTTAATGACCCTGACAGTTTTATGGCCTAATTAAGGCACTTATTAAGTTTAGTCATTATCTATGAACCTAAGCTCAAACTTTTATGATTATGCAAACTGTATGTAGTGTTTAAAAAAAATATAGGCACCCACACATAACTACCGAAAAAAAGTAATCTTTGCCCTTTTATACCCTATTAAATGTCTGTACAAAATTTCATCTGAATTGGTCAAGCCGTTTAGCCGAAAAGAGGCCACACATTTACAAAATTCCATAATAAAAATATAGAAAACCGAAATTTCCAACCAAAAAAAAAGTATTCGTTGCCCTTCTATGTCTTTTTGACTGTCCGTGTACAACATTTTAGCTTAAATGGTTAACCAGTTTTACCGAGAGTAGGCCACACATTTACAAAGTTCAATTTCAAAATTCCGGACAACTGGACTCGACTGCCAGAAAAAAAGTATCCTATGTGATTCTATGCAATATGAACTGTAATATGTATAAAATTTCAGTCCAATCGGTTAAGCTGTTTAGCTGATAAGAGGCCACACATTCACAAAATTAAATAAAAAATATCTGGACCCCCTGACTCGACAGCCAGAAAAAAAGTATCCTATATCCTATGCTGCCCTATGACATGTATTCATACAAAATTTCAGGCAAATCGGTCAAGCCGTTCAGTCGAGAAGAAGTCTTATATTTACAAAATTAAATTAAAAATATCTGGACCCCCTGACTCGATAGCCAAAAAAAAAGTATCCTATATCCTATTCTGCCCTATGACATGTATTCATACAAAATTTCCGGGAAATCGGTCAAGCCGTTCAGTCGAGAAGAAGTCTTATATTTACAAAATTCAATTAATAATATCTGGGCCCCCTGACTCCATAGCCAAAAAAAAATATCCTATATCCTATTCTGCCTTATGTTCTATCTTTATACAAAATTTCAGCCAAATCGGTCAAGCCGTTTGACCGTGAAGAAGTCCCAAACAAACAAACAAATAAACAAACTGACTTTCGCATTTATAATATTGGTGTTGATTTACTTAGAAGTACTTGTGTGAAATTTCGAATAAAATGACTATCCAAACTTTGAACCCCCGCTTCATCCCCTTGAAGAGTGAATTTTGAAAAATTTTCTTAGCGGATACCTAAGTCAAAATAACTATCTGCATGCCAAATTTTAGCGCAATTCGAAACAATATTGATTTCAGACTTTGTTACCCCACTTCACCCTTTTAGAGGTGGAATTTCGAAAGAGCCTGAAACACGTATTTACTTACTTAAGTACTTGTGTTAAGTTTCAAATATAAAAGACTATCTAATCTTGTTTCTCCATACAAACTTTGAACCCCTATTTCGTCCCTTTCAGGGGTGAATTTTGGAAAATACTTTCTCAGAGGGAACTAACTTTGTAATAACTATCGGCATGCCAAATTTCAGCACAATCCGACACAATATTGATTTTCACACTTTGTTACCTCATTTCACCCTCTTAGGGGTGTAATTAAAAAAAATCCTAAAACACGTATTTACTTATTTTTTTACTGGAGCACTTGTATGAAGTTTCAAATAGAAAATACTATCTGATCTTGTTTCTCCATACAAACTTTGAACCCCCTTTTCATCCTCTTCAGGGGTGAATTTTGGAGAATCCTTTCTCAGAGGGCTCTTACGTCGTAATAACTATCTGCATACCAAATTTTAGCGCAATCCGAAACAATATTGATTTTCCCACTTTGTTACCCCATTTCACCCTCTTAGGGGTGTAATTAAAAAAACCTGAAACACGTATTTACTTATTTTTTTACTCGAGCACTTGTATCAAGTTTTTGAATAGAAAATACTATCTAATCTTGTCTCTCCATACAAACTTTGAACCCCCGTTTCATCCCCTTCAGGGGTGAATTTTGGAGAATCCTTTCTCAGAGGGCACTTACGTCGTAATAACTATCTGCATGCCAAATTTCAGCGCAATCCAAAACAATATTGATTTTCAGAATTTGTTACCCCATTTCACCCTCTTAGGGGTGGAATTTCGAAAAATCTTAAAACACGTGTTTACTTATTTATGTCCTGAAGCACTTGTGTGAAGTTTCGAATAGAAAAGACTATCTAATAATGTTTCTCCATAGAAACTTTGAACCCCCGTTTCATCCCCTTCAGGGGTGAAATTTGAAAAATCCTTTTTCATAGGTAACTAACGTTGTAATAATTATCTGCATGCCAAGTTTTAGCGCAATCCGAAAAAATATTGATTTTCACACTTTGTTACCCCATTTCACCCTCTTAGGGGTGGAATTTCAAAAAAACCTGAAACACGTATTTCCTTATTTTTGTACTGAAGCACTTGTGTGAAGTTTCAGATAGAAAAGACTATCTAATCTTGTTTCTCCATACAAACTTTGAACCCCCATTTCATACCCTCAAGGGGTGAATTTTGAAAAATCCTTTAGTACACCCCTACGTACTAAGAAAAATATACCCTCCAAATTTCAAGTCTCTGCGACCAGCGGTTTAGGCTGTGCGTTGTCTGTCAGTGAGTCAGTCAGTCAGTCAGTATGTCAGGACAAAGATTCTTATAGTATTAGATTAGTTAGGAATTTTGATGCTATTTTGTAAGGTAAATAAAAAAAAATCATAAACTTTTTTTTTATTTCGAGTCAATCCTTTACTGTATCGGACGCGCGCCGGTACAACGCGCGCTGAACGAAGTAATAACAACGCTAGGTCGAGCGCGATATAAACGTTGGTATTGAGTTTTTGTAGGCGAGTGAAGTATCTGTTACGTAGTAACTATTATATAATCTGTGGTATGGGTCTTGATGGATATGACAATAAAGGTAGTTGAATTATGTCATAAATCCTACTAATATTATAAAGGCGAAAGTTTGTGTGTATGTTTGATACTTCTTCATGCTAACTAGTGAACTGAATGATGAGCTGAAATTTGGTAATATATAGCCTAGACCCTGGAATAGCACAGGGTACTTTTTATCCCAATATTCTCACGGGAACAATGTCTACACAGGTAAAACCTCGGGGCACAGCCAGTTTAAAATTAAAATTCACCTAATAGTATTTTAGTGTTTTCTTTATGTCAAGGGACACGAAGGTCTAGGCAGTATTATTTGTTCTCTGAAAGTGTTATTAATTCGACAAAGAAAGTGACTTAAGACTTCAGTTCTTACTAGTACTTAGCAATTAATAATGTTTTTCAACAGCTGTCCTTGAGATCCAGTTCTAATTCTAGGGCTAGAGTGATACCATCCTGGACTGCATGGTCACTTACCAACAGGTGAGATAATGGTCAAGTCTATATGCTATAAATAAGATAGTTTAAAAACTAAAACAACCGACATCCATGCCCCGCAAGTTAATTTCAGTAGCAAGTTGGAGACATTTATCATCATATCTCTGAAGATACTTATCAGATCTTGATGCAATTACAATTGGACCACCTCGGAAATGTACACTACCGATTAAAAAAAGAATCATTCGAATTGGTTGACAATTGACGGAGTAATCACGTAACATGCATACAAAAAAAATATTTAAAAAAAAAACATACAGACGAACCTACTTCTTTTTGGAAGTCGGTTGATAAAAATAATCAAGCAGTCTGCAGCATTTTTGATACACGAATACAATCATAAGTACAAGCATTTCTTCAGTGTATTATTACACTGATGTTGTATATACACATAGTAGTATATTATGTTTGGAGAATCATAGATAAACTACTAAAATCAACACTAACCTGCAAATGAACTTCATACTCCGTCGGCCCAAAATACGATCCATATAAACCAAAGCCAACTACAAATATTCGTTGATCTACTGTGAATCTGATCCTATCTGTAGTTCCACTGTATCCCCATCTAGACTCAGTCTGGGGAAATCTGTTTACTGTCAACTCTTTGCCTGTCATGCAGCACCGAGGCGTATCAAGAAAACCTACATTTGGTTTAGGGTTAACGGTGAAATATAGGAACAGTTGGACAATTTCTCTGTCGTCTAGAAGTCCAGATTGTGCTGGCCCCATTGCGAATTCTTCGACAGACATGAGAGGGAACCGTATAGCATTGAACGCTCGTCCCAGCACCATACGCTGGTTAGCTGGGGTGACAGGCAGCTGTCGTCGAATACATTCAGCCTCCGACCAGCGCAGCACTGCTGAGAATATTTTTGCTTCTCTTATGCGGAGGGTGTCCCTGAAACGTTAAACTTTTGATATTGAATGATGATTGCTTCCAAATACATACTGTTATTAAGTTTCTTTAGGTTTCTTATTCTTTAAAACAGTAATAAATATTATAGATTTCAGTAAAAGATGACTAACTTATTTAAAAACAGAAATTTGTTCATAGTAAATGATATATTCTAAAAAACTAATTTAATAAGTTACATACATTACTTGCACAAGTTACAGACTTCTTATGTAAAATAATTTATGATCGTACAATATGAAAAGTCAACTTCACATGCGGCGATAGTCAAAAAGCCAGTTGCCATAATCATATCATCAAGGTATACAAATTTGTTTATATTGTTTATCTCCACATCTCCGGAGATGATTATCAGATCTCAATAATATTTTAAATGTGACCAATTAGGATGCATAATCTCTCAAACAAAAAATAATTTTTCAAATCGGTTAAGATTTGATGGAGCTCTAAGGTAACAAACATAAAAAATAAAATATAATGAATATTTCTAAGACACTAGTTGGTGAGCACAGGTCTCACCTCTCCAACACTGCATTCAAGGTATCCTGGTCAATATCGGTAAACCCCTCAGCATTCAATGCATCAGCTGTGTTCTTGTCTATCATCTCCAGACACAGCGCAGCAAGCTGCGGCTCATCAAACAACCTTGCCTGCGTCAGAAGCAGGAAGGCATTGTCTGTACCTAAGTTATTTTTTAGAAACTCTACACAGTGCTCTTCCAAAGCAGCCACGGCATACTTTTTAGCAGTATACAAAGTAGTCATTACACTCTCGGGCCCAATACGGACTTCGTCTGAGTATAGGAACTTCAATAAGTGCAAAAATGCCGCCGGCTCTACATCGGGTAACTCTATGTCCTCGGATTTCGTAGCTAGAACTCCATTAAACATAGCGTCGAATACCGCACTACCGACTGATAGGACGAATTTGTGTGCGGGCACGATTTGCTGATTAGGATTTTTCCCCACAATGAAGTGAACGTCGCAAAGAATTTCGTTGTTGAAGAGAAAAGATAAGCGCTCCTTCACTGTGGTTTTGGTAGCTTGCCAGTTATGCAGGCGGCCAGTGTTGTTGGTGGGTTGCAGGTTTTCGATGCCGGAGGTTGAAGCGACGGGCTCGTTCAGCTGACCGCTCTCCTCGTCCTGAGCGGCCCGCGACTGCTGGTTGGAAGGAAGCATGTTCTGCGGCGGTGGCTGTTCCTCACCTCCATCCTCCAACCGCACATTCATGAGCCTATACACTACATCATTCTTAGATCCAGATGCCATCGTCGCAGCTTCAAAACGGCAACATCACAAGTTAGGCCGGCATTTTATTATGATCGCACTAAGAGCAGGACCAGTGCGGGTTATTTGTTGAAATTAATGTAGACACATTTATATTATGAGCCAGTACGAACAATAGAAGGTCTTAAGCCTATATTTTCTCCGATTTGTTGTAGGTTTGATGTTATGATTGAATTTTATCTTGACAAACAAATTCTATTCAATTGTGATTTGTGAGTGACTGACTACTGACTACTGACTAGGCTTGGGCACAAAACGAAATATCAATATATCGAAATATCGATATTTTACTATAAAATCATTTATAATCGTCAATATTTTTAATCGCGTTAAATCTTTATTTGATAGGTATACTTAGATTAAAGAGTAGTACCCAATTCATATCAATTTTTTTTTTTTAAAGCAGCTCTGGTTTCGTATCTAATATTATATTCTTAGTAGGTTTCGCGTCCATCCTTTACTTATAAAATTCCTGCCGCAATATTGATAAAATGGAGTAAAACAGTATCTACAGTAAACAAATAAAAAGTAAACAGTAAGAAAAAAAAAGCATCAATTTCCTTTGTTTTATCAATGATCTTAGTTTGTATATACGAATTCCAAATAACTGCACAGACTTAAGTAGAGATGCTACGCATGATAACTGCAGTACGCTACTAGTACGCTAGAATATTAGAGGCCCTGGTCGACACACTGGAGATTTCTACAACCTTAATTGTTAAACACAATCCAAAATTATATCGTACCCACGGGACGATGGATTATGATATGATTTTGAATTTTTTGTGTTTCACAATTTACAAAAATATAAAGTGTATATAGAATAGAATAAATTTATTGCAAAAACTGTGTACAAAAGATCTTAAATATAAATATGTAGGTATCAACAGTTTGTTCATTTCGATCATACAATATAAAAAACTGAGACTTTTAAAACTAAACGAACACATGACTAATGCACTTGAACGTTATAATAACATAATAGCTTAACTCATGAGAAGAAGTAACATGTAACACTTAAAAGAAACAATATTCTACAACGTTGTCGCTGAGAACCTTGCTGACCAGAAACCCGACGCCGCCTTGGGATGGCTCCTTCTCTGTTGTACATAAGATGGCCCGATTCTAAGGTTATGGTGTCCTCTCCCTGTCTTTGGACTTCGCATAACCCCAGAATGTGCCATCTTACATGTTTCAGCTCCTCCTCCAGTTGCGCCAGATGATCGTCCAGCCGAATCGTGCGTCCATTGTAAGTTGCGTCAGTTTGTTTTGGCGGCCTACCGTAGGCCGGGGATTCTTAGCACCCTCTGCCCTGCCGTTATAGGGATATATAGGGATTTGCCCTAATCGCCACGCTGGGCAGGCAGGTTAGCAATAGCAGGACGTAGCTTCTCGCACCGGTAACGCTGCTGCCCGTCACCGGTCTGTAGTATTTAGCTACGCCATATTTCGAAATGGTTATACCGCCATTTGTCGATCGCCAGAGCCTGCACCACGGGCAGGTGAGGTTGGCTGGGAGCACTGAGGTGGTATTTGTGCACCCTTACATCCCATATGTCCAATGCCCATATAATATACTACAATACTACAATGTAACTGACTGACTTGATGTAAAAACTAGTTTAATATGTTGAAGTACACAATGCATTCATTAATTATTTTATGCATACATTTAAAAACATCGATACGCTAAGTATCGATTTTTTTCACTAGCCCATCCCTAATTGAGGTTGACTGAACTTGACTGTCAGAAAGAAGTGTCAATTTAAGCGCCGGACCCACTGCCGCGGTCTGCAGTCTGCGGTCATACCGCGGTCAGTTGTGATATATGGAAAACAATGAATTATCCACACGCTAGAGTGTGTTGCATAAATACTACTATTTCTTCTAAACGATTGTAGCTTTATCTTTTTTCCCATAGAAATCGCCATTCACTGTTTATTTTGTTATTCCACTTGCTACTATGTAAGTGGCTGTGTAATAAAAGCTCCGCCTGACTTACTGGCCAAGTGCAAGTTGGACTTGCACTCGTAGGTTTTTATTCACACATCACACATTTTATTTTACCACTTTACACGTGTCTATCTTTCAAATGATTGACTTTGAGAAAAAATGATTTTTGTAACCTCAACGTCATTTTTTAAAGCCCTACCCACGGAGAATAGACTCTACTCTTTATTCGTGGCCCTACCCATATAACCCACACGTAAGTAGGTAAGTTTCAACTGTGTAGTGCCAACAGTTTCGGAATAAAGTGGTTGTGACATATGGACGGACAGATAGACATGACAAAACTATAAGGGTTCCGTTTTTGGCCATTCGGCTACCGGCTACGAAACACTTAAAAATAGCTTACCACACCAAGGGCCACGTCACGCCACGTCGCCAGCCCGTTAATATTGAAGATGTACTTTACTGTACTGTACTTTACCTACTTAAACCCCGTGATAGTGAATTTATTCGAGATTTCACGTGCGGGATTTATCGGTCAAGCAAGACAATTGCACGACCTTAGGACCTTAGGGTTGTTTCGCAGTTGGCAAATTTTTTTATCTCTTAACTCACAGTCATAAGATACCCATCTTATGACTGTGAGTTAAAGTCAGACTAAAGGTGAAAACGCACTAAAGCGGCGCAGCGGCGGAGAGGCGCGTCGCGGCGGAGGAGCGGCGCGGCCAGAAAAATATTCTTTCCACTGTTTCCTAAGAAATAAGACGCACTACGCGGCGCGGCGCGGCGTAGTTGCCTCCTGGAGAATATTTTGCCGCATCGAACCACGCCGCCTTAAGTATTCTAGGCGTAGCGTGGCGTGTTCACCCACCCTCGACCGCTTTCTAAATAAATAAATCTATCGGATTTGTTATGAACTTACTCAAACATACTTTACCCGAACAAGCGTTACGTTACCTAGCTGACCGTTACGGTTCAGTCTTATTTAATACACACAAAATATAGAAGATTTCACTTCAAAAATATCCATCCGTACCCACATTGCATATTGCTAATAAGTTTTTTTAATTTATTTTCTTGTTTTTCTTATCCAGTTGAATGAAAAGTGTCCCTACCTAATAACATAGGTATTATTATTATTGTATGCTCATGCATCAATAATAATGCATCAATAAAAAGTTCATACTTTTAATGTAATATATTATATTTGACATCAAATGCATGAATGAAATCAAATTCATGAAAAATAAATATTGCACTCCCACCTAATTAATCAAAATAAATGCATTTTCAATTACAAAAAGTAGGTATAGGTAGTCTAAAATCCGTCCGAAATTACCCGAGCATCTTACCGTCATCCAAACTTCTAAAGAGCTACACTCTTTAGTAGGTAGTTCAGAGAAATGGATAGAGAAAAGAATAACTTACCTTACTTAATATAGTCGTCTAGTGATGGACTCTGGACTGTCGGGCTCTTATTCAAGTTTACCGCGTCCCCGGTGACCGTCACCCTGTTTCATAAACAGCGAAGTCGGGAGACTGAAGTTTTTGGTTATGCTGCAGACACGTTATATGGAAATATACATAATAATATATTTTAATAATGTTAAGCAGAGACACACTCTGTATGTTCCCGGCCGCCCTGCTATTCCTGACCACGGCGGCGGTCACAGTAACGGCAGGGCAGTGGGTGCTAAGAATCCCCGGCTTACGGTAGCCCGCCAGAACAAACTGACCCTCGCAACGTACAATGGACGCACGATTCGGCTGGACGATCATCTAGCGCAGCTGGAGGAGGAGCTGAAACACATAAGATGGCACATTCTGGGGTTATGTGAAGTGCGAAGACAGGGTGAGGACACCATAACCTTAGAATCGGGCCATCTTATGTACTACAGAGAAGGAGATCAGCCATCCCAAGGCGGCGTCGGGTTTCTGATCAACAAGGTTCTCAGTGACAACGTTGTAGAAATCTCCAGTGTGTCGACCAGGGTAGCGTACCTCATAATTAAGTTAAACAAGAGGTACAGCCTCAAGGTTATCCAGGTCTACGCACCGACCTCGACACACTTGGATGATGAGGTGGAGAGCATGTATGAAGATATCTCCAGCTTTACACACCACCTCCAAGGCTCACTACAACGTTGTCATGGGAGACCTTAACGCCAAAGTGGGAGTACAAACTTGCGGCGAAACGATTCGCTGCCTTGGAAACCACAGATGACGTAGACCAGAAACTCAAAGAAGTGGTAGAAATTCTCAGGGATGAAAAGGACGAAGTTTTGCAGGAGCAAGCGTACGGGTAAAAAGTCCAAACTTTCGGCAGAAACACTTTGGCTAATGGAAGAGAGTCGAACAGACCCTTTTTCAGCTTTGTCAACTAACCTGGTGCGCAACAAATCTATAAAGAAGCTGGTACGACGCGACCTCCAATCCTCTAACACGCTCTTGATTAAATAATCAATTGAGCAGAATCGGGGGTCGAAAGTGTTCTGAGTAGAAGCCACCTCACAAAGCTGACAACGTCAACGGGGAACGTCGTCGCATCCAAGCCGGAGATTCTGTCGGAAGTTGAAGACTTCTACGGCAAGCTCTAAGCATCGCATGCTTCAAGGTCCGAACCCGATACTGAGGATTCTAGAGCAACCTTAACCCGCCACTTCACAGAAGATCTGCCCTGGAGAACTCCACAGGCATGGAACAGAAGCATGGTGGTACTGTTTTTCAAAAAAGGAGACAAAACCCTATTGAAAAACTACCGCCCGATTTCGCTTCTGAGCCATGTCTACAAGCTGTTTTCAAGGGTCATCACGAACTGTCTTGCGCGAAGACTCAACGAGTTTTAACCTCCGGAGCAGGCTACGGCTACGGGTTACGGCACCATAGACCACATCCACACGGTGCGGCAGATTCTACAGAAGACCGAAGAGTACAATCGGCCCCTTTGCTTAGCATTTGTGGACTATGAGAAGGCCTTTGACTCAATCGAAACCTGCTCTGTTCTCGAGTCCTTGCAGCGTTGCCAAGTCGACTGGCGATATATCGAAGTGATGAGATGTCTATCATATATAGAATGGCCTAGCTGATTCTTCTCGTCGCATCGGTCTCCGGATGAATTTGGATAAAACCAAAGTCATGTACAACGAGCACGTTGTTCCGGAACCGATTGCCGTAGATGGAATCCCACTCGAAGTTGTCACTAAGTATGTTTACCTAGGGCAGACGCTCCAACTAGGCAAACATAACTTCGAGAAGGAAATCCAGAGAAGAGTTCAGCTGGGCTGGGCAGCATTCGGAAAACTCCGTCGAGTCTTCTCGTCGCCTATACCACAGTGTCTAAAGACAAAAGTCTTTAGCCAGTGCGTTCTACCTGTGATGACATACGGAGCCGAGACGTGGACACTCACAGTCCGACTGGCCCACCAGTTTAAAGTCGCTCAGCGAGCTATGGAGAGAGCTATGCTCGGTATTTCTCTGCGGGATCGTATCCGGAACGAAGTAATTCGCCAGAGAACTAAAGTTATCGACATACTCGTATCTCAACGGATTAGCAAGCTGAAGTGGCAGTGGGCTGGTCATATCTGGTGCCGCAGGACTGATAACCGTTAGCTGTACTCCGGAGTCATCCGGAGTATGGCCATGTATGGGGCACCCGTCTGGGTGGACGCTCTCAGTCGCGCCAACAAAACCTTGCTGCGACGTCCGCAGCGGGTTATAGCGACGAGGGCAATCCGGGGATACCGGACGGTGTCCTGGACGGCGGCTTGCGTGCTGGCCGGTGATCCCCCCTGGGCGCTCCAAGCGGAGATCCTCGCCGAAGTTTACCACTTCGTGGCGGCGAGGAGATCCCAAGGAGAGCCCCCGGCATGGGAAGAGGTCGCACGCATGCGGAGGCAGGCGCAGGGTGCCCTGTTGCGGCGGTGGACGGAGGATCTGGCCCCGCCGGTCCCTGGACAGTGGACGGTGAATGCGGTCAGGCCGGTCCTTTGGAGGAGGGTAAGGCGGCGGTTCGGGTCGCTGACCTTCCGATTGGTGCAGGTGCTCTCCGGACATGGATGTTTCGGTAAGTACCTGCATCAAATCGCGAGACGAGAGGCGACTCCAGCCTGCCACGAGTGAGTGTGGGGCGCCAGAAGATACGGCGCTCCACACGCTGGAGGTGTGTGCTGCATGGAGCCCGCAGCGGCACACACTTTCAGCTGTAATAGGACGGGATCTCTCTCTGCCGAGCGTGGTAAACGCCATGCTCGAAAGCGAGAGATCGTGGCGGACTGCGGTATCTTTCTGCGAAGAGGTCATGACGCAAAAGTTGGCCGCGGAGCGGGCCAGGGAGGATGACGCCTCTGCTGACCCGCTCCGGCGCAGACGTACGGGGGGAAGGAGGAGACGGTTTGCCCGCCTCCTCTCCCCTCACTCATAGTGGGGTCACTGGCTGAAGGTCGGGGGACATTCGGCCGGCTTGCACGACCCCACACGTCTGAGGGGTGGCCTTCGTGAGCGATGCACCCCTACTTGTGCCGGGGCCTGGATATTTGATCCGGGCCTACCGCCGGGGCAAGATGGTGAATGCCAGAGCGACCCCATCTTGCCCCATCTTGGCGGAGGGCTGCTTCCACGTGGGGTTTTTAGCCGGTAAGAGTCCGGCATAATCACTCCGGCACCCCCGTGCTGGAGTGGTATCCATGAGGATATTCCCCACGTAAAAAAAAAGGACTGATAACCGTTGGGGTAGACTTGTCCTAGAGTGGAGACCGCGAATCGGCAAACGTAGGACGTCCTGTGACCAGGTGGAGCGACGACATACGTAAAGCGGTGGGCAGTGACTGGAAGAGAAGAGCCGAAGATCGGGCTCAGTGGCGCATCTTGGGAGAGGCCTACGCCCAGCAGTGGACTGATACAGGCTGATGATGATGACTCTGTATAAACAGCCATAAATCGGCTGATATAAACCAATTTACGTAATTTTTATTAAATAATACTTGGGATGGTCTCCCATGCAGTTAGTCTAATTTAGATATGATGAGCATCTGATGATGAGTTCTGTCATCAGACACAGCCATTATTGCTAACAAACTGACGACAAAACCTATCGTGTAATGGACGCCTTAGAGACAAAAAAATGCAAATCTTCAGTGGATGTAAATCATTGTATCAATAAATTCATCACCATTTAGTAGTTGGTATTTGTGCGAGTTACCATCAATCGATGTTACATTGTCGACATCGATCATAATATTCATAATATCAGGTTCTGATAGTATTTTGGAGATGAAAAATGCAACTTCTCAATGGATTATAATTCTGTTGTTTGCTATAGGTAGGTACTTACCTACCTGCCTACCGATTAGTTAGACGACTAGCGCGGAATTAGAAGCTGTATTTTAAAATAAAACTGGCCATGTGCGAGTCAGACTTTTGTCTCGCACACGGAGGGTTCCAAACCACAGTATAATAATATATAAGTATAATATTATATTATATTACCGGGTCAATACCAAACATGCTTATTAACTACAACGCCATCTAACGAATGTCTTAAGAACTTCTAACACCAACTAAGCGAACATTAACACAAAGATAGGTAATTAATATTATTTATTAATAAGGTTATTATAATCGTTCATAGATGGCGCTATAGTAAAAACACGTTTTTTCTATGAGGACCCCCTTTAATTTTTAACTTTGTTCTGTTTTTAGTATTTGTTGTTATAGCGGCAACAGAAATACATAATCTGTGAAAATTTCAACCGTCTAACTATCACGGTTCACGGACAGACAGACAGACACACAGACAGACGGACAGCGGAGTCTCAGTATTTCCATGCCATATAAGCCATGTTTGTATTTCTTAGGAAGTTGATGATCATAATCGTCTTCATATAGTATAAAACAAAGTCGCTCCCGCTGTTTGTACTCTTATATAAACTACGCAATGGATATTATATTAGACGTGCTAAATCTCTCTCGCATCTCATGCATTAAATCGTTAGTTACAAAGCATTTTTGTCCCGAACGTGCTAATCTGCTGATCACACTTTGTTAGAGACTTGAATTTTATAGCTGTGTATATGTATTTGTTGTGTATATAAAGTACGTATTGTATAATTTAAAATAATAATATATTGTATGCATTTATTGATATATATATGGTTATATATATATATATATATTTATGTATATATTTACATGTATGTATATTTATATACCTGTATAGGTAGGTATAGTGTAAGTAATGTATAAGTATGTGTCCGTATAATATAATATATATTTTACTATGGTATTTGTATTTATGTACCTGCATATATTATGTATATAGTAAGTATTATACTTATAATAATGAGAATTATTTTGTATTGTTGTTTCCTGTAACATATAATCGCTATCGCCAAACTACTTTTGTTTTTGTTACTACTTCACACTTGGTTGTCTGGAAGAGATCGCTTTATGCGATAAGACCGCCGATTGTATCACCGATTAAATAAATTTTAATATGTCTAGACTTAAGTTTCTTTCTTGGTATACAATAAAGAGTTTATCTATCTATCTATCTATCTATCTATTAATAAAATTTTCAGCAATAGATAGAGCGATTAAAGAGGTAGGTTTATAACCAGGAATAAGCGCGGGCAAAGCCGCGGGGCGCAGGTAAATATAAAAAATTTGTGATTATGATTTTTGACAACATACCAAAAATATAAGTAAGTTTAAAATAATATAAGATCGGTAAAAAACTAAAAGAACCGACTTCAAATGTCGTAACTATTATATAATCTGTGCTAGTTGTTAGTATAGCATGTCGTCAAGGTAAACATATAAATGCATCGTAATAGAAATGTTGATATATTAAAAACGGCTCGGCCGATTTTGTTAAAATTTAAATGGGACCACCTGGGAGGGGTACCCGTTGAAACAAAAAAAGAATTTTCCAAATCGATTCAAGCATCTTCGAGTAATCGGTGAACATACTTAAAAGATAAATTTAAAAAACCCGACGAGTTGAGAACCTCCTCCTTTTTTGTGCAGTCGGTTAAAAAAGAAAGTTATATTTGTCTCTAATTAGGAGCCATATAAGATCAAGACAGACAGTTGATGGTAGCTACGGTAGGTTTAGAGAGAACGCACGAGTTTTATTACTACCATAACTACGATCTCACAGTCACAGCGCGTAGACTTACGAATGTGGTCTAATACATTTGTTTTGTATTGAGCAATTCTGAGGGTAGAAAAATAATATCTAAAGCTCAATAATAAAAATGTTTGGTATCTTATATTTATGTCTGTTTTTGTTAAGTGAATAAATCACGGATCTTTTTTAAGAAATTGCACGCATGGGTGTGACATCCGGCGTAGTTTATAATGTTTTACTAAAAAAAACTAAGAAATAATATTTCTTAGTCAAATTTCGATCAATAAACGAATATAAGTAGTTAAAAAAATCCATACGTTTATGATGGAATGTCGTAAATTGATGCCCAACCGCGTGGCAGTTTTGAAAGGTCAACAATTCTAGGCCTTCTTGATTACCATTAACATTTTCCATTCCCTGAAAAGTTGAATAAAAAATTAAAAGATAAACATCGTTCCTATTTTCAATTTGAGAATCAGATTGTAACCACTAACAGCATCAAAAGGAGGATAAATGAGAAAATGTTAGTGAAAATTCATGAATACCTATAGGTCCTAACACCCAGCCCACGACTTTAAGAAAAGTTCGAGACGTTCAACAATTGACCTCGAGTAACCTGAAGTCAACAAACGCTAAATAGATTTACAGATGCTTAAATGATGTGCCTGGTTAATTTTAAAATGCCTGTCTAAGCGTTTAGAGGTCTGTATTGAGGTTCGTACGTCACAAGGACATGCGCGTGGCGGTCGATTCAGCTACAGGTGCTGCCCGGCAGTGGCTGCCGACCCGTCTACGGCATCACAGTTACCGCCTTTGTCATCTACGCAAAAAAAAACTTATGACAGTCAAACGCGCCGCGCATTTACACTGATAAAACCCCCTCTAAATTCACCCGCGCGCAGAATTTAATTGCACGATAAATGTTTGTGTCATAAAAAAACAACAGGCGCCTAAAGTGCTTTGTAAACCTTTGAGTCTGAAGTAACAGTTGTCTCTCTATTGCTAGTTGTTCTACAGTGTTGTCTGTTTTTCACTTTATATTCTACCTTTGAGATTTGGAGATGTTTCTATTAATCATTAAATGAATGGATGTTGTTGATATGATGAGAGTTTTTGTATATTTATGGTATTTATATTCGCTGCAATGAAATAAAATGTAAGTAAACACATGTGCCATTTTATAATATGTACTTGTAAGCCACGTTTTTGTAAGTCCGGTACCTAGGTTTTTTATTTTTATCAATTGAGGTTGTTTACGTTTTACATAAGGTTTTTAGATTAAAGAGGTCTTTATCCGCCCTTTATAATCATGCAAATTATTAACCGGCGAGAATGAAAATATAATCAAAAACCGTACTAAAATAAAAGACGATTGAAATTTGTATATAAACCACAAAATGTTAACTTTTAATAACGACTTTCAATTAAATTGAATTAAAAGTTGTTTTTAATCTAAATTGATATTTTAAAAAAAAGGTTCCGACGAATTGAGAACCTCCTCCTTTTTTGTGAAGTCGGTTAAAAAGAATGTGTAAAAACGTTTTTGTTTATATTTTCATATCTTCTAATACTATAAGAATCTTTGACGTGACATACTGACTGACTGACAGACAGACTACGCACAGCCTAAACCGCTGGTCGTAGCGCCTTGAAATGTGGAGGGTATATTTGTCTTAGTACGTAAGGCTGTACTAAGAAAGGATTTTCCAAAATTCACCAAGGGGTGAATTTAAAGGGGATGAAATGGGGGTTCAAAGTTTGTATGGAGAAACAAGATTAGACAGTATTTTCTATTCGAAACTTCAAACAAGTGCTCCAGTAAAAAAAGAAGGAAATACGTGTTTCAGGTTTTTTTTTAATTCCACCCGTAAGAGGTAAAATGGGGTAACAAAGTGTGAAAATCAATATTGTTTCGGATTGCGCTGAAATTTGCATGCAGATAGTTATTACGACGTTAGTTCCCTCTGAGAAAGGATTTTCCAAAATTCAACCCTGAAATGGATGAAACGGGGGTTTAAAGTTTGTATGGAAAAACAAGATTAGATATTATTTTCTATTCGAAACTTCATACAAGTGCTCCAGTTAAAAAATAAGTAAATACGTGTTTCAGGTTTTTTTTTATTCTACCCCTAAGAGGGCGAAATGGGGTAACAGAGTATGAAAATCAATATTGTTTCGGACTGTGCTGAAATTTGGCATGCAGATAGTTATTTTGACTTACGTATCTGCCAAGAAAGAATCTTTCAAAATTTACTCTTCAAGGGGATGAAGCGGGGTTTCAAAGTTTGGATAGTCCTTTTATTCGACATTTCACACATGTACGTATATGATAAATAAATAAGTAAATACGAGTTTCAGACTTTTTCAAAATGCCACTCTAAGAAGATAAACTGGGGTAACAAAGTCTAAAAATCAATATTTTTTCGGATTGCGCTGACATTTAAAATGCAGATAGTTATTATGACGTAGGTATCGGCTCATCAAGGATTTTCTAAAAATTCCTCCCGGATATGGAACGGGGATTCAAAGTTTGTATGGCGAAACAAGATGAGATAAAGTACGTGTTGTAGGATTTTTTGAAATGGGGTAGGTAACAAAGTCTAAAAATTTGGGTTTTTCGGGTTTTAGAAGAAGCCGCGGGGCACTTGTAGTTAATTATAATAATATTGATTTGAATTAAAAAAAAAGTATTATTTTACTTCGGTGGCAAGTTATCCATCCATAAATCAATTGTTAGAACTTTTTGATTCTCATTAATTCTCTCATTAATCTCACGTCCAATCTGTATAGTACGATTTTTCATGAGTAAATAAATAAATAAAAATAATTTAAAATAAAATAATTGTCAGTGTATGTTTGTATAAGCATTAATTATTGTACATAAATAACATACAGACATTTTTAGGGTTCCGTAGTCCTGACAAGGAACCCTTATAGTTTCGTCATGTCCGTATGTCTGTCTGTCCGAGGTTTTGCTAAGAGACCGTTAATACTAGAAAGCTGTAATTATGTATATAAATTACGCCGACAAAGGGCTGAAATAAAATTTTGAAAAAAATTTTTTTTAGGGTAGCTCCCCTATATGAGAAATGGGGATGAATTTTTTTTTCATCGTCTACCCCATCGTGTGGAGTATTGTTGAATATGACTTAAGGGTTGCTCATACCATTTTTCGATTGAATGCTCCATTTACGAAATATTATACTTTAAAGTGCAAATTTTTGTTCCAGCAGGGCGTCCCCCCCCCCCCCTCTAAAAGCCAAAATGCTGGCTTGAAAAATCTGGAAAAAATCGTGATAATAGCGCATTTCATGAACTTTGAAGGAAAATTGTAGCGGTTAAGATAACTTTATTAGTTTAGCAGTAATAGTCGTTGAACTTGGGTGTTGGATTATTTTGTACCAAATACAAAATTCTTATAATAAATCCTTTAAAGTGACAAAGACGGAGTACCTAGTTGCTTGTTTATAACGGGTAAAAACTTGCATTAAATAACAGGCTACTACGGAACTCTACACTGCGCGTGGCCCGACACGCACTTGGCCGGTTATTATATACCTAAAATAAATAGAATGCACAATGCTACGACCGGCTACGACGTTATAGCGTAGCATAGCTCCTATAAGTACGAATTACTATCTACGATTGCTACGACGCTACGTTCGTAGCACTTAGGTAGGAAATAATTTTCTTTTACTCCTAGAAATATTGTCCTAGTAGAAATGTTATGGTGGTATTTGACCATGTTTTTAATGTTACATAATTTGCGTAGGTATCTATAGGAATGTATTTATATCAGGTGTATAAATAATTTTTTCTCGTCGTCTACACGTTTCTCGTTCCCCTCAAAAATATAATTTTATTTTTCCAAACAGATATTTGCTAGTGCAGTGCAGTGTGTTATAACTATTAACGAGTATAGTGACCATACTATATCCAATAACAGTTATATTACCTTTGAATGTGAGACTAAGGCCCAGTTTCACCGGTTCTTGATAGCGCTAATATGCAGATATCTGACAGATTTTTGACAGCTTTTATATGGCGTCATGTGTCAGATAACCATCTAACGCATTATTAGGAACCGGTGAATCTGGCCCTAAACATATAATAACAATGAAGTGAACGGATACTACAAAAAAGCTGCTGAAATCCATTCAGAAAACGGAATGGATTTCAGCAGTTTTTTTGTTTTTTTGATTTTGTTTTTTCTGGATAGAAAAGCGCTAATCCAATATTACTTAATCGCGTCTCACCACTATTTCGCTTTTTTTGCGAGCGTGTGGTCGGAAATTGTGAACAAACTAGGCCTAGAATGGTCTGATTTTCAATAACTGTGTGCTGCCAAAATACTAAAAGGTTAGGCAGATTTTCTCCTTGAGTGGTAAGCTACTTTTTGGTAGCAAGTCAGGCGAAACCTCGAAAATGCCCATCATTATCATTTTTCAAATCCGCAAAGCGCTTCTATCTCAACCCGTCTTCTAAAGGTGAGTTGAGATGTGAAATTCATCATCATTGTCATAATCAGCCGGAGTCAGTCCACTGCTGAACATAGGCGTTTCACGAGACACGCCTGAGCCCTATCTTCGGCTCTTCATTTCCAGTCACTGACTGCCCACCGCTTTGCGTATAATATCGTCGATTTGAAATAAATGTTGTTTATTGTTACAGAAGTAGCGATCATGATGCTGAGTCCGAAGATCCAGCGCTCTATCCGCGTGAACGACGGTCAGCTCATAGCGCTGTCTGAACGAGCGCAGTATGACCATTCGCAGGTAACTGCTGCTTTCGCCGATACTTTTGACTTGGTATAGCTTATCATCGGTAGCTATGAAGAGAAAAAAGATAAACAGACTCACTCACATATTTATTTTGTTGGGGATAGTTAGTCATAAGGCTAACATAATTAAGAAAGGTCTAGGTCTAGGTAATGTAAGGTCTATTTACACATAAATATATTTACTTAAACAGCTTAAAATAATTATTAATGGCTAAGGGCTATCAAATGAATCAAACTATCAATGAATATCAAAACTATATAAACTAAAATATATAATACAACACAATACATATAGGTCTATCTTATATTATATTAAAACGAGTCACTCTTGTACATATAATATATAAATTGCGTAATTTTGGAAACGGATCTAACGATTTGTTTGAAATCTTGTATTTATATATAGTATTTTGCATTGTAAGTTTACCTACAAGTTGAAATTTTTGTAAGAACGCGATTTAACACAAAGAAATTGGTTGCCCAGGTACTAACTAATATATGGCGTAGGTATTTATCTGACCGATTATTAAGTAATATAATAAATGGAATACATAAATGGAAATAAAATCGTAACGAGCGTAGAAGCGGTTACATGGCATACATACATCTTGAACTGCAAAAGAACTTGTCCGCCATATTCCCAAGTCTTCAAAGATCCGTTTATTGTATATTGTTCTTAGTAAACGACATAGATCGGGACTCACATAAAGACATTCTACTGAGCCTCACAAAGCGTTCTGCGTCACATCCAAATTAATTTACGTATTAAGTACTTTGACGAGAAACATTACCAAAGCAATCCGGCGGATTCCTGACGTAGCATCTAATATTCAGCTGAGAAAATAGGTAGGTTCTTATTATAAGCGCGTAGATGGCAAATTTGTTCGCTTAGTAATAGATAAAAGATTATATAGGCAAACTTAGTTTCAAATGGTTTCATTTGAAACTAAGTTTGCCTCCTGGGTTTAGCCAAAAATGAGATGTTGCTTAGCACCAGGCAAGATTATTTATTAGTTTAATTATAATAAAAAACAGATATAAAAATTATAAATTTAGACAATAATTTATAAGCGTTTACAAAACAAAAAAACCGACTTCAAATGCCGCGCTAGTCATTTTCAGTGCTAAGGTTGAGGGTGTTTATCTCCATATCTCTGAAGTTACCTATCAGATCTCGATGAGATTACAATAGGACCATCTTAGAAATATACCCTATCAATTATCAAGAATAATTTGAATCGGTTCACATTTGACGGAGTAATCGCGTTACATACATATAAAAAAAAACATACAAACGAATTGAGAACCTCCTCCTTTTTGGAAGTCGGTTGAAAAATAGGTAAGTAACGATGAGTAAATTCTCAGCGTAAAGTCTTGACCTCAGATAAATAAACCAACCCTGTATACACAAAATCTACGAGTTTATATAATGCCTGAATAGTTATATTGTGTAGTATATTTTATATTCAATATTTATTATGTATACATACTATAATGTACATACCTAGTTACACACAATACAAAATGTAATCGCACCGACGTGATTCGAACCTGTGTTATTGTGTGTAACAATGTACAAAAACATAAAGTGTGTAACACTTAAGGGGGTGTGAATTCCATTCAAAAGCATAATAATTAATGCACAAATATGAATAATTGGAAAAAAAACATTGCACTGAAATCACATCTATTGGTATTTTATAAGTAATTATTAAGATTAAGATAAACTTATTTTAAATAATAGTAACATTTAAGTACAAACAAAAAATATTGATTGAATAATATGGTTTTATTATTCATTTAAATCAAGTTTAGTGAGGTAGTTTAAAAAAAATTAATATATTTACTATTATGTAAATAACTTCTGTGTATAAATATGATAAGTAAATTTAAATCATGTAGGTAAATATAATTCCCGATATGTAAAGACATATAAGTAGCTCGCAATAAAAGGATACAGCGGGGATGGGCAGCATTTGGAAAACTTCGTCGAGTCTTTGCATAGTTGTGCATTATACTTTTGTATGGAAATCGTACCCCCTTAAAGAAACATAATACACACTATTATTATACTGTAATATTATATTATTAATTATTATATTATTTATTATATTATATTATTAATATATAGTATATATTTTATTGCAATTGTCTTCATTATCATCACCTGATAGTTTAGATAGGTAACTGAATATAACGCCATATAAAAGTTGTAAATTCTGTCAGATAAGTTCCAAATAAGGCTATTAGGAACCGGAGAAACTGACTCGAATTAACACTACTTTTTGATAATTTTATCTTTCGAGTTTAGACCACATCTTCTTTACCTAGTATAAAACAAAGTTGCTCGCGCTATCTGTACGATTAGATCTTTTAAACTACGCCACAGAACAATTAATAGTACAAGTACTACGCAACGAATTTTGTTGCAGCTTTCATAAATAGATAGAGTGATTTGAGAGGAAGTTTATAACCAGTTTTTAACTAGAATTAAATGCGGGCAAAGCCGCGGGGCTCAGCTAGTACTACATATTATCTACTTTTTTAATTATATACATATTTATATAAGTAATATAAGTAGATACATGTAGTAATACTCACAGAACAGTAGTAACTATTCTGTGGTAATACGTACGTATAAAATTATAAATATGGCCTAGGACACCTAATCATTTAGAAGTAGTTTCACTCGAGAATTTACACCCATTGGTTCATTTTACAAGTTACTAAGATATTTGAATATCTTTACTGTTGTTCTGTTGCAATTTATTTAGACATAATATATTAGACATTTATTAGACATTTATGTTTACACTTGCATTGTTATCATTCATTCATACTCGTAATCTAAGATGGCGTCGTTTGGAAAAGAGTAAATAAAAGAGTGCTTACCATCATACTTGTTCCAGGCTGGTTACCTTCACAAACGAAGCTCGGATAACACCAAGTGGCAACTGCGGTGGTTCATACTTTACCAGGTAATCATATATTGTACAATTATTTATTCTGTGTCTACACATCTGAACTATTCAGGAACATATTTTAATACAGTATCTAGTAGTATTCGTTCTCTCCGAAGTGGTTGTGTTTGGGCGAGACTATGGCGTTTTCTTTTCAGAATGTGATTACTTTTTTGCCGCCAAGCTGAAGATTTATTAAATGTTACTGTCCTACTGTTGGGCAAAGGTCTTCCTCCATTCATTATCGTCATAATCAGCCAGTGTCAGTCCACTGCTGGACGTAGGCCTCTCCCAAGATACGCCACTGTGCCCGATCTTCATACCGCTTTGCGTATCTCGTCGCTCCACCTGCTCCCTGATTCTCAATCATTCGAAAGCTTATTCGGATTCGGAAGCTTCATTTTTAATTTTTAATATTGATAAATCCGAGGGCCGGTTTGTAGCGAAAACCTTTCCAATTCGAATCATTGATTAAAAAATATTTAAATAATAAAAGTCACTGATTGGAGCATTGTTAATTGCAAAGATTCAAGTCAAAGTAAAGCAGTTCCCGAATCCAAATTTGCTTACGAATGATTGAGAATAACCCTGTTGATCACAGCACAGGGTGACCTACGATACGTTTGCCGATTCACGATCACTTTTGTTCTCTGGCAAATTGATTCGTTCCGGATTCGATCCCGCAGAGAAACACCAGGCATAGCTCCATAGCTCGCTGAGCGACTTTAAATTGGTGGACTAGACAAACTGTGAGTGTCCACGTCTCGGCTCTGTAAGTCATCACAGGTAGGACGCACTAATTATTTAGACTTTTGTCTTTAGGCACTGCTGTATAGGCGACGAGAAGCGTAAATTTTATTCTAGGCATGAATAATAAAGCTCTTAGGTTTAAAATTTAGATAGATTATGGCGTCTGATTGTGAGTCAATTACTACTGCGATACAAGGAATCATCATGCGAAATTATGGGCTTGTTATGTAAAAGTATCGCCTCGTTCATATTAATATTTTAAGCCGGTCGGTCCGGTGGTATCGGAACAAAAATAGATTCCATGGTCGATTGATTTTCATTTCATCAATTACCAGAAGGCTATTAGGCAACAGGTAAAGTATTTTGTAATAAAACGACAACACGATATACCTATACATACATACATATAAAACCCGATGAAGATAACTTCACTGCGATTAGCCTGCGTTTTATTTATTTATTGTTTCTTTATTTCACTATTTTTTGGATAAAAATTGTCTGAAGTACTGAAACATGCACTGGGTTGCGGGTGCACGTAATAGTACGGTTGGCAACCCTACATTAATCAGGGGAATTAAACATTTGTTTTTAGTGTGACGTTTGACGTCTAGATGAAAGCTGAATGGCTCAATACCTTTGTTTTTTTTGTAAATTCAAAGCAATAAGTTATGTTTCTTTTATATCTATAATATTTTTTATTAAATATGATCTATTTAATATTATTTGACGTGTGTAAGTGCATATTTTTAATTGAGTATAGACAAAGTAGCAAGTGAAGTTTCGTAGCTACTATCTAGGCCGCCTGGGGTTGTACCATCACTTAACTTCTCAGGGTTGTTAATCTCCCTCGAAAAGGAAATGTTTTTCGGTTAGAAGGAAAAAAAGTCCAGTGAAATAACAGAGTATGTGATACTAAGCTTGTACCAATGTTTTTGTTGGCATCGTTTACCGCCACTTGTCCTGTTATACCTATAAGAATTAAAGTAAAATAAAGACACTTATTTTCTCCTTTTAAATACGTATAAAATGTTCAAGCTGAACACTGATGCTATTCATCCTTCTCCCTAGAACATGCTGTTTTACTACGAGTCTGAGAACAATACCAGACCCACAGGCGTGTTGTTGTTGGAGGGTTCCTACTGTGAACGGCTGAGCAAAGCTCCCATGGAGAGAAATGCGTCGGTGAGTACCTTAAAGCTTAATAAATAGTTTAAGATCGTTTAAAAAAACTAAAAGAACGGACTTCATACGTCACGCTAGTCATTTTGAACCGACTTCCAAAAAAGGTTCTCAATTCGTCTGTATGTTTTTTTTTTTGTATGTGTTTGATACACAATTTCTCCGTCAATTGTGAACCGATTCGAATGGTTATTTTTTTAAACGGTAGGGTACGTTTCCGAGTAGGTGGTCCCATTGTCCCATTTTATCGAGATCTGATAAGTATCTCCAGAGATATGACGCTAAACGTCTCAAACTTGCTACTGCAATTGACTCACGGGGCATGGAAGTCGGTTGTTTTAGTTTTGAACTATCTTAATTATCAGCACTAAATTTGAGGTGTTTATTTTCATATCTCTGGAGATACTGAACATATCTTTATAAAATTTAAATGGGACCACCGGTGAAGTATAATACTTTCAAATAAAAGGCGTCTTCGAGTTATCGATGAACATACATAAAAAAACATACAGTCGAACATAGAAACTCTTCCTTTTTTGAAGTCGGTTAAAAAGAGGGTGCGTAGAAAACTACGCATCAGAAGTGATACTTCCAAGTTCATTCAATTTATTTCTCAACATCAAGAATTATTTTTTGTACAACTCCATCTGTTGAACTTAGCGGGACGAATGCCCAAATAAAAGCGATAATAGCGATATACGTCTTTGTATTTACGCCGTTCTACAATAGAGGGCGTTTATAAATATAATATATAACACGACGCTTACGTCACTACCGTTGATTCGGACCGTGACGCTACGGCACTTCCGTGAAATTTTACCCAAGTGCACCTAAAGATGTTTCACTTAAAAAATAATTCACCACTTATTCGTAGAGAAAACAATGGAATTTCATTTACGTGATGTTCACTACCAATCAAAACACCTTTTTTGGTCGCTGTGACTACATGAAGACATTATCATTACATCATCGTGATCAGCTTAGCTTTCAACGCATGCCATAACATAACCGGTCTATAGATATACGAACATTATGTGAAATGTGGGTACCTAACTTACCCTCATTGCATTTTTGTAGAACAGATAGACTGAGGGCCAGTTTCACTGGTTCCTGATAGCGCTAATATGAAGAAATGTGTCAGATTTTTGACAGCTTTTATATAGCGCCATGTGTCAGATAACTATCTAACGCATTATCAGGAACCGGTGAAATTGGCCCTGAGTGCTTTTTAACGAGTGCTTAGCATAGGGTTGACGTGATTATTAAACTGCGAGGTATGGTATACCTACCCGCAAAAATCTTGTAATTAATTTCAAATATTACCATGCTCCATAGAGTCTGAAGCGAATTATGATTTTCAAAGTCCTAGGGAGATTGTAGAAACATCAAACAAAATTACTGAGACATTGAATTGATTGTTATAAATAACTAATCGTTGTTCCACAGTGTAAGAGTAAATATGAGGTGTAATTATAGTATCGATGGGCCGCCCTTGACCTTCTAGGCGACGTCCTCAGTAATCGATACCGTTATAACTGCATGCACAGTGGATGCAGCTTGGCCATGAACTTTACCCGATATCAAAAGACTGTAACGATGTGTACAACTGTAACCGAGTATTTATAATTTGGGTGTCTTCAAGTCGAGAGTAAACATACATCTTCTAGGCAAGAATACTTTAGTATTCTTGCCTAGAAGATGTATGTTTACTGGAAAGTGGCTTCACCCTCAAATGTTGTCGAGGGTGAAGCCACTTTCCATCAAGTGAGATAATGGTCAAATGCTTGCCTGTCTACAATATAAAAAGATACCTGGATAATGCAGATCAGATCACTGTTAACTTGTTACTTAAAATTTTATTTTTCTTTTAAATTAAAAATTATAATAGCGTGTTTGAGGGCCAAGTGACGCAGTGGCGGAATGGTCGGGTTTAACGCCATCCACTAAGAGGTAGTAAGTTGAAATCCCTGCCGTGCTTCACAGTGGCTCTCCGGTGAAGAAAAACATAGAAGAAAACCTCGGGCATGGTGGTAGGACAGTGTCTAGTGTCATCCTGGCCGGCTAAAACCCTCAAATTGCAAAATTGCCAAACATCTTATGCATTCTGGCTATCCTTGACATTCAGTTTCCACTTTAGGCCTGGCCGTAGGACTATTATCTTTTCTGTGGCAGGCGTGCTACCCTAATCGACGACATCATTCAGCCTCAACAGGTGAGATTGTGATCAAACTCTACCCTATACGATATATAAGGAAACTTTTGTCCGAGCACATAGATTACGTTGTATAGTTTTATTCGCAATGTGGGTTGGCACATTTACTAGTATTCATATTAACACATCCAGCTAAGCTAAATATGCTTGTGTCTGGAGTGGGTTCACGTCAATAGTGCAATGGGTGGGGTGGGGATCGAACTCACGACCTCTCGATGCCAGTCCGACACCCTACCCATTGGGCTGTAGTTCAAGATATTAACGAAATATTGAGTAAATTCAAGGTTAATCCAATTTTTGGTTATTACGGAACCATACATTCATCATAAATTGTGGTTGAGAGTGAATATCGTGGAAGCCTAAAGACGTTTTCTGTGAATTTAAGGTGAGACGTGCAGTAAGGTAGGATTCATACTGAGAGGCCTAGATCGGAATAGCTACGTTAATCCAAGGTCTTGTTACGTTATGTATAACATCTTCTTTCTTTTCTTTTTATTTTTTTAACGAAATCTCCCTGCACTATGATACCTTGTGTCGCGAGGAACGTTACAAACATACAAATAACGGTCTCAATTATTTGCAGAATTTTAGTAAAGACATTCTTAATCCCATCGAATTATTACCTATAGAAACCAAGTACGCACTCGTCATACTCGTCGTTTATTTGATTCGGAATCCGACCCAATCGACGCCCGCGTATTTAGTGGTTCGTGACACAAGGTAGCGAGTGCGTCTCCCGCAAAATTATCAAAATATGAGATATTGTACCACAAAGCATCGGAAAAGGATTATAAGGTTTCTAGAGTATCATTCCACAGTTAATACATACATTTAATTACGTAAATTGTGTGATAAAACAAATAGAGTGAATCAAATTAACTATCTCTGAGTACGAGCGGAGTGTTGCCAGATGAGTGGGTGTGAAATTGGCCCAATTCAATTTACACATTAATTACCAAATTTCTTTAATTTACAATGATTAAAAAATATATTAGGTACATAATATACCTAAACTAAACTATACTTGTTTACCTATAATAATGAATAATTTAGTTTTTTAGTAGGTTCTGTTAATTACTTATTTACTACCTAGGTAAGGTTCTGTTTAGGGTCGTCTCGGACTGTTACACAATATCTTCGTCGATTGTGAATGTATTATTTCCGTACTGCGCAAGGAGGAATATATTTTTTAGTAAGTATGCATGTAACAGATTTAACCGCGTTTAAAAATGAAGATGATGATGAAAAGTTCACTTCTCCGACCCACAAACGATACCTATGTAAAAATCACAAATCAAAGATGATTTGTGATTTTTACAAAGGTATCGTTTACCCAACTTTCAGCTGCAAGTCATTCTTACTGGCTACATTATAAGTACGTCTGTGTGTGTGACATGGCAAGTAAACACAGCGCAGTTCCGCACACATAGCGAACTTTTCGACCTAGCTTCTGAGCAAGCGTTGTATAATAACCTACTTTCTGTAGGTAATAATTCGATGCTTAATCCAGAATTGACATACATTTCGTTTATATCATCACCTAATCCTTGAACATTTTTTGTACTCTAGCTTGCTCTTATAGTAACAACTTTCAAAGGATTTCACAAATAAACTAACAGTCGAGTGGAGAACCGGGCGAGCATTGAGTGGGTCGGCTGGCTCACTGAGCTTACTGCTGTTACGCTTTCCAAAAACTCAAGATATACTACAAGTAAATGTTGTAAGTCAGCCTATACAAAACCAGAGTTCCTACAGCTGTTTGTAACTTAATCACGCCTAAACGGACGATCCGATATTACTAAAATTTAACAAGATACTGTATATGATATATATTATAGCATGAAAATGAACTTAGGCTACTTTTTGTAAAAATAAAATAATAATTTTTACACATATCTTAAATAACTCATATCACACAGATGTTGATTGACAGAGCTTTACAGTGATTAAATTCTTAGTGTACGTGAACGAAGTCGCGGGTATCAGCTAGTACTACTATAATTTTACTCGTGTGACGTCTCAGCATTGCTAATATACTTGTATAGTCGTAGCTGGCAAGACTATACTCCTGGGAAATTCACTCTCTACTGTCGATGAACTGAATACAAAGAAAAAGGAGAAAAGTGATTGCGGGTAAATATTTAAGCTGAACACGGGTGGGTGGGTCATCTTTATTAGTGACAGTGATGCTCATGCCCATGCTACAAGGAATGATCACTGCTAGATTTCAGAGGTAAAATGTGTAGAAAATTAGCATCAGTGATGATATTTACAGTTACTTCTATGATTATAAGCTTATATAATGTTTGAAATCCTACACATAAAGCATCAAAATTGAACCACGAAGTTGACTCAAATGAGTTCTGAATTTCAGTGCTATATTATAGACAGAACTCAAAGTCGTCAGGCGACTTGTTTAAAAATAAGGAAGTTAGAGAAATCGTTAGTTAATAATTAAAATGGTTTAAAAAGTAATTAATCGAACTTACATGACGTGCGATTTAGTTTCAGTAGCAAAGTTTGAAATCATTTTGATATAATTGTATCAATTTACAAAAGGACCACAATTACTCAAATGATTAAAATCGGTTCATTTTGTGGGTGATTGATGAAGTGACAAGCTTAGGGTGTTTAATCTCCATATCTCTGGCGATACGGGTGGAGCTTATTCCCTCTGGTGGTAGGACACTATCTAGTGTCCGCCTGGCCAGCTACCACCCTCAAGTCAGAAAATCTGTCGCCAAACATCTAATGTGTTCTGGCAGCTACCCTTAAGAGCCAGTTCCCATTCTAGGCCTAGCGTGCTACCGTCCTCGACTGCATCATCAATTACCAACAGGTGAGATAGTGGTAAAACCGCAAACGCTAACCTATACGATATAAAAAAAAACTCAACAGATTTCCATCACAGTCCCATTTAAATTTTATCATATTTTATTCATTTTATTATATTAATACACCTACCCGTTTAAAAGAGTTACGTTAGTTTTAAATATTTTAGATTTAAAGTAGCCATAAATTCATGTATGTTTGAACAGAGTTGCTAAGTATGTCTAAGGTGCAGGTTTGTCCACAGTTCTGCTTCACGATATCGTACCGTCGGGAGAGTCAGCGTCAGTACGAACTGCGCGCCGCTTCTGAAGTGGACTGCGTGCACTGGGTAGACGCCGTACGGGAGGCCAGGTTAGTTTAGTTCTCTGAACCTTGCAGAGACCAGAGTTAATGCATATGTTTAACCCCCGACGGAAAAAGAATGGGTGTTGTAAGTTTGACGTGTATATCTGTATAAGTGTGTATCTGTCGTCTGTGGCATCGTATCGTATCGTAGTAAATCGGTCCAGCCGTTTAGGAGGAGTTCAGTGACATACACACGTACAGTAGAATTATATTTATAAAGATATATACGGTCGAATTGAAAAACCTCCTTTTTTTGAAGTCGGTTAAAAATCATTATGAACATTGGATTCTTTAAGCAGCTGACACTGCCGCGGTCTGCAGCTATATGTTTGACGCCTTACTAGAATGCCGCTCATACAAAGTTACGTCGTTTATTGCTGGTACGTTCGAACCAGGTACTGAATTGAACAACGAACAAGTCAATTTGGTGCGACCGATGCGATCGCACACTCGCACACTTCATGTTTGTTTATTAACCGAGACGAGAGTAATATTAGTGATTATTGTAATCGTAAATGGTAACTACCTATTATGTAAAATGTGTACATGGAATGATACTTTCGTGTAGTGTAATCCAATATTGTATTGATAGATATATAATAGAGTGAGATAATAACCTACTCGGTTGTGTGTTGGATATTTCTACGTACCTACCTACCTACTTCGCAATTGAGTTGAAGTGTTGTGATTTAATGTTTCTGTAGACGATGGTTTACGAAATAGCGACTAATATCTTTAGTGTTAAAAGCTTTTTGGGTAAGTCTACAAAAAATATTCATACGGTCAGTACGTAGTACGTATGTACGAAGTAACTATTCTATAATCTGTGATACGGTGATTACGAGCGACAACCTTAGACGTCACGCACACAAGTGCACGTATAGAAAAACGACATGTGTGTAGAGTCTGTGTCGGTGTCACAGTGTCGGTCGTTAAAACGCTAGTTTGTATGGAGATTTAGTCAAGTGTCCGGGGTGTGCTATCGGGTCCAATCGTGTATGTAAACCATCTGCGGACTAATTCAAACACACATACCAAAATTCATCTAAATCGGTCCAGCCGTTAAGGAGGAGTTCAGTGACATACACACGTACAGTAGAATTACATATATACTAAATAAAGATAGAGAAGAGATAATAATATACTTAACACTGGCTAAATACACTAACTGTGTGGAGTCATAATGAAACTAAAATAAGTTATTTTTAAAAAAAAAACCGACTTTATAACCACAAAAAGGCACTCAAAAGCGAAAAATAATTTACTTAAAATTATTATAAGCGTTACCCAATTCTCTATTTGAAGTCGGTGCCAGCCCAGTCTTATAGGTAGTAGATAGATAATACCTACATGTATCTACCTACTTACTAACCTACATGTACCTACTTACTACTACTACATACATAGTATCTATCTAATATCCAATAGACTTGGCTGGCACCGACTTCAAATAGAGAGTTTTTTTTTTAAATAACTTATTTTACCCTTTTTAGTGCAAAAAAAGTTTTAATGAAATTACATGCATCTATTAAATTTCGTGTCTGGGCCGTTATACACTGACGGATATATACTTTTTGAAAATTTCAAGTATGTACCTATAACGGTTAAGAAGATACAGATCTGTAAAGTGCACACATATAGACACACGGACGGACGGACGGACGAAATGTCCAAAATGGCCCTGTGCAATTAAAGCATCTGACATACACGATAATGAATTGACTATTTTATTACAATAATTCCAAATACTTTTTTAACACGGACTAGTTGTATTCAAAAATGAATATTAAAAAGTATTATTTGCGATTATTAACATTAATTGCCGCCATATGGCCAACAGAGTACTGAATCACTCTACTACGTTATAAGAGGCACTTCCCTATATTGTGGATACCCGAATTATGAAAGCACTGTGTAGCCAACCTAACAACGGAAAGTATTATTTACGCAGCAACTATTATATAATATGTGGTTTTATGCTTATAATTTTTTTTTGCTGTGTTGATTGGTACAAAGTACGTTCATAATTCTGAGTTATTTAATTATGTATGCAGTGTCGCGGGACTGAAATGGCCACCATCTTCGCCAAATGTCATGTCATGTCAAAAAATATTAGGTATGTTTAAAAAAGTTTGCACCCTAACAAGACTTTGCCCGGTAGAACATTCCTGTGAAGACAAATTATTTATATTTATATATAATTATTTTTTTATAATTATTAATATATAATTATTTATTGAGGGCCCGGTGACGTAATTGGGAGAACGGTCGGCTTTGATGCCGTGGTACCGAGTTCAAACCGCCGTGCACCAATGAATTTTTCTATCGAAAAATATATGTGCGCTTCTCACAGTGGCCCTCCGGTGAAGGAAAACATCGTTAAGAAACCAATAACCCCCGCATGGTGGTAGAACATATCTAGTGTCCGCCTGGCCAGCTACCACCCTCAAGTCAGAAAATCTGTCGCCAAACATCTAATGTGTTCCGGCAGCTATCCTTGAGAGCCAGTTCCCATTCTAATCCACTTCTCTATCTTCGACCGCATCATCACTTAGCAACAGGTGAGATAGTGGTCAAACGCTTGCCTATAAGATATAAAAAAAAATTATCCCCACCTTTATTTCTATCTCGCTCACAGTTACCGTAAGAATATCTTATATGCAATAGCAACCTCCATTGTGTGTAATCTTCTTGGGACTCTTCTACTAAAACTAGTACATTCTCATATGTTTGAGGTATTTATCTCCATATCTCTGGTGATACTAATCAGATCTCGATTAAATTAAAATGGGACCACCTCGAAAACGTATCCTACCTATTAAAAAAAGAATCATTTGAATCCGTTCACAATTGATGGAGAAATCGCGTAACATACACAAAAAAAAAAAAAAACATACAGACGAATTGAGAACCTCCTCCTTTTTTGTGAAGTCGGTTAAAGAAAAACAAAACATCAAAACTGACGACTTGAATCAAATAATGATGACTGATAATACAATTTTAATTTATTTTCTATGTATGGCAACAATGAAGGGGACAAGGCTATTCCCTCCATATCCACCGTGAAAAATATATCAACCTGTGCGCCCATGCTCCCTTGGCCTTATCCCCGGAGGCAAGACAAAATTATATCCCTGTTTTTCGCCACTGACAGGAGATCAAAACAACAATTTAAACGCTTGGTGAAGTTTAACCCCGAGTTTTGATTTTGTTTCGTATTAAAAAGTTTTAAAAAAGAATTGATTAAACTCAGCGGGCGTTTATAATTGTCGAAAAACTTTACTTATATTTTATTATTTGCCTTCTCCTCCAAACAAAACACGGATAGGTAGAAAGACAAAATAGTCCCCTTGCCATGCTAGCCCTGCTGGGAGTATAAAAGTATGTATTACTCGTAACTCTGGTCTCTGCCAGCGGGCCTGACTATATTATTAACAAGTAACCTAACTATATACTTGATTATTTAGCCTGTTTAAATAATATAGCTAGGTTGGGAGAATTTCGTATATATACTCTTCATAGTGTGCAATGCGTGAAAGCACTCAGTAATTTATTACAATGGAATGGAGAGAACATCGTCCTTTTTTGAAGTTATTTGAAAAAATAATAGAATTATTGAGTCCACATCTTGTCCAATCGTCAAAATCAGACTACAAAAGACAGTGTGTTTCCCTGATGAATGTAGGGTTGCCAATTGCGTACTATTAACTACACCAACACGTTTCAGTACTTCAGACAATTTTTGTCCAAACATTGCAAAATAATGAAACGCACTAAGTAAAAGGCATACTACATGGAACTGATCGTCCGTCTTTAATATAGTCTCGTTTAACCTCTCTCTCTCGTCTCGTCTAACCCACTTTAAAAGTGGTGTTCAAAGTACCGAGGTCTCAAGACACTCAATTCCAGAAAGGTCACACCTATCAAATCACATCATAGCACCGATGCCCCTGAATAGGATATCACGCCACCTTACGGATCCGACGCGTTTCACACGGTAATAAAATTCTCTCCCGAGTACAATATGACACGGGAAAATGCCTACGAAATATGCGAAAATTTTCAGCTTTATTACCAGGGGAAAAGGTTCGAAACGACCGTCGGGTAATTCAGGAAGTAGTAGGTCACGGTAGCGAGCGTCTCACGCGATGCTAACGTTTATTTTTATTTGATATCTCTATGAGAATCTGAATCAAAAGGGACAAGCATATTATTTGATGTCCTCGTGTTTATTTGGTAGTAGAAAACATTTTCTATGAAAGGTTGATGAAAGAGGGAACTTTATATAAAGATGCTTCTATTAGACGGAAGCTAGTGATTTGTAAAGGGATTCTCATTTCCGATTGAGGGTATGGAGTTTTTACACATATACTTGTAGGTATTGCGTACCCAATATCTAAATAGTCCCTACTCCTCCAGTCAACCCTACTTTAATTTTTTTTTAATGGTCTGACGTCAACGATTGGATGACAGCTGAATGTTTCATTACTTTTGTATTTTTTTTTTAATTCAAAGCGTCAAAGCGTTCCGCTTTTGCTATGTTTACTTGATAACTAAAACTTTTACAAACTTTGAATGTCATATTTATTTATATCGATACAACAGCCTAAAAAATAAGTTTCAAGCTTCTAGCTCTAAAAATGACGATACTTCCATGCAACTTTTCATCCCCCCTTTCAACCCCTTACAACCCTATTTTCGCATTAAAAAGTAGCCTATGTCCTTACTCAGGCTCTAGACTATCTGTGTACCAAATTCCATTTAAATCGGTTCAGTGGTTTTGGCGTGAAAGTGACACAGACAGACAGACAGACAGACAGACAGAGTTACTTTCGCGTTTATAATATTAGTTAGGATTAGGATTATGATTTATTTTATGATTTTGACGTGTATATGTGCGTATAATAATACTGCCTACATACTGAGTAAATGCTTTGATTCTTGATTCGGGATTAAATAATAAATTGTTTTATGCTCACTTAAATCAAAGAGTAAGTACCTATTGTTGACCTTCAAAAGCGTAAGAAAGTAATAGAAACACTGACTTTATGGACAAAAGAGTATAATCAGCCCCGGTGCTTAGCATTTGTGGGCTATGAGAAGGCCGATTCGAACATCGAACACGAACACAATCGAAACATGGTCCGTTCTGGAGTCCTTGCAGCGTTGCCAAGTCGACTGGCGATACACCGAAGTGATGAGATGTCTGTACAATGCCGCAACAATGAATGTACAAGTACAGAACCAGCGAACTAAACATGTCCACCTGCGTTGAGGAGTGAGACAGGGGGACGTCATATCCCCGAAATTGTTCACTAACTCCTTGGAGGATATGTTTAGGACGCTGGACTGGAAAGATTGTGGAATTAACATCAACGGCAAGTACATCTCTCACTTACGATTCGTAGATGACATCGTCATTATGGCAGAGACGCTGCAGGACCTTCTCGTTGCATCGGTCTCCAGATGAATTTGGATAAAACCAAAGTCATGGACAACAAGCACGTTGTTCCGAAACCGATTGCCGTAAATGGAATCCCACTCGAAGTTGTTACGCAGTACGTTTACCTAGGGCAGACGCTCCAACTAGGCAAACACAACTTCGAGAAGGAAATCTAGAGAAGAATTCAGCTGGTTTGGATAGTCTAAAGATCTTTAAGCGGTGGGCAAACTGAAAAAAGAGCCGAAGATCGGGCTCAGTGGCGCATATTGGGAGAGGCCTACGTCCAGCAGTGGATTGACACCGGCTAATGATGAAAAAAAATTAATGGATAAAAACGACATTGTAAGGTTTCTGGAGTATAATAGAATACCGTATCTAGACATGAAGTGATGACTAAAATCATAATATTTAAACTCGATTCAGAGACTTTTTTATCATATGAGGTAATACGACAAGCTGATGCTCGCCTGATGAAGCTTTGACTTCTTCCTAGGATAAAAACGGTGGTCATAACACTATGGATTTACCAAGAATTTATATATGATAGTTTATATAAATTGTTTGGGTTGACATACATTCTATTCTTCATTCTATTCTACGATCGGATGCGTTTGTGAGGATTATTTTTTTATAAATAGGGCATAGCCTCGTAGTGGTCCTGAAATAAATACTATCAAAAATCCTAGTAGTATTTTCAGAGATATGGCAATATTCGCTTCAAAATTACCTCAGATAATTAAGATAATTCAAAAACTAAACCAACCGACTTCCATGCCCCGCGAGTCAATTTCAGTAGCAAGTTTGAGACGTTTATCATCATATCTCTAGACATACTTATCAGATCTCGATGAAATTACAATGGATCCACCTCAAAAACATACACTACCGATTTAAAAAGAATCGTTCGAATAGGTTCACAATTGACGCAGTAATCGTGTAACATTCATACGTACAGACGAATTGAGAACCTCCTTCTTTTGAGAAGTCGTTTGAAAATATGAAGTCTATTCTTTAGTTTTTTAAACGGAAAATTAAAAATAAAATAGATATCAAATTATTCTGCTATCTCTTACTTAACTTCAATTAAAATCAAAACAATCATCAAAATTGTAAGTCTAGGATACCTACATACATACCTACACTGTAGATCATCTACATATCTACACTGTAGATCAGAAATTGCCTTCCGTCACTCTCCATAAAAATTACTTACCTGCGCACAATATTTTTATTGACATTTTCCGGTCAATTTTATTCGTAGGACGATTCAATTATAAGCCCAACACGTTGGGAAATTCAATTACTGGAAATATACGATGCGACGTATGAGATTGAAAGCTGTATAGTACTTATCGATTCTCGGCTCAACATCGATTTCATAATAACGATGGCCAGGCAATTCAGTACTTACCTATAGGAATTTTCAATAAAATTAATTGAACGCTGCAGTGCGACAAATAATCTAATAGAAATGCTTTTTAAGTGACTAAAAAGTTTTTGTATTCGCTTTTCTTATGGATTTATAGAAATTATTTATTTTTTTAACTCTATTTATACGCAGATTTTTTTGTCAACTATCAATAAAATATTGCGAAGCATAAAGTCTTCATTTATAATTGAGATGCATAAGGTGGTATAAGTATGGTTCCAAACATTTGACTTATATTGTAGAGTTGTGAGCGGACGTCTAAGCTATATATTATATATATATATATATAAGCTATATAGTATATATACCTGATGTTAAAAATACCTGTTCACTCGCGATTTGAAGACCCCCGGGTTATAGTTGCTGGGAAACACAGACACCGGCAAGGAATTCCATTCCTTGGCAGTACGTATGATAAATGATGAATCGAAACGTTTTGTGCGGGTAGATGGAATGTCCACCATAAATCAATGGCGCACATCGGTACGTCTGGTTTTCCGATAGAAGAAGGGGGATGGTGGGACTAATTCGTGCAATTGGATGGCACACTCTCCGAAATGTATCCGATAAGAAACCGATAAACTTGCGACTTTGCGGCGATGCTCTAGGCTCTGGAGCCTTTTACCAACAAGTTTGTCGTCATTGATGAGTTTTTTAGCTCTCCTCTCAATTATTTCCAGCGCCTCCAGCTGGTATTTAGCTGAGCCATCCCAGAGATGAGAACAGTACTCCATGCACGATCGGACTTGTGCTTGATACAAATTGAGCAGCTGTCCCGGTGTGAAATACTGTCTCGCCTTGGCCAGAATACTGAGCTTTTTCGAACCCAACTGAACCTTGGACTCAATGTAGGATCCAAAGGTTAGTGTGGGTGGTAAAGAAATGCCAAGAAGCTCAAGGTGGTTAGTTATTAGCACGGACAGAACAGACACGCCTGGGTCTTAATAGCATTAAATTTGACCAGATGGGCAGCACCCCATTCGGAGACACCCTGTAAGGACAAGTTCATGCGCTCGACCATCATTTTCTTCTTTTCTTTTATGCTTCTTCTTTTATTTGTCATACTCGTACGTATCGCCAAGGAATAGAAATGTTCTGCCTGACTCTGTGTTTCCGATTAGATACAATTTAAGGGTGTTTAAGTCACGAGATAATCTTTAGGGTAAGCGCGCTACACTATCGACCGCACGGCCACACCGCGGCGTCCTGCGATATGCAGGCGCGATCTCAGTACTTTTAAGTTGTTTTGTGATCGCTTTTGGTGTGAACCAGTCGGTACAAATACTACAGCGCAATCTGATCGCCGCCTAGATCGCGCACGCAGGACGCCGTACCTTTAACATCAGGCAAGAAAGTCAGTTTGTGCATTAAACATACTATTCAATGGGATTAAACGATCACTGAACTAATGAGTAATATGTATATGTCAATAGGAAAATAACCTTTGATTTTCATTAGCTTATTCGCTGAACACTGTACGCTTGTATAATAGTTATAGTGACATGGGTGCTGGGCGGTATTGAGAGCCATTGAACATGGATCGTCCCACAACGGAGATAAAAGCGCAATTGAAAGCCGTACATTAGCATATTATATATATTAAAAGTGTAAGGGCCAGTTTCACCAGTTCCTGATAGCGCTAGCTAGCATGAAGATATCTGATAGATTTTTGATCTGAGCTTTTATATGGCGCCATGTGTCAGATAGGTAACTGAAACATTATCAGGAACTGATGAAGCTGGCCCTTAAAATATTTATCTTTCAAGCTTTCTGTCCGCGTCCAGAAAATCATAAAAATAACCATCAAGATAAAAATAAACAGTTTTTCAAGAGATTTTAAATGAGCCCTTGAAACAGGAATAGCAGGATATTGTTTGATGTCAATCGGTGGGAGATAGGGCTCCGGGTCACGGTCGTGGTGACCCTAATCCACGCTCGTCAGGGATACCAACAGACACGGGCCACCGGCGCGCTAACACTGGACATGCACTTAATGGCACGCGAACATGGCTTTGACTTTAGCTTTGAGCAGTAGACGTGGAAAATATTAAAACCCAACGAATCCAGTACAATGACTGGATTGTTTTCCTGAAAAACGAGCTCACCATCAATGAAACCTGTAAATATGATGTTGCCTATAAATCCCTGCAAGGCACACATATACTTCATGTTGGAGAAAACTGCACCATTTACCTCGGCAATGTTAAACTTCATCATAGACAGATATATAGCAAAACAGAGAAGACATCCGCACCAATTATAAACCTCCCCATATTACTGCCCTCTTATAAATATTATGCCCTCTGCCTTTCGTTAAACAAGACTTATGATATCAATAAGATCGTTAAATAAGTTATTTTTCAAAAAAAATAAAACCGACTTCATAATCACAAACAGGCACTCAAAAGCGAAAAATAAATTACTTAAAATTATTATAAGCGCTACCCACTTATCTATTTGAAGTCGGTGCCAGCCAAGTCTAATAGGTAGTAGATAGATAATACCTACATGTATCTACCTACTTACTACTACTACATACATAGTATCTATCTACTATCCAATAGACTTGGCTGGCACCGACTTCAAATAGATAAGTGGGTAGCGCTTATAATAATTTTAAATAATTTATTTTTTGCTTTTGAGTGCCTGTTTGTGATTATGAAGTCGGTTTTTTTTTTAAATAATTTATTTTATCCTTTTTAGTGCATAACACGTTTTAATTAAATTACATGCATCTATTACATTTGGTGTCTGGGCCGTTATACACTGACGGATATATACTTTTTGAAAATTTCAAGTATGTATCTATAACGGTTAAGAAGATACAGATCTGTAAAGTGCGCACATATGTATAGACACACGGACGGACGGACGGACGGACGGACGAACGGACAACAAAGTCTCAGAAAGTGTTCATTTGGTACCCTTTGGGTTCGGAACCCTAAAAAAATTGACTTTAAATGCCTTGCTAAAGTGATAATATTCACTAGTAATCATTATGTCATCAAGGTATCAAAAGAAAATGTCCAAAATGGCCCTGTGTAATTAAAGCATCTGACACACACGATAATTAATTGTCTATTTTATTACAATAATTCCAAATACTTTTATAACACGGACTAGTTGTATTCCAAAATGAATGTCAAAAAGTATTATTTGCGATTATTAACATTAATTGCCGCCATATGGCCAACAGAGTACTGAATCACTCTACTACGTTATGAGAGGCACTTCCCTATATTGTTGAAACCCGAATTATGAAAGCACTGTGTAGCCAACCTAACAACGGAAAGTATTATTTACGTAGTAACTATTATATAATCTGTGGTATTATGCTTATAAATATTTTTTTTGCAGTGTTGGTTGGTACAAAGTACGTACATAATTCTGAGTTATTTAATAATGTATGCAGTGTCGCGGGACTGAAATGGCCGCCATCTTCGGCAAACGTCATGTCATGTCAAAAAATCTTAGGTATGTTTAAAAAGTTTGCACCCTAACAAGACTTTTCCCGGTAGAACATTCCTGTGAAGACAAATTATTTATATTTATATATAATTATTTATTATAATTATTAATATATAATTATTTATTGAGGGCCCGGTGGCGTAATTGGGAGAACAGTCGGCTTTGATGCCGTGGTACCGAGTTCAAACCGCCGTGCACCAATGAATTTTTCGATTGAAAAATATATGTGCGCTTCTCACAGTTGCCCTCCGGTGAAGGAAAACATCGTTAAGAAACCAACAACCCCCGCATGGTGGTAGGACATATCTAGTGTCCGCCTGGCCAGCTACCACCCTCAAGTTAGAAAATCTGTCTCCAAACATCTTATGTGTTCAGGCAGCTATCCTTAGAGCCAGTTCCCATTATAGTCCACTTCTCTATCTTCGACCGCATCATCACTTAACAACAGGTGAGATAGTGGTCAAACGCTAGCCTATAAGATATTTAAAAAAAAAAAAATATTGTCCCCACCTTTATTTCTATCTCGCTCACAGTTACTGTAAGAATATCTAAAATATATGTCAAAAACCAAAATCAACGAGAAGAAAGATGTAAAAACATTATTCAAGGTCATATTTTTTAGTCTTCAAAAGTATATCCAATAGCAACCTCGATTGTGTTTAGTCTTCTTGGGACTTTTCTACTAAAACCAGTATATTCTCCTATGTTTGAGGTATTTATCTCCATATCTCTGGAGATACTTATCAGATCTCGATAAAATTAAAATGGGACTACCTCGGAAACGTATCCTACCTATTAAAAAAAGAATCATTTGGATCCGTTCACTATTGACGGAGAAATCGCGTAACATACACACAAAAAAAAAAAAAAACATACAGATGAATTGAGAACCTCCTCCTTTTTTGTGAAGTCGGTTAAAAAGCTAAAAATAACCGACTTCAATGCCGCGCTATTAATTTTCAGTACTAATTTTGAGGTGTTTATCTCCATATCTCTGGAGACACTTATCAGACCTCAATAAAATAACCATGGTACCACACTTGGGATATCTCCCTTCCAACAAAAGAAGAATAATCAAAATCGGTTCATAAACTACGAAGTTATCCGCGAACAAACATTAAAAATATATATATATATATACGGTTGAATTGAGAAACCTCCTCCTTTTTTAGAAAGTCGGTTAAAAAAAGAAATTGTCCACAATAATCATAATATCGTTTAAAAAACTAAAAAAGAACCGACTTCAATGCCGCGTTATTAGTTTTCAGTACCAATTTTGAGATGTTTATCTCCATATCTCTGGAGATACTTATCAGACCTCGATAGAATTAACAAGGTACCACACTTGGAATATCTCCTTTCCTACAAAAAAAGAATAATCAAAATCGTTTCATACACGACGAAGTTGTCCGCGAACAAACATAAAAAATATATATATACATATATACGGTCGAATTGAGAAACCTCCTCCTTTTTTTGAAGTCGGTTAAAAACGTGAATTTCGACGATATGTGATAGTCAATATACATTAAAAAATCCACAATAATCAAAATCGTTTCATACACGACGAAGTTATCCGCGAACAAACATAAAAAAAATTTATATATACATATATACGGTCGAATTGAGAAACCTCCTCCTTTTTTTGAAGTCGGTTAAAAACGTGAATTTCGACGATATGTGATAGTCAATATACATTAAAAAATCCACAGGTGGCAGGAGCATCATATCGATGTTCCACCTGACTTGCTACCAAAAAGTAGCATATCACCATCAAGAAAAAATTCTGCCGCCATATCCTTACGGTGTTCCGGCAGCACTCAGCCGTTGAGAATCAAGCCATTCTAGGCCTAGCGCATTCTCTCGACCACATCATCGCTTAGGTGAGATAGTGATCAAATGCTAGCCTATAAGATATAAAATAATATCGTTTAAAAACTAAAAAACAACCGACTTCAATGCCGCGCTATTCATTTTCAGTACCAATTTTGAGATGTTTATCTCAATATCTCTGGAGATACTTATCATACCTCGATACAATTACCATGGTACCACACTTGGGATATCTCCTTTCGAACAAAAAAAGAATAATCGAAATCGGTTCATAAACGACGAAGTTATACGCGAACAAACATTAAAAAAAAAAAAAAAAAAAATAATAATATATATATATATACGGTCGAATTGAGAAACCTCCTCCTATTTTTGAAGTCGGTTAAAAAGGTAAAGATGAATTGTATTCGACTATCAATCTATGCTTTTTTATTAGAATCAGATAATTTCAATTTCATATAATTTTTTAATCTCTTAATATATAAAATTCTCGTGTCACAGTTTTCGTTGCCATACTCCTCCGAAACGGCTTGACCGATTTTGATGAAATTTTTTGTGCTTATCCGGTATCTATGAGCATCGGCCAACATCTATTTTTCATCCCCCTAAATGTTAGGGGTAGTCCACCCCTAAATTTATTTTTTTATTTTTTAGACAAAATTTTTAATTTCTATTTTTTTATGATACAACATACAAAAATACATACAATCCTCAATTTTCACTCTTCTACGATCAACCCTTATTTTTTAATAGCCATTTTAGTAATTTAATAATTTTTCCTCTCCGGTCGAAAACTGATCAATCGTCATTTAATTAGTTAATTATTTATATGGCAAAACAACGTTTGCCGGGTCAGCTAGTAAAGATATAAAAAAAAGGTAAAGATGAATTGTATTCGACTATCAATCTATACTTTTTTATTAGAATCAGATAATTTCAATTTCATATATTTTTTTATTTTTTTTATATAATTTGTTGAAATTATACCATTACGATTAAAATCATATTTATCAAATAAAAATAACATAATTTTAGATCTTTTAAAAAGCTAAAATAACCGACTTCAAATGCCGCGCCATTAATTTGCAGTTCCAAGTTTTAGGTGTTTATCTCCATATTTCTGGAGATACTGAACATATCTCAAAGAAGTTGAAATAAGAGTAAAGTATATATCCTTTCAAACAAAAAAATATTTTTTCAAATCGGTTCACGCGTTTTCGAGTAATCTGTGAACATATATAAAAAAATACATTCAGTCGAACACAGTATCTCCTCCTTTTTTTAAATCGGCTAAAAACATAGAACAACGGTTAACTGTACGGTTTCGGTAGTGGTAGGACTTCTGCTAGTCCGCCTGGGGCGGTACCACCACTTTGCCTATTCATTTTCAGCCGTGAAATAGGAATGTTTTTCGGTTAAAATGGCAAGGTGTCCAGTGAAATTACATGACATGTGAGACTCAACATATTTATGTCTCAAGGTAACAGGCGCAGTGCAGTGACTGGACTGCCAGAATTTTGCATGCCGCTGTATCTGTAATAGGTAGACGTCATCGCTTACCATCAGGCGAGCGTCGTGCTTGTCCTATTACCTTATATCATAAAAAAAACTCCTTTGAAGTGATTAAATCGAAGAGTTGTGTATGTGGTTGTGTTCTCTGGTGCGTTGTATACAGTAGGGCAAGGATTAGGGCCTAGGTCGAATTAAGTCACAGTACTTAGTAATTCAGTGAAAGACTTACTAGGCACAACAGAAATTCCGATTTATTATTGATTTTATGAGTAACGTATCTGTTATTGTTAATGTATGTTGTTATTGCAATACGCACTGCACTACCAGCCAATTCTTACTACGACACTGTGCATCCAAAGGTTGTCTGGCAGAGATCGCTCTTAGCGATAAGACCGACCATTTTAATACAATAGTCTTTAAGTGGTTTATATGCTAATGTTTACTTGGCTGGTATTCAATGAAGAGTATTTCTATTCTATTCTATGTTATTGTATATATTTATTGAAAGTATTGTTATCGGCTTTAGTCCTACTCCCGCTCTCAGGCTATTCTGAAAATCAGCGTCCTGGTTTTTAGGGTCTGTCTGTGATACGAAACATCTGGGCATTTGTGCTGAGACTGGATTGTTTCAGCATATATATATTGCTTTAGATTTATTTTTTGCTTTGTTTTTATTTGTCAAATATTTATTGTATAATATCTATAACTTGAGAAAGGTTGAATATATGATTTTTTTTATTTTTCTTTCTTTCACCACATGGATTTGTCTGTTGTCCGCTTCGGAGAGTATTACATCTGTAACACATTAACAGATACACACGTCAAACCTATAACACCCCGCTTTTTGTATCGGGGTTAAAAAAAATCACAAATATGATTCATCTGTTTAAAAGCTACGATACTACCGCCAATTAAATTTTTTGAATAGTATATGTACAGGGTGTCCCATGCAACCTGTACCAGCGAATGTGGTCTAAGGACTCCAATTCAAATTCCGCGATTGTTTGTAGATTTCGAGATATTACTTGTTTTGTTTTATTTTAATTTTGAACGTATTTAGCTATAACTTTTTCTGTTAAGTGATTTTTTGAGATTTTCTTTATTAGTATTACAGCAAAGATGTGTGTCCGTCTATAGAAATAATAAATACCAAAATTATAACCTACTAGTAGCTCAGAATTTGGAGGTCCGGTTTCGGTGTCAAAAGTAAACAGACGTGTCGAAGTTCACTCCTACCAAAAATATTAATATTCGTATCAAAACCTTGTGACCAGTACTTCTATTAATATATCAAGACAATCTAAGTTATGGAAAATTAATTTCACGCTATAATTCATGTGATAGAAGTCTGTTTAGACGAAATAACAGTGAAATTATTTCCACGAAGATAACCTTAAAATAGCGACAATACAATAGTGAAGTTCGTACAGACGTCACAGGTGCAATAACTGCAATAAGTGAAATCTGATCCAAGTGCATCCATCCACCATATATGATACTAGCAAGTTGGCCAACCGTAAACTACATTTGACATATAAAGTGTTGCCACTAATGGAATTCTAAAATATATCGACTTTTTTCGGTAGATTATACATATACGACCATAACGCACTGTGCGCGCCAAAATTAAAATCCTCGTGTTAAACAAAAACCAAAATAATGAATACACAAATGCTTATGCTGCTTGAAAAAAACCAAGAACGAATGGACCGACAAACAATTACTATTACGAAATCTGTTACACAAAATGTCATGCAACAAATGGAAGAAAAGTTTAAACAAATTGATGAGCAGAACAAGAACTTAAAAGCAGAAGTTTTGGAGTTAAAAGAAAAAGTCAAGGGTCTGGAAATGTTTAACAAAAAGAAAAATTTATTATTTTTTGGAATAAAAGAAGGAAATAATGAGGCGACGAACTTAATCAATTTTGTGATTGAAATGCTTAACTCAAACATGGGATTAAATATCAAGGATCAAGATATAGACAATATTTACAGAATTGGGCACATGAAAAATAATGGAACTACAAGTCGGCCTATTCTAATCTCATTTTTATCAATGTGGAGAAAAAATGAAATCTTGGCGAATAAATATAAACTTCCTCGAGGAATGTATGTCAAAGAAGATTATACAAAAGAAGTATTACAAACAAGAAAATTATTGCAACCAAAATTAGAAGAAGAAAGGGAAAAGGGGAATATCGCGTACCTACGTGGTGATAAATTAATTGTAAAAGGGCAGATAGATAAAAGCCGCGAAAAAAGAACGAGAGAACCTTCTTCCTCCCCAAGCCGGGGGTGTACTTCAAAAAACTATACATCTTATTCAACAGCTCGCAAAAAAATTAATACGAAGAACGCATTTGAGTATATGGCTCGAGGCAGAAGCAACTCTCTCAAATAAGAAACAACAAATTGTAAGTATTTCATTATTGAACGAATCGTGAGTATTATTCATTTTTATTATTTATACGGTTTGACTCACGTGCACACAAGACACAGTCAGTGTTGTATGCACGGGCCTTTATAATGCGACGACGAGCGATGATGACTCACAATCGCCGGAGCCTGTGGCGACCGAGCCACTATCAGCGCGTGCCGCGCGGGCACAGAGGCGTGCGGCGCGGAGGGACATTAACGCGATAAACTCCGGCGACAGTGCGGGTACAGCGCTCCGCGAGGGTACGCGCACTGACCCATGATGATGAGGCACCGATTGCCTCGAAACCGGTCGGACGTCTAACTGACAGTCGACCATTGCACGTGAGTCAAACCGTATAAATAATAAAAATTGTAAGTAGACATAAACCAGGCACCGGAACCATGCAAAAACAAAAACAAAGAAAATAATTAACCAAGTATTAAACCTCTCCCAAGCCGGCTGGTCCCCGTGGGGGAAAATGACCACAACCCTCCAGAAAACACACAAATAAGTATACTCTATATCGAAATATCTACGTAATATATAAAAACAACAAAACAATGGAGTTCTATACATACTAATAAGTAAATGATCATTAGTATACGCTGGAGGAGGCCCTTACCCTAGTTGGGGTTTCCATTCAAGTAAAGGAAATAAGAGCAAAAACATTTTTATTATCACTATTTTAAAAGTTTATATGAAAAGAAATTGGAAATACAAATGATGACGCTGCCAAAAAGTAAAAATGTGTGTGTCACGAAAGTGACAGCGCCTTTTGCAACTACGGAGTGCCCCAAGGCAGTACGCTTGGTCCTACCTTATTTTTGCTGTACATTAATGAGCTCTGTAAGACTAAGTTACGCAATGCTGATATCCTTATGTTCGCGGACGACACTGTCCTTCTGTTTCATAGTAACAGTTGGTGTGATGTTCAGATAATGGCTGAAGAAGGCTTACCTCATGTTATTATGTGGCTTGAGAACAATTTACTTTCCCTAAATGCAGACAAAACCAAATAAATATGTTTTAAGAAAAGTAATTCTAATAAATTCCACTTGACTTCAAAATTTATGCACATTCATTTCCATGTAATAGAACTGAAATAACCTTAAATAGAACTAACGGTAAAATCCCTAACTGTGACTGCAACATCCTCACGCGCGTAGATACAATAAAATACCTTGGTGTGACAATAGACTACAAACTTTCATGGCGACCTCATATCGAGAACGTGTCTAAGCGTATAAGACGTCTAATACATGTCTTTAAAACACTGCGACAGGTAGCTGATGAAAAATTATTAGTGCAAACTTACAAAGCCCTTGGCGAATGCGTAATCAGCTATTGTATTAGCTCATGGGGCGGAGCTGCAAAGTCACATTTAATTGCACTTAACTTTTTTTAACGCAACACACACACACACACACACACACACACACACACACATACACACACACACACACACACACACACACACGCCGAGGGGCAACATTGGCGTGGATAGCTGAGGGTGTTGAGACACACACACACACACACAGACACACACACAACCACAACATTCTATAGATTTAATAATTATACTTACTATCTTAATTCATCTGCTACATTTGTTAATAAAATACTTTGTAAGTCTATATTGTTTCTGCAATAATTTGTTTTTTAGAACATATTTCTGGGAAGACACTGCTTTCTGCAACACAGTCAAAACGACTAAAGCAGAACAACTTTTTACAAATACTTTGTTAAAACAATCTCTTTGAAATAAAGCAATTTTGTATTTTGTATATTTGTATTTGATGACGTCCAAACGAAAAAACTAAATAAATAATTATATTAAAGGATAATAATTATGAACAACTGACGAATTATGAATAATACACAACAGAAGGATAGTTTAATATTTGAATGAAAAACTTATGTAGAATAATTGATTTAAATAAGGCATTTAATCATTAAAAAAAAATTGATGAGATATAATAATGTAAAAAAAAAAGGAAAAAACAAAACTTTTTGTTTGTTACATAACTTTAGCGTAAGTAAAATAGTATAAGGTAATGATATATTTAATATTTTACTTGTTCATGTAAGAATGGAAAATAAAGTGGCTTTATTATTATTATTCTTGTATTTCGTTAACATCACGGGTCGTTGAACGCCCGGTCCTTTGGAAGGCATTGACGGAGCCAAAGCCAACGTCAAGAGGCCCTTTACAAAGATAAACTTAAATGCGGATTTTTAAATGCGGAAATTTGTGGATGGAGAGATGAAAAACTATAAAAAGATGTCATTTTTGTCATGGCTATGAATGTGTTCTGCTTGATGACTGTTTACTGGTCTATGGGATGAGGTACAGCACCCGCCAATTCTGCCTCATTATAAAATATTAAGGCGGGTGGTGACTTGCCATCCACTGAATGGACCCCCCATAAAGGCGGACCGTTATGTCGGCGCCGAGGGGCAACATTGGCGTGGATAGCTGAGGGTGTTGAGAGGTGTGCTGCACTTTCACTAAACGCTACTAGCGGCTTTATGCCTTTAACACTTCCATCCTGGAGCTTAGGTCTTAGCTCTTGCGATTCCCACCACCGGCCGGCCGGTCAAGGCAAGCCGGTGGTCAGAGGGTCTCATTTAGCCCTCACGGGATAGGGGTCCGCGGTGTCGCCACTCACCGTCGGCTCGCCACAAAGCCGCCCCTGCGGGATTATTATTATTATTATTAGTAGCTCAGAATTTAAATATCAAATTAAAATTTCTGATAGAAAGAAATATTTACTTGTATCAATCAATTATTTGATGGATACAATACTGTATAATACATTACATTATACAGTATTGCAATACATTATTAAGTGTTTATAGACAAGATAGATAGCCTTGCAAGATTATTTTACTTTGAGATCACAAGATATGTGCCTGGGCTATAGCACTTTTAACCGACTTCAAAAAAAGAAGGAGGTTTCTCAATTCGACCATATATTATATATTTTTTCGCGGATAACTTCGTCGTTTATGAAACGATTTTGATTATTATTTTTTTGTTGAAAAAGAAATATCCCGAATGTGGTACTATGGTAAATTTTAGAAGGCCCGGTGGCGTAATCGGGTAAACGGTCGGCTTTGATGCCGTGGTACCGAGTTCAAACCGCCGTGCACCAATGATTTTTTCTATCGAAAAATGTATGTACGCTTCTCACAGTGGCCCTCCGGTGAAGGAAAACATTGTTAAGAAACCAACAACACCCGCATGGTGGTAGGACACTATCTAGTGTCCGCCTGGCCAGCTACCACCGTCAAGTTAGAAAAATCTGTCCCCAAAACATTTAATGTGTTCCGGCAGCTATCCTTGAGAGCTAGTTCCCATTCTAGGCCTAGCCTGCTTACCATCTTCGACCGCATCATCACTTACCAACAGGTGAGATAGTGGTCAAACGCTAGCCAATAAGATATATAACAATTCAAAAAAAACCATTGAGGTCTGATAAGTATCTACAAAGATCACAAACACCTCAAACTTGGTACTGAAATTAATAACGCGGCCTTTGAAGTCGGTTCTTTTAGTTTTTAAACGATCTTATTGGGATTACGTTGAACACAGAAAACATTTACAGACACTTTTCGGAAAACTGGGACTACTCATACTCTTCTGCTATTAAACTTTAATTTTATACATAAAAATTGTACACTTATGTACAGTTCAAATCGATCGAAATATACTGGAACATACGTCTCTCATCTAAAGCTCAACATTTGCTTCAATAGATAGAACCAATGGGTCGAGTGTTCAAACAGCGCCGAAGGAAGGGAGCTACCTGCTATACCCTTGACCTAATTACGACCGGGAACCGGGAACAATGCGTGTGGGACGCTCGCTGGTTTGATCAATGTTTCTATTCTTACTGCTACTTGAATCTGCGTTCATTTATTAGCATTTTGTAATCAAGTCAAAGTTGTACGAGTAGCTTATGTATCGTAAATTAAAGAGAGAGGTTTTATGTAGCGGAGATTTTGATGCATCCGTCGTGTTTATGGATATATTGCACTTGTTACTGACTGCAAACATTATTAAAAAGATTTCATTGTGCATTGTCACGAGAACCGAACGTGTGTGCCAAATTTTAGCTCGATAGCTTCAGTGGAACTGAATTGAATATTGATTGCAAAATTTACAAAAAAAAATACAGTACCTACAGTCTAACTCCATTGTTTATGAACCAATTTTAATTTGTACAATATGCGTGGTGGTAGGACACTATCTAGTATCCGCCTGCTACTACCCCAAAAATTAGAAAATCTGTTGTCAAAACATCTAAAGTGTTCAGGCTGCTATCCTTGAGAGCCAGCTCTCATTCTAGGCCTAGCGTGCTACCATCCTCGGACATCACTTACCAACAAGTGAGATAGTGGTCAAACGCTAGCCTATATGATATAAAAAATAGTTTCCAAGTAGTGATGTTTGTGGTCATATTGACATTAATTTCATAGGGAGCTAGAGCTTCGAAGATACACCATTGAACTCTCATCACAAACAAACATATTTTCATTCATATTTAAAGTAGGAGTATATTTGTAATAAAAGTAAAATTAAACATTATTTATACAGACACAAACCACATTAACATAAAATTAGTTATGCCAATTACATAATTACATTGAATTCAAAATGATAATGAATAACAACCTCATACAAAGATTTACCAAGCTTTTACACTCTCGAAAACCATTATGAAACTCCGTTAAAGTAATTACAAGAAGCAAAGTAAGCCAACCAGCTCAGTGGCATCGAATAAAGTCAACAGATGAAGCGATTTAAACTATGCCATCAAAGTAGGAGAAATCCATGAAACCTTTAATACTAGTTACTGACCGAAGTGTTCATAATTTTTAGGGTTCCGTAGTCGAATAGCAAAAAAACTGAACCCTTATAGATTCGTCATGGCTGTCTGTCTGTCCGTCCGTTTGTCACTTGAAAATTGGTATGTAGATGTATTCTGTAAACCGCTTTACGATTTTTATACAAAAAGAAGGGAAGGGGGGCAGGGGGGCAGAGGGGGGCTCCCCATACATGGAACTGAAACTGAAATGAATGTGTGGGGTGTCCTGTCTATAGATAGGCCTTTGAAAATGACATTGAGGTTCCTAAAATTATTTTTTCTTATATAAGTTAATAATTGAAGTTATATCAAGAAAGTCATACACTTCTAAAGTGGTAAAACCCCCTCCCTCTCTAACTTGTAAAGTAAGGGAGTGAAATATCTAAAAAAAAACATAGGCTGTAGATCTTAATAAACACTTATTTACACATTTAATACACAATTAAAATTGGTTTGAACGAAACATAGTAGGCAGTTTCTGAGATATAGCACATTTTCTAACCCGCAAATATAACTTTGTAATTTTTACAAACACTATGAAAAACTTAGTTAATTTTTTGCTGGCGAATTTATAATATATATAGCGATAGTTGTATTTATGCTCGATCTTTTAAATATTGTAGTGTGGTACTGAACCCTACGAGTGCGAGTCTGACTTGCACTTGGCCAGTTTATTTTTTAATTATTGTTACGGTAAATCTCACATGGAGAGTTCGACTGTCTGTAAGACGTCCGACTGGTATCGAGGCAATCGGTCCCTCATCTTCATAGGTCAGTACGTGTGCTCACGGCGAGCGCCGCACTCGCACTGTAATGGATAATAATAAAAAGAACAAAACTCCCGATTCGTTCAGTAATGTATAATTAGAACTTATTGTCGGTTATTTTATGTATGTTAATCAATTTATATGCCAATCGGTTTTCGTTAAACACTTTTCATTATTTATGGCATCCTTAGATATATTTTTAAGGTCTGATAAGTATCACAGAATAAACTAGCTACTTAGAAATTACTCGTGAGGTTTGCGAAGTGCTAGGTGCTACTAACCTGTAAGATGTGGAATAACCTCCCATCTAAAACCTTCCCAGTAACATTTAATCTGAGTAGCTTTAATAGCTTTAATTTAATAAATAATAAGGGTAGGCAACACGCCGGCAATACCTCTGGTTTTGCAGATGTCAATAGGCAGCAGTGAACACTTACCATCAGGTGGGCCGCTTGCCTGTTTGCCGCTCCATATTACAATACAAAACTCATTAGAAACGTCAAATTTGTATGAATAGTTTTTGAACAAATTATGATTTACTCTAGCTAGAGCAACCTTGTCTAAGTTTGGTAAAATCCGCACTTAGAATTATACCGTTTACATAGACGCTATATACTAGAGTTTGTAGCAAATTTGGCGTTCGGCGGAAACACCTCTATTACATATTCAAGCCGACTTATAATTTAGGCAGCAAAATATTCACGCATGCCTTGCCTCGGCTGAGATAGCTCATTATTTATTAAAGCCGTGAAGGTGCTGTACCACTGAGTGCGTTCAAAAATGAACGAATGCGGTGAATTTTATAACATTTTCAGAGGATTTTATATAAACCTTAATGAAATTTTATAGTGAAGTGATGGAAACTTTGCTAGCACTTTTTATAGCTTTACATTCTATTTTGTACAGTCGTAGTTAGTAGAATTTATAAGAGAAAAGAAATGTTCTATATTTTTCAGGCGTCACTATTTTTTTTTTCTTTATGCATCTCTTTCTTGCTTGGCTTTTCTTCGAATTGAAAGCTAATTTGATAAAAGAAAACTACAGGTGGTAGGAGCCTATGCTATTAGATTGATGTTCCGTCTGATTTGTTACCAAAAGTAGCTTAACACCATCAAGGAAAAAATCTGCCGCTACAACCTTATGATGTCCCGGCTGCACACAGCCCTTGAGAGCCAGAGTATTCTAGGCCTAATCTTCGAGCATATCATTATATACCACCAGGCGAAGTAGTAGTTAAACGCTAGCCCATAAGTATATAAAAAATATTTATCTATTCAAATCTATGAATACTTTTTTGTAAATACTTTGTAAATGACAACTTTAATGACTTACTTGAATTTTATTCAATGTTGGTTAACTTGCGTTTATTATTCCGGAGGTACGTTAGTAATAACTATGACTTTTTGGCTTCGTATTATTTTAATACAAATAGGCAAACAGCTGCGACCTCTTGGAATAGACCATTGCAGACCAATTGTGTGGCTTGTGTAGGAGAAACCAAAGAATCGACTTCACATACTGCGCAGATAACTATTTTCAGTGGCGAGTTTTTTTTATTATTGTAATAAGTAACAGGACAATCAAGACGCTGGCCTGATGGTGAGCGCTGAGCCTACGACCAAAATTGTTATCTTGAAACAATTGACGTGGAGTTCCACATACACTCCAAATTCATCACCCTTCACCAAATAACACAGATTGACCGAAGTTCAAACCGAAACATATTTCTGTTATATAGGCTGAATAACAAACAAAATGGTGGTGCCGCCCCGGCACACTATCAAATATCCTACTACTACACTACTCGTACATAAATATTATTAAGTTCGATAGCAATATGCAATGAAAACGCTCGTAGAATTCGTAATGAAACGGAATGCTCGTAGTATCAAACCCCTAACAAGACGTTGTAGCAATCGTAGCATCTCGTAGCCTTCTTTACTCATGTGCTCGTAGCATTGTTCGCTCTACACCAAATATTGGTAAATGAACACTTTATCTATTGCATACTAAACACAACAATATCATAGCAAATTAAACTGTAAATAAAAGAAAATAGATATAAATATGCATAAATGTGTGTATTATTAAAATATCAAGGAAGAATTTAAGATTAAAAAAAAAAAATGCTGAAAATGTAGCACAAAAGATGAAGCAGTTTATCGGCCACCTGATCGAAAATGGTCACCGCCTCCTATAAACACCTGCAACACAAGTAGTATTGCACGTGCTTTGCCTACTTTTTGCAAAGAATACTCTTTAAGATACACTAACTAATACTGCTGTCTAGTAAACATTAGCTCTCAGCAAAAATATTGTTTAAAATTAAATTACTTATTTATCATCGTTAAAAACCAGTATTATATACACATAAGTCATACGATTTAGACGTGGTATTATTTTAAGAACAATTGAAGTGACTAGTTTAGAATAAGAAGTGATTTACAAAACCAACCTGAAAGCAACGGTAAAGACAAGAAGATATGTTACTTAGATTGTCTCATTGATATTTGGACCGAACGACGACAACACGCACATAATTCACTATAGAACTGTTGGGATCATACTGTGAGTAAACAAATCTGTTGAATTTAAAACTAGTAAACCAACCAAAATTGAAGAAATACTTTGAAATTAATTTGTTTACTATATTGAATGTAATTGTAACGGTAATATTAAATGACAGAAGCAAACAAACGAATCAATCATACGAACCTTGAAAATAGCGACATCTATTTGACTTGACTTGAACTAATTGCAAGATGAACTTCCTTGATAATATAACGTTCCGCCGCACGCGCACTCAAGACGACTCCGAGCAAAATGACACTGACCATATTATAAATCCGCTAGATGGCACAGCTAGTAGTGTACCAGATATTTCTTCCGACGACGACGACAAGACTGACCAAGATGCTAAGTATATTCAGCAAATTAAGACACTTGATCTAAGCCTAGAAAATGCACAAAAACAAATAGAAATACTTTCCTTAGCAAATATTAAGCTAAAACGTGAAAACGAACACCTACAGATAGTACATGAATTTTCAAATAAAACAACATCCACTCAGACTTATACAGAGACCCCAACTATTGAAACGAACCCGGTATTAGGAAAAAGTTATATACCACAGACGCCTACACTGCCACAGGAAACAATAGAACGTTTGGAAAACGTCTCATTTATAAAAAAATTAGTTGCACCTACACCAATAAATCTACACTCTTTGCCAGTAAAACAAACCGAATCAAGAGAACGATTACAACTCAATAAAATATGTATCCTGAGTACAAACAGCACAAATAAAATTCTCTCTATAGCTGAAAAAAGTATACTTACTTACTTTATACTTATACTTATACTTACTTACTACTACTTATACTTACTATGAAAGTACAGAACTATGCCACTACCTATATCCACATTGTGGGACTAGACAACTATAAGATGGTATAAAAGGGAAGACAGAAGGTTTTACAATGAAAGACTTTTGTATTATACTGATAGGAGAGCGCGATTTTAGCGAGATGAAAGATAATGTCGAAATCATTTCATTTATAAGACAGACCCTGGAATGCATTAAATATACAAATATAATTATTTGTGCACCAACATATAAATATGGTCACAACACCGACACATTTAATTGGAGAGTAAAAAACTTCAATGACCTGCTCAACCTAGACATACAAACACACAAATATGCGCACCTGTTTGACACGAACGAAAATCTTACTAAATGTATTCCTAAGATACAAATATTGCAAAATATTACACGCAATAACGAAGGTTATACTCGTAGAACCCACGAAAATGCAAAGAACGTAGAGCAGTTTTTTCTTGAATAAACATATATATCTGCTTCATCAGAATATAGCTGGATTACAAACAAATCAGAAGCATTATCAATAAGCCTAGAGAAACTTAAAGATGTGAATATATGTGTAGACATAGTATGTATAACCAATCACTTTATTATGGTTGGCTATGAGAGGTACCTATCGATTCCTAACTATACTCTATCTGCGTGTTTTAGTAGGAGCAATCAAAAACGAGGTGGAGCCTGCATACTTGTAAGAAATGGACTCGAATGGCGCGAATTACCCGAGATAAAGAAAATGTCTATATCTGGTTTATGTGAGTGTTGTGCAATAGAACTAGTCGACTATAAGATTATTAAAATACATCTATACTAATATTATAACGAGAGAACATTTGTATTTTTGTATGTTTGTAATGATTTGGCTCAAAAACTACTGAACCGATTTAAAAAATTCTTTCACTAATACATAGAATGGACTTTCGGAATGAAAATAGGCTATATATTATCCCGTTTAAATCAAAGGTACATTCGTGGAGACCTAATTTGCAACCTAAGTCAGCAAAAAAACGGTCGAAAAAACACGTTTCTTACGAACGCTGCTTAATTGAAAATAGATAGAAGAATATTTTATATGCAAGAGTTGTACAACTTAATAAGACCTACAAAAAAGTCCGCGACAGCATATGTCTATCTCTTAAGGTTGACTCACAGTAACCATTTTAATCTTAAAATTTTTGTTAAAAAATATTATATAACTTTCAAGGCTATTTTCAAGTATATAGTATTAATCCTTATCCAAATAATTACGTTAATTAGCTTGGCCACATATTATAGATTAAAATTGTCCTTTACAGTATATAATTCAAATGAAAACTCTAGAAGATATCACAAATTTCACAAACAAGCATCGCAAAATTAATAAATTATTTGCAGTGAAACCATAGATTAGGTCATAGTTAGCAAAAATATTATTATAAGCTTAGCTATGCTGTAGATCCCCACCGATCACAATCAATTTGAAGTAAATATAGTATAATAATATGATCTATTGTATAAAATAATATTTATCTATATATATAATAATATAATATTTTAAACCACCCCGACTGATCTATGTATGTATATGTATATCTTTTCATTAAAAGCATTCCAATGACTCTAAACACGACATTTAAAATCTGAGCTGTAAGTTGGTGAGGATTTAAGTATTCTGTAGAGTCCAGGAGATGTCCCAGCATCAGGTCAATGCTTCCATGTTCTTACAATATCGTTGAAGAAGAAGATTTTCGAATTGATCATACCTATGAAAGTTGATTTCATAGCGCAATTAACTAGAAAAAAGCTCATAGTTTTATAACGATTGAACGAATTTTCATGAATCAAAGCTAAGAAAACTCTCGATGAAGACATCTCTTCTTAGTTTTCTTATAAATCAAACAAAAAAAAACTATCAATTATAAAAACAAAATCGGTTCATCCGGTTAGGTGCTAAGATGCTACAGACAGACACACAGATACACACGTTAAACGTATATTACCCCTACATTTTGCGTCGGGGAACGCCGTAAGGTTACGGCGGCAGATATTCTCCTTGGTGGCAAGCTACTTTTTGGTAGATTTAATGATCCCACTACCACTGTACGAAAACTCATGATTCATGAATGCACATAAAACTTTCATTGGTAGGTATATAGCTATGATTAGAACCAACGACCGTCGGGTCAGAATCAGGGTAACTATCCTTTACGCCAAAGGGCCGTTCAATATCACTACGTTAGTATTATAAAACAAAGTTCATCACTTCGTCTATCTGTCTGTTCGCAATAATCTCAATAGCTACTGAACGGATTATCATGCGGTTTTCACCAATAGCCAGTGTTTATGAGGAAGGTTTAGGTGCATAATTCGTTAAGGTTTTGTGTAAATTGGATGAAATATGACGATGATTGTTAAATATGTTCATATTTTATATTCGATGCAACAAACTGATGCAAATGTTGTAGGCATATATGTTCTACCCGTGCGAAGCCGGAGCGGGCTGCTAGTATTTTATAAAAATAGAGTCAATTTTGAAATATTTAAACAATAGGAAATTTTAAAACATTGTTTTAGCTGGAGACTTTAACATAGATATGCTGAAACAAAATAATAGTAGTTTAGACTTAGAATGCCTATTAATGAATTATAATATGACTTTAGAAATTAAGGAACCAACCAGATTAGTTAGTAATACATGTATTGATAATATCGCTCATAATTTTAGGAAACCATGCAAGACAGAGGTACTAGAGTTTGCACTGTATGACCACACTGCACAATTAATAAAACTCCCTGTAAAAAAACTATGCGCTATTAGTTACTGGCGAAAATTGACACGTGATATTAGCACCGAAAATATTATAAAATTCAAAGATTGTATAGGTAGCCTTACATTTTCAAACATGTATAATGAATTAGATCCAAATAAAGCGTTTAACATTTTTATGACTGACTTCAAGCTTTTTTACAATCTATGCTTTCCTCACAAGATTTTAACTATTCGTGTAAATAGAAAACCAATGTGGATATCTAAAGGGCTAAAAAAATGTAGCGCAAAGAAACGACAACTTCTGTGGAACTATAGACTAAAACCATCTCTAAAAAGTAAACAGCATTATTCTAGTTATAATAAATTATTTAAAAAAATTACTAAACGTACACAGCGTGCCCAAAATAATTATAAGATAAAAACGTCTGATAATCGATCAAAAGCCACTTGGCAGATAATAAACAATACACGGTTAAATGTTCCTCGTGACTCTATCACACAAATCAAAATTAACAATGAATCTATAACAGATCCAAATCAAATAGCAAATGCCTTTAATAATTACTTCATTGACAAAATTAAGCCAATCCTAGATTGTGGCAATAATATCACATGCAATATAAACTCTATGACTAAATCTATTTTTATGACAATATTATAAATAGACTAAAACACACAAATAGGACACGATGATATATTAACTAGAATAATAAAATCGGTGAGTGAATTAATATGTGGACATCTATGCTACTTAATAAACTTAAGCATCACTGAAGGTGTATTCCCGGAGGGACTAAAACTTCGATAGTAAAGCCACTCTTTAAAAAAGAAAACAAAGAATTAATGGAATTCTATAGACCAATTGCGCTTATACCCATTTTTTCAAAAATTTACGAAAAATACATCTATAAAGAATTGTATTCTTACTTAGAATGCAACAAAATACTGTGACCGGAACAAAACGGTTTTAGGAAAAACAGAAGCATTAATTTTGCAATCTATAATTTCTATAAAGATGTTGTAAATAGTGTCGATAAAAATGCACCTATATGTGCCATATACTATGACATGACACAAGCATTTGACTACGTCAATCACCGTATATTAGTTAGCAAATTACAGTCATATGGAATAAGGGGAAACATTTTAGAGCTGCTTAAATCATACTTATCAAACAGATTGCAAGTTTATGACATTTCTAGAGTCAATCTACATACAAAATGCGAGGAAACTTATAGATCTGAACCGCGATCAGTGTTATATGGTGTACCGCAGGGTAGCGTCTTAGGGCCACTTTTATTCTTATTGTATATTAACGACCTTCCTCAGTGCACTTCACACCCAATGTCCCTTTTCGCCGATGACAGCACTGTAGCAATTAAATGTAATAATAACGAGCTTTACCAGAATGATATAAATGATACTTTGGCTTCAATTGTAAAATGGTTAGACTACAATAATCTCAAAATTAATCTTTGCAAAACCCAAATTATGCATTTCGCTCAAAGAACACGTAGAAATAGTGTAAATGTTTACTATGACGCAACGTCAATTTGTGAAGTAGAGACTACAACATTTTTAAGTTTGACTATCGATAGACAACTTAATTGGAAGGCACACATAACAGAACTATGCAAAAAATTAAGCAGCACTGCATATGCTCTATTTAAGATAGCGCCTATTGTGAGTATCGACGCCTTAATTACTGCCTATCATGGATTAGCAGATTCGGCTCTCCGATATGGGGTTATATTTTGGGGTAACTCTACTGAAAACCAAACCGCATTCAAAGCTCAAAAGCGTTGTATAAGGGCTATGTTTCGTTTACAGTCTACAGATAGCTGCAAGTCATATTTTAGCAAACACAACATTCTGACTCTTCCCTCCCTTTACATCTTTGAGGTTGCCGTTTTTGTGAGAGTCAACCCTCAACTATTCCGACGGATGTCAGATGTTGTGCAGTGAGACAGACGTTGTAAAAACAGATTGTGCATTCACAGAGCCAACACGGCTTTAATGCACAAGAGTTTGTTATGTGTGGCTCCCAAAATATTTAATAAGTTACCAAATTATTTAAACAATCAAAGCGTGACATTGTTTAAGAAGAACCTTAAGAGACTATTGACGACGAAATCTTATTATAATATTGACGATTTTTTTAATGATAATTTTTAATTAATTTGATATACATATTTTTTGTTTGACATTGCCTAAATAATTCTATAGATATTGACATCATTTTTACCTATTAATACTTTTCCTTCAAAATGTTTGTGTGTTATAAATATTTGTATCTGACATTAACATTCTTGTATATTAAATCTACGACTGTACTGTAATGCATGCATGTCTCTATTCATTATGATGATGGCCAGGCCAATTCGTCTAACATTGTAGCCCAAGCAGGCACTTAATTGCACACCAATGTGAAATGGTAGAATGTAAGGGCATTGTTTTGTTTTATTTACCACCATCTTTTGTAGTACATTTCTGCAATAAATTATTATGATTATGATTTATGAAATGTTCTTACATTCTACCAACATGGTATGCAATGCTTTGCAAGTAGAAAACATTAATTAGAAATAGTATAATTATTATTTTTTATTATTATATTATTTCATAATTTATGGTACAATTCTTATAAGTCGTTAATGTAAAACATTTAGAAGTAACCAATGGTTGTCTGGGAAAGATCGCCCAGACTGCCCATAATACGCCTAGTTTTTCCATTCTATTAATTCTTGGGGTATAATTAATTTACCCATCCATACCTACTTCGCAATTATACGAACTTAGACAGTATTGATCTAGGCTCTTAAGTAATGTTTTACTCAAAACACTCATAATATAATGGAAAATAATGGAAAATTGAATTTCACCCCGTTCCTGCGAAAATTACACTCAAGCTTCTCATCTCTTCATCATCATCATCGTCATCTGATAGACGGACAATCGGTTCCATTCGGAATATGATTTGTACTGCAATTAGTCTGCGTTGTATTTATTTATTATGTTTCATTATTTCACAATTTTTTTGATAAAAATTGTCTGAAGTACTGAAACATGCACCGGGTTGCGGGTGCACGTAATAGTACGGTTGGCAACCCTACATTAATCAGGGGAATTAAACATAAGTTTTAAGTGTGACGTTCGACGTCTAGATGAAAGCTGAATGGCTCAATACCTTTGTTTTTTTTTTGTAAATTCGAAGCAATAAGTTATGTTTCCGTTATATCTATAATATTGTTTAATGTTATTTGACGTGTGTAAGTGCAAATTTTTAATTTGCCCATATACTGAATAAATGCTTTGACTTTCACATCAATCATCAATTAACGGCCAGTATTCGTCAACTGTTGGACATAGGCCTCTCCTATGACACGCCACTAAGCTTGATCTTCAGCTATTTGTTTCTATTGATCTTCTAAAATAAAAAGATTTTCTAAAATGTATAAGGTCCGTCCATCCGTCTGTCTCATAACTGTACCTTCTAAATCTAAACCGTAAAAGGTAAACACTTGAAATGTTCACATAGTGTTTATTACTGTGACAGTGGCTGCTATAACAAAAATAAAATAAAAACAACGTACATTTAAAAATTAAAAGGGATACATATAATAGAGAACGTTTTTCACTTTGAGTTTATGTTCACTATAAAGGTTATATATGGCGTTAGGGAGTAAAATTAAGCCGCGGTTGCTTTTCATTTTGATAATTAGAGTTAATTAGAAAGTGATACTTGATGTCATTTTTAAATACGTATAAACAATAAAAAGAGGGTGCGTAGAAACATACGCGTTAGAAGTGAAACTTTCCAATTTCATTCAATTTAGTTCTCAACATCACTAATTATTTTTTTTTGTACAACTCTCATATGTTGAACTTTAGCGAATACGTATTCGTAGTTCCGTCGTTCTACAATAGTAGAACTACTTGTACTGTTCACTATTCTGTGGTAGAACGCTTAAGGTACGGTCACACCGCGGCTTCCTGCGACCTGCAACCTGCGGGCGCGATCTCAGTACTTTTCAATTGTTTTCTGATCGCGTTTGGTTTGAACCGGTCGGTACAAATACTACTGTGCTATCAGATCGACGCTGCGGTGTGTCCGTACCTTTATAAATATAAAATATAACATGACGTTTACCTCACTTTTACTCCCTTCTGACCGTGATCATAGAGAAAGCATATATTAGAGAGAACATTACCGTATGCGAATGAAATAGCTATAGATATATAACCCGACTAAAATTATGAACACGTGATACATATGCCAGCTATAAGATAAAATGAACAACGTAATTTGGCCGGGTTATACATGACAGCGGGTGAGAGCCAATGGGTGCACTAGAACTTGTATCCAAACATTGCTGGATACAGTTTAATCGCATACGCAGGTAAAGGATAAAAAATTGTTGTTCATCTCGCTCTTTCATACTAGTGATTGTATAGTTTTATCCTTCTCATATTATTATTATTATTTAAATGCTACATCCGCTTAATATTTAATCCATGGACCGTGACGCTAAGTCATTTCCATCAAATTTTACCACAGTGCGCCCAAAGAAGTCTTACTTCAAAAATAAAATATTAATAATAATTTTAAATAATCTACGGTCGAATGGTGTGAAAGAAAAGAAATCCGACCGAGTCCAACTTGCACTTGACGGTTTATTGGTATCAAAATTTCATTCATATACCTCAAATATCACTTTTGATAGCGAACACGTCGCGGAAACCTGAATATTGTTATTTCGCCACGCACACTCTTTATATTTTTGTGATATGTGCTTTGAAACGGTTATTTTTCCATTTTCTTGTACTTGTGCAGTAGTAAATAAAAAGTGCGTGACACAGTCTGTTTTAATTTAGTGCTAGGTATTATAATTAGACCCTGATGCTTCATTAATGATAATTATTACGCCTTCTATTTAATTACGAGACTACTCGTATTTGTCGCCACCATTGCGCCATCTAGTTGAAATGTGTAGGTATGTAGTTGTTTTTCAATTGATATATCTACATAAAAATACTTTTGCTCTTAACTGTTTATGTCGCATTTAATTTGCATTACAAATGTTTAATGTTGATTTACTTTTGTTTGTTTTTAATTGTATATGTAGCGCGTTTAATTTAAACAATTTGGCGATTAATAATACATCGCGCGTAAAAGGCCTGTTTATGAATTTTAATATTCACAATGTATTGAAGTGAAAACTTCTTTAGCGGCGTTGTGAACAAAAGTTCACAGTTGGATGTGTTAAAATGTTAAACTGGCGTCAGGACATCGCATCCGGACACGTGACCTGATCAAAAATTCGTAAGATGGAGGGAGAGTAGAAACTTTTGGGATGAGTAAAGACTGTTATATTCGCGTCAGGACACGTGACCTGATCGAAAATTCGTAGATGGAGGGAGAGTAGACCAAATGCACAACATTAATTGTTAAGTTTTCACTTCTGCCGGCACTCCCGGAGTGCAACCCGTTGTTTTTACAAGCTTTTATTTAACTTGCAATGTATATATGTATGTATGTATGTATGTCACTATGTATGTTCGGGTGGAATCTTGGAAGCTAAATTAGACCCACTTCCCGATGTCCGAATGGACTCAAATTTGGTGTACTTATGTATCTTCGGTGACAATACAATGATATGGTACCATGGAGCTGGTCTGATGATGGAGACTGAAGGTGGCCACGGCATCTCTGTGATAAAACAACATAACCCCACCGAGTTTGGGTTCGATTGATTTGTCTTGAAGAGAACTTTACGCCTCGATGATATCCAGGGTCTGATGATGAAGTTGGAAGGTGGCCACGGCAACTCTGTGATAAATCAATATAACCCTACCGAGTTTGGGCTCGATTGATTCGTCTTGAAGAGAACTTTTCACCTAAATGATATCCAGGGTCTGATGATGAAGCTGGAAGGTGGCCACGGCATCTCTGTGCTAAATCAACATAATTCTACCGAGTTTGGGCTCCATTGATTCGTCTTGAAGAGAACTTTACACCTAGATAATATCCAGGGTCTGATGATGAAGCTGGAAGGCAGCCATGGAATATCTGTGATAAAAAAACAAAACACTACCGAGTTTGGGCTCGATTGATTCGTCTTGAAGAGAACTTTACACCTAGATGATATTTAGCGACTGGTGATGAAGCTGGAAGGTGGCCATGGCATCGCATTTTCTAGAATCGCTAGACTCAGTCTTAACAAAGGTATCCAATTATAAAAACATAGTTATTTGTGGAGATATAAATATCGATATTTCTTCAAACTCCACCGACCCGTGTTCGGACGAATATCTCAATCTTTTGGCATCTCACTGCCTACTGCCCGCACATACTAGTACGACACACGGCCAGACCTGCTTAGACCACATGTTTTTGAAATCGAAGCTAGAAACGAAGTGTTTTGTTATCGATTCCTCAATTACTGATCATGAGTCTGTTGCTATTGTATGAACCTCAAAACAAAGCTAGATTACAGTGATAAACCAAAATCTAAACTAAACTACGAGTGCCTCGATGTAACCATGAATAAGTTGGATTTTCAACCAATTTTCAGATGTTCTGATGTGAATGTGGCCACTGATATCTTAATTAGTCTATTAAAAACTGCAATTAAAGATAACTCTCAGATCATCAAAACGCCAAGGCGCCGTAGGGTAAATAAACCTTGGATTACAAAACCTTTGCTCCGATGTATGAGAAATAGGGATAACTTGTATAAAAAACTAAAAAAAGATCCTGAAAATGAAATCCTTAAACTTACATACAAAAGATACAGAAACTTTTGCAACGCCCAACTTAAAAAAGCTAAGAGAAACTATGAAAGACAGAAAATTGTAGTTGCTAAAGATAATAAAAAGAGACTTTGGAGTGTAATAAGGAATATTAGTGGACAAAAAAAGGTAGCCGACTACTCCCCCTGCTTTCTATCATCGTCTGACCCTGCTTTGAGTGTAAATAAAATGAATACCTTCTTTTCAAATATAGGAAAAAACCTAGCTGAATCGTGTTGTCACAGTAATCCGAACCGACCCACTTCAATAAGGCCGGCCGCACACGCACGGTTTCCTGATTAGGTTTCCTAATCAGGAATGCAGATTCGGAAACCTGAATGCTCTTCTTTCATACAAAACGTTCAAACACGCGCACACGTACTTATTTTTTCCGAACGGAAAAAAACCTAATATCCGTTTCGAAATTTCCCCGTGCGTTCGGGTTGTTAGAACGGAAAAAAACCTAATGACGTCATCCCGAACGCAGCGATCTCGTACATTTTGGCTCAGCCGCCGCACACGAACGGAAATTTCCATTCAGACTCGCGCTAGCGTTGGCACTGGTCGTATAAAATTCCTTATACAAAAAACCGAACGTCTGCGCTAATCTCACGGAATTCCGAATCTGAATTCCTAATCAGGAAACCTAATCAGGAAACCGTGCGTGTGCGGCCAGCCTAAAGCTGTCGCCACCACTAGCGTCCCTAGTGTTCTTGCCTACAGATGAGGCTGAAATAATGCAATTAATCAAGGGCCTCAAAGACAATTGTGCTGTTGGTCTGGACCAAATATCCGGTACTATCTTAAACCGATACATCCACATTGTAACAGCTCCTATTACGTATATCTGCAATCTTGCCTTTTCAACGGGCGTTTTCCCACGTGCTTTTAAAATAGCTCTCATAAAACCCATTCACATGGGGGGGGGGGGGGGATAGAGATTGTGTTAATAACTTTCGGCCTATTTCAATCCTCCCGACACTGTCAAAAATCTTAGAAAGACTTATGAATAAGCGATTAATAAACTATTTAGAATCAAATGAACTTTTGTCATCTTCTCAATTTGGTTTTAGAGCTGGTCGGTCTACCAGCGACGCAGTTCACGATCTCATTAATGCCGTCATTGGTAGTCTGGAAAATAAAAGGAAATGTGTCACAATATTCCTTGATATCGCCAAAGCGTTTGACACAGTCTCTATTCCTCACCTTGTGGTAAAGCTAGAATGTCTCGGAGTAAGAAGTCTTCCTCTTAAACTATTTGAAGACTATCTTACTAACCGAAAACAGTGTGTAAAAGGATAGATAATTGGGTCAGTGATGAACAATCTGTGAATTATGGGGTGCCCCAAGGTAGTATCGTTTGCCCGACGCTATTTCTGGTGTACATTGATGGACTGTGCAACCTCCCACTCCAAAATGGCAAAACGATTACCTTTGCTGACGACACTGCACTTTTTTTCAACGGAGACAGCTGGGACGAAGTCTTCTCAACAGCTCAGCGGGGTTTTAGTCTAGTGAGTAATTGGTTACAGGAAAACCTTCTAACTGTTAATACCCTCAAAACAAAATTTGTCGGTTTTGCCTCTAAATTTAATCATCTACCTCCACCGACTCTTACTATCACAGCTCACTCATGCAGTACACAGATCGATATCTGCAAATGCCCGTATATCCAAAGAACAAATGAGATAAAGTACCTCGGAATCAACATCGACCAATCTTTAAACTTTAAATCTCACATAAGCAATCTGGCAAACAGACTTCGGAAACTTATATACACATTCAAGTCTCTCAGACATGTGACAGACAGAAAAACGATTGGACTGATTTATTGTGCTCTTTGTCAGTCCATCATTGAATATTGTGTAACGTGTTGGGGAGGATCTGCCAAAACTCACCTGATTATTATAGAGAGGGCACACACAGCGAGCCATCTTGAAGGTTGGCGCAGGCCTTCCTTTACGGTTTTCCACAACGGATCTTTACCGGAAATGGGATGTGCTTACGGTCAGACAAACTTTTATACTACGTACGGTGCTAAAGCAGCATTCTCTATTTAAATATGATCCAGAGCTAGATAAAGATAAACGCAGAAAGGCTACCTGTCCTACCGAAACATTTCACACCAGTCTAGCTCGCAACTTCTTTGGCTTTCTGGGTCCCTATCTTTACAACAAGCTTAACAAAAAACTATCCTTTTACTCGCTTCACAAATACCTCTGCAGAAAAACGGTATCTAATTATCGAAAAACATTAAATTACAGCGAAACTGAAAATATTATGACTATTTTAAGTTAACGCCTATTACATACATGCAACTACAGTACATGTACATATACATATAGGTACATTATATTATTACCTAATTATGGTATATTATTTAAACTATTAATTTTAAAACTTACAAATGTTACAAAATATATTATTTAATAACTTTCTTAAACTAAAATATTAACTATGACTAATAATTAAATTAAAAATAACGAAAATTATTACAATTACTGCACTAAGTTGAACACATAAATAAACAATGTCATAGCCATTTTCTTTTATAAGTTATTTTTCAAAAAAAATAAAACCGACTTCATAACCACAAAGAGGCACTGAAAAGCGAAAAATAATTTACTTAAAATTATTATAAGCGTTACCCACGTCTCTATTTGAAGTCGGTGCCAGCCTACATTAAGAACAAATATCTGCACTCACTTTACACACACATACGCACTGCACTCACACAAAAAATCCCATAATACTGTTCTGTGTAAATAAAAATAAATAGAGGGTACCTAAATATTTTGCTCAGACAATTCGTATCTTCACCTAAAATAATGTTGTACCTACCTACCTAGTTTGTATTCATTTTAGCATGACTATAATACATCAAATATCAATTTGTAACTGTTTTAGTAGGAAAACGAGAACTTAAAGTGACTGTTTTATGTTATTCACTTTATTTTTTGCATTACTGATTTAAGTGAGATACGTGTTAGCATGGTAATATTATAATAGTGTTAGGTTAAATTGATAGTGAATCTCTTTTAAATGCATGTTTTAAACCATGGATGTGTAATCTATATCGGTAAGTTACTTTTTTAGGGAATGGAAAAAAACGGAACCCTTATAGATTCGTCATGTCTGTCTGTCTGTCTGTCTGTATGTCTGTCTGTCTGTCTGTATGTCTATCTGTCTGTCTGTCCGTCCGTATGTCACAGCCATTTTATTCCGAAACTGTTAGGACTACAGAATTGAAACTTGGTAGGTAGATGTATTCTGTAAACCGCTTTCCGATTTTTATACAAAAATATAAAAGTTTAAGGCGGGGCATCCCATACATAGAACTGAAACAAAAAAAAATTTTTTCTTCAAACCTATGCGTGTCTATGGATAGGTCTTCAAAAATGACATTGAGGTTCCTAAAAACATTTTTTTTCAAAGTCAACCATTTGAAAGATAGGCGCGTCTAAAGTGGTAAAATGTGTGTCCCCCCCCTCTAACTTTTAAAGTATGGGAGTGAAAAATCTATAAAAAATATATGCTGTAGATCTCAATAAAAAATAACAACGAAAATTGGTTTGAACGAGATACAGCCAGCAGTTTTTGAGATATGGCGACCGCAAAGATAACTTTGTTTTTCATACAAACACTATGAAAAACAAAGTTAATTTTGTAGTTGCGAAAAATCATAGTTATGGAATACTTAACTGTGTTACGGAACCCTACGAGTGCGAGTCCGACTTGCACTTGGCCAGTTTTTTACCCACTTTTCAACTGAATTGCTGTACCCGTGGAGTGAGGGCCTGGTGACCTGTAATACAGGTTTTAAATAACCTACATCAGGCACCGGCTCTTCACAAAATTGGTTGCATCCAATTCTTGCCACTAAATATTAGACTACTATTGTGAAGAGAAATAAACGGATATTTTATATTATTATATTATACTAGCTGACCCGGCAAACGTTGTTTTGCCATATAAATAAATGGCTATTAAAAAATAAGGGTTGATCGTAGAAAGGTGAAAATTGAGGATTTTATGTATTTTTGTATGTTGTATCATAAAAAAATAGAAATTAAAAATTTTGTCTAATAAATTTAAAAAAAAAATTTAGGGGTGGACTACCCCTAACATTTAGGGGGATGAAAAATAGATGTTGGCCGATTCTCATAGATACCGGATAAGCACAAAAAATTTCATCAAAATCGGTCAAGCCGTTTCGGAGGAGTATGGCAACGAAAACTGTGACACGAGAATTTTATATATTAGAAGATTATCTCTGTGATGAAATAACGTAACCCCAGTGAATTTGGGCTCAAATGATTCGTCTTGAGGAGCACTTTACACTTAAATAATAGCCAGGATCTGATGACGAAGCTGTAAGGTGGCCATGGCATTTCTGTTATAAAGCAACATAGCCCCACCGAGTCGATTGATTTTCCTTGAAGAGCACTTTACCCATAATCACATCAAATATCCGTGGAATATTTTAAAACATCATGCCTTCTCTTAAATACTTAGGTAGTAGGTAGGTAGTCGGTATCTATACCTACCTACTAAAAAGTTAAAAATAAATTATAAGTAAAAAATATTTTTTAAAACAAGCTTTTATCTGGGACAATGAACTAAAATGTTAAAAATAAATTCTAGTAGGTATTTGGCGTGTAGGTACTTACCTATATTTTTAAAAGCTTGAGGCACTGAAGTATAGTAATTACCTAGCCTGAAAAACGGGTAGTGCTTCAAGCTTTTAAAAAAAATAGGTAAGTACCTACACGCCAATTACTTACTAGAATTTATTTTTAACATTTTAGTTCATTGTCCCAGATTAAAGCTTGTTTTAAAAAATATTTTTTACTTATAATTTATTTTAAGTTATAGGTTTTATTGGAAACAATATTATAAAATTAGGGAAATTAAATATCTAGGACTTTGGCTTGAAATTAAAATTATGAATGAATTAATGTTGAAAATATTCTATTTCCTGACATTTCCGCTGGATAATTTTTGATTTTGAAAATTATTGATTTTTTTTGTAAAATACACCTAGTCTGGTAACAAGCACATAAAAATTAATGGACACCAAATAATCTGCTCTCAAGTGATATCTTTAATAAAAATCTTTAATGTAAAAATACACCGGTAGGTCCAAAGTTAAATATATCATTTTTATTTTTCTGAATTTGTCTGATTTTAACCCAATAAATCAGTTTTTTGGGTTAAAATCTCTCCAAGTGCAGCCCTTCGTGTGCACGTGTATTGCCAATTCTGTTTATTCTTTTAAATATGTATTAACTAATGCGCCGCGCGGCTTCGCCCACGTTAAAAAGTATCCGATGTCCTAATCCACTATACTGGCTATCTCTGTGCAAAATTTTAACCAAATCGGTCCAGCCGTTTGACCGCGAAGAGGTCACAAACAAAAAAATATACAAACTGACTTTCACATTTATCATATTGGTGTTAATTATGTATGTTGTTTAAGCTTCTTTGTAGTGCTCAGTATGGGTAGATGGGTTTACCTTTAAGTGTGACACTAGCACCAGTCCTTACGTCTCTATCCTGTAGGCGTCCTTCAGTCCATAGGGATGAAACGCGAGCCGGGTCGCTATAGCAACTGGGTCGAGGACGTGACATTTGTCGGAGGCGTTCTCTTCCTCCATTACATCACGGGATGTTTGAAACACTCCAAGGTGAAATCCGATGCCTTTGAGAGAGCTGTGTTGAAGCTATAGTTTAGGCATTACTCGTATCTCCTAGTGAACCTCTCGTAGGTTGCTATTCAAATAAACCACAATCGACTGATGCTCTAAAGGTGAACATAACACAGGCCATAGCTTAAATTCAGCTGGATCTATGCGGAAGAGTCATTAAAATTGGACCATTCGGATCCATGCCACCGTAAGAAGCTGAGACGGGTATTTCAACAATGTCATATTTCACACTTAATGGCACGTAAGGGCCTTTCAAATAAAACATAATTTTGGTTAATTACACACAGCATGTTTTATTTCATTTCAACATCTACCCACCCATATTGAAATACCCTTTATTTATAATTTATTTTTTTTATAATTATAATTATGTAAACAACTAAAATGAAATTACTATTACGTAAAATATAACTGGTAATATAACCGGTGGTTAGGGCTGCAGAGAGAGGAACCTCCTGACGATGTCTGCCGCGTCAAGAAATACTTACCGTCAAATATATCTGGCCCTTGATCCAGTCGTCTAGCGCGAGTCTCTTGATAAGTTACCTATCTACGGAACCATGTTTCCAAAATATATCTAGACCATTCACTATTAGCCATTCGCTGAGATTTATTTACTATATATCCGTGGTTTTAAAAAAAATACTTTATAGGCTAGCGTTTGACCACTATCTCACCTGTTGGTAAGTGATGATGCGGTCGAAGATGGTAAGCACGCAAGGCCTACAATGGGAACTAGCTCTCAAAGACAGCTGCACATATACATACATATGCACATATGCTGTCCATGTGTTCCACATAGGAATACATTAGATGTTTTGGTGACAGATTTTCTAACTTGAGGGTGGAAGCTGGCCAGGCGGACACTAGATAGTGTCCTACCACCATGCGGGGATTGTTGGTTTTTTTAACGATGTTTTCCTTCACCGGAGGGCCACTGTGAGAAGCGCACATACATTTTTCGATAGAAAAATCCATTGGTGCACGGCGGTTTGAACTCGGTACCACGGCATCAAAGCCGACCGTTCTCCCGATTACGCCACCGGGCCCTCAAATAATAAGATATAAGTTAAGTTGAACAAATACTAAGCGTAGTAGTATTTATCAGACTACTATTATATTATAGCATAGTGCTGCTCTGATTCTGTATTAGCCTCTAAAAATATCATATATCAGTTCCACCTGAACTACAAGGCTAATATGACCAATGTAAACTATGTAAACGTCGAGCGTTTGTATATTCATGAAAGCATAATAGCGCTTGTCAAGCAAAACACATTTGAAAATGCTTTTGTAACATGATAGAGTAGCTTCTGTCCACGGTTTCGCACGCGTGGCTTACAGAAAAACAAATTACATAATTTTTTTCTGAAACAAATATTATAAGCGCTCTCACTCCCTCCTAATTGAATATACAAGCTGACAATATCTGAAACAAAGCAGTAGGGACGTTCTTCGTGAAGTAGAATGATTTTAACAGAACTGTGTGTTAATAGAAAAGGTCTTATCAGAAAAAAGCATGTGCGATAAGATCTGAGGGCCCGGTGGCGTAATCGGGAGAACGGTCGGCTTTGATGCCGTGGTACCGAGTTCAAACCGCCGTGCACCAAAGGATTTTTCTATCAAAAAATTTATGTGCGCTTCTCACAGTTGCCCTCCGGTGAAGGAAAACATCGTTAAGACACCAACAACACCCCAAATGGTGATAGAACACTATCTAGTGTCCGCCTGGCCAGCTACCACCCTCAAGTTAGAAAATCTGTCGCCAAAACATCTATTGTGTTCCAGCAGCTGTCCTTGAGAGCTAGTTCCCATTCTAGGCCTAGCGTGCTTACCATCTTCGACCGCATCATCACTTAGGCCTGGCATGCTTGCCATCTTCGACCGCATCATGACTTACCAACAGGTGAGATAGTGGTCAAACGCTAGCCTATAAGATATTAAAAAAAACGAATTTAAGGAGACAACCTGAAGTGGATAATTAACAATTAATATCGTTTATAACGAAATACTATACCTACCGCAGTATTTATTTATAAACTTTTTTTTGTTTTCTCTTCAGGTGCTAGAATAACCACGCTACTCCAAGAGCTTACTCTGGAGTAGTCGAATTCGACCATTTGATTCAAAATAATATTCAATAGACTTATTCATATATAAAGAATAGACTGAAGTAGCACAAGCTTTCTTTAAATAAAAAATATGCTTAGTAAATAATATTAAAACTAAAATATTAACATGACTAAAAATTAAAATGCAAACTATAAATAATGAACTAATAGGTAAATAAATAAATAAATAAGACGTATTATTTTACATTATATTAAGTTGTACTAAAATTGGGTTATTTTCATGTTTTTGATTATTTATTCTATACAAAAAACCACGCCTTGTTCTCGTTGGGGTAGGCAGAGTCTACTTCTTTCCACATGCTACGATCCTAACATACCACATTCTGCCACTTTCATGACAGCCCTCATGCATACTCGCCGGTCATAGGTACTTTTGACGTGGGCTTTCTTTAAAACAGCTCCGATCTTATACGTTCACCTAGGTCAGCCTCTACCGGCTGGCTCATCCATACTCGTCCTATACAATTGCTTCGTCAATCTTCCTTTCATACATCCTCTCTGGATGAAAAGCGGTAAGGCGTATTAAAGTTCATAATAACAGCACGTGTCTTCCAAACGTTCTGTTACATAGGCGTAGGTACGCCTGTGTAGATCTTAATTAACCACATACAACAACTGTTAGTAGTTAGTCGTGTTATGATTTAATCACCACATCCTAAAACGCTTAACGTCAGGGTGTCAAGTGAATGTATTCATCAGCGTGATTAAACGGGCATCTCCAACACGCCGCGATGGATGAATACTACTTGTCAACTGACTTTAACACCGGGACATCCATTCTACTAACTTTGTGTCACTCTATTCAATTATATCAGGGAAATTTTCGTGATTGATGTACGGACCGTGGAATTTTATTGGATGTTTCGGTTTATTTAGGAATTTAATGTCAACAGAGCTTAACTCAGACATAATTTATTTACAAGCTGATACCCGCTGACTTACTACTACTTATTAGCTGACTTCATTCACGTACATCACTGTAAAGCTCTGTCAATCAAGATTTGTGTGAACTTATCATTATTTTATTTTCACAAAAAGTAGTCTATGTACAGGTACCTGACCTTAGGGTCCTATCTCAACAATCAAGCCTGGGGCCTTATTCAGTATGACCATTTTAAAGTCTTACCGTGCCGTGTTACGTTATCTCCGCGTTATGGTATTCTCTATGCCAATTAAAACGCGGTAGAGTAAGGTTATGAGCGCGTTTTGGGCTGTCAAAATATCGTGACATATGAAGACGTGTAACGCGCGCGTTTTGTATAATTTACCCATCGTGTGGCATACAGAATTCAATTTTTCAATAACGTGGCGTGGCGCGTTAAGGAACGCGTTATCTCATTGGTCATACTGAATAAGGCCCCTGTATAGACCGTGTTACATCCTATATGTATGCTTTGATATAATACACCAGGTTACCAGATTAAAGTTCTTCCCAAACTAAAATCTTGGATCCGCTACTGTTGCGTACATATATGTATATTGCAATATACAAACATTGCATATACTATACATAAATGGATAAGCATTTCAGCTATATCTGCAATTGTTCAAGCATGTAGTCGGCGTAGTTGTGTCACTGTACAATACCTACAGTATTATTGTAATGGTACCTAATAGGATAGCAATTAAAATATTCAAACTACAGATTACGCCTGCTACATGGTCACGTTTTATTGTATCAGGTCTAATAAAGCATATTAGTACAACAATTTTGTTTTTCGATAATCTGATAATACGTCGATGTTGGCAGTTTCAACAAGCTGCTGCTGCAAAAGGAAGAGTTGGAGCAGAAGCAGCTACATCTGCTGCAGGTTGTAGAGAGTGAAAGAACCTCCCGCTGGCAGTACGCGCAGCAGTGCGACGAACTCGCCAGTGAAGTAAAGAAGCTCAGGACTGAGGTACGATGCTATACTAGGGCAACTTTGCTGGAATAATTTTTTCAACCAACTTTACAAAAAAGGAGGAGGTTCTCAATTCGACTGTATTTTTTTAATGTTTGTTACCTCAGAACTCCGTCAAATCTGAACTGATCTCGATAAACATTTCAAAGTTAGTACTAAAAATGAATATCGCAGCATGTGACGTTTTTGTTTTGTAAACCATCTTAAATTATTTTCACATAGGTACATACATAAAATATTGCCTTTTTCCTGTTGGGGTAGGCAGATACTTCTTCTTTTTTAAATTCTACGATCCTGACATACCTCTTTCACTTCTTCCACTTTCATGAGCGCCTTCATACATGCTCTCCGATCATAAGTACCTACTTTTCACTTTGCCTTTCTTTAAAACGTGTCCTATCTAGTCGTGATGCGTTCGCCAAGGTATTATATTACCGTGGTCTAGGTCAGCCTCTACCGGCTGGCCCATTCACACTCGTCTCATCAATCTGTTTCGTCAATCTTTCTGAAGAAAGTAAAAATTATTAAATTAAATTATCTGTGTAAAAATGATCATTTTTACACATAATTATTAAAAAAATGTTTGTTATTAAATGACCTGTATTAATAATTCCAGCTCTGCGCTTACAAGAAGGAGCACGAACCATCACCGAGGGCGGCTTCCGAGACCAGCTCGTCTCCGAGTCATTCGCCAGAAATCGACCCGGCTGAACTGAGGAAGATCAAAAAAGTTCAGGTTAGTGTCATTGATCAAGTAAGCGAAGCGTGTCAGTTTCGAGATTGGCCAAAAACGCTTTTGTCCGTCTGCCTGTTCTTACCCACAGGTTGCATCTTTCAACCGATTTTGACGAAAATTGCCGCACAGATTCCTTGATATATTTAATTTACAAAAAAGTCCAAAGGAGGAATCCCCCGTTTGGACTTTAGAGGGTGCAAAGATGGAGAAGTTTGCTGTTGCGTTATATATGGACGGATTTCAATTGTTTTTAATTTTATTCGGAAAATTGAATTAGGTCAATTGAATGATAAATTGATAAAATTTAACGATATCCGAAGTAAATACAACGCAAAAAAAGCCAGTACGTTCACATTAAAATAATAAGGACACAATATTTATAATTTAATGTAAGGAGAGTCGCGCACAAGCGAGAGATCTTGTTGAAGTATATTTACTTTCACCTTAGTTAATAATCACATCAGTAAAAGCTTTATGATTCTACATATATCTTGCTTAAGATTGAAGAAGTGTAATACGGTACCAAACGACGCATTTCAGAGCTTCTTCCGAGGCTGGTTGTGCAGACGTCGGTGGAAGCAGATTGTGGAGCAGTACATCAAGAGTCCCCACGCTGAAAGCATGAGGAAACGAAACAGGTATTTTGCTGCGTCATTGGTAGGTGTTCTGGGCTACTCAGATACCTACAGTACATGAAACAATTGCAAGCAAATCAGAATCGTCATGCAATTGACAATTGTATATAGACAAAATGTAAGTTAGCATTATCCTTCGCGCGATTTACGTTCACTACGAGACATAAACGTAATGACTGTAACGTTACGGAGCGCCTGGTAGGAGTCCTACCTCTCGCTACGTGTAATGAGGGAACCTAGACAAGGTAAACTACAGAAGACGGGTTATAACAGTTATATTCATATTGATTCTACAAAACTCTACGATACTTAATTTAAATAAAACTTAGTGTTCATCACTGCTCTTCGGGTCCTTTATATCCTGGTAAAGGTGAGAGTCCCCGTCATCCACAAATCATTTCAGGTAGTAGGTATTATAGCATTTCAGAAACATCGGTAGGTATTTCATTATTGCAGCAGGCATTTGCTATAATTACGGACTTGCCTTCCCTGGCTTAGCAACCGCAACCACCGCAACCACCAGTGGTTGGAGATCAACCACCAGTATAACCTCCGTAGTACACCGGCATTTCTTACTTTTTATTTCTATTCTTTTAATACAATAGATTCACCTTCATTTTATGTCTTTTTCGTTTCGTTCCCTCGAATTGCTTGACTTCTCGATATTTTTCCGTCATTCATTTAAAAATTTTTAAAACGTACCGTCATAAAAAAACATAAATTGTTTGAATACAAAATAGTATGCATGAAATAGGTGGTTAAAGATATCCCACATGACTTACCCAACTGCCTTCGCGTGACGAGTGTTGAAATAAGTAGTTGAATAGTTTGATAGCACAGTCACACGGCGTTTGATTTTTGTTACAGTCTCGTTTTCAAAATGGTGGAAGCTGAAGAAGAGTATCTGGAACAGATGGAAATCTTGGTAAGAGCTTAAATAAGGTTTGATATCAAAGGAATTATATGTCTCAAAAAATAAAAAAAAATATGTAATCTAGATAAGATCAGATAGAGAGAGAGAGAGAGAATAAGATCAGAAATTAGATGAGAAAGAATTTGTGACCATGTGTTTTGATATCAATGGTTAAAGGTGATAGTTTAAATGAAGATCAGATCAGAGAGAGAGTGAGAGAGAGAGAGATCAAAATCAGAACTTAGATGTGAAAAATGTGGTAAGGGGCAATCTGAAATGACCAGCTTATATTTCGATGTCAATGGTTAAGAGTGATAGTTTGAATGAAGCTCAGATCAGAAAGAGAACAAGATCAAAACTTAGATGTGAAAAAAGTGGTAAGTGCCAGTCTCAAAAATCAGCTTTTATAATATTAAAGGTTGGTTACGGTTAAGGATGGTAAGATCCAGGTTAATGATTATACCTTTCTAACCTCTGACTTGACTCCCAAGGTGACTTGCTTTCTCCGGCCGTTCAAAATGGCAGCCAGCTCTAAGAAGCCACCCTGCACTCACGAGGATGTGAACTCCATCTTCCTGAACAGCGAGACGGTACTGTTCCTGCATCAGATCTTCTTCAAAGGTCTCACCTCCAGGATGGAGTCCTGGCCTACCCTCGTATTAGGTAACTATTTAATGTGATTGAAGCACAGGTGCAAGGAGTTTGTTTTGTTTTTCAAAATATGTTTGTTATCCTTAGAATATCATTGATATCGTCAGTCTTCTCACTTTATCGAAATGTACTTATAAGGAGCCTTATTTGTTTTTAATGATGAGTTAGGAAGACAGTTGTTGTCGCTGTTGAAGTTTTCGTAATGACCTCCACTAATATCTCAAATCCGAAACTTTTCAGCACGTCAATTCGTTGCCAAATCCTTATATGTCTTTATTAAAAGAAACATTCACTTTTGTGACGAATAATTATTTAATCATCAATCAGTCGGTAACATTATTATAAAAACAATGAAGCGAATAAATAAGTTAATAAAATTTTCCCTACATAATATGAGGATATTTTATTCCGTTCATTTATTGATGTTCTGGATTCCCTTGCCTTGGTGAATACATCACAAAGCATGGACTTTATTATCACGCGCGCGCTTTTACCACACTTGCAGAGTCCAGAATAGTCAGTCCCAATCACTATCAAACTCCTTGCATCTGTGTACAATTTAACAAACAACACTAAACGTGCCTGAAATGCCTGAATCTAAAAGAATAATAAATAAAAATTGATGTTCAGTCAATATTTTCGCACGAAGTTCTATAAATGTGACTGTCGCATGGGAACTGACGCTGATTGTTGTTTAACCTTATCATCATAAATGCGAAATAAAGCAATAAACCAATGGTAAGTACATTTTTAAAATATTAATTAATTGCTGAAAGTCTACACTTATCAGAAAAAAAGAAACAAAAAGTCTAAGGAAGGTTGTGGATGGCAAAAATTCACAGATGATGAGGTTAAAGCTTTTGATTTCAATACTTTTTAACTCTTTCTCACAGCTACAAAAACGTTTACTGGCCGAATAAGTGTTTTATTTTTAATTTTCGAAATCAATCAATCTACACACATTTTTCAGAATTTGCATTTCAATGTGTCTCACCAAATTTTGAAGCACTCAGCACATTTCAACACTTGAACACACTAACACCTTTTTCTCTGCTTGTTACCTAAAACAGAAAAATGTAAAAACTTAGTAAAGCTTTGCATACAGGAGACCTATTCGACATGCTGCTGCCGATGCTGACGATATACCAGGAGTACGTGAGGAACCACCACTACTCGCTGCAAGTGCTGACGGAGTGCAAGCAGACGCAGCCATTTGCACAGCTCTTAACGAGACTGGAGAGCAAGCCCGCCTGCCAGGGACGCTCCTTGGAGACATTCCTCACTTACCCGATGCATCAGGTGAGATACAGTAAAGATTTTATAGTGGAAATTTTATAGATATAGGTTAATTTTGGCACAAGTAATTTCCTCATTGATTCAATGCTGCAATACTTCCTTAACCAAATGTCGCTTTATTAAAGCCAAACAAATTCCCATTTTAGTAGTTTTTTCGGACAAACTTCGTATTCATGAATATTCTTATAATGTTTACATCTACACAAATAAACTTACTTACCTTAGGGTAAGTAAGTTTATTTGTGCCATAAGGGCCATTGACAGCCAAACATTGTCTATTATGGAAAAACCTGCGCTGAACTGATATAAGCTGATGAGTATATAATAAATACGTTCTATCTTAAACATTTGGTATCGACAGATCCCCCGCTACATAATAACTCTCCACGAGCTGCTGGCCCACACCCCGCACGATCACGTGGAGCGCCGCAGCCTGCAGCACGCGCGCGCTCAACTAGAAGAGCTGTCGCGACAGATGCACGACGAGGTTACCACGAGTCATCTACCTCATACCCATCATCATCATTTGTAACTCTACCATTGCCGACTGCGAGTTGGCTTATTTTTGCTCTTGCCACGCCTTTTTATCCTGCGCTATCTTCATCCATATCATTATTTCCAAATTCACTACATCATCAATTCATCACGTTATCAGACGTTTAATTTTATGCTTTTCATATCGTTGCCACACCATTAAAGATTTGCCAGACCAAATGCCCTGTTTAGTTCTTTCTACTGAAATGAAATGACCCTCTACACAATCTGTTTGTACTGTGACAGGTGAGCGAGACAGAAAATCTTCGAAAGAACCTAGCAGTGGAGCGCATGATCATCGAAGGATGCGACATTTTGCTGGACGTTAACCAGATCTTTATTCGTCAAGGTAAGAAACATTAACCTACATACAATATATTTTATATAACCACTTCATAAAGATAAAGATAAAGATAGTATTTATTTGTCAAAAACATGGTATGCACACATTATAAAAACGCATGCAAGATGGTAACATTTTTCATGGCGACATTCATGTTTTAGCCATTAAGGAGTACAAATTGTGATACAATTAATTGCATTTTTTTTATATATTATAATAAATAATTATCTTATTATTATTATTTCATCATTATAATTTTAATTTAGTTGAAATAAATGTCAAAACCGAAATAAACACCAAAAACAATGAAGACGATCTATACAACAGTAAAATTAAATTATACATTCACATATTACATTTCAATAAAGTATTAAATAATCTTTCATATTTGCTTCAAACATTGCACTCCAAAATAATATATAAGAAAAAATGTCAGAATTTCTCATTTATGAAGTCACATACCTTATAATAGCATTTTTCAGCTAGTACATGAAGCAACTTCTTCTTAAACATATGTACATTCATGTCTTTTATTTCATTAGATATTTTATTATAAATAACTGGCGCCATGCAAAAGACACTCTTCATCATGTGGCTGGTTCTAGCAGTGTGCAAGCATAGTTTGCTGCCGTCACGTCTGATGCGGCTTGACTTATCAGAAAGTCGTGGGAATAGATTCGATTTTGTCTTTACAAATAAGGCAATTTCAAAAATATATAGTGATGGAACTGTCAATATATGATGCTTCTTAAAGAGGGGTTTACAGCTTTCTGTCGATTTTATGCTAAACATTGCGCGTATGCATCTTTTCTGGGAAATAAAGATGATATCTTTGTCGGTAGAATTTCCCCAGAAAATGATGCCATACCGCAGTATAGATGCTACCAGTCCATGGTACGCGGTCAAAAGTGTTTGAGTATTCACTTCTGACGTTAATTTGTACAGAGCGTATGAAGTACTACTGAGCCTCTTACTCAAATTTTGTATATGCACCTTCCAATTAAGTTGCTTATCAATGTTTATCCCTAAGAACTTTGTTGAGTCTACCTCATTCACTGTTTTATTTTTGTACTGAATAATGATGTCATTTGTGGTATTTGTCCGTTGTTTAAAATACATTACGTGAGTTTTGTCAAGATTTATTTTTAGATTATTTCTCTCCAACCATATTATTAAAGATGTCAATGAGTTATTTATGTCCTGTTCGTATGTATCCTTGTTTTTACATGTAATAGTAATGGTACTGTCATCAGCAAAAAGCGTCATCGGTTGGTCAACATTTAATGGTAGGTCATTAATATACAAAATAAATAATAGAGGTCCTAACGCGCTGCCTTGTGGACCACCGTACTGAGGAGATCGTTTCGATGATATGTACGTTTCCTCTTTTTTTTTCATGAAGCTCATATATTGCGTACACGCTTTTTTATCATCATCATCGTTACTGAATTGTTTTGTTTCTATGCCAAGCTACCTTCTTTTAATGGCTGTATGGTGATTTTTGAGATTCTGTGCAACTGCATCCAGGTGTGATCTGCAATTTTCGCTGAGGATACATGTCGGTCTACCCTCGGCTAATTAGGTGACATTATTTTTGCAAATTCTTAGCCATAATTGTGTCAGATATCCATTTGAGCCATCACCTCGTCTAACAACAGCCCAACTCTATTTAAGTTCCATAATCTGCACGCTTTTAGAATTACATAGTTAAACTGTAATTCATTAAGAAATATCATAATTGAAAATTAATGTTCACAGGCACAATATCCCAAGTAGTGGGCAAAGGACGTCGCGCCAACTTACAAGCTCGACAGGCGTTCTTATTTAGCAACTATCTCCTTCTAACGACGCGAGCTAATGGAGGCCGCCTGCATCTGCCTCCAGCTGGAAAGCTGCCTCTACATGACGCTCTGCTCATTGAGGATCCTTCGAACCATGATGATGACGGTACGTGTGCATTGGTGCTTATTGAATGATATATTTTACTCCAAAATTGTCTTTTGCCAACGTTGTGAATAAGCTGCGTAATGTTATTGTACTATCCAACAGTCATGTTAATAGTTGTAAAATTCTGCTATTAAGCTTTGGGTACTACCGTTTTTTTGGTTTATTATATATATATATATATACCTTGAGCATAATAATTGCCTTTACATTAGAAACTGCTAGCTATAGACCCGTAACCTGTTAGTGCTTTCATTGTCAATATTGTTTCAAGAACATACGAGTATTAAAGATATGTACTCATTTTAGATTCTACTTCAGTGTGCTCGTCGCCGGGCGGGGACGCCTATCAGGGACGGGACTTCAAGATCCTCGTCGAGGTGAAGGGCGAGCAGATTTGTGCTCATTTAGGTATGTGCAAATCAATCTGTGATATATGTGATAACAATCACATGTCTCGGTTATTCTTCCTCAATTATGAACTTTGAATATGAACGTAAGTCCCAGTTGTTTGTTTGTAAAACAAACGTTAGCCTCATTTAAGGCTGCCAATAGCCTAAAAACTCTGTTAATTAACTAGGGGACACGATTTATATCACACGGTGTATTAATTAACTTAACAGTTAATCTTTTGTACGCATTGTATTTATTAGCGTTTTAAATAACTGTTCCTTTATGTTACACGGTCAGATCTCGTGAAAGAGTTTCCTGGCTTATTATTCAACTTGAACCTATCGCTTTAGCCAATGGCTTTTATATTATGGCGCTAGCAATTCATATTTTCCACACCTAAAATAACAGTACCGACTTCACTTATTGTATTTAAGTATAACATTATGTTCTTGAAAAAAACAACTAAACTCTGTTCATTCCTCTTTTCATCTTGAAGGCAAACTTGATACAAATAATTGCATAAATACTTTCTATCAGGAATAATGAGGATAAACAGTTTAGGCTTTTTTCAAATCTGCTGAAAGCCACGTTCTTGACAATGTTATCTCGCAGTATGCGCGACAGTAGAAGAGAAAGCCGCCTGGACGAGCGAAGTAGCCCAGTGCATGGAATCAGCCGCTCTCTCCGCGTTACTCCGAGCTTGTGGAGCCTGCGGGGCCGCTTCAGCCAGTCTACCCACCTGTCGCACCGACCGGGCTCTGTTCACTGACGACGTGGACATCAGGTTCAGCAGGACGTTGAACTCGTGCAAAGTGCCGCAAATACGGTCAGCGACACCAGCCAGGCTTCTGCAGAGACTTACTGGTAACGATCCTACTAATTCAAAATATTAAAAATAAATAAATAAATAATTTAAATCACAGATTATGCGAATCAACTATCTTATCCGGTGTTCCCTCAGGGAGTATATTCGTACCACAACTATTATTTCTTCAATTGGTAATACACTCATTCTCCAAACAAAGTAACTAACGTTTATACGAGTACATACCTAATTGGAATTGAGAGATAGGTTGCCCCAATTACAATTTTAATAAGGTTTTTATTTCTAATTAAATGTTCTTTCCGACACAATTTCATTCACTCATGTTACTAACGTAAAACTTTGGCTCCGTGTATTTTTTCAAATAGATTTATATATTTAAAAAAATATTTTTTAACAAGTTATGAACCCTTCAAACTATCGTGATGAAACATTCTTAGTGGTAATTAAAAAAAAGTTATTAGCAACTAGTATTCTTGCTAACCTCTCCAACTCAGCTAAATATGCTTGTGTCTGGAGTGGGATCACGTCAATTATAGTGCAATGGGTGGGGATCGAACTCACGACCTCTCGATTATCAGAGCGACGCCTTAGCCATTAGGCTATTGCCGCTATAATCCAATTTGGATTTTCAGCGTAAACAGCTTTTATTAAGTTACCAAACAAAATTATTGGAGAAATAAAGGCAATGATTGTGATAGCAAAATTTATTGCGGGTGCACGTAATAGTACGGTTGGCAACCCTACATTAATCAGGGGAATTAAACATTTGTTTTAAGTGTGACGTTCGACATCTAGATGACAGCTAAATGGCTCAATACCTTTGTTTTTTTTTTGTAAATTCAAAGCAATAAGCATAGAAAAGATAATAATACTCAATAAGTTTTATTTATAATAATAATTATAGAATAAGATCTATTTAATGTTATTTGACGTGTGTAAGTGCTAATTTTTAATTTGCCCATATATATTTTTTTAATTTATATCTTATAGGCTAGCGTTTGACCACTATCTCACCTGTTGGTAAGTCATGATGCGGTCGAAGATGGTAAGCACGCTAGGCCTAGAATGAGAACTGGCTCTCAATTATAGCTGCCGGAACACATTAGATGTTTAATGCGACAAATTTTCTAACTTGAGGTTGGTAGCTGTCCAGGCGGACACTAGATAGTGTCCTACCACCATGCGGGGGTTGTTGGTTTCTTAACGATGTTTTCCTTCACCGGAGGGCCACTGTAAGAAGCGCACATACATTTTTCGATGGAAAAATCCAGTGGTGCACGGCGGTTTGAACTCAGTACCACGGCATCAAAGCCGACCGTTCTCCCGATTACGTCACCGGGCCCTCTAAATTTTTTTTTTTTTTTTTTTTTTTTTTTTTTTTTAAAAGATTACTCGCAATGTGGGTTGCACATTACTAGTATTCTTGTTAACCCCTCCAACTAAGCTAAATATGCTTGTGTCTGGAGTGGGTTCACGTCAATAGTGCAATGGGTGGGGTGGGGATCGAACTCACGACCTCTCGATCGCCAGTCCGACACCCTATCCATTGGGCTATTGCCGCCTAAATACTGAATAACTGCTTTGAACTTCCAGACCTGAGGTTCCTGTCAGTAGACTTCCTGAACACGTTCCTGCTGACGTACCGCGTGTTCACGGACGGGGTGACGGTGCTGGAAGCTCTCAAGCAGGTCTTCTACGAGCAGTCGCAGCAGGAGATGGAGCTGGCCCCACCACCAGACACCGCCAGGAAGACTAGTGCTGCTAGCTCTGTCTCCGGTATGGAGCTCATACAGTTATATATGTTTGCGGATTACAACGTTAACATCTCCATTGGTAAATGCTCGAAGAGTTAGATAGTTAGGATAGAAAAACACTTTATTGTCACACCACAAATAACACTTATATATCTTTAAGCTATAAACAATAGCTTAAATTAATTAGTACAATGGGCGGTCTTATCATTAAAATTGATATCTTCCAGACAACCTTAAATAAATAGTTCTTTGAATAGTGGGAATACCATGGACTTAGGAAGTAAAGGAGTTCCCCATTAGGAAATTATTATAAACTAGCCGATACCCGCGACTTCGTTCGCGTACAACAAGAATGTAGTAGCCTATGTTCATGCCATAAAGTATCTGCTTAATAAATGTCAGTAAGATTGGATTGTCAGTTTAGGCGTGATTAGGTAACAAACATACTGATAGAGTTACTAACGTTTTTATAATATTAGTATGAAAGTATGAATGTATTCTTTTTAATATTTTTATTTCACTGGTTACATCCAAATAACAATAAAACTAAAATTATTACCATTATTAAAAATAAATAAAATTGTCATCAAATAAAGAGGTGTTTAAACGCCGCCTATATCTTTGATCGCCTTGGTAGCGTCACAGAGCAGACTTTTTCATATAAATAGCAAATACTGTTTACGATAGTTTTATTACTATGAGTTTTAAATACAATTTACATATTTTTAGCAACTGTGGTGGGCAGTGACTGGAAACAAAGAACCGAAGATCGGGCTCGGTGCGTGTCTTGGGGGAGGCCTATGTCCAGCAGTGGGCTGATACCGGCTGATAATGATGATGATGACATGCATATGATTAGCAACTTAATTTATTTATTCCAGGATATGGCAGTGAATACGGCGACCGGGATTGGCAGTCAAGGTTTTGGAGAGGGTCAAGGAAAAGTAAGAAAAAATAAACTGGCCAAGTGCAAGTCGGACTCGCACTCGTAGGGTTCCGTAACACAGTAGAGTATTCTATAACTATGATTTTTCGCAACTACAAAAATAACTTTGTTTTTTAAATTATTTGTATGAAAAACAAAGTTATACTTGCGGTCGCTATATCTCAACATCTGCTAACTGTATCTCGTTCAAACCAATTTTCGTTGAAAGTTTTTATTGAGATCTACAGAATATATTTTTTCTAGATTTTTCACTCCCTTACTTTAGAAATTAGAGGGGGGGGGGGACACACATTTTACCATTTTAGACCGCCTTTTAAATGATTAACTTTTAGAAAAAATGATTTTAGGAACCCCAATGTCATTTTTAAAGACCTATCCATAGACACAAAACACGTATAGTTTTCAATTTAAAAAAAAATTTTTTTCCAGTTCCATGTATGGGATGCCCCCCCTGAAACTCTTATATTTATTATTTTTGTATAAAAATCGTTAAGCGGTTTACAGAAAACATCTACCTACCAAGTTTCAATTCTGTGGTCCTAATAGTTTCGGAATAAAATGGCTGTGACATACGGACGGACAGACAGACAGACAGACATAGCGAATCTATAAGGGTTGCGTTTTTTGCCATTCAGCTATGGAACCCTAAAAACGATCGTAAAGCACAAATCTTTTGCCTATTATAATTATTCTTGTGTTGTCAATGTATTATTATGTCATGTATTGTTAATGTATTATTATGTCATGTATTGTTAATGTATTATTATGTCATGTATTGTTAATGTATTATTATGTTTTAAGGTGAAGAAGACGACAAACTGTCACCGCATGTGATGGCTCCATCTCGGCGAACTTCTTCAACTAGTAAAGTGAGTTGACTCTATTTAAATTCACTTATCAATAAACGTTATAACTAATAATTCAAATAGAATTCTTAACGTGCAACTTGTGTTACACGCTTGCAAAGGCTGAGGAGGACAACAGCCATTTGACAATACCAAAAATAATGGCTACGTCATCCAGTAATGAGACGTTGAAAGGTTTGTGCACAACAAATACAGGAATTCATAAATCCTCACCAATTTTGAAGAATTCATAAGAATAACTCGAGGCTATATTATAAGTTTAGGACATGATGCATGCTGCAGACAAAAAAATAGTGCATGACAAAAAATAAGTTTACTTAATTTTAAATAATTTAAATTACTTAAGGTACGACCACAACGCAGCGGTCTGCGTGCGCGATCTAGGCGGCAATCAGATAACGCAGTAGTATTTGTACCAACTGGTTCACACCAAACGCGATCAACGACGATCCGAAAACGATTGAAAATCGGATCGCGGACGCGCACGTGCACGCAGGACGCCACGGTGTGGCCGTAGGTACAATTTTTACTTGAAATTTTGAATATGTGATAATATGCCATGTGTTAATTAATATCTTGCCTTTATTATATATTAATACCTAACATAATCAGTAACATTATTTACAAAATATTGATTGATTGAAGTAATTAGTATAAATGCCGGTGTTATCTCTAAGAGCGGAAGGAACCCTGGGTAAGAAAAGGAGAAAATATAAATGTAAGACATAGATATACAGTTCATACAACAATACTATATCAATTAATTTAACTCATCAAGGCACATCGCCATCATCTCCCGGAGCGATCAGTTCCGTCACTCTAATCGGAAGTCCAAAGAAGTCCACAAGTCCAGTCGACCAATCAAACCAATCTAAGACCGACAACAAATCACCAACCAAAGACAACGACGCTGCTGCCAAAACTCTCATGAAAGACGAAAGTATCGAACTGGTAGATCAGAGCGATGAAGATATCAAGTATAAAGAAGAAGAACCCGAGAAAGTTAAGAAGGACGAGAAGTTTAAGATGTCACAGAAGTTCACAGAAGTAAGTTTTGTTTTTGTTTATTGCTAAGACATTGATGATATTGACTCTATTGAGTAAATATGTTGTTGTGGACCTACCATGAACTTAACTCTCGTATATTAATTAATATATTAAACTGTGCAATACATTATTAAAAGCTATGTCTTATATGATAATTTTGCCGATTTTGAACATCAAAACTTAACAAAATTAGACGGCACTATTAACTTTTTTGTTTCAAATTTTCGTGAATTTGTAACATTATCAAAGTTATATACTTGGCTGTAACAGGGAATATGCATGATTTTTTTTAATATGTTTATTTCACTGAATACATCCATTGAACACAGTAAAAAAATTAAACAATACTGAAAGTGTCCAAATTACGCTACATAAGTTATTTTAAAAAAAAACCGACTTCATAATCACAAACAGGCACTCAAAAGCGAAAAATCATAAATCATAATCATAAAATCTTTATTTAGAAAAGGCAAAAATATTACAAAGTTTGTTTAATGAAAACCTGGTTCCTACACTAGGCTCGAAACCCGTGACATAGGTACCAGGACTCTTCCGTCTAATGATACTGAAACTGTATTTTGCCCGTGGGTTAGTATAATACAATTAAAATAATGCATGCAAAGGTGTGTGTGTTTGTGAGTGTGCGCGCGCGTGCGTGTGTGTGTGTGCTTGTGTGTGTGTGTGCTTGTGTGTGTGTGTGGTGTGTGAGTGTGATTGTGTGTGAAGGTATGTGTTCATTAAGTGTCGATACAGCTCATCTAATTATTGTCATAAATTTCTCTGTTTCATAATAATCCATATCTTTAAGTTTATTGAATATTTTATGTTTAACTTCATGATTTGTTAAACTATAAATGTTGGTTATTTTATGTAGTTTGTTATATAAAAACGGGCCTAAAAAGTTTATAAACCTTGATGCAAAAGTAGTGTTTCCTGTCGGGATGCTACAAACATTATGCGATGCTCGCTTTTTATTTAATGGGTCATATCTTACCAGTGAATGATGGTGCAGTACAGCGTGTTGTATAAAGAGTTGTCTTACTGTAAGTACCTGACATTCTCTATACAACTCGTCTGTAGGATACCGCCTAGGTCTGCTTCTACTACATTTGAGGATTCCTCTTTGCACTCTTTCGAGCTGGATCATGAGAGTTTTGTTGGTGCCACCCCAAGCTGTGATACAGTAGGTCAGTAACGATTGACACAGTGAGTAGTATAGCATTTGTATCACGGCCCAGTCGGCGCAATTCCGTAAGTTTCTAAAAACTGCCGTGAGCCTCCGAACACGGTTACACAATTCTTTTATGTGAGGTGCAAACGTTAGCTTTTCATCAATTGTGACACCCAGATATTTAATACAAGCAACACGTTCAAGGGCTATACAGCTACATGCTGCTAGAGAAGTTGACTGACAATTTTTTGAGACGTGGCCAACCAAGGCGAAAGTGTCACATGGCTGCAGTCCTCGAATACGGAAAGTTACATATTTCGTTTTGTCGACGTTCAAGGTTAGCAAGTTGTTCCTCAGCCACGAAGATATCTTGTCAAATGTGGCTTGTGCGTTTTTGAAAGCTTCATCCCAACTCTCTCCTTGGATTAATATGGCAGTATCGTCCGCGTACGTTATTATGGAACCTTTTTCAATTTGAATGTCGCAAAGTTGGTTGATATATGCCAAGAAGAGAGTTGGGCCGAGTATACTACCTTGAGGTACTCCGCAGGTTATAGGTAGTGCTTGGCTGATGAAATCACCAATTTTCACGCTTTGAGTCCTATCAGTCATATAGTCACTTATCAATTTGTGTTGAGTTCCTCTGATTCCTAGGTGTGTCAGTTTAGATAGTAATAGATTAATGGGGACACTATCAAAGGCCTTAGCCAAGTCTAGGAAAATTGCAATATTTTTCTTTCTTTCATCAAGGCTCCGGGTTATAAAGTCAGTTAATTTAAGAACTGCATCTTTCGTGGCTTTATTTCTGCGAAAACCAAATTGATTATCAGAGAGCAGGCTATTTGATTCTAGAAAGTTAACTAACCTATTATTAATGATCTTTTCAAATATTTTTGACAAAGTCGATACAACTGAGATTGGGCGATAGTTTCCTATAGTTTTCTTATTACCTTTTTTATGGATTGGTATAACAATAGCATGTTTAAGAGATTTGGGAAAGCAACCTGAGTTTATGGATAAATTAACTAAGTGTGTTATGATTGGAGATAGTTTTACCTTATTTTGTTGGTAAATCACGGCTGAAACATTGTCCCATCCTGTAGCAGAGTCAGGTTTTAAAGAACTAATAACAGACAAAACCTCTGTCTCATCAGCATCCAGCATAACAATTGAATTATGGGAGAAAGAGTTTCCTGTTGTGTTGCTGTGATCATCTGGAGTGATCTGTTGGGAGAGTGATTTTCCAACATTGACAAAAAATTCATTTACTTCATTAACAGATGTTAAAGGACAGTCAGATATGCCCAGGAGCTCAAAAATAATTTACTTAAAATTATTATAAGCGTTACCCAATTCTCTATTTGAAGTCGGTGCCAGCCAAGTCTAATAGGTAGTAGATAGATAATACCTACATGTATCTACCTACTTACTAACCTACATGTACCTGCTTACTACTACTACATACATAGTGTCTATCTACTATCCAATAGACTTGGCTGGCACCGACTTCAAATAGATAAGTGGGTAGCGCTTATAATAATTTTAAGTAATTTATTTTTCGCTTTTGAGTGCCTGTTTGTGGTTATGAAGTCAGTTTTATTTTTTTTGAAAAATAACTTATTTTACCCTTTTTAGTGCATAACTAGTTTTAATTAAATTACATGCATCTATTACATTTGGTGTCTGGGCCGTTATACACTGACGGATATATACTTTTTGAAAATTTTAAGTATGTACCTATAACGGTTAAGGAGATACAGATCTGTAAAGTGCGCACATATGTATAGACACACGGACGGACGGACGGACGGACGGACGGACGGACGAACGGACAACAAAGTCTCAGAAAGTGTTCATTTGGGACCCTTTGGGTTCGGAACCCTAAAAAAATTGACTTTAAATGCTTTGCTAAAGTGATAATATTCACTAGTAATAATGATGTCATCAAGGTATCAAAGGACAATGTCCAAAATGGCCCTGTGCAATTAAAGCATCTGACACACACGATAATTAATTGTCTATTTTATTACAATAATTCCAAATACTTTTATAACACGGACTAGTTGTATTCCAAAATGAATATTTAAAAAGTATTATTTGCGATTATTAACATTACTTGCCGCCATATGGCCAACAGAGTACTGAATCACTCTACTACGTTATAAGAGGCACTTCCCTATATTGTTGAAACCCGAATTATGAAAGCACTGTGTAGCCAACCTAACAACGGAAAGTATTATTTACGTAGTAACTATTATATAATCTGTGGTATTGTTGGGTCTTCTTATAGATGAAAAGTCCACATAAATTTAATAGGTTATATTGTCGGTTCTACAATTTCTTATAATAAATACATGGAAATAATATAGTGATACGTGAAGCGTATTGTGGGCGTGTGTGTCGCGGCGCGAGCGCGGAGCCGGCCGCGCTCCTGGGCCGCTCCCCCTCTCGGTGTGGCGGCTCCCCTCGTCCGTCTAGACCCGTTCCCGCCGCTGGAATATTCCACGGCGCGAACAGGTATTATGCTTATAATTTTTTTTTGCAGTCTTGGTTGGTACAAAGTACGTTCATAATTCTGAGTTATTTAATAATGTATGCAGTGTCGCGGGACTGAAATGGCCGCCATCTTCGGCAAACGTCATGACATGTCAAAAAATCTTAGGTATGTTTAAAAAAGTTTGCACCCTAACAATACTTTGCCCGGTAGAACATTCCTGTGAAGACAAATTATTTATATATATATATAATTATTTATTATAATTATTAATATATAATTATTTATTGAGGGCCCGGTGGCGTAATTGGGAGAACAGTCGGCTTTGATGCCGTCGTACCGAGTTCAAACCGCCGTGCACCAATGAATTTTTCGATCGAAAAATATATGTGCGCTTCTCACAGTTGCCCTCCGGTGAAGGAAAACATCGTTAAGAAACCAACAACCCCCGCATGGTGGTAGGACATATCTAGTGTCCGCCTGGCCAGCTACCACCCTCAAGTAAGAAAATCTGTCGCCAAACATCTTATGTGTTCAGGCAGCTATCCTTGAGAGCCAGTTCCCATTCTAGTCCACTTCTCTATCTTCGACCGCATCATCACTTAGCAACAGGTGAGATAGTGGTCAAACGCTAGCCTATAAGATATTTAAAAAAAAAGAAATGTATTATCCCCACCTTTATTTCTATCTCGCTCACAGTTACCGTAAGAATATCTGTCAAAAACCAAAATCAACGAGAAGAAAGATGTGAAAACATTATTCAAGGTCATATTTTTTAGTCTTCAAAAGTCTATCCAATAGCAACCTCCATTGTGTATAATCTTCTTGGGACTCTTGTACTAAAACCAGTACATTTTTCTATGTTTGAGGTATTTATCTCCATATCTCTGGAGATACTTATCAGATCTTGATAAAATTAAAATGGGACCACCTCGGAAACGTATCCTACCTATTAAAAAAAGAATCATGTGGATCCGTTCACTATTGACGGAGAAATCGCGTAACATAAACAAAAAAAAAAAAAAAAAAACACAGACGAATTGAGAACCTCCTCCTTTTTTGTGTAGTCTGTTAAAAATATAGTTTTAGCATTGAAAAAATATGAGGAATCTAAAACGCTGCCAAATTAAATTTTTAATAGAAATATTACGTATTCGTACTACAGTGCATACTATCTATACTATAATCTGTGGAGACCGTGTTGTGCACTGTGACGTCACTTTCTAATTGACAAGTGGTGATGTGTTTAGCAAATTTAAATTTCCCACGCTTTTTTTGCATTTTTTATATAATATTTTGACTCATGTAAGACTATTTTATTTACAAAAAAATGTTTAACATACAACACCAGAACAATAATGATTCGAAAATAAATGATTTCAATAAATTTATACCACATGTATATTCCCTATTCAGTGCTATCAAATTTAGTTAGCGTAACATCTCAATCAGCATCAATGTGACATTGATCAGATGCTTGCATTGCGTCACCTATAAAACTGCATACTAACTTACTTTTTGATAATAATAAATAATAATAAAATGTTCTTTATTCACATTTACAATGGATATGGTACTGTACTATATCTATTCTAGCCTTAGCATATTACATCACTGTCCTTGAATAGCACCATCAATGTATCCTTGCACCCACTCTAGGTCTCTTATAAGCCTGTATTGTGGGTTGCAATGATCTTCTCCGGCCTATCCCACATAACTAAAGGCAGTTTGATTATTCAGGTCTTAATTAATCCTACTTCCTTCAAACCAGCGTATCCACAAGATCACCGAGAGTCCCCGTCGGCTGCAGCCACCAGGCTCGGCCGCCGTGGAAGCTCGACGTCGATCAGAGAGTGCTCGTGACACGCCCTCCACCACCGCTGAACCAAGACGTGCTTCAGATTCAGCTGCTAGGTTTGCTCCGCGAAGATCTGTCAGGTAAACTCTTTGATGTCAATGATCATTGTTCCTAGATTGACGGATCGGTTTCTTCGTTGGTGGCTTCTAATGTTTATTGCAGACGATACGTATTCATTGAAGGGAGCAGCAAGGTATTTTCTGCTCTATTCGCGAGTGGATCGATGGATAAACTACAATAAAAAGGTCACTTTTATATTTAGTCCGATTATTTGTATCAAGAAGAAACTTACTCGATTGTTCCCAAAGGCAGTGTTGAATGTAAATCTGTCTGGATGTCGATGATATTGGAAAAAGTTCTAGTTCCAATACACATTTTGCTATTTACAAATGTATGATATTTATACATCTATACTTTAAAAAACATCGATAGACTGTTATAAAGGTTATTGTTGTTATAAAGGGTTCTAAAGTTTATGCAACTCTTGCAGTCGCGCGAACAGGCCAGGGTACACACCCACAAAACACCGCTAGTTAGCTGCGGACTGCATTTTTCTAACAATTTATATGAATTCACCGTACACGGTGAAGATAGTAGAAGCTTTACGCTACGAGGCGCTGCTTTGTTTTTGCTACATCTTCTGTCTTTTAAAAGTGGCTGCTGCCAGCTGCCACTACTAAAAAGCCACACCAGGTGGCATCGTTTTATGACTTTAGCAGGAACCATGTGTGATAAAGTAATTAAATTAAAAATTAAAATTAAAATTCATTTATTTCGAGTAACTTCGACTCATATAGGTACAATTATTTAAAATACATCACAACTAATAAATCATAATAAAGTACATATAACAAATAAAATTAAAAAAAAATAAAATAAGCTACTCCAAAACAGAGGCGTACAAGTAATTTTAATTTTTATATTCATTTATTATGCTACAGTGAGCGTCGCTACACCAACTCATCGATCAACAGCGAGCGACGGCGGTATTGGGGCGGGTCTGAACCCAGGTCCTCCGTTACTTCACAAATTTCTCAAGCTACGCAGGTACACATAATTTCATGAATTTGGCTCCCCTAGTCACCAACACCCTTGAATTTATTTGTAAATTCGGCCTGTATCAAGCATTTAAATTAAATGAAAAACAAACTAAAAGTAAAATCATGATTTTTTCACGAAGTCCTTGTCTAAATATCATCATTTTAAGTCGTGTAAAATTACAATTAAAAAAACATTTACCACACTCTAATTTTCTAGAACTATCGCCGTGAAACAGGTCAACCGAAAGCAGGCGTGGTGATCACATCATTTAGACAGTCTCATCGAAGGTAAGCGCGTCTACTTCTTTATTAACATTTTCTGTAATATTCATCTTTTTATACTCGTCATCAATAACAATCAATATTTTTTCAGCTTAGCACAATATTGGGCTGAAATTCTCAATGTTGTAGCATGTTCAACCTTTTCTAAACTTGGATCTTTCAAGGTTTATATTGCGAACATAGGTTGAAGTTGACACGATAATAATTATCTTCGTGTGTTTTAAATTTATTCTTCTTTTAGTGATTTGTGTGTACAAATGAAATATAGTGTTTGTTTACTTCAACACCCTACAACACTTCTAGTTTAGAATGTGTCGTGTTAACTTCGATTCATTTCAATTCTTCAAAATGTAAGCTTTGCACGGATTTGTGTCAATGTTCTACAAATAAATAACCCTAGCGTTAGATCTAGCATTGGTTATTTAAGTGCCATTTGTATCATAGTAATAACCCTGATTCATTCAACAGCTTTGGAAAAGACCTGTTGTGGTGAGTGGTTGGCGAAGGTAAAAAGAAATTAGAGGTCAGACCTTGTAGTGTTAGTGAAGTTTTTGGCATTTTTGCTTCACCTAGAGGAGTGTGGTTTTGTCCCCTTTTTCAAAATTTTTCGTATATTATTGGAAGTAGTTTAATAATTTCCCGATCACATGACACCACAACAACGACACTTACAGATTTTTAGAAGGGGTCTCAAGATTTAAAATAAAGTACACGTAGAAAACTAAATAGTTTTCAATAATGCAAGGTTTTCCAGGCCCGATGTAAACTATTTCAGCTTCATTCACATTATAATCGTCATTGCTTTTCTATAAGTCATCGGCTTCTGATTGGACATCGAACACAGTACTCGGACTTACAATATCTTTTACATTTACTTATTCTTATTTTCTTATATCTTACACTAGTTAATATTTTTATTCAATTTTATGAAGAATAGTTCGCGTACTCGTATTTTGTCTGATTAATATCTAACGTTGAATTTTGCACGTTTATGTGTATTATATAAACAAAAACAGTTAAATAAATCAACAAAGCTAAAATCCTAAACAAAACTAGCTTACAAATTAATATTGATTAAAAAACAATTAAATAAATAAATTGACTAAAACAAAATTTTATTAATAAGCCCATGCACGACTTTCTTCGACTATTTTTAACTTATTTCGATATTTCACCAATAACTTTTTTCAATCTAGTAACATGCATGCTATCCTTTGTCTATTTATACCTTTTTGATGATATTTTACAGCTTCTATTCACTCTGTAACCTTTCTAATACTTCACGGACTAACAACTATCGAGTCCCTATCACCAACCTGCCCTTGAATGTCTCTGTGTGTATTTTCACCTGGTGTAAGATGTGTGGTGGTATATAGGAGCAGTACATCGACGGCTGCGGTAGCGTTTGCTGTCGCGACTTCAGCGTCTTCTAATCCTCGATCTCCTCCACCAACCTCACCGACTGCGGCTAGAAGAGACTCTGTCATATCTACAGCTGCTACCATGAGGGTCCTTAATGTATTGAGGTAATCATCATATTCATAACCATATCTTTAAGGCGGCAATAGCCGTCCACTTTCATATCCATTACCTTTATAGTCACGTGGACGCCACTTCTCATAATAGTCCATACCAGGCCTACCTATTGCTTCTTAAGTTTTCTGTTACCGGTGCCACTTTAGGTAATATATTTATATGTTATTATCAATAATTTTATATGAATTAATATCAGTATTTTAAAACGTATTAGACACCAGTACGTATTTTTTGTTTGTCTGTGACAACATCTTCGTGGTCAAAAGGTTCAACTTACATTTAGCTGAATTTTTCGCACAGCTAAGCTAAATATCCATAATCAGTGTTCCAGACATTAGTGTTATTCACTGGTCTGATTTTTTCTTATTGAATCTGCCCATAATATAATAAATAACTAAGATAAGTTTAAAAACTAAAACAACGCAATTCAATGCCCCGCGAGTCAGTTTCAGTAGCAAGTTTGAGACGTTTATCGTCATATCTCTGGAGATACTTATCAAATCTCAATGAAATTACAATGGGACCACCTCGGGAATGTACCCTACCGATTAAAAAAAATCATTCGAATCGCTTCAGAATTGACGGAGTAATCACGTAACATACATACAAAAAAACATACATACAAAAAAACATACACACATACAAATTGAGAACCTCCTTCTTTTTGGAAATCGGTTGAAAATAGTACGTAGGTACCTAAGACTTTAGATTTAAAATTTTCAACTCATTCATCATACAAAATTCAAAATAATTTCAAATAACCATCACATTATTATTGGCAGTGTAACATTCTTTCGAGAAATCTCACATACATTCGTAGTATTGTACAGACTAATAATGAACTATCAACTTGACAGACATTGGATCTCCAAGCACTCGTCTGACTTCTGGTCGGATGGACGTCTCCGTGGGATGACGATGGACTTCTTGAAAGAGATCGAGGGCAGCCCAGGGTTGCTACCAGCTGAACATAAAGCAGCTGCTCAGCTGTTGCGGCTCCTGGAGCGAGCACCTGACAGAAATGTTGACCTGCAAGTGCTGTTTGCACCGCCAAGGGTAATGTAGCATTTAGCTTACAGGTTGATTCAAGTTGAGACTTTGAATCCCTTCGCCACTTATTACATAGGACCAACGAAGGTTATATTGAAAAGCGTCCTAAGGAAGTTTAACTAATAGCTGAAATGGAAGTGGTAACCGACCTTAGGAACCATCCATAAAGTACAGATACCGGCTATAAATATTGCACATCGACCACATCGAAAGAGACAATCGGCTAATTTCAGTTTCGTAGAGCGTTATCTCTGTCGCACGAAATACTAACGGTCCGGTATCTATTAGGAGCTTTTTAACAGACTTCACAAAAAAGGAGGAGGTTCTCAATTCGTCTGTGTTTTTTTTTTTTTTTTGTGTGTATGTTACGCGATTTCTCCGTCAATAGTGAACGGATCCACATGATTCTTTTTTTAATAGGTAGGATACGTTTCCGAGGTGGTCCCATTTTAATTTTATCGAGATCTGATATGTATCTCCAGAGATATGGAGATAAATACCTCAAACATAGAAAAATGTACTGGTTTTAGTAAAAGAGTCCCAAGAAGATTATACACAATGGAGGTTGCTATTGGATAGACTTTTGAAGACTAAAAACTATGACCTTGAATAATGTTTTTACATCTTTCTTCTCGTTGATTTTGGTTTTTGACAGATATTCTTACGGTAACTGTGAGCGAGATAGAAATAAAGGTGGGGATAGAACATTTCTTTTTTTTTAAATATCTTATAGGCTAGCGTTTGACCACTATCTCACCTGTTGCTAAGTGATGATGCGGTCGAAGATAGAGAAGTGGACTAGAATGGGAACTGGCTCTCAAGGATAGCTGCCTGAACACATAAGATGTTTCACGACAGATTTTCTAACTTTCTAACTTGGTGGTAGCTGGCCAGGCGGACACTAGATATGTCCTACCACCATGCGGGGATTGTTGGTTTATTAACGATGTTTTCCTTCACCGGAGGGCAACTGTGAGAAGCGCACATATATTTTTCGATCGAAAAATTCATTGGTGCACTGCGGTTTGAACTCGGTACCACGGCATCAAAGCCGACTGTTCTCCCAATTACGCCACCGGGCCCTCAATAAATAATTATATATTAATAATTATAATAATTAATTATATATAAATATAAATAATTTGTCTTCACAGGAATGTTCTGCCGGGCAAAGTCTTAGTTAGGGTGCAAACTTTTTTAAACATACCTAAGATTTTTTGACATGACATGACGTTTGGCGAAGATGGCGGCTATTTCAGTCCCGCGACACTGCATACATTATTAAATAACTCAGAATTACGAACGTACTTTGTACCAACCAACACTGCAAAAAAAAATTATAAGCATAATACCACAGATTATATAATAGTTACTACGTAAATAATACTTTCCGTTGTTAGGTTGGCTACACAGTACTTTCATAATTCGGGTTTCAACAATATAGGGAAGTGCCTCTTATAACGTAGTAGAGTGATTCAGTACTCTGTTGGCCATATGGCGGCAAGTAATGTTAATAATCGCAAATAATACTTTTTAAACATTCATTTTGGAATACAACTAGTCCGTGTTATAAAAGTATTTGGAATTATTGTAATAAAATAGACAATTAAGTATCGTGTGTGTGTGCTTTAATTGCACAGGGCCATTTTGGACATTGTCCTTTGATACCTTGATGACATAATTATTACTAGTGAATATTATCACTTTAGCAAAGCATTTAAAGTCAATTTTTTTAGGGTTCCGAACCCAAAGGGTACCAAATGAACACTTCTGAGACTTTGTTGTCCGTTCGTCCGTCCGTCCGTGTGTCTATACATATGTGCGCACTTTACAGATCTGTATCTTCTTAACCGTTATAGGTACATACTTGAAATTTTCAAAAAGTATATATCCGTCAGTGTATAACGGCCCAGACACCAAATGTAATAGATGCATGTAATTTAATTAAAACTTGTTATGCACTAAAAAGGGTAAAATCAGTTATTTTTCAAAAAAAATAAAACCGACTTCATAACCACAAACAGGCACTCAAAAGCGAAAAATAAATTACTTAAAATTATTATAAGCGCTACCCACTTATCTATTTGAAGTCGGTGCCAGCCAAGTCTATTGGATAGTAGATAGATACTATGTATGTAGTAGTAGTAAGTAGGTACATGTAGGTTAGTAAGTATGTAGATACATGTAGGTATTATCTATCTACTACCTATTAGACTTGGCTGGCACCGACTTCAAATAGATAAGTGGGTAGCGCTTATAATAATTTTAAGTAATTTATTTTTCGCTTTTGAGTGCCTGTTTGTGATTATGAAGTCGGTTTTATTTTTTTTGAAAAATAACTTAACAATTATGGTATTTAGGTAGTAGATAGATAATACCTACATGTATCTACCTACTTACTAACCTACATGCACCTACTTACTACTACTACATACATAGTATCTATCTAATATCCAATAGACTTGTCTGGCACCGACTTCAAATAGAGAAGTGGGTAACGCTTATAATAATTTTAATTAAATTATTTTTCGCTTTTGAGTGCCTTTTTGTGGTTATGAAGTCGGTTTTATTTTTTTTTGAAAAATAACTTATTTTACCCTTTTTAGTGCAAAAAAAGTTTTAATGAAACTACATGCATCTATTAAATTTCGTGTCTGGGCCGTTATACACTGACGGATATATACTTTTTGAAAATTTCAAGTATGTACCTATAACGGTTAGTTAGTTAGTTAGTTAGATACAGATCTGTAAAGTGCGCACATATAGACACACGGACGGACGGACGGACGGACGAACAGACAACAAAGTCTCAGAAGGTGTTCATTTGGTAGCCTTTGGGTTCGGAACCCTAAAAAAATTACTTTAAATGCCGCGCTAAAGTGAAAATATTCACTAGTAATAATGATGTCATCAAGGTATCAAAGGACAATGTCCAAAATGGCCCTGTACAATTAAAGCATCTGACACACACGATAATTAATTGTCTATTTTATTATAATAATTCCAAATACTTTTATAACACGGACTAGTTGTATTCCAAAATGAATATTAAAAAGTATTATTTGCGATTATTAACATTAATTGCCGCCATATGGCCAACAGAGTACTGAATCACTCTACTACGTTATAAGAGGCACTTCCCTATATTGTGGATACCCGAATTATGAAAGCACTGTGTAGCCAACCTAACAACGGAAAGTATTATTTACGTAGTAACTATTATATAATATGTGGTTTTATGCTTATAATTTTTTTTGCTGTGTTGATTGGTACAAAGTACGTCCATAATTCTGAGTTATTTAATTATGTATGCAGTGTCGCGGGACTGAAATGGCCGCCATCTTCGCCAAATATCATGTCATGCCAAAAAATATTAGGTATGTTTAAAAAAGTGTGCACCCTAACAAAACTTTGCCCGGTAGAACATTCCTGTGAAGACAAATTATTTATATTTATATATAATTATTTATTATAATTATTAATTTATAATTATTTATTGAGGGCCCGGTGGCGTAATTGGGAGAACGGTCGGCTTTGATGCCGTGGTACCGAGTTCAAACCGCCGTGCACCAATAAATTTTTCTATCGAAAAATATATGTGCGCTTCTCACAGTGGCCCTCCGGTGAAGGAAAACATCGTTAAGAAACCAATAACCCCCGCATGGTGGTAGAACATATCTAGTGTCCGCCTGGCCAGCTACCACCCACAAGTCAGAAAATCTGTCGCCAAACATCTAATGTGTTCCGGCAGCTATCCTTGAGAGCCAGTTCCCATTCTAGTCCACTTCTCTATCTTCGACCGCATCATCACTTAGCAACAGGTGAGATAGTGGTCAAACGCTTGCCTATAAGATATAAAAAAATATTATCCCCACCTTTATTTCTATCTCGCTCACAGTTACCGTAAGAATATCTTATATGCAATAGCAACCTCCATTGTGTATGATCTTCTTGGGACTCTTCTACTAAAACTAGTACATTCTCTTATGTTTGAGGTATTTATCTCCATATCTCTGGTGATACTAATCAGATCTCGATAAAATTAAAATAGGACCACCTCGGAAACGTATCCTACCTATTAAAAAAAGAATCATTTGAATCCGTTCACAATTGATGGAGAAATCGCGTAACATACACACAAAAAAAAAGAAAAAAAAAACATACAGACGAATTGAGAACCTCCTCCTTTTTTGTGAAGTCGGTTAATAAATTAAAAAACATATTCAGATCATGTTAACGTATTTATTTATTTTACAGCTGCAGTACCTATACCTACATAATAAACACATTTTTAACCGACTTAACAAAAAAGGAGGAGGTTCTCAATTCGTCTGTATGTTTTTTTTTTTTTTTTTTGTATGTTACGCGATTTCTCCATCAATTGTGAACGGATTCAAATGATTCTTTTTTTAATTGGTAGGATACGTTTCCGAGGTGGTCCCATTTTAATTTTATCGAGATCTGATTAGTATCACCAGAGATATGGAGATAAATACCCCAAACATAGGAGATTGTACTAGTTTTAGTAGAAGAGTCCCAAGAAGATTATACACAATGGAGGTTGCTATTGCATATAAGATATTCTTACGGTAACTGTGAGCGAGATAGAAATAAAGGTGGGGAATTTTTTTTTGTAATATCTTATAGGCAAGCGTTTGACCACTATCTCACCTGTTGCTAAGTGATGATGCGGTCGAAGATAGAGAAGTGGACTAGAATGGGAACTGGCTCTCAAGGATAGCTGCCGGAACACATTAGATGTTTGGCGACAGATTTTCTGACATGAGGGTGGTAGCTGGCCAGGCGGACACTAGATATGTTCTACCACCATGCGGGGGTTATTGGTTTCTTAACGATGTTTTCCTTCACCGGAGGGCCACTGTGAGAAGCGCACATATATTTTTCTATAGAAAAATTCATTGGTGCACGGCGGTTTGTTCTCGGTACCACGGCATCAAAGCCGACTGTTCTCCCAATTACGCCACCGGGCCCTCAATAAATAATTATATATTAATAATTATAATAAATAATTATGTATAAATATAAATAATTTGTCTTCACAGGAATGTTCTACCGGGCAAAGTCTTGTTAGAGTGCAAACTTTTTTAAACATACCTAATATTTTTTGACATGACATGACATTTGGCGAAGATGGCGGCCATTTCAGTCCCGCGACACTGCATAAATAATTAAATAACTCAGAATCATGAACGTACTTTTTACCAATCAACACAGCAAAAAAAAATTATAAGCATAAAACCACATATTATATAATAGTTACTACGTAAATAATACTTTCCGTTGAAAGGTTGGCTACACAGTGCTTACATAATTCGGGTATCCACAATATAGGGAAGTGCCTCTTATAACGTAGTAGAGTGATTCAGTACCCTGTTGGCCATATGGCGGCAATTAATGTTAATAATCGCAAATAATACTTTTGTATATTCATTTTGGAATACAACTAGTCCGTGTTATAAAAGTATTTGGAATTATTGTAATAAAATAGACAATTAATTATCGTGTGTCAGATGCTTTTATTGCACAGGGCCATTTTGGACATTGTCCTATGAGACCTTGATGACATCATTATTACTAGTGAATATTTTCACTTTAGCGCGGCATTTAAAGTCAATTTTTTTAGGGTTCCGAACCCAAAGGCTACCAAATGAACACCTTCTGAGACTTTGTTTTCTGTTCGTCCGTCCGTCCGTCCGTCCGTCCGTCCGTGTGTCTATATGTGCGCACTTTACAGATCTGTATCTTCTTAACCGTTATAGGTACACACTTGAAATTTTCAAAAAGTATATATCCGTCAGTGTATAACGGCCCAGACACGAAATTTAATAGATGCATGTAATTTCATTAAAACTTTTTTTGCACCAAAAAGGGTAAAATAAGTTATTTTTCAAAAAAAATAAAACCGACTTCATAATCACAAAAAGGCACTCAAAAGCGAAAAATAATTTACTTAAAATTATTATAAGCGTTACCCACGTCTCTATTTGAAGTCGGTGCCAGCCAAGTCTATTGGATATTAGATAGATGCTATGTATGTAGTAGTAGTAAGTAGGTACATGTAGGTTAGTAAGTAGGTAGATACATGTACTCGTAGGTATTATCTATCTACTACCTATTAGACTTAGCTGGCACCGACTTCAAATAGAGACGTGGGTAACGCTTATAATAATTTTAAGTAAATTATTTTTCGCTTTTGAGTGCCTTTTTGTGGTTATGAAGTCGGTTTTATTTTTTTTGAAAAATAACTTATGTCATCCTCATTTTTTTTAAATGTCTCTGGCTTCTATTGCAAAATATTTATAGACATTGTAGATGATTTCGCGTGACTGACCTAGTAAAGGTTTCCCTCTTTTTCCTAAATATAAATAATAATAAATAAAAATAAAAATGTTCTTTATTCAGATTTACAATGGATATGGTACTGTTGTATATCTATTCTAGCGATTAGCATTACATCACTGTCTTTGTATAGCACCATCAATGTATCCTTGCACCCACACTAGGTCTCTTATGAGCCTGTATTGTGGGTTACAATGACCTTCTCCGGCCTATCCCGCACTTGTAAGGTTAACTAACACACAGGTTGGCTATAGCTTAGTATGAACTTTGACCTATTCCTACTTATACTATACTATCTAGTTGTTACATTATACATACTCTTACTCCTATTTTAAAATTTATACAATATACTATTTACATTTAGAAACTATTTACATTTTTTACAAAACTATTGGCTGTTTTATATAAATATTACTTTATTAAGACTATATTATCAATATTTATTTTTTACATACTAAATAATATATACAAACAGTCTGTAACGTAACGGAGCCCTGATGTAGATGGAACCTAAAAGGGAAATATGAACACGGGACGGATTGACGGGTTATTACAATTATAGTCCTATCGATTCTACCATACTCTACGATACTTATCTAAATGACACTTAGAGTTTATCACTGCTCTTCTACAGAAATCCTCTATATAGACCTTGTGACGAATATCAATTCATTAGCCAAAGTCTGCATCTTAGCTTGTCGCAGCTCCTCACGTATGAACATCATTTGCGACGTCTATCAATTAATTAGCTAAAGTCTGCATCTTAACTTATCGCAGCTCCTCCCGTATGAACATAATTTGTGACGTAGCGGTTGGTGAGCCTTCGGACCCATGCCGATGGTCAGTTGAGGGTCTATGCCCGCTAGCTGCTGGTCGAATCTGGCTCCCACATCAGCTTCCAGGACGGCAGCATCTATCATCATTATATCGTATTCTTTGCTCACGTTAAATTATTTTTCTCCTTTTGAAACATTTTTCAGTACATTTCTTTTCCCAGACTCAAAATCGAATCCCCTAGACTGACTTCTCCATGTAATCCGTCATAGTTTTTCCTTTTTCAAATTTGAAAAGGTTCCGTAATATGAAAAATAAATTATTTTAATACAAAAGAGTATATGTATGATATGAACATGAAATAGGTGGTTTACGAAATGCCACAAGTCATATGTCATAGTACAACTTAAAAATTATTTAAATTTGGGGGTGTTAACAACTCTATATGTATATTTTGAACGGGACGCGACCGCACTCTATCGCACTTGAACAACGACTGACAAAACGTCACATAGGTAGTATGCACAGATATAACGCTCTACGAAACCGAAATTAGCCGATTGTCTCTTTCTAAAGGTCGATGTGCTATTTATAGCCGGTATCTGTACGTCACACGTTTAATGGTCAACGAAGTGTGACATTATGTGATAAGAGGTGGGATCCTAAGTTTTGTGTCGTCAAATTTCAAAATCCAATACATATGTGATGAAATGCCAAATTTGAACTATCAACAAAAACTTAATATTTCCTACTCTATCTGTATGAGCATAAGATATAAATTGTTTTGCTGGCGACACTCGCTCTACTAGTGTCAAAATATATGACGTCACACAAATATGATCAATTATGACAAGGACGAGGGTAGGGTCAAAAAATCACGAAATGAATGTGACGTACACTTTATGGATGATCCCTTATAGCCCATTTCAATAATTTATATCTATGATGAGGTATCACGTTAGATAACTTTTCAACCGACATCCAAAAAGAAGGAGGTTATCAATTCGTCTGTGTTTTTTTTTTTTTTGTGCGTATTTTATGCGATTACTCCGTCAATTCTGAACCGATTCGTATGATTTATTTTGTAATCGGTATTCGGTAGGGTACGTTTTCGAAGTGGTCCCATTGTAATTTCATCGCGATCTAATAAGTATCTCCAGAGATATGTTGATAAACGTCTCAAACTTAGTACTGAAATTGACTCGCGGGGCATTGAAGTCGGTTGTTTAAGTTTTTAAACTATCTTAACTATCGAGTATGAGTTTGATGTCAATTTAATCTAATAAAGGGTATATAATAATACATAATTATAAAATTATTCATATACTATATGAGTAGTTATAATAAGAGAATAATATCGTTTAAAAACTAAAAAACAACCGACTTCAATGCCGCGCTATTCATTTTCAGTACCAATTTTGAGATGTTTATCTCAATATCTCTGGAGATACTTATCATACCTCGATAAAATTACCATGGTACCACACTTGGGATATCTCCTTTCGAACAAAAAAAGAATAATCGAAATCGGTTCATAAACGACGAAGTTATCCGCGAACAAACATAAAAAAAATATTCATTTTCAGTACCAATTTTGAGATGTTTATCTCAATATCTCTGGAGATACTTATCATACCTCGATAAAATTACCATGGTACCACACTTGGGATATCTCCTTTCGAACGAAAAAAGAATAATCGAAATCGGTTCATAAAGGACGAAGTTATCCACGAACAAACATAAAAAAAAAAAAAAAAAAAAAAAATAATAATATACGGTCGAATTGAGAAACCTCCTCCTTTTTTTGAAGTCGGTTAAAAAGTGGAAGTTATTCGTTGGTAATTTGCAGATTCCAACAAATGAAAGCGTGGAGACACTGTCAGCTCTGGAGATAGCTGAGCAGATGACGTATCTGGACTATCAGATCTTCAGCGCAATTCACAGCGAGTGAGTATCTCCTTCATCTAACAACTCCAAATTGAAGCAATGGCTCAAGAATACTTGTAAAAATCAAAACACTGAAATTGTAAAACATTATATTATAAAAATGTTCCAGCGTTTAAATTTATGAACTTCTTAAAACCGCATTATAATTAACATTTCATAAATTAAAATTTCAAATTAACTTATATCTAAAAATAACATTGGAAAATTTCAAAAATATGTTTTGCAGATAGTAAAGAATTATTGATCTATATTTTAAGATTTTGATTCCCGGGATTGCTCATTTTGTAATATGTATGTCAAGTCAAGGCGATTCTTAAATTAAGTGCAAACGGGCATGGTTATGAAATATTTAAAAATTAAAATTATACTTAGATAACTAAAATTAACGGATGTCCGTGTGGTAAAGTTCCTAGTGCGGTGGGCAGTGACTGGAAACAAAGAGCCGAAGATCGGGCTCAGTGGCATGACTTGGGAGAGGCCTATGTCCAGCAGTGGACTGATACCGGCTGATTATGATGATGATGATGAAAGTGCCTAGACCGCTGGCTGCATTCCCGCGTTGAATCGCTAAAGTCATCTTGTACCAGGAATAAGTCAGCCCTTTTGGCACCGGTGGCATCGACAAGGCGTGGAGCAATTTTCTTAAGGAAAGTTTTGGTGCTCGGACCCCAAGGACCAAAAGTTTTAATACAATATAAAATGTTTTAACAAAATTAAACATGTTCAGGGAGTTCCTGGGCCAAGCGTGGACAAAAGCGGATAAAGCAGACCGAGCGCCACATATCCTGCTGATGACTGGGCACTTCAACCACATCTCCAACCTTGTGGTCTCGGAGATATTAAAGAAATATACTTTAGCCGGTAAACCTTTGAACTGTTATTTTACTTTAATGTAGTACTTTAGTATGCCTAGTTTTTTTTCCTCTTTGGGTAAAAATCTCGAAAGACTGATAGGCACTGGCAAAATCGAAGGAAAGCGGTCTCGTGGTCGCAGTCCGATGCGTTGGTCGGACCACTCTCGAGACTCCAGTATCTACAAGTCGCTGCAGATAGACTTAAGTGGCAAACTATAGTGAAGAATAGACTGATTGGTGAAGGAGGTCACGACGCTCAGTAATGAGACAACGAAGAATGGAGGGAGCTTTTTTTCATTTATTCCAAACTTTATCGCTTAGCGACCATATCACCTAATCAACACACAATATTAAAATTAATAAAATTTTACTCAATCCTAAATTGTGCTCATTAGACTTATCTAGTGCCAAAGCTACTAGTGTACCGTACTCATTTGCCGATGTAACTTGAATAGTATAACTAATGCCGAGATATATAGTAGATCTCTTGTAGCATCTAAATTATCAAATCTAAAGGCTGCGTTCCGGGCACACTCCGATAATATTGCACATTTTCGATCACCACCACAGAATAATGAATAGTACAAGTACAGAAATTGCACTCCCTGAGAGCAAAAAGGCGAGATCAAACCTAGTTACAACGTCGGTAACGTTCAAAATGCGCTTCACGCCTCGAGTGCGACCTTGAATTTGCGTCACAGTATCAACTAATAGTAACTATGAACCGCGTGTTGCGCACAGTGAAATGCACCGTAAGTCCGCGCAGCGAGAGTCTGAATAACTCGGTCAACTCGCGGCCTTTACTATAGGGTTGAATGTTATAAGATAACGTATTGAAGCCTTTAATTGGTAGCAGAATACTTTAAGGTAGAACAATGTAATGAGTATATATAAAGTGCTACATTCATATTTAATGTCGAGGTAGGATAAAAGTACTACAGTTATACTTTAATTAAGATAGTTTATGTGATAGTTTAATTAAGATAGTTAAAACTAAAACAACCGACTTCCATGCCGCGCGAGTCAGTTTCGGTTGCAAGTTTGAGACGTTTATCGTCATATCTCTGGAGACCCTCATCAGATCTCGACGAAATTACAATGGTACCACCTCGGCAACAAACTCTACCGAGAAAAAAGCATACAAATCGGTTCACAATTGACGGAGTAATCGCGTAACATACACACAAAGACGAATTAAGAACCTCCTTCTGTTTGGAAAGTCAGTAGAAAATAATGTTCTACGTTCAATTGATAATGAGTATGTAAAAACGTATAAGTATGTATAAAAGTATGCTACGCAATGCTTTGTAGCCCTTCGTTTAGACATTCTGAATAATATTTTTGTATGTTAATATCGTAAGCAAGGAATATAATAATGAGGTAGGTACAAGGAAGGCGCGCGGCCGATCGAGAGCGCGCGTGACACTTAACTGACTGAACATGAACCCGGGAGGGTGCGCGGAAGTACTTGTAGTTTCATAGCTACAGCGCGGAGTGCGACAGGACTGTCACCACACAACCATATACATCTATATTTGTGTACAGACAAGCTGGACAAGACGACTGACGCTGAAAATTCATTCACATCTTTTTCAACCGACTTCTAAAAAGAAGGAGGTTCTCAATTCCTCTGTATGCTTTTTTTGTATGTATGTTACGCGATTACTCCGTCAATTGTAAACCGATTGGAATGATCCTTTTTTTAATCCGTAGGGTACATTTCCGAGGTGGTGCTATTGTAATTTCATCGAGATCTGGTATCTGCAGATATATGATGATAAACGTCTCAAACTTGCTACTGATATTGACTCACGGGGTATGGAAGTCGGTTGTTTTAGTTTTTAAACTGTCTTAATTGTTTGTGTTCGCAGGTCGTGTAGCAGCTATCGAGAAGTGGGCAGCAGTGGGCGACATTGCGCGCTGCTTGCACAACTTCAACGGAGTGCTACAAGTGTGCGCTGCTCTCTCCAACACCTCCGTTTATCGACTCAAGAAGACCTGGGAGAAAGTCTCTAAGACGGTACGTTTTATCAAATTCTAAATGTTTCAGGAGCAAGTTCTCAAGTAGAATTTAGTGTCTGATATTTTAAAGTTTAAATCAGTTGAAATTTAAAAATTTCGTTTCCATTATTTCATCTTGTGCGAATTTTCCGAACCGTTTGTGACATTTAGTGAACTGGATGATGTTGGTTCTGGACTTTGAGTATACAGTTGGTTTATTTATCTGAGGTTCTGAATATTGGCCAACTCGTTAAAAACTCTTTTTTTATTTCGAGAAAACCTTTTCACGTTTGGTATTTGCAACACTTATTTCCCAAAGTATTATTCTATGTTACAAGATACCTACAAATTAATATTAAAGTGACATTGGTAAGTTCAAATTATTTGATGTTGATGTACTTGATTTCATTGTTGTTGATTTCCAGAGCAAACAAACAATCGAAAAGATGCAAACACTGATTTCATCCGAATGCAGATTTAGAGTATTGAGAGACGCTCTCCACAGGTAAGGCATTGTTATGATGACATTGATGACATGGGTACATTGTTATACTATTATTGACATACAAATTATTTCTGCTATCTGATTATGTATAATGTTTATTGACTTAATTATATCTATATTGACATACTTAAGGATTTTATTTAATTTTTAATTTAAATTTAATTTTATTCTAGCACCGAGTGCATTGACATAATTTCATCGGATCAATATATTGTGATGTTATTTTAATTATTATAATACTTTTAAATGCCCTATCTAAGTTTGTTTCAAGTTTAACAATGAAAAACACCGTGTGTTTATTTAGTTTCATCACCTATTTTATACAGTTGATTGATAACGCTGTACAATGTTGCACGCCAGATTTTGGCGAAATATGCCGAATGTCATTATATTATTGTCATCAATTTGTACCATGTTTCATGCAAAATAAAATATTTCATTTTATTTTATTTCATTTCAAGGGTCGAATCATTACTGTCTCTAACATTGTGCTCTCTGAATTCGTTTTCACAAACGTCACAATAATTATAACATTCTCAGATGTGACCCTCCATGTATTCCCTACCTGGGAATGTACTTGTCAGATTTGTCTTTCATCGAGGAGGGAACTACAAACTACACGCCAGATGGCCTCTTAAATTTCTCCAAGATGAGAATGGTGAGTAAGATGAAAGTATTAAAGTTAGATGTCACGATCGATATTAAAATATGAATTGCTTGCTCGGCAGATTAAAAAGTTCGTACAAACTGTTCAGTTTAAGTCCATATTCACACGTTAGTGTTTCTTGTTAACGGTAGCCTTTGAAATGGGGAGGACAACGTCTGTCGGGTTTTAAAATAGTAAATGTTTGATATTTGCTTTTTATTATTATTATTATATTTATATAATTTCACCGTACTGACGGGATTCGAACCCACGCTTCCTGGAAATTCCCGGCGCTGTACCAATACAGCCAACGACCCTACCGATACAACGAAACCAATGGATGGCATTAAATTGTTAACACAATCCAAAATTTTTGCATGCATAATTAATTAGGGTTAACAAATGCAATCCACTAATTTCGTCGTATCGATGGATCGAACCGTGGCTTAATTGGCAGAGCACCTGGGACCTTATTCAGTATGAGCAATGAGATAACGCGTTCCTTAACGCGCCACGTTACGTTATTGAAAAATTGTATTCTGTATGCCACACGATAGGTCAATTATAAAAAACGCGCGCGTTACACGTCCTCATACGTCACGATATTTTGACAGCTCAAAACGCGCTCATAACCTTACCCTACTGCGTTTTAATTGGCATAGAGAATATCTGGGGCCTTATTCAGTATGACCATTTTAAAGTCTTACCGTGCCGTGTTACGTTATCTCCGCGTTATGGTATTCTCTATGCCAATTAAAACGCAGTAGGGTAAGGTTATGAGCGCGTTTTGAGCTGTCAAAATATTGTGACATATGAGGACGTGTAACGCGCGCGTTTTGTATAATTTACCTATCGTGTGGCATACAGGATACAACTTTTCAATAACGTAGCGTGGCGCGTTAAGGAACGCGTTATCTCATTGGTCATACTGAATAAGGCCCCTGGACGTCTAATCCGGGGGGTGCGGGTTCGAGTCCCGTCGGTACGATGAAATTTTGGATTGTGTTTACCAATTTACAAAAATATAAAGTGTGTGACACTTCAAAGAAACATAATGGATGGCATTAAGTATAACCAATTATGTATTGGTCGCATAGTATAAAGTTTAGACAACATTTAAAGAAACATAATATATAATTCATTAGATTTTGTGTGGCCAGGTACTTCCACGATACTAGCAATCCCGTCAGTTTTGTTGTTTACTCGTGTATTGCCTAAGCGCTTTCTCTAACGAGTGTTTATTTTCAGATAGCGCACGTTATCCGAGAGATAAGAAACTTCCAACAGACGCCGTACAAGATCGATCATATTCCTAAGGTCAGTGTCCTTTTCAAAATTATTATTGAATTGTGTATTGCTTGCAAGACGGGCTTGGATAGTTAAGTCAGTTGTCTTACACCCCGTCTCACTGCCGCCTTCTATTTCCAGACAATCATCATTCCATCTAAACGTATCATCAGTAAGGTGAAATCTGATAAAATAATCAAAAGTCGAAAGTCAGAGTATTTATTACAATACAATACAAAAATTCTTTATTGTACACCAATTAAAACTAACTTAAGAAACAGTAAACACTTAAAACTACAGTACAATGGGCGGACTTATCGCTAAAAGCGATTTCTTCCAGTCAACCTTTGGATGGAGAAAGGGAGATGCGTGCTGAGCAAGGTCGGTGGTGTGATTATAAGTGAGACAAAAACAATTATTATTATTAATCAAAATAAGAACCATAACATAAACTACAAACTTTACTAATAAAACAATAATACATGAAAATATACATACACCTAATAATAAAGCTTACATATCTACACATGTTTACACACATAAATACATCTATATACATACATATGTATTATATATAAATAAATACATGTAAATACCTACATATATAGATAAATACAATATATAACCAATGAATATGATATTAGACTTACATTCAGTTGGCAGAGTCAGTCAGATAAAAGTTTTTGACCATTGTCTTGAATGAAGTGATAGACTGTGCCTGCCTAATATTAGCTGGGAGACTATTCCACAGACGCACAGCTTCTACGGATAATGACTTATCATAAAAGCTGGTTTTGTGCTGAGGAAAACTTAATAGTAGGTTTTCAGAAGATCTTAAATAGTGATTATCAGAGCAATATAGAGGAAGAAAACGTTCCTTCAAGTAAACAGGAGTAGAAGGTTTGAAAAGAACATTGTACAGAAAAGTAAGAATGTGAGTGTTCCGACGAAGGCGAATTGGCAACCACTTGAGCTTTTTACGAAAATGGGAGACATGGTCGTATTTTCGAAGACCGAAAATGAACCTTATACAGTAATTTTGAAGACGCTCAAGTTTACTCAACTGGTCTTCTGTGAGGTCAAGATAGCAGACATCGGCATAGTCCAGGATTGGGAGAAGAAGGGATTGTGCAAGCGTAACTTTAGTAGCAGTAGGAATAAAATTTATTCAGCATATTAGAATTATAATATATTATTACATATTATATTATTATATTATATTACATATATATTCTTTTCATTACTTCTACTCCGCCTTACCTAAAAGAACGCTTTCAATTTCTACACCAATCACATTCTCCTTACGTTCCGATGAAAACCTCCTTCTAAAAATCCCAACACACAGTACCGAATACCTCGCAAATTCCTTTACTGTGCAAGCATCAAAACTCTGGAATGATGTGCCTTTAGATATAAGACGAGCCAAGTCTTTATCTATCTTTAAAACTTCGTTGAAAAATTATTATTTCATTGTCACTCGTGTAAATATAGTATTTATTTATTTAATATATATGTTTTTATTGTTTATATAACTTTTAGTTTTTTTAATTTGTTCAAGTATGTTTTTTTTAGTGTTATATGTTATTGTATGGTATGTACGTATATGTAACTATGTGTAATGTGTATTAGTAATATATCATGTTGATATTTATATTTTGAAAATATTGTTTTATATTATTATTAACTATTTATATTCTACATTTATTTATTGTACACCACCGTCTACTACTTCCTGCAATTCTTTCCATCCAAAGGTTGTCTGGAAGAAATCGCTGTTAGCGATAAGACCGCCCATTGTACTACCTTAGTTATTATTTTCTCTGTACATTGTTTTCTTTTCTTGTTTTCTGTATGTTGGTATACAATAAAGAGTTTTTGTATTTTGTATTGTACATATTATATTATATGAGAATTTAATATCTGCCCTTACACACGTCAAATAACATCAAATATATCATATCAATTATAATTACTCTATTATAACAATAATTAAGATAGTTTAAAAACTTAAACAACCGACTTCCATGCCCCGCGAGACAATTTCAGTAGCAAGTTTGAGACGTTTACCGTCATATCTCTGAAGATACTAGTCAGGTCTCGATAAAATTACAATGGAGTCACCTCGAAAACGTACCCCACCGATTACAAAAAGAATCATTCAAATCGGTTCACAATTACGGGATAATCACGTAACATACACACAACAAAAAAACATACAGACGAATTGAGAACCTCCTTGTTTTTGGAAGTCGGTTGATAACATAACTAATTGCTTTGAATTAAAAAAAAAAAAAAACAAAAGTAATTATTCATTCAGTTTTCATCTAAACGTCGAACGTCACACTTAAAAAATGTTAATTCCCCTGATTAATGTAGGGTTCGTTACGTAGAGGGATAAATCTAAAGAGCTTTGGGTATCGTGGCCACATGAGATATAATATCATGGACATAACTATTCCTCAATTAAAATTATTTATAACTATATATACAATATAAACTACTCCTAAAACTATAATACAGACTATATAAAAACTACAAATAAAAAACTGAATTAAGGTCGCTGTCCGCTGGAAGGGTACCCAAAAAGCTGGCGACATTACCTCTTTGAATGGCAAGACTAATTCGTTGGCCGAGGAACGCGCCAGCTCTTTGATCATGGGAGACATCTATCAGACGTCTGGACAACTCCTTTACAAAACCGCGTGCTTGTTGACCCCACGAGCCCATGGTCTTGACCCCAAACGGAAGAAATGCGTAATTGTCTCCAATGTCTGCATATTTCATATTTGTCGTGGAAAGCCACTAGAGTGGGATGCAACGTGCGCCGATAGGTTAGTAGCGTCCCACCTTAACAGTACCTCACGGGCTGCAGGAGCAGCCGACGCGACATAACTATTAATATATATAGAACCCACTGCTACCATAAATCATACCCTTTACCCAGAAACAGGGAGATTTATGCACCAAAAAGTTCCACCGCGTATTAAAGTTAAAATTATATGTTTGTAATCATGTTCTTACCTATTATTTTATTTATTTATTTTTATTTTTTCAACACCTATACCGCCATGTATGTTAATCTATTCCTTTCTACCCTAAGGTTGTCTGGAAGAGATCGCTTTAAGCGATAAGACCGCCTGTTGCCACTTTATGTTTTATTTACCATTTTTTACTTTTAATTTGTATGGTGTAATAGAGTGCTTATCTATCTATCTATCTAAAGCAATGGATTAGGAATAGGCTTAAAAATAATTATTTTCTCCGTCTACGGTTCGTTAGGTAAACGTGTATGTTCGTGCAGGTGTGTGACTTCCTGCTGGAGCGTGGTCTGATCATCCCGGAGGAGCGTCAGTACACCCTGTCCCTGGAGCTAGAGCCGCGCGCGGCGCGCGGGTCGGGCGCCGGGCTGCCCGCCCTGCCGCCCTCGCCGGCCTCCTAGCGCCGGCGCCGCGCGTCCCGCGCCGCGCTCGACCCGCTGCGGACCTAGACGCGCGACACCGACCTCTGTTATTCGACCTCTCTGTTTCTCTTTTGCCGCGCTTCGCTCGACCTCTCCGTATTACATTTGCCGATCTTCCCCAGTATGCTTGAATTTCATAGGGATTGAAATTAACCACTGATAAGAATAGAGTCTGTTGAATGTTCATGTAAGATAGTTCATTTTGTTCATTCAATAATCAACTGTCAAAATCAAGCATAAGCCCCCTTAGCTTGAAGTCTTGCCTATCGAAGATATTATGTTCTGTCGAAATAGAGCAGTTTAGGCGTATTGTTCACAGTGAGACGGCGTTACGGCAGTTGCCTGTCATGAATGTCAAGTCCTCTCTATACGTTAGACGTACACATGAGACGAAAAACAAAATGGTGACATGGCGGACTGCCACTTACACACATACATATAACCACGCCTTTTTCCCGTTGGGGTAGACAGAGACTACTCCTTTCCACATGCTACAATCCTGACATACCTCTTTTGCTTCTTCAACTGTCATTTATGTCTAAAGAAAAGTTAAATGCGACGCGCCAATCTCCCACGACTGCCTTGACTCCTCTTCGTGTGAGTGACACGCATTACACTCATGAGTGTTGGTCATCTTTTATTAGCCCTTGTCAGCGGTGAAAGTGAAACAGTGGAGAGCTGATGCTCGTGTTGATTGGAGCTTCTTCGACTCTTGTGTGTTTATTATAACTTATTATTTTTACTTTATTTAAAAAAAAAAAACTTAACTGCAGGAAAAGACTCATGTCGAGCAGTCTATGTTCTGCTGACAATCTGTGTGAGCAACGCTACGATTGCACCTTGCAATTTGATATAGAACTAGCTGACCTTTGCTAAACGTTGTTTTGCTAAAACCCAAATATCTTACGGAACCCTATTTGTTACTCGTGGATAATTTGGCTTCGAATGGTGAAAGAATTTTTAAAAACGGTCCAGTAGTTTTTGAGCCTATTCATCACAACCAAACAAACAAAGTTTTCCTCTTTATAATATTATATTATATTATATATTAGTGTAGATTAACGCGCTGCGAAGCACCTTAAATAAATGACGCTTCTTAAACTCTCCTGTACTTGCTATAACAAGAAACAGTAGAATGTTTTGTTATAAATACTTATAATTATTATTTAATCCATAAGTAGATAACTATAAATATAAAAATTATATATTTAAGCATGAATGGTGATTGGAAGGTAAAGTAGAAGGAAGTAATCCGTGAAAAAGATGTTCCTTAACTGGATAAACGTTGCACAAGTGTGTGAGACTGTACCTGTATACATTAATATCGATATTATCTAAATATAATTATGGGTTAGTAAATATATGTCAATCATTTCAATTAATTTTATCAAATACGAGCAGCGGAGTTTATCAAGTTTTTGTTTTTAATCTCACTTAACTTAAAAAGAACTCGTAGAAAAAATATTATATTTTTAATGTATTTTTAATAGTTCGTGTAAAAGTTAAAAAAAATAACACAGAGTGTTTATTGTGATCCTACTTGCTTGATTAAGTTCGTTAATTTAAATTATATAAAATAAATTATATAGTTTTTTAAGAGTTTAAATAAATCTTCAATTCATCTTTTCAAATTAGAATGATGTTCATATACCTAATTGCACTTTTATATTTATAAATGTAATATAAAATTTCCATTAGGATCCAATTTGGAAATAAGAAGAACTTCGTTTATGTGGTCTAGTTACTCTACATACATTAAATACGACAAAATTGTGCGTTTAAATAACTTTTCCGAATGACATAGATTTTCGTCTAGCAGTCAACAACTTTTCTAGATCTCCAGACTTCACAATAAACACGGCTCACGCACACATGAACTGCTTTAAAAATAAGCCTATGACTTAGGTAATCTATTTTTGTATACTAATTCTATCGCCAATTAGATAGGCAAAATGATAATTTAAACATATCACAAATTAAAATCTATCAAAATTCAATGTCTGAAAGAGCTTTTGTAAATAATTCTAAATTACATAATTTCTTATAGATAAGATTTTAAGATTTCTAAAGGATCGATATTGATTCCAATGATCTAATGAAGAACTCTGATAATGATCATTTTTTCATATGTACTATCGCCTACAGTTGCGGATAATCTAGTTTGGAAACATTTTGGGTTGCATGTGTCGATTTTTTAGGCTAACTACGTCCATTATTTTTCTAATCAATCAGAAGAGAGATATCTGTTTGGGGCAAAAACAAAGTGGTTAAAAGGTTTATAATGGTTTATGACCAACAGATGGGCAGGAAATGTTACTTCTCAGCCAACTTCTATCTATCAGTTACGTCGACATTTTTTACAAATAAATATAATAGTCTATTGAGTAATCTGACCCTTTTTCTTCAACCCAAAAATCATTATTTATAGCTTCGTCCTTTCTTATTCTTCAACGTAGGCAGACCGTGGGCCAGTGTAGAAAGGGTATACGGCAAATTATTCTTGAAGGTGGATACCTGCAACTGTGGGCGATAATACCTAGTAGACAATAGCAAAGTAAAAATTGAGTAGTCATTATTGCTATGGAACTATATTAATATTTCAATATCTTTTAAATTGTCTAGTTCCTACTACCTATTGTGACTTTTCTAAGCGTTGCCAAGTCAAACACAACAAATGACTGTCATAACGTCATCCTTAATCACAAAGTACATGAGTACTTTGTGATTAAGGATTCGTAAAAAAAATTAGCTCAAGCCCTCTTCTGTAAATATTTCGTGAAAGACTTTCCGAGGGCGTTCGATAAAGAAATTTTCTCCTTTTCAGTATGAAAGTGGTTGTTACATGTTACTAAGGTTGTTATTGTCATTTCGACTGCTTTTATACGATCATCTTCGATGTGCCCCCGTTGTTCTATAGTGCTTGTTACTTACATTTAAGGTATAAAGATCACGGGGTCTCCTCGGGAAGTATCTTAGATCCGTTGTTGTTACATTGGATTAGATAGATCTCTAGGAAGTTTACTGTCTATAAGATGGAGATATATAAGATTAGTTAAATGTTTAAGGATCTTTCTCGGTCATAGTATATGATGTCTGATGTAACCTAACGTGATTTCAAGTGAGAATATATTTGCCTATTAAGTCTTTTCTACGTCCTTTTCTATGGCATTTAATGTTAACGTTGTATTATATTTTGAAGTTTAACACAATCGAGTCGATTAACATTTATAACATTATCTAAACTAAAAAATAAATTAGATAAATACACGTTGCAGTAAACATGAGGTTGTTTACAATTTATTCAAGAATTCTTATAGTTATTATCGAATTGATTATTGCGTGTAAGTAAATTGAAGCGATTATACTTATATATATATATCTAACATAATAAACATAACTTCTACAAAATAACAATTAATATTATACAGGCTGTAATTAGTAATAAATATATAATTATAATGGCTGTTATAATAAATTTACTTTAGAATATGTAACTGTTTCAAATATTTTGGTGATTCCCCACTTACCTTTTTATGCACAATTTTAAAAGTATTATCACTTCAAAAGGCTGTCACATATCTGGTTATAAGGTTAGAATATAATATTGTATATAAGTGTTAGATTAGCGTATATTTACATAAAGTAGAGAGTTTTGTTGTTATTATCGTCTTCCTCGTACTACCTGTGTCTTCTTCAAAACTAGCGTAATGTAATGTAACTCTATGTGGAGAGAAACGTGTGGTGATATTTCACTACCGCACATTGTCTTATGGTGGATGGTATTTTTTTGGTTTATACGGGATAAAATAGTCTATAGCAATATTAAATCATCATCATCATAATCAGCCAGTGTTTGTCCACTGCTGGACGTAGGCCTCTCCAAAGATACGCCACTGAGAGCCCGATCTTCAGCTAATTGGAAGGGATATGCCCAAATCGCCACGCTGGGCAGGCGGGTTGGCGATCGCAGGACGTAGCTCCTCGCACCGGTGACGCTGCTGCCCGTCATAGTTTGAAATGGTTATACCGCCATTTGCCTCGTTAGTTGGTCAGCAGGATGCACCACGGGCAGGTGAGTTGGCTGTGAGCACTGAGGTGCTATTTGTGCTCCCTTACATGCCAGCAATATTACGATTTGCTATCATTTCAGTCCCTATTTTTACAGGTCCTTACAGACCTTAAGAATTAATTTACAAGACATATTTATCAATGCACTTCATAATATTTACTTAGTACTATAATTTGATAGTATCCTATATACCTACAAAAAGTACAGGTACATTATTAAATATTAAAAGTGGATTTTCGATTCCGCTAGGGCAGCAGCTGCCCTAGCGGAATCGAAAATCGAGATAGCTGCTATCTCTTTCGTTAAATTACAGGAAAACGTTGTGAGAAGACTGTCCATTAATTTTACTACATTTCGAGTCGCATTCACAGAAGGAGAAAAATTATACATTCAAGAAGAAAATTTATAATTTATACGAAAACTTTTTTGATGCCGCTCGATCGACTTAGTTACATGGATCATAACGCTTTTCGGAAAAATAACGCAAAAACAACGTTATTACAAACTAGATATACGATCCTAACTTACTTCTGCAATTTCTGACATTTATAGCACTCCGACATCAGTTGATCTTATAGAGTGTTTTGATCTGTACAAAAAACAGGAACGATTGGCATCGAAAAATGAGTTTACACAAAATGCTTAATTTTCTATCGCCTATATTGGTACCATTTAAAAAATCCACCTGTATATAGTGAAAGTGAAAGTGAACGTGAAAAATATTATGAGTGCATACTAAGGATAACACAGTAACAATTCAAACTAGAGTTTGTACTGTGTTATACTTAGTAATCTTATACTAAAAAAAAAACAGAAAAGTAATGATTGTTGATGAGCTATTATTGTATTCCATGAGCGCTCTTATCCCGTATAAATGTTGTGCAATGTCGAATCTTATGACGCCTGAGTACGCTTCGATTTTAAATCTCTTATGAATATCCAATAAGATTATATGAATACGTAATAAATGTTTCAAAATCTACCTCTTCTGAGAAATATTTAGATATTAATTACTCAAATTATATTATAACTGATTACAATTATTGTCAAATGTTGTTGTTTTTTATCGCTGAGAGTTTAATATTATAAGCTCGAAGTAATCTCTAAAATGTGTACTTAAGTGCTGATTTATTGAGCACTTACCTACAATATATTGATAAAAAATCATAAATTAAATACAGAATCAAAATCGTTGTGTTATAAGTGTTAAATATTTTAGTAAACAAGATAAATGTTAATCTTTTCTACCAAAATGAAGTAATACGTCCTGAAAACATCATGTAGTTCAATATACTCGCACCTGCCTTTATGTTAAATTACCTATGTTTGTATAATAATTCGTGGCCACAAAGAACATTAAGAGCCCCGCCACGGTAAAAATTACCGTCAGTCATTATCGCAGACCACAGGCACAGTTTATATTGGCCGATATCTAATCGATACGTAGCACAACTGCCCCGCGAAACTATAACAGCGGAACTGCAGCATTGATGTAAATGTACTACGTACCAGATGTGGCGTCGCGAATTAGCTCTACGTTCACATAAAAAGCAGTGCTGAATCTACATTTCGCTTAGTTTAGCGTAAGTACTTCTCAGTCTCACGCCCGATCGCGTGCCGCTCGACACGTAAGTCAGTTTATGATGGGCGCCTCTGGTTTACATGTACCTCGATGAACCGCAGTAATTTCACCATGTCTTGTCAGTTGTAGGAGAAGCGGAACACTAGCAAGAGTGCTTGTTCTAACGCATAGATTTGACTATAATTCTGTCTCATTCTCCGCGCGTCTCCTCAAAGAGGAGTCACAGGTGAAGAGCGTTACAGATTATATAATAGTTACTTAGTAAGTAGCGTGCGCTAGCAAATCCATACGTGAGGTGGCATTCAGTGGCCTCCTATAAAACAAACTCCGTCTTAGTACAGTACATAATATATAATAATAATATAATATAATAATAACATATAATAGTTATTTATGATACTAGTGCGGTATGTTGGTTTTTACAAACAAGTAGACGAATGTAAGACGAGACGTAGTCGAGGGCTTACTATAGTCACAAGTTTGTAATTACTAATTCCGCACGCCTGTCATATAAAGTTTTTCAACACATTTGCGAGAAAACAGTACAATTGGTAATAAAACAAACATAAATATGTATATCCGTCGGAAAGTCGAAAAAATCTTTGACGTTTCAAATTTGAAAAGACGCGAATTTGCAAATAGCGCATGTGTAGTAAAATCAAAGACCTTTTAATATAGTACAAGGTAAGTAAGTAATATAATAAGAAGTACATCTTTCGTCTCATTTTTTCTTTAGTATTAAAGTGAGAAAAACGTATTAAGCAATATGGCTTCCAATGAGGTACTAACATTCAGCTTATTTATTCTTGCAATGTGAAACACTTTGGTGGAATTAAAAAAAAAACCGTAACGGATTCGCACGGCGCCATACAAAGGAGCGTGCGGTAAGTTCCTCTTTACCGCACGCTCTTAGGTGAGAGTACATATATATCGCACGCTCCGTTGTATGGTACGTAATTTTTAACATGTATACAGGCTTATTAAATGCACTTTTTGAGCAAATGTGTTAGAAAGTATATTGATGCAAATATAAACATAAAATAAAATATAAACAGTACATCATAAACGTGGTGTTTTAAGGACGAGTTACAACTTACACCTAAACTTAAATTAAATGTAATATTGTTAAAGTATTTTATTGCGTCTTTAAATAATATACAAGATCGATTTAGTTTATAAGAATGTAATAATTATAGGATATTATTTAGTTTCCACATAATTTATGTACCTATTTATTCACATTACGGCATTGAGGTGGTGCATTCATGTTATTTTTTTTATATACACTAGGCCGCAATGACAGCGGAGAAATTAAAAAAAAAATAAAAAAAAAATGTAAGCAATCCTTTTAAAATAAAAAATAAATGTAAGTGTATTTCATGACAAATACCTAACTACCATCACACAAATGGCATATTTTTTATTGAATTTGATCAGAGTCGTTTACTGCACGTAATGTCATATAAACATTTTATGTATGTCAGAACAGAAATAAAAGTAAAACATAAGATTTCTAATTTGTTGTACCAATTTTAAAAAGGGCTATTTCTTATTTCTTTAATGCAATCACGAAAAATAAATAAAAAGGTTATTTATTCTTTTTTATATGTGTAATAAATAAATGAAATAAATTTTAATTTACATTTTTTTTCTCTATTTTTATTTTATTTATTTCAGTAATCATACAGCGATTTTAAAAACTAAGTAATAGGTGTATAACTTATAGACTATGGCAAAAATTGATTACATTAGATAAAATACATATAAGGATAAAAATGAACGGTAGCAGATTTACGAGTATGTTACGTGCATTGTGTGTGTGAGTGTGTGTGTGTGTATGTGTGTGTGTTTGTGTATAAATATGTGTGTGTGTGTGTGTGTGTGCTTATGGCTTGATTGTGTTTCTTACTAGTGTCAAGTATTGTGTAGTTCTTTTATTTTCAATTGTAAGACACATTTAGACAAATTAAATAAGTCCAACTGTGAATAATGTTTCTTATACGTGAGGACGACTCGACACAAGACGGAATTTTTGGCATCATTTGTGTGGGAGTGACACATGAAAAAATGTGCAATATATCGTGTCCGACGCAAAGGAGTGCAAAATTCTAGATTTGAAAGTAAGTCGGGGCAGTCTGTTTTACCTAAAAGTATATAGTGTAACAGAACAACGTCATATTGCTTTCTTCTAAGCGAAAGAGGTTCTATATGGAAATATTTACAAGCATCTGAATATGAATCAAACCGCTTATATGCCTCAAAACTAAGGAACTTTATAATTATATTATATATATATTTATTTTAAAAGGATTGCTCAAATATTTGACTGAGGTGAGGTTTGCTATTTGCCTTTTGTATGTCGTCGTTCCACCTTCGACTTATGAAAGAAATAAAAGTAGACAAAGTAAAAACAAATGATCCCATACAGGATCACACATATTTTAATTTAAATCTGTAAAATTATGATAAAATGTATAATTTATACAAGTTGATAATTAACTCTAAAAAAGATCAATTTGATTTAAATTATAATAATAATGTCTCCTATTATTTACATGTAGGTAATGTAACCAAATAAAATAGCATATAGATTTCTTCCGCTGTGTAGACATTACCAGCAAGCATTAAGGCCTCGCGCGCACAGCGGTTGCGGTTCCTTTTTTCTACCGCTCGCATATTCTGTGAAATATGGAGTATCATAGAAGTGAGCGCATTGCAGTTTTTTTTTATTTAAGTGAAACATTTATCATGTCGCCTCAATTTTTGTCTTCCACCTATCACATGTTGCATTACAGCCGGTGCTTTAGCTTGATTGGTGGATATTATGTATGACATTCAGGTGTAGCTGTGATTAGCAGACGCTTCCGCAGCTATATACGCTAATGTGTCATGTCAACTGCTATCATCGTAGATGGATAATTAAAAAGATCTGACATTAAAATAACAATAATAATATGAGAAGGATAAAACTATACAATCACTAGTATGAGTGAGCGAGACGGACAACATTTTTTTTATCCTTCTCGCGTATGCGATTTTATTGTTTGCCACCAGCTCTGCCCCCAGCTCTAGCGGCGCCTATTGGCTTTCACCCGGTGTCATATATAACCCGAACAAATTACGTTGTTAATTATATCTCATGGTTGGCATATGAATCACGTGTTCCTCATTTTAGACGGGTTATATCTCTATAGCTATTTCATCGTATACGCCAAATTCTTCTCCATTTAATTTTCCCTCCACGGCTATCATAGAAGCTAGCAACTGTAGCACTTGTAAAACAGTGACCATAGCAACAAAAAGACAAATAAACAAAAAGTTTCACTTGCGTCGTGGTTTCACAAAATCACACCACATTCTTCTTCATTCATAAACGCATCGCAAACGCTGTGCGCGCTAGGCCTTATGGTTGCAGGATGCCCACGGAGCTGCGAACATAATACATACCTGCTTTTTCCTGCTCAGGTAAGCTATTCTGTAAGCTATCTCGACAGCGGAATCCGCGGCGAGATTTGGACTTTCGTATTACGAAATTCAACCGTATTACGAAGTTGATACGATTGAATTTCGTAGTACGAAACTTATAAGAAATCTCAACCTCGTCACAGAATAAATAATAATTGTACAAGTAAACGTGTACACTAATCAGAAGTTTATTTTAAGAAACATGTTTTCTGTGTGATAAATATCGTAAAATTATTATTGTAAGCAAAATGTTACTGAGATTCTGTTTATGTATGCGTTGGTGGAAGCTTTTGTATATTTACCAGAAGCGTGTAATCGGTCAGTCTATTGAAACATGCTATGGGTACAAACTACTCTATTGTAAGTACTAACGTCTGAAGTCACTAATGCCCGTTTGCAAGTTTTTTAAGAATCGCCTAAAATATCACAAAATCCAATCAACGACTCCGACTACCAAAATCTCAAAATAAAGATTAATATAGGATCATTAGTCTATATCTGCAAGATATATTTTGACATTTTGATTCCCGATAATAATGTTGCTTTATTTAAGATATTTTGAAATCTTAAGCAAATCTTAAGTTGAGTGCAAACGGCTTTGTGATATATATAAGTTTGGACTTGTATATTAGGTACGTTTCATTGTGATTATTTAGTGCAGTCAAGTAATTTAAATGTTTCACTTCAAAATGTACAGTGATCACTGATCAGCGATACCGCGTAATTCATCAAGACACATCAGTATTAGAGAGTTTGTAACTTTACTACTGTAGAGCAATAAAATAATGTGTTTGAAGAAAGCATTTAGAGTGACGTACAGATAAATGTAGTTTCATTTATAAATGTTATTTTTTAAATGCTTTCAATTTATAAACTCTAACGTCTGAGACAAAGAAGATATATAAATAAACAAAAATGCTGTTTTTGTATAATATTCCGGTATCACCTAGGTTATTTTTAATCTATAAATGAAATTTTCCTTAAATTTTAAATCAGTGACACGGTCACAGATCTAGAATTTCACTACGTTATAATGAAATCCTAGATCTGTGACCAGCCACCATCTGTGGACATGGTTCATTTGACCAACTGTATCACGAACTGTATGTAAGCAGGAAGACTGTCCCATACTGATCCGTCATGATGAATCACCTGGTCTACATAAAGCGAGGGTGTTTTGATGTGAATTATTAGAACAGAGATTTTCCTATGTAACTTTGTATCCTAAAGTACCAGAAAAAATCCCCAAAAAAATGTAATAATGATGTTTTTAGTAAAATCGAGAAAATGTAGGCATATTTTTGTACATACATTTTGTACATATATATATTTATCTAAAAGTTTAGTTTCGGTATACTGAGTGACTGCACGTTGTTATTGTTGGTAATTTATTGTATTTTTCCTTACCATTGTAACTGTATCTCTGTACCTATTGTTATTTCTTACACAATAAAATTGTTTTAGTCAAGGTTCATTAACGTATTTTATTTGCTACATACACTTGGATATATCTGCCATAACATTTTATTACACGCACAAGCACAACACTCGCCTGATGGTAAGCGATGACATCTAACTTTTTTTTAATAACTTATAGGCTTTGACCACTATCTCACCTGTTGGTCAGTGATGATGCGGTCGAAGATGGTAAGCACGCTAGGCCTAGAATGGGAACTGGCTCTCAAGGATAGCTGCCGGAACACATTAGATGTTTTGGCGACAGATATTCTAACCTGAGGGTGGTAGCTGGCCAGGCGGACACTAGATAGTAGCCTACCACCATGCGTGGGTTGTTGGTTTCTTAACGATGTTTTTCCTTCACCGGAGGGCCACTGTGAAAAGCGCACATAAATTTTTCGATAGAAAAATCCATTGGTGAACGGCGGGGTTTGAACTTGGTACCTCTGGCATCAAAGCGGACCGTTCTCCCGATTACGCCACCCCACCTATTACAGATACAGTGGTTTTGGTCACTTCACTATGCCTGTTACCTCGAGACATAAAGATGTTAAGTCTGGCATGCCCTGTAATTTCACTGGACACTTTGCCATTCCAACCGAAAAACATTCCTATTACTAATCGGCAAAGTGGTGGCACCTACCGCCCCAGGCGGACTAGCAGAAGTCCTACCTCTACAAACTCAACTATTATTACTACTAAAAACAAATTTAGTGACTATAATTATAATTAGCGGTAAACGGTTCGCTTGCACTTACTGACTATATAGCTCTTATACAGTTATTTTGAAATCCAAACAAAAAATAATATAAATATATAGGTAAGTACTAGCTGACCCGGCAAACGTTGTTTTGCCATATAAATAAATGACTATTAAAAAATAAGGGTTGATCATAGAAGGGTGAAAATTGAGGATTGTATGTATGTTGTATCATAAAAAAATAGAAATTAAAAATTTTGTCTAAAAAATAAAAAATAAAATTTAGGGGTGGACTACCCCTAACATTTAGGGGGATGAAAAATAGATGTTGGCCGATTCTCATAGATACCGGATAAGCACAAAAAAATTCATCAAAATCGGTCAAGCCGTTTCGGAGGAGTATGGCAACGAAAACTGTGACACAAGAATTTTATATATTAGATAGAAGAAGATATAAAAAAAAATACTGTAGCATCTTTAACCTGCTTTAAAGTATACTGTATGGTAATGTTTAAAGATGTTTTATTCGTTCAAAACATGCGTTACACGCATACACACAAACATTGCATGCAGTATGGTCTTAAACATAATATCATTCAAAAACTAAAAAATAAAACTGGCCAAGTGCGAGTCAGACTTTTGTCCCGCACACGGAGGGTTCCGAATTTCCGAAATTCGAACGCCACGAACTTCTAATACCAACTAAATAAATATTAACACAAAAGTAATTAATATAATTAAATATCTGGAAGACCTAGTGTTCGGACAACTAACTTTCTACTGATTCTAGTTACATGTATGTTACTGTATTACACTATATTTTAACTCTTAACGAAGTAAACAAATCGACCGAGTCCCACAAATTTAGCAAATGAAACGCTTGCGCGTGCTAATTTTTCCTGTGCTGCCATCTAGCTGCGTCGAGGTGAATTAATTTCGTATCGTATCGTATCGTAAAAAACACGTTTTTTGTTTTAAACACTTTAATTTTTAACTTTGTTCTGTTCTTAGTATTTGTTGTTATAGCGGCAACAGAAAATACATCATCTGTGAAAATTTCAACCGTATAACTATTACGGTTCATGAGATACAGCCTGGTGACAGACGGACAGACAGACAGAAAGAACCGATTTCAATGTTGCGCTATTCATTTTCAGTACCAATTTTGAGGTGTTTATCTCAATATCTCTGGAGATACTTATCTAATCTCGATAAAATTGCCATGGTACACTTGGGATATCTCCTTTCCAACAAAAAAACTGGCCAAGTGCAAGTCGGACTCGCACGAGTAGGATTCCGTACCACACTACAGTATTTTATAAGATCGAGCAAAAAATACCACTATTATTTTTCGCCAGCAAAAAATAAAGATTAATAAACATTTTATTTATTATAACGCCATCTAACGTCTAACAAGTTAGGGATCGACATTGCAATATAACGCAATCTATGGGACGTTTACCTAACTAAGCGTTCATAGATGGAATGAAATGCCAAAAAAAAACACGTTTCTTGTATGGAGACCCTCTATTATCTTTAACTTTATTCTGTTTTTAGTATTTGTTGTTATAGCGGCAACAGAAATACATCATCTGTGAAAATTTCAACTGTCTAACTATCGGTTAATGAGCTATATACGGTTAATGAGATACAGCCTGGTGACAGACGGACAGACAGACAGACAGACAGACGGACAGCGGAGTCTTAGTAATAGGGTCCCGTTTTACCCTTTGGGTACGGAATCCTAAAAAGAATAACCAAAATCGGTTCATAAACGACAAAGTTATCCGCGAACAAACATTATATATATATATATATATATACGTTCGAATTGAGAAACCTCCTCCTTTTTTGAAGTCGGTTAATAAAAGATAGTTCGTCATGTTTTGCTCATAAGGGCGTACAAATGAGACGCGTGACGCTACTGAATATTGTTAGAGATCATTACAGTTTCATGGAAATGTGAAATTAAAATTAATAATGCAAAAATTAGAACAGTAATTATTATGTCAAAATAATAATAATAAAGTATAACCTTGACTTGTCTTACGAGGTCACCGCCATGTGGGATGTTGACTCGACCATCATTGTTCCGATAGTCGTCTCTGCCAACGGCCTAATAGCGAAGAGTCTCGACCAACATCTCAAGAGACTTTCGCTAAATGGCTGGATCAAGGGCCAGATACAGAAGGCGGTACTTCTTGACACGGCACGCATCGTCAGGAGGTTCCTTTCTCTGCAGCCCTAACCACCGGTAGCTTGGGCCCTGTCCCGCTACCGGCGGTACGCTAGGTTTCGGTTTTTTATAATACTTTATGTTTTACAGTAAATTTGTTTATTATTTTTGAATATTATATTGTAAAAAACCTAAACTTAAGATAAAAATAAATATGTGCATAATAAAGTATAACTTAATTTGTTTAATTTTATTTTTGCTGATCTTTCGGTCCCTTCGGCAATCACGGCACGGTATTCCGCTGACATCAGTCTTCCGTTGTAGCTACATAGGTATACCTCATCATGGATCTATGATCATTATTAAAGAACAAAATAATCCAAAGATAAAAAAAACATTAGGTATTCCTTACACTCAATGAACCTTCTTTATATGGCTTATAAAGTTAAGAATCTCTTATAATTCAACAAAGGAATAACGTTAGTGAAAGCAAGCTATTTTTTAACCGACTTCAATAAAAGGTGGAGGTTTCTCAATTCGACCGTATATATATATATATTTTTTTTTTTTTAATGTTTGTTCGCGGATAACTTCGTCGTTTATGAACCGATTTCGATTATTCTTTTTTTGTTCGAAAGGAGATATCCCAAGTGTGGTACCATGGTAATTTTATCGAGGTATGATAAGTATCTCCAGAGATATTGAGATAAACATCTCAAAATTGGTACTGAAAATGAATAGCGCGGCATTGAAGTCGGTTGTTTTTTAGTTTTTAAACGATATTATAGTAGATACTTTCTATGGCCACATAATTAATAATAGTACTAGTATATTATGTATACATGCTATGGCTTAACCTACTATATATACAAGTATATATCATATGGCTTTATAAATGTTATACGCTGCGCTCGGAATTCTACTCTAGAATCCTACGTTCCGCTCTGGATTCAAATAAGCGACATAAAACAAAAATACCATATTCCGTCCCTATGATACAATCTACAATTTAACCACAAGCTTCCCGAAGTACAAATGATAACAATACATACTAGCCCATATTCGACTGTCCTATCAATTGCCATTAGGAAGTTCAGTCCCTACAGCCCAACTTCATCATCAGGTCACCTCGAAGGTACCATAATATTACATTGTCACCAAACATCTAATGTGTTCCGGCAGCTGTCCTTGCTAGCCAGTTCCCATGACCCATTCTAGGCCTAGCGTGTTACTATCTTCGACCGCATCATCACTAACCAACAGGTGAGATAGTGGTCAAACGCTAGCCTATATGGTATAAAAAAACTAACATACTCGTAACTATGCCAAATTTCAGCTCAATCTGTCGAGGACAACTCCTTTAAAATTCAGTTGCAAGATATGACCTGAACAAACACAAACATTGCAAGATTAATATAGTAATATTTGCTCAACCGATAAACGTTATTTGTGCAGTTTATCACGAACGGCGGTTTAGTTTATTTGCTGTTACTATTTTCAGCGAATTATGACGGACGGGTAGCACCTAGCTACGCTCAGACTACATTTCGTAATAATGATTAAAGATATGGTTAGTGAGACTGGAAATTTAGCAGACGTCTCCATTGCACAGGAACTAAAATAGTATCCACTTTAACATGTTTACCTTGTGTTTAGAGCTGTTGTTTTTAGGGTTCCGTAGCCGAATGGAAAAAAACGGAACCCTTATAGATTCGTCATGTCTGTCTGTCTGTCTGTTCGTCCGTATGTCACAGCCATTTTATTCCGAAACTGTTAGGACTACAGAATTGAAACTTGGTAGGTAGATGTATTCTGTGAACCGCTTTCCGATTTTTATACAAAAATAAAAATATAAAAGTTTAAGGGGGGCATGGGCATACATGGAACTGATACAAAAAAATATATATTCAAACCTATACATGTGGGGTGTCTATGGATAGGTCTTCAAAAATGACATTTAGGTTTCTAAAATCATTTTTTATCAAAGTCAATCATTTGAAAGATATGCGCGTCTAAAGTGGTAATATGTGTGTCCCCCCCCCCTCTAACTTTTAAAGTATGGGAGTGAAAAATCTAAAATAAATATATACTGTAGATTTCAATAAAAACTAACAACGGAAATTGGTTTGAACGAGATACAGTCAGCAGTTGTAGAGATATGGCGACCGCAAAGATAACTTTGTATTTCATACAAACACTATGAAAAACAAAGTTAATTTTGTAGTTACAAAAAATCATAGTTATGGAATACTTAACTGTGTTACGGAACCCTACGAGTGCGAGTCTGACCTGCACTTGGCCAGTTTATTTGAGTTACATTTACTTTGTTGCTGTCTCTTTTACTTTTATTTTTGTTTGTTTTTGTCATTATCAAGTAATAATAAATTTTCAATAGAAAATTTATGTACAGAATACTGTACATGTTTTCCTGTGTGTTATACTATCTCTAAATGTGATGCCTATCTCTCCATTGTAAACAAAAAATTGCACACCACTGTAGTGGTAGAATTTAATTCTTCAAACGTATTTTCATCTTTTATATAATACTACACTTCAAAGGATTTTAATTTTGCCTTCCTGGCTTAGACCTTAATCTACCGTACACGTGAGCCTTGGATGGTGGTATATGGGAGACCATTGGTGGAAGGCTCCAGCTGAGGCTCTAACCATCCGCCGGACAAATATAAGTCGCCAATCGATTCGCCGAGTTCCATCATGATGTTTGGTGTCAGCCATAATGGAAGACAGGTTGGTTAGTTGCGGTCTGTGGATTGGACTTAAGTCAAAGTCAAGTCAAAGTTGTCCAGCGCCTCGTCTCACAGCCGTCTTCCAATCAAGACTCGAACGATAACATCTTAAGGTACGACCACACCGCGGAGTCCTGCAACCGCGTGCGCGTTCGCGATCTGAATTTCTAATGTTTTCTGATCGCCATCGATCGCGTTTGGTTTGAATCAGTCGGTGCAAATACTACAGCGTTATCTGATTGCTGCCTAGATCGCGCATGCAGGACACCGCGGTGTGGTCGTACCTTTAGACCGCATCTTCACTTAAAATCAACTGAGATAGCGGTCTAGTACTTTTCTATCAGAAAAACAAAAAAAACTTGCTCTCACAAAAGTGATTACTTCCAACTTATGCAGTCGGTCAAATAAATAATATCGTTTAAAAACTAAAAAAACAACCGACTTCAATGCCGCGCTATTCATTTTCAGTACCAATTTTGAGATGTTTATCTCAATATCTCTGGAGATACTTATCATACCTCGATAAAATTACCATGGTACCACACTTGGGATATCTCCTTTCGAACAAAAAAAGAATAATCGAAATCGGTTCATAAACGACGAAGTTATCCGCGAATAAACATAAAAAAAAAAAAAAAAAAAAATATACGGTCGAATTGAGAAACCTCCTCCTTTTTTTGAAGTCGGTTAATGAGCACAGATCTCAGATCAGATCTAGGTTTCCATTAGGACAGGTTAAAATAAACCCGAGGAGAAATGTTTGCATACTATAATTAGACTCGACGCGAGGCAAATCAATTAATTACACTGTTATCTTGTTCATCAATGTTGGTACAGTTTATAATTACTAATTACTTACTCATATATTTAGGTGCTACTATCCTGACATACCTCTTTCGCTTCTTACACTTTCATGAGCGTCTTCATACATTCTCGCCGGTTAGCATGTGGAAAGAAGTAGTCTCTGCCTATTCCAACGGAAAAAAGGCGTCATTTTATGTATGTATATTTAGATGGTACGCCACAGGTGGTTCGTGCATTATATAGATGTTCCGTACGACTTGCTTCTAAAAAGTCACTTACCAGCGTCAAGGAGAAAATCTGCCGCCATAAACAGTCAGACCATTCTAGGCCTAGCATATTCGCCATCATCGCTTACTACGATGATGGAAACATAACTAGATTTTGTCTAGGGGGACAAAATCTAATTATGTTTCCATTCACGCTGACGTTAGCGTGGCGTTAGCGTGAATGGAAACAGAAATTGGATTTTGTCTACGGGGGGCAGGCGAAATAGTGGTAAAACGCTAGATATATCATCCTAGATATAAAACAAAATGTGATCAGTATCTAATGAAATCTATATATACATTTATATATATATATATATATATATATATATATATATATATATATATATATATATATATAAATATATATTTTACTTAGATCATTAGATATATATATATATATATATCTAATGATCTAAGTAAATTGTATTTTCAGTCCTCCACAAAATGTTACTCTTTCTAGCCTATTTAAATCGTTTTAACTGACGTCAAAAAGGAGGATGTTCTCAATATATTTGTCCTGGCCAGTGAACAATAAGATATATAAACTCTCCTAATGATGTCCGGCTATCTTGGAGGGCCCGGTGGCGTAATCGGGATAACGGTCGGCTTTGATGCCAGTACCGAGCTCAAATCCCGCCGTGCACCAATGGATTTTTCTATCGAAAAATGTATGTGCGCTTCTCACAGTGGCCCTACGGTGAAAGAAAAACATCGTTAAGAAACCAACCCATGGTGGTAGGACACTATCTAGTGTCCGCCTGGCCCCTCAAGTTAGAAAATATGTCGCCAAACATCTAATGTGTTCCAGCAGCTATCCTTGAGAGCCAGTTCCCATTCTAGGCCTAGCGTGCTTACCATCTTCGACCGCATCATCACTTACCAACGGGTGAGATAGTGGTCAAACGCTAGCCTATAAGATATATATTTAAAAAAAACTTAATGGGTATCATGTAAAAAAAAAACACATTCTACAAGCATTATTAAACCTTATAATTAAAATGTTTAAGTAGTACTATTTTATTTGATTTTAATTTTTTATTCACCATTGTTCCAATGCAGAACAAGTCTCCATTTCTTTCACATAATTAAAATAAGTACACAAATATTAAACAGCACTTTCTCTATCTCCATCTGGCACTTTCGAGGCATTTTCCAACGTCTCTGCTTCTTTTAATAAGGGCGCAGTTCCACAGAGGCGCATGTCTTTTGTGTAGGCAATGACGGCGATGCAGAGGCCGGAAATGATCACCCAAAACCCTCCCATGTAAAACGTGAGGTGCCAGTTCCCTGTCACGTCGTATAGCATGCCTGGAAAGAGATTCTTTATAAAGCTTATAAACAATGTGGCTTGCACATTACTAGTAGTCTTGTTAACCCCTCCAACTAAGCTAAATATGCTTGTGTCTGGAGTGGGTTTACTTCAATAGTGCAATGGGTGGGCATCGAACTCACGACCTCTCGATTGCTAGGCCGACGCCTTAGCCATTAGCCGCGTACTGACTGAGCGAGCAGCCTCGCGAGGCAGCTCGGACGTTTGTCACGCGAGGCCTCAGTCAATACGCGGCTAACGAGGCGCTTTTGAGCATCGACAAAAACCGACAACATTCGGCTCGGGCCGCGGCACGCTCGGGCGATGCAGCGCGAGCATTTGCCTCGACCGAGGCACGTCCTGACTGACCGAGAATTTGCCTCGCGCGGCTGCCTCGCGAGGCTGCTCGCTCAGTCAGTACGCGGCTTTTGCCGCTATTGCCGCTTTAATTATAGAAGACTTAGAATTTTCTATTGAATCTTACGGCACACAATAGAAAATTATAAGTTCTTATACTTCTCTCTTACAAATTTTGATGGCCCAATAGATAAACCGTCTGAACGGGACGCTATTAGTGAGACTTTGTTGTCCTTCCGTCCGTCAGCCAGAAGGCTGTATCTCCTTAACCTTAATAGATAGATACTCAAAATGTAGACAGAATACGTGTTTGCTAGATGGCCACTATAACAACAAATAATAATAATTAACATAGTTTAAAAACTAAAACAACCGACTTCAAAGCCTTGCGAGTCAATTTCAGTAGCAAGTTTGAGACCACCTCGGAAACGTACCCTACTGATTACAAAAATAATCATTCGAATCGGTTCACAATAGACCGAGTAATCGCGTAACATACACAAAAAAAAAGAAACATACAGACGAATTGAGAGTCTCCTCCTTTTTTGTGAAGTCGGTTAAAATGAGAAAGTCGTACGTACAGGACCTATGTACGTAGAGTTTTAGTTTAAAAAAAACCTTGTAGTTGTAGTGAAAATGGCGGAGGCTCGGCCCTCCCGACTAGATTTTAGAGGGCGGCGCCCCTGCCCCCCACTTCCGCGGTCTCTGATGGTAGTTATTCCGTCTTTCATCCGCACAAAGTCCTTTGCTTCCACTTCTTTCTATCATACTGAAGTAATAGAATTCTCTATCAGACTGTGTTTTTTACGCCAGATAGGAAATTGCTTGGCTACCATCTCACTTGATGTTAAGTCATGATGTTTCAGAGGTTCCGAGGGTCTTCAAATAGTTATTTAACAAGCACCTTCTAGGCAAACATGCTGCATTGTCGATCACATCGTCGCTTAACATCCGAGTTCCTATTATAGCGCGTGTTACTTTAGGTTTATTCACTTACCTACTCGATCTCGTCAAAGTAAACGCAGATTTGTACGAAAATAACAATGTTACCTATCATGTACACTAGATGACGCTTTTCAATTCCATACAAATCGTTTACCGAGTACGTAATTCAATCTTTGGAAACTCGTATTAGGCACTATGGTGGGATAGTGGTTAAACGCCTGCCTGCCCCACTAATATTATAAAGGCCAAAGTTTGTGTTTATGTTTGATACTTTTTCACACTAAAACTACTCAACCGATTGAGCTGAAACTAGGTATGTAGATAGCCTAGATCCTGAAATAATACATAGAATACTTTTTATCCCGGTATTCCCACGGGAACGATGTCTACGAGGGTAAAACCGCGGGGCACAGCTAGTCAGAAAAAAAAAGTGTGTGTACTTATGTATACGCGTCAGAAGTTATACTTCTGTGGCGTATGGAAAAACGTGTGTGTACTTATGTACACGCGTCAGAAGTTATACTTCTGTGGCGTATGGAAAAAAAAACTAATATGCAGTAGTGATTAACGATAAATATTAAAATTAATCAAAAAGATTTTATTTAAATAAAAAATGTTTTATTAACGTAAAACTATGAAGTTAAATATGAAGTTCTTACGAAATGACATATACACCTAGAACTAACTTCACGGTGTAGAATTTAGGTATCGGTGTGCGCGCGCATCGTACCACCTAGAACCAACTTCACGGTGTTAAATTTAGGTGTCGGTGTGCGCGCGCATCGTAAAAATTCATTCTCATCATTTTTCTCTATCGCGCCAAAAGAAGTATAACTTCAAAAACATATTGTATATCATTATGCAAATTTAATTGGCTTACCTTGAAGCCAACCATAAAGTTCCAAAAATTCAAAAGCTCACCTCCAATAGGCGGTCCAACAAGATGTCCAATCCCCTGACTAAGTAGCATCAGACCATACGCCACGGTGAATTTGTCTATTGGCATCAGCTCCATCAGCAGGGTCGGCGTGTAGGAGTAGGAGCTGGCAAAGGAGAGGCCGAACACCGCAGATATGACGGTCAGTATCCAGTAGTTTTCGATGAACAGGGGGTAGGCAGCCACTGATAGACCACAAACCACGAGGCAGACTGCATACGTCTTGCAGACGTTGACCCACGGCTGGTCACCGGCCCAGCCTAATGCGACCTTCGAGATAAAAGAAACCATAAAAAACCTTTTATTGTTATACTACTATATTTTAGATAGTTAGGGGCACCACTACGTGTCATAGTACACTGCGCGGTTTCTCGTCGCGGTTCACAGGCGGGAGAAGTACGACTGCCGCAGGCAGCGTCAAACCGCCGCTGATAACCAGCGCTTTAAACTACACGGGCGGTTTCCCGCTATTACGTCATTCTGCGCGGGACCTTGGCGCTTGGCGCCGTGTAGTTTGATGGTTTGCGCCAGCTTTGTCGAGCGGATCGCAGCTGGAGAACCGCCCGTGTATGACCCTTAGTGGGATTGGACGAACACTTCAAATACATATACTAGGATATGATTACAAAAGTACCGACTGTTATACTCACTACTGTTTGTTGTCGACTGTCTCGACCTAGGTTTCGTGCATGTCCGATGCATTTCCTGGGGAGTTTTCACGGCAAGGTCGCGACGATCATTCAGCATAGAAAGTCGGTAGCAAATAGTAGTGAGTATAAAAGTCGGTACTTTTTCATCATATCCTAGTATATGCAACGAGCCCCGTCTTTCAAGATCGCGACCAAACCAAATATTCTTGGTAATATCAGTTAATCAAATATATGAGGTTGAAACTCTGTTATGTTTCGTATTGTACGGAACCCTCCCTAAGTGTGCGATAAGAGACGCGATGCTGACTCGCACTTGGCCAGTTTTATTTAATAGATCTAACAATACTGACAGGCAAGCACTTGACCAAGTGATGATGCAGTCTATTATAGAATCGTGCTTTTCTTGTCTGGAATTGGGTGATTGCACTACGACGAGGCGCTGGACATTACCATCCGAATCTGACGAAATACGTGCAGTAGATTTGGAGGAAATGCATGAGAAATTGGACAAAATGGCACAAAGAAGACGAGGCCTATATCCATCAGTGAATAGATAAGGTCTGATGATAATGATAATGTATTTTTAACTCATGCGACGGCCTTTAGTAAATTATCCTTATTGGCACAAGAAAATAATTATTATCCTTAGGTTAAGCTTGTTATTGTCCTTCTATTTAATCACAATCAATACCTAAGAATTATTTATCTATTGTTTTAATACGTTTAATGTTTAATTGGATGTATACTCAAAGTGTTTAATACACATTCTTATGTTTTAGTCGATTGTGTTTATATTTAATTTAGTAACATTCATTTTCTTCTCAACAATTATACCTAATACCTACCTACCCAAATAAATTAAGAAATAAAAACGTAGGTATTCTTTTTGTTAAGACGTTATATGTGTAATGAAAATTTACTAATGACTAGTTAAAGATGTTAAAGAATAAGTATAGGATTAAAGAGTAAGATTGTGAGTAAGATAGACTTGTCAGAGTAGTAGTTCTTCGTGCCCTATAGAAATTCATTTCACCCCCCCCCCAATTCTTAAATAAATCAAGGAACTCATGTGCCAATTTTCGTCAAAATCGGTTGAAAAAAGGCGAAAACAGACAGAGAAACATCCGGACAAAAGCATGTTTGGCTTAGTCGAAACTGAGACGCATCGCTCGCTAAAAAGCTCATCCCCATATCTTATTTACCGTGGTCTTCGTATCCGTGACATGTCGACGTGGCGGAAAGGTTACCAACCTTACCGCGATCTTCTCCTTAGAATGAATGTTTTGATCATCTAACTTCTTAACATCAGGCTGGTGGTCAGCTTGTTTGCAAACCATGTCATTAAAAAAAACTTAGGAAATTATTTTAAATTACTTAAAAATATTGTTAAAATCTCTTCAGTAGTTTTTAAGATATTGACCAAGTCATATTGTATTGGTGTACTGTGCCACAAGTAGAACTTGGCGGTGGTGGTTTTTGGAACTAATTCTTTTAATTGAAACTGTGAGTTTGACGTTTGAGAGATAACCGCGACATTATTGTTGATAAATCTGCTACATTAAAATAGTTCAATAATGCCAAAAGTAATTAAAAGTGGCTTAAGAGAAACTGTTATCAAAGTACAAAGTAAAAGCACAGTGGCGCACAGGCACGCCAAGTTATACTTGCCGGACTGTACTGACTTATAACCACGAGTGTGGTGTCAACGGAAAAATATCTCAAAACTGTAAATGTAAATATGTCAAATTGTAGCGTACCTACATGTCAGAACTCTAAAATGGCTGAAACATTGTACCTACATACAGAGACATGTAGATAAACTCCTTGAACTTGGTTTCGATATGTGATAAACTTCTGATAGATTACAGACCAATTACCTATATAAATATTTAGGTACCTACCAACATTTAAGTACATCGTCTCTGTATTGAGATAAGTTTGTGTAATATGTATTTAAAAAAATTGTATTGGTATATTCGTTAATGTTTAATATCTGAGCAAGTTTTCAACACTGTAAATCCATGTTGTGTGCATGTAACTTTGGTCTACAGAATCGTTAGATTTCACTTATGTATATGTTATTTAAAATGTATGTTCTGTATACTGTAATATGCACCTAATAAATAAATAAATTTATAGTTTATATTATGTCATTGTATTGGTATCTACTATTTATTATAAAGTCTTGTTAACCCCTTCAACTAAGCTAAATATGCTTGTGTCTGGAGGTGGTTAGTCAGGCCGACACCTTAACCATTGGGCTATTGCCGCTTATAAAGATGCGAGTGGCGTAAGGTGATAAACTTATGTTTACTACACTTTGGATGAGCATTAGGCTGCGTATCTACGTGTCGGCTCCGCTTCCCTAACCAGCTATGGTGGATACGCAGCCTTATACAGTTGCCAAATTTACCCATCCAAGTCCTTAAAACTTTTTAGTTAATTGTTTCAACCGGCGGTTTTATCGCATAAAGCGGTCTCTTCTAGGCAACGTTAGGTGAAAAGGTATAAATAGCTTAGCAAACATGGCGGAATATTGGTGTGTTTTTTTATATCATATAGGCATGTAATCATTAATAGTACTACGTTATATAGGCTCGCATTTGACCTTGACCCACAGAATCTAATACTACTAACTCTATCACAGATATTGTGTACCTGTTGCCTAGTTATAATCTAATTATAGTAATAGATGCATTTCGTTGAAATAGTATGACTACAATGTCAAATACAGTTATGTAGATCGAAACAGGTCTTCACGATACAGGCTGGCCTAGTGTGAAGATCACAAATTATTGTCACTTTTGTTTAAATAAATCAGCCTTAAATTGTAATTATTGTAGTACCTAATACCGAGTTAACCTTAAGTCTATTTGTATTATTGTACATTGTTCTATTGCTGTAAATAAAGTATTTTTCATTTTCATTTTCATTTTATCTCACTTTTCAACCGACTTCCCAAAAAGAAGGAGGTTTTCAATTAGTCTGTATGTTTTTTTGTGTGTGTATGTTACGCGATTACTCCGTCAATTGTGAACCGATTTGAATGATTATTTTTTTGATCGGTAGGGTACGTTTCCGAGGTGGGCTCATTGTTATTTCATCCAGATCTGATAATTATCTCCAGAGATATGACGATAAACGTCTTAAACTTGCTACAGAAATTGACTCGCGGGGCGTGGAAATTGGTTGTTTTAGTTTTTAAACTATCTCAATTATTGGTAAGGGCCTTTTCATGAATGTTGTAACTTTAGCTTACGTAGTAACTATTATATAATCTGTGCTTTAGCTATATTAGTTTAAATATATACTTACAATTCCAATACTGCTGGCCACTCCGATGATAGCGATCATAACCTCGCCTCCATCCACGTTGACAGCTGTCATAAAGGACTTGAGGAAGAAGTAAGGAACTATGAACCAGATGGATAGGATCAGAGAAGATACGCTGAACATCAGGAAATGGAATTCAGTGAACATCTTGAAGTCGAATGTGTTCTTCGTCGTCACCCATAGCCGGTTGTACCATTTCTGAAATAAGATATGAATAAGATATGAGTAAGATATGAATAAGATATGAGTAAGATATTAATAAGATATGGATAAGATATGAATAAGATATGAGTAAGATATGAGTAAGATATGAATAAGATATGAGTAAGATATGAATAAGAATCACCATCCACGAAATCCATAAAAGCTGCATAGCCCAATGGCTAAGGCGTCGGCCTAGCAATCCAGAGGTCGTGAGTTCAGTCACAACGTATTGCACTATTAACGTGAACCCACTCGACACAAGCATATTTAGCTTAGATCATAGATAAACTATCATAAAATGTAATTTCTTTATTCTATGCTCAGTTGGAGGGGTTAACAAAACTACTAGTAATTTGCAATCCACATAGCTTCAAAAAAAAACTGTATATTTATTATAATATTTGAAAAAAAGGTACGGACACACCGCTACGTCCTGCGATCTCAGTACATTTCAATTGTTTTCGCGATCAGAAAACAATAGAAATGTACTGAGATCGCGCACGCTGGACGCAGGACGCAGGACGCCGCGGAGTATGTGCGTACCTTTACTCTGATGTTTCTTCTTCTTGTCTGTTTGTATTTCTGTCTGTTTGGTAAGTTTTCAAGATTATTATTCAGTATTTTTCTGTAATGTTGTACATAGAAAGCATAACCAGGTACTTAGGCTATGACAGTAGGGCCGATGCTGCAAATTATAGTTTTAAGGTACGACCAACCCGCGGCGTCCTGCGTCTGCGTGCGCGTCCGCGATCCGATTTTAAATCGTTTTCGTGTATCGCCGTAGATTGCGCTTGGTGTGAACCAGTCGATACAAATACTACTGCGCTATCTAATCGCTGCCTAGATCGCGCACGCAGGACGCTGAGGTGTGGCCGTACCTTTATAAGTATAATATTATCATTTAAAGTAATAGAAAAATATCGACTTCAAAGGCGCGTGAATCATTTTCAGATGCAAGTTTGATGAGATACATGATACATTCATATCCGGAAGCTTGAGTAATTTTGAATATTGATTGGAAATGTTCCAAGAAATTATATTATTGGATGTTTTCATTGTAAGCATAGAGTTCAGTAAAAAAAATATTTATGCACTCGTGGACACTGACGATGCAGTCTGAAATGCAACATATTTTTTAAAGTTTGCTAAAAATACAGCTTAGGTATACCTATCTTAGACCATGAAAGTAAAGTCCTAGACTGAGGCTTGACCCATCATGCTAAGCAATGGCTTAGGTACAACCAAATTGGGCTTAGCTGACTACTAACAACATTGATTTCATTAAAACTTCTGATACAACAATGATTTGTTATTATCTTCACACTAATCCGTGATCTATTTAGTCGCGGAAACCGTGCCGATTAGTGAATGAATAAATTTATTTGAGCTTGTGGTCCTAGGTTGAAAATTGATATCAAAACGTGTCTCTAGGTCCTACTTAGTCAGTATAAAGGCTCAAATATAATTCAAAATAGTAAATTAGTTCAAAATAGTAATTAAAAAAAATTGTTATAGTAGGGACCTACCTGTCACTGTTTTTTTGGATTGAAATATCATATCACTAGCTGTGCCCCGCGGCTTCGCCTGCGTTAAAAGGTATTCTATAGCTTAATCCATAGTACTACTGGCTATGTGTAAAATATCAGCCAAATCGGTCCAACCGTTTGACCGTGAAGAAGTCCCAAAGAAACAAATAAACAAACTGACTTTTGCATTTATAATATTGGTCTCGATAAGTTTCCCGTGAATTGCAAAGATACGAAGCAAAGGAGGAAGAAAATCTTGAATTAGATCTCAAACAAAACAAGAACAATGAACAAAAGCCATATTTACCCTATTCATAGATGTGTTTATACATATAGTAATTACGTACCTACCAACGTTAGTATGCACATAATACACCCATTATTCAAATTTAAATTTGTTAAACTACGTCGGTCCATTCATAAGCATTGATGTAGCTCAGTGGATGGAAATTCACACAAATAATGCGAGCTATAACAAATAGCTTACATAGTTTCAACATTATTATAATCAGCCAATTTTTAACCGACTTCAAAAAAAGGAGGAAGTTTCTCAATTCGACCGTATATGTATATATATATATATATATTATGTTTGTTCGCGGATAACTTCGTCGTTTATGAACGGATTTTGATTATTATTTTTTTGTTCGAAAGGAGATATCCCAAGTGTGGTACCGTGGTAATTTTATCGAGGTCTGATAAGTATCTCTAGAGATATTGAGATAAACATCTCAAAATTGGTACATTAGTATATTATTACATGGTATATTATTCATTATATAGGCCTCTCCTCTAGCAATAATGAGAAGGAACTACAGATAACAGCAATAGGTATTACAATGTCAGATGTATGATAACAATATAAGAAATAATAACGGTCTATTATTTCTTAATATCTTATTAACTGTACGTGTATTACCGTAATCTGTATGATATACAGATTGCTTCGAATATTTAAGGTACGACCACACCGCGGCGTCCTGCGTCCGCGTGCGCGTTCGCGATCTGATTTTCAATCGTTTTCTGATCGCCGTAGATCGCGTTTGGTGTGAACCAGTCGGTACAAATACTACTACGCAATCTGATAGCCGCCGAGATCGCGCACGCGGTGTGGCCGTACCTTTAGGTGGGTAACAGAGCGAAAACGATTCTCGTCTTATGGCAAGCAAAGACATCTGCCTGACAACCAGGCAGATGTAGTTAATAGATGTGGTAGGTATGCAAAACTACCTTGAGACATCTAACCCTTAGGCCCTGTTTATTATGCCCCGTAATTGCACTAGACAAGAAATCATGGTCAACCTGTTCACGACTGACAAAGTGGTGGTAGGTACCACCTTAGTAAGATTAGCAAAAGTCCTACTACTATAATGTAATACCTGCATACGAAAACAAATAAAGTCTTCTTACCCATTCATCGTCCGAATCTGAATCGAGCGACCAGGAAGAATTTCTATACATGTGGGGCAGCGAGGAGGCCCGCAGCTTGTACCGGCCTATGTTGAGCATAGCACCGCGGTACGCCATGTTGTTCTTGTGCACGGGCATGCCTCTCAAGTAGCGGTGGTCCGTCGTCGATATCTGACGCAGCCAGCTAGCCTGCTGCACCGGAGCCTTATCAGTCACCTCCTTCTTATTTTTACCCTTGCCCTCAGCGTTGAGCTCAGTATTAGACTTCTTAGCATCGCTCTTATCTCCCGATTCTTTTTTCTCTGTAAGTTGGTCTTGATTTTTAGGTTCCTGATTCTTCTCAGACTCTGATGTGGTTTTGGGCTTCTTAGCTTTGATCTCGACTGACATCTGCGCCGGCTCCGTGACCGCGTCCGCCGGCGGCGCGTCCACGTGGAGATTCACCTCTGATTTCCTCCTCGTTATCAGGTCGGGGTAGTTTTGCAGAATTATGTTGTAGAGACGCTTATTTTCCATTAATTTTTCTATGACTTCAGTCGGGACCTGTAATAAACAAGAATGTCTTCAAATTCACAGTCGCTGTCATATTTTGAAATATGATGAAGGTGCTTACCTGAAATAGTTACCTTTTCATTTTGCTGGATGAACGTGGGTAGGTGGATAGCTGAATGCATCCTAGCGAAGTTTCGGCTGGCGTTCGCTTGAGTGGTGGCCTCGAGCTGGTTGGCTTCTTCTATATTTGAAGATAATTTCGCTAATATGTACTCGGGACTTTGCCCGCTTTCTAACAGCGTCTTCAGTTCTTCGGCATCCAAATAAACAGATTCTCCGCCGAGAGATCTTGAAGATACCGAACCTGCGCTCGACGACTTGCTATACCTCGCTTTAGCTAACCTTCTACGCTTTTTCTGTGTGATCGCTAACCATTCCGGCGTCCTCATGAGCGCACCGCACACGCACATGTTCAACAAAGTCCCACCCAGCAGCACCACGGTGTTTCTCCAGTCGTACACTTGCAGGAAGTAGTGAGTCATGGGCGAGTAAATCAACGTACCGAACCCGATGCCGCAGGAAGCTAAGGACACGGCTAGATTTCTTCTTTTATCGAACCAGAACGCGACGGATACGACCGCCGTCACGTACAATATTCCCATCGCCAAGCCGCTCATAAATCCAAAAGTCAAGCACAACATGCCCACTGAATTGCTTACGGAAGCTAGTAAAAATCCAATGGTAGATATGAATCCAGCCAGCATTGTCATTGTTCTGCAGCCGTAGCGGTCAACCAGAGCGCTCATTATAGGGCCCGCGAGTAAAGGCGTCGCTATAAACAAACTGCCGATGAGCGATGTTTTGGATTGCGTTGTTTCGAAGTAATTGGTGAACTCTTCGTGCAGTAATCCGAACGAGAAGGCCAGTCCATCCGCGCAGGCGGATACTAAAAATGCAGATAAAACGACCACCCATCCCCAGCCTCCGTCGGGAATGGCTGGTAGCTTCTCTTCCGCTTCATCATCGGAGTCTATGCTATCCTTGTCGCTGAATCCCTCGAACTTGACTCTTTCCACCGGCGATGACGGTTCCTTTTCGTCGACTGCATTTGTTTCATTTTTTGGTTCTGATTTCAATGAGTTGATTGTGTTGATATCTGCTGTATTGTGCGAGCTTATATTTTCATCAACGGGTTTTTTTATTTCATGGTTATCAGATTTATTAGTTTCAACCATTGTGCGATAAATATAAGATTATGTCGAATTGCATAACGTGGACTAGATGTTGTAGCCTGTAAAGTTAAACAAGGAAAATAATGGTAGGTATGTATTGCTGTCGAAGTTAAAGTTAAAGTCACGTACTATGCACTCAAACTAAGTATCTACGTATTTATGTTCCAGTCGAACTTCTAACAATAGCAACAAATTAATATTGAAGATTGAAGTGAAGTGGTAAGCAGGCATATTGCATTGAGCGTGTTGGTCTCTGGCCAGCCGCCGAGCGGTCGGCACCAATTATTGTCCTTTGTTGGGATAGGCTATTTGAGTATCACAGAATTAACACCGTGTACGTAAGCAACGCGAGGCGCGTCGAGTATCTTCACACATGGTGTGCGTGTTTTGTGCTGAATGTGATTATACTCTGCACTCTGCGTTCAGCTCTGGATCCAGGATTTTTTCGAACCGGGCAGAAACTTGATGGTGGCGTCCCACTCTCCAACGTTTGAGATAAATTACTTTAAAAAATTCACAAATATATAATGGTTGGTTTTTTTTTGCGAATGGAACGATAAAAATCCGGTAATAAGTCCGTCGACAAGTCACACAGGTTGTGGGCCTGTGTGGCGACTGTTTCTTACACGTCGACAAGTCACATAGGTTGTGGGCCTGTGTGGCGACTGTTTCTTACACGTCGACAAGCCAAATAGGTTGTGGGCCTGTGTGGCGACTGTTTCTTACACGTCGACAAGTCACATAGGTTGTGGGCCTGTGTGGCGACTGTTTCTTACACGTCGACAAGCCACATAGGTTGTGGGCCTGTGTGGCGACTGTTTCTTACACGTCGACAAGTCACATAGGTTGTGGGCCTGTGTGGCGACTGTTTCTTACACGTCGACAAGTCACATAGGTTGTGGGCCTGTGTGGCGACTGTTTCTTACACGTCGCAGTGGGCCAACTATGCTTCTGTATGCTAGGTGCTTTGTGAAACAAGTTTTTCATTTTTTAACTATACTTTATTACGATTTTGACGCCCCCTGAAACTGCCGCCCGAGGCAGGTGCCCCGGTTTAGACAAACCTCGACCCCACCTCCCTATAGATCCGGGGCTGTGTTCAGTGCTTTTCGTGATGACCTTAGGTGGATGGATTTGTATTGTTTATTTCATCTCATCACGAACGCAGGCGGCTCATTTTGGCGCATCAAATCATATTTAAACATTAATGAATGAATATTTAGCAGTATTCAGTAATAAATAGTGATAAAAATAACCTGATAACCCCGAATTATAATGTTTTTGTAATTACAATTAATTAGTGGTCGTGTATACAATCAAATATCAATTTGTTGTATTGGTCTTAGATGATATTTTTATGTACCTACTTACTTTTATCAATGCAAACTATTGTATTAATGACAAAAACCAAATATCGAAAATTACAGATGTGTTCAGTTTTCAGGTAACAACTTGTATCTACAATAAATAAGTGTGTTTTACAATGACATGCTGACGAGGTCATGAGTACAATAGCTAGGCTAGTAATAAAATTCAACCTTCAAATGTATGTAGGTCTATGTCCTATATGTTTCCTGGGCGTGGTTGTTATATTAATAGCTGTTACTATGGGTATATGTAGCTGTGTTCTTAAGCTCGTGAGTTGTCATTGTTGCCCACAGGATAATTGCTACCCATCCGCTTCAGTGGGCCTTAGTCCAGGGCTGCGTTCACGACCTACGCTCGGAGTGCAACCAAACGCTCTGACCCCGTTCACGACCTCAGAGCGTCGCACTCGGTTGTAGCAGCTGTGTAGTTCACGACCTCGGTTGTTTCACGCCGGTTGCAACTTTTTAACCATCAAATTCGATGGTTAAAAAGCGCTCTGACGTTTGTGACAGTAAATTTGGCGGGAAAAGCCGTAATTTTTTTACATATTAAGGGGATCGGAAGAAATTTGCATTGTCGAGACTAAGACGTGACATGACTATAGATTAATCGTAAAAACAAACGGAAAATATTTAGACATAGAAAAATAAATGAACATCCCGAAACCCCGAAATGTGAGTCTACGCAAAATGTCAAAGTCACTATTTGAGTGAAAAACACCTGTGGTCGTTCCGGACCTTCGAGCGAGTTGCAAAACAACCAAAAATCCTTCTCCGGAGAACGTGAACGAAGCCCTGCACGTGACTCTCAGATGGTACCACGGAAGAAATGAAATCTACCTTATAACCGACTTCAAAAAACGATTGTCGATCTTCCATTCGTCGGAATATTTATTTTTTATGTATTTTCACCGATTACTCGAACACCCCGATTTGGAAAATTCTTTTTTTTTTGTTTGAAAGGGTTATACTTACGGAGTAACTATTATATAATCTGTAGTTATATTTCCTCTGCGGTTCCATTTAAATTTAATCGGGATATTTTCAGTATATCCAGAGATATGAAGATAAACACCTCAAACTTGGTACTAAAAATGACGCGCGCAACATATGAAGTTGGTTCTTTTTAACCGACTTCACAAAAAAGGAGGAGGTTCTCAATTCTACTGTGCCTTTTTTTATGTTTGTTACCTCAGACCTCATCATCATCATAATTAAACATTGTTTGAGATTATGCGTCCCGTATGGTTCCATTTAAATTTTATCGAGATCTGACAGTTATCTCCGGAGATATGAAGATAAACAACAGGTATAAGCAAATTTGTATACTTTAATGACATGATTATAATTTTGACTATCGCGGCATGTGAAGTCGGTTTTTTAGTTTTGTACGATTTTTTCTTTTAACTGTGGGTTACTAAATGGGTACTAAATGGGTGACCTCTAGTACTCTTTAGCCGCAGTGCATTAATAATGGTTAGTGAGTCTATCCTGGTTAACGAAGGTCGTGGGTTCGATTCCCACACGAGACAATTCTTTGGGTGACCACAAACAATAGTTGAGTCTGAGTGTAATTGTGTCCGTGATTTTAATGTTTGTAAAGTCTCCTACGACACAGGGTTTCCCAGTTCAGAAGTTAGATGGATAGATAGACACACTTTATTATTTAACACCTTAAATTACAGAATCAAACATTTTATATTTCTAAAAAGATTACTCTCAATGTTGGTTACACATTAATATTAATAACTAATATTCTTGATATTATTTATATTGATTATTTATTATATTATTATTATTGAATAATACATCACCAGCTGCAAATCACCCTGTCCTTTTGAAGGCATTGACGGAGCCGAAGCCAACGTCAAGAGGCCCTTTACAATATTAAATTAAATAAAAATATGATTTGTGGATGGAGAGATGAAAAACTATAAAAAGATGGTACATTAATTTATTATGGCTATGAATGTGTGCTGCTTGATGTCAGTTTTCTGGTCTATAGGATGAGGTACGGCACCCATCTCATTTCAATTCACATCACGGGCTGCAAATCGCCCGGTCCTTTGGAAGGCATTGACGGAGCCGAAGCCAACGTCAAGAGGCCCTTTACAATATTAAATCAAATAAAAATATGATTTGTGGATGGAGACATGAAAAACTATAAAAAGATGGTACTATAATTTATTATGGCTATGAATGTGTGCTGCTTGATGTCTGTTTTCTGGTCTATGGGATGAGGTACGGCACCCGCCAATTATGCCTCATTTCAAAATATTAAGGCGAGTGGTGACTAGCTATACACTGAATGGACCCCCCATAAAGGCGGACCGTTATGTCGGCGCCGAGGGGCAACATTGGCGTGGGTAGCTAAGGGTGTTGAGAGGTGTGCTGCACTTTCACTAAACGCTACTAGCGGCTTTATGCCTTTAACACTTCCACCCTGGAGCTTTGGTCTTAGCTCTTGCGATTCCCACCACCGGCCGTATTATTGATATTATTCTTGTTATTATTATAAGTGATTGCCATTATAAGTAATAAAACAAAAGTTATCTTTATAAAACAAAAAAATATCTATACATTATTATAATGTGATACATTTAAAGCTCACCATACGCTTGTTACCTCTTATCAAAATGCAAGCCTTCATATGTACTCGTGTTACGTAGTATTATTATCTTTTCTATGCTCGTGTGCTGAACTCAAGGTTAGTCATTTTTTGACTACAAATATGCCTGAGCCACAGAATAAATAATAGTATATGGGTATCTGAGATGCGGTTGACCCGTCCCTTTAACATAATTTGTGGCAAATAATACAGCAAATTTTGTTGAGTTGATTTGATAAAATACTGTAACGGAGATTAGATTGGACCAGACACACAACGTGTGAAACGATAAGTACCTAATTATAGGTATATTAAATATATTATGGCATGTAGGTTTAATCATAATCTTGCATAAATTCAACATTGTCAATTGTATTTATTAAATAATTTAAGATCGTTTAAAAAACTAAAATAAGCGACTTCAAACGTCGCGCTACTCAAAGTAGCCAGTAGACGCAGTAACTATTACATAATCTGTGCCAGTAGTTAGTAGTAAGTCGTCAAGATAAGTACCTAAATGCGTCGTAATACAAATGTTGATATATTAAAAACGGCTCGGCCGATTTTGTTAAAATTTAAATGGGACCACCTGGGAAGGGTATCCTTTGAAACGAAAAAAGAATTTTCCTAATCGGTTTAGGCATCTTCGAGTAGGTGAACATACATAAAAAAATTAAATAAAAACTTCCAATGAATGGAGAACCTGCTCCTTTTTGTGAAATCGGTTAATTAGCGATGATCGATCAGTGATGTACGATGATGATTGTAGGAACCTAATACTAATGGAATTGTACATATGTCAAACATATTTGAAGCAAAGCAAGTTCAATATCAATGTAACAATTTTTAGGTATATTGATATTTAAATCTGGTTTAGACCTACAACCTGTAGATTGCAAGGGTCCAGCAATTTGTTTTATTTATTTATTATAATTTTTTTTATTTTTAACCGACTTCAAAAAAAGGAGGAGGTTTCTCAATTCGACCGTATATATATATATATTTTTTTTTTTTTATGTTTGTTCGCGGATAACTTCGTCGTTTATGAACCGATGTCGATTATTCTTTTTTTGTTCGAAAGGAGATATCCCACGTGTGGTACCATGGTAATTTTATCGAGGTATGATAAGTATCTCCAGAGATATTGAGATAAACATCTCAAAATTGTTACTGAAAATGAATAGTGCGGCATTGAAGTCGGTTGTTTTTTAGTTTTTAAACGATATTATTTTATTTTTTAAAGATTACTCACAATAGTCATAATGTGGGTTGCACATTACTAGTATTCTTGTCATTTCTTGTTAAATAAATTAAACAGCAATTTCAAATACCATAAAGAACTAGGGTAGAACGGACGCATATCTAGCTTAGTTGGAGGGGTTAACTCTCAATATTATACCTACTCTTATCTATGGTTAACGTAATGTGCAACCTACGTTGTTTATAAGCTTTTTTTTAAAGATATATTTTACTTAGCTGTATTTTTTTAATTTGAATAGTGACATTGCATTGTTATTTTATAATAGTTTATTGAAATATAGCACGACAATTAGACTTAAATATAGGTAAGTCGATAAGATAATAAAAATATAATTCTTTGGAATAATTAGATTTTTAGGGTTTCGTAACTCAAAAGGTAAAAATATATATTCATATACATTATTTAATAATATATACAAATATATATTAAACATATTTCTTAAGTGATCGCGATTCCCCCACTTTCCCCTGCCTCATTCCCCAAGCTCTCCTTCGAGTAAATTATACAATTATTCAATTTAAACACTCCAAGATCCCACACAGTTTAGATCCTTTAGTAAGATATCATCTAAATAATATCTAGATATAAAAACTTTATGTATACAACAATTATGGAAGCAATAAAGTATTGAGTATTAAATAATTAATTGACGATTGTTATAGAACTTCAACAGGAACTTAGCACCTTTACCTCTACTTAATATTCACAGATGCACGCCAAATTCACCGAACTTTAAAAAATCCACAGTGTTAAAACGATCCTAACCTAACCGCAAATTCACATGAGCCTGACAGGCACTTGTTGAATTAATAACTCGTCCGTCACTATATTGGCTTATTTGTGTAAATAGTTATAGAGCATGTAATCAGTGACGTAAGCACAACCAACGGTTCATGTTAATAAACACGAACACGACATGCGGCGAAAAGAACGCCGGTCCGACTAACTGCCCTCGATTTCATTTTGGTTTGGTTCAACGCGCTCAACCGGTGGCATGCTTTAGCTCATGCTTTTAGCTCGTCTGAGTCATACAGACGAGATAGTATGCCTTATAATTGATCAACAATATATTGTTTTCTGTAGGCATGGTCCATAATCCTTCAAATGACCATTCCCTTACATGATTCTAAATGTGTGGTGATAACCAGTGGTACCTACCTACCTAGTTAGGTCACCCACCGAACAAAAACGTTTCACGAACCATTTTGCCGAGTTCCTGTTTGTAAGACAGGTTTAGAAAACGTAAATACCGACTTCACATGCCGCGCTAGTCGTTTTCAGTAATAACTTTGAGGTGTTTATCTCCATATCTCTGGAGATACTAATCAGATCTCAATAAAATTACAATAGGACCAAACAGGAAGCATACTCTCTTAAGCAAAAAAAATAATTTATTAAATTCGTTTCTAAATGACGGAGTTCTGAGGTAACAAACTTTAAAAAAAAACACGCGAATTGATAATTGCATCCTTTTTTGTGAAATCAGTAAAAAAAGTTAATTTCGGATCTTTTGTCAACTACTTTATAGCAAAAACGACTGACTAATATATCATTGAAATTCAATGCGAAAGTAAAATACGAATTGGGTACCTACTATGAAAATATCTAGGATACTAACACTACTCTTCCAGACTTGTCTCTCTGACCCCTCTCTGTAAACAACGATTATTGATTTTAGTCTAGACTTTTTGGCGCCATCGAAGTGATCGCCACTTTTTATTAGCTATTTCTATGACATCACCACTCGATAATTTCACCCTTAAGAAGTGTAAGTAAATATGCCATTGTAAGAACCAAAAGTGGACACTCACGGGGCTGGTATATGTAAAATCGCCCCACCTTCTGAGAGTGAGATCTACCACGGTAATATTATAATACCGTGGATCTACGGACTTTCAGGAGTCAAGCGATAACCTTGGTTCACATAATGAACAATAGTGCTATGAGGTGGCTGGCAAAAGCTCGATGAGAGAACCGAAGATCTTGGTGAGTTATACCAGTAAACGGGTATTTTAGTATTTAATTAGGTAGGTTTCCTTGAGAGTCAGGCCTTTCTAGGCCTAACGTAATCGCTCACCTCATCACCAGGTGATATTACTATAATGGTCAAACGCTTATTGTACATTATCATGCGTAAAAATAAAAAGGTATAAAAAGGTCACTCCTTCTTCTTAGTGACCTGCATCTCGGTACGTAGTATTAGGTATTAGATAACTTTTCTATGATCTCGGTCTGAGTCTTATTTTGAATAATTTAATGGCTCCACACGATTAGTGTATTTAGCCAGTGTCGAAGTAATTAACATTTTCAAGTTTTAGTGGGTAATTAGATAAAAGTCGTATAGTCGACTCAAAGTCACATTCAATTCAAGATATTGTGTTTAGTCCAGTCCAAGTCATGTGTTCAGTAAAGATGTGGTTTTTACTAAATGCTTTCAGTGGAATTTTGGTGTGAACGCAAAATAGCATATTATTCAATATTGCGCTGTTTATATAAGCTCGCACTTATTCACTGGCACTTAATGTTAAGCATCCACATTTTTGACATATTCACTCGACGAAGAACACACGTTCTAAGGAAAGTACAATGAGACCACACCTACATTTTACCGTTCGCGCAAAAACTCTACTTTTTATAATCCAAGTAAAAAGTGCTACTACTTTATTAATTTATTTTTTAAATAGCCACACTGCAACAGTAGAAAGTGTGATATTTCTTTCTGGCAGCACTCAAATCCGAATGTCAAATTACGTCACACATCGTTGTCATTTGTCAAAGCAAAAACCAAGCTGCGTTTCTTTTCTTTTACGCGATTTACGCGAAACTAAACTAAAAATACAAGGAAAATGGCTGAAAAGCCGCCTGAGGAGGGCTACATATCCGTGGTAGATGAGGAGCCGGAAATATTTGAACTTCTGAAATGGGACCACTCGCACTCGCAGAAGCAAGATTCGGCGCCTGTTGTCGTAGAGAAAGCTAAACCTAAAGGGAAACAGCTAGAAATTGACCCTTTCGATATGCCAGATTCTACATTTCTGGAGACTTACCGCCTGACTAAGGACATGGTTCGAAACTTGTGCGAAGAGTTGAAGCCGGTGATGCCGGACTCTACAAAGACCATTGAGTTTTCCATTGAGAGTAAAGTGAGTGGTGCCAGGTTGTTAACCCTACAATGCTTTTTGTTTTATTATGCCTCCTTGATTGTGTTGTCAACAAAGAGTTGATGCAGACAGTGGTAAAAGCATTATATGAAAGTTGGTTTTACTCTTATTCACTCATTGGTTAGGTAGTCCTGTTGAGATAATACTGTTCTGACTGTATCAAACAAAATTTAAATTAGCTAAGTTTTATCTTTTGAGACCTATTTCAAAATATAAAACTGAGCTAAACTATATCCAATTACATCAAATGGTTTCATTAAAAAAAGAACACATGTTTCCTTTGAATTACTTACAGTTATCTTATGCACCTTACTTACATTTAATTCATAAAAGTGAAGTTTTAACTCAGGTCTATCATCTATACTAATATTATAAAGAGAGAACATTTGTATTTTTGTATGTTTGTAATGATTTGGCTCAAAAACTACTGAACCGATTTAAAAACTTCTTTCACTAATACTTGGAATGGACTTTCGGAATGAAAATAGGCTATATATTATCCCGTTTAAATCAAAGGTACATTCGTGGAGACCTAATTTGCAACCTAAGTCGGCAAAAAAACAGTCGAAAAAACATGTTTCTTACGAACGCTGCTTAATTGAAAATAGATAGAAGAATATTTTCTATGCAAGAGTTGTACAACTTAATAAGACGCAACAGCATATGTCTATCTCTTAAGGTTGACTCACAGTAACCATTTTAATCTTAAAATATTTGTTAAAAAATATGACATAACTTCCAAGGCTATTTTCAAGTATATAGTATTAATCCTTATCCAAATAATTACGTTAATTAGCTTGGCCACATATTATAGATTAAAATTGCCCTTTACAGTATATAATTCAAATGAAAACTCTAGAAGATATCACGAATTTCACATACACGCATCGCAAAATTAATAAAATATTTGCAGTGAAACCACAGATTAGGTCATAGTTACCACGAAAATATTATTATAAGCTTAGCTATTCTGTAGATCCCCACCGATCACAATCAATTTGAAGTCAATATAGTATAATAATATGATCTATTGTATAAAATAATATTCATCTATATATATAATAATATAATATTATGTAATATTTTAAACCACCCCGACTGATCTATGTATAATCTTTTCATTAAAAGCATTCCAATGACTCTAAACACGACATTTAAAATCTGAGCTGTAAGTTGGTGAGGATTTGAGTATTCTGTAGAGTCCAGGGGGTTTCCCAGCATCAGGTCAATGTTCCATGTTCTTACAATATTGTTGAAGGAGAAGATTTTCGAATTGATCACACCTATGAAAGTTGATTTCATAGCGCAATTAACTAGAAAAAAGCTCATAGCTTTATAACGATTGAACGAATTTTCATGATTCAAAGCTAAGAAAACTCTCGATGAAGACATCTATCAAACAAAAAAAAACTATCAATAATAAAAACAAAATCGGTTCATCCGGTTAGGTGCTAAGATGCTACAGACAGACACACAGATAACACGTTAAACGTATATTACCCCTACATTTCGCGTCGGGGAACGCGTAAGGTTACGGCGACAGATGTTAGCCTTGGTGGTAAGCTACTTTTTGGTAGATTTAATTATCCCATTACCACTGTATGAAAACTCATGATACATGAATGCACATAAAACTTTCATTGGTAGGTATATAGCTAGGATTAGAACCAACGAATCAGAATCAGAGTAACTATACTTTACGCCAAAGGGCCGTCCAATATCACTACGTAAGTATTATAAAACAAAGTCCATCACTGCGTCTGTCTGTCTGTTCGCAATAATCTCAATACCTACTGAACGGATTATCATGCGGTTTTCACCAATAGCCAGAGTGTTTATGAGGAAGTTTTAGGTGCATAATTCGTTAAGGTTTTGTGTAAATTGGATGAAATATGACGATGATTGTTAAATATGTTCATATTTTATATTCGATGCAACAAACTGATGCAAATTTTGTAGGCATATATGTTCTACCCGTGCGAAGCCGGGGCGGGCTGCTAGTCACAATATATACCTATTCACAGGTGCTAGCAACATTATCATTCTATGCAACGGGCAAGTTCCAAAAGACAATCGGGGGTAAATCTGACCCTACCATCACACAGTACTTCGTGTCGTTAGCTGTGACACAGGTCACGGAGGCCATGAACCATTCCAGCGTTGTCAAGAAATACATATACTTCCCACATCTTAGAGAGGAACGCGACATTGTTAAGGCTAAGTAAGTGATGTGTACAATTTTTAGTACTTATATTGTTATAATTGTATTGTAGATTATGTAGATCGTAAACTTATTTCTAGCATTGATTTTAAACTTTTTTTCCTAAATATCTATATCACTGATATCTAGAGATGTGGAGTGGGAGCCTAGCACTTACAAACATGCTCGTTTCTCTTAGATTTTTCCAAAATGCTGGCTTGTTCTGTGATTGTTTGTAAAAACCCAAGCAGAAATAATATAAAAATAATAATAAAACAATCAGAATAACACCTAAATATATTATAATGTATTTTTCAATTAACATCAGGTGAGATCTTCGAGCATTTACCAATGGAGCTGTTAACGCAAGGCGTACCCCTCTGCTGGCCATATCGCCATTTTTGGCCATATGAGCATGCGTAACTACCCTGTATTTTTAATACTGTGTGCGTGTTTCAAGCTTGTGTGCGGGATCGTTAAAGTGAGTGATTTGTGTGTGCGCAATGCGTGTTTACCTCGTCCCCTGTAAAATTCAGAAAAAAATGTTTGCGGATTACAACGTTAACATCTCCATTGGTAAATGCTCGAAGGGTGAGATAGTGATCAATAGCATTTTTATCTACTTAAAAAAAATTGGTTGTCTGTAAAGTCTGTTTACGGATGATAATTTTATGTGATAATGTCATACGATCGTGCATCTATAGCTTGCTCTGCGCTTTCACTTGCATGCGGAACGTGACACTTTTTCGTGCGTGCAGCCGGCTTTCATTGATTTATAAGACATTACCACGTCAAAAAAAGAACTAAATCAAAAAGTAAGCTTTCCATGTCTTCTAACACGTGAAGTAGCAACCTGTCTATTTTCGCCATTGCACGTTTAGTATTCATTGGTTAAGAACTAACCGGCGTGTAGTATGTAATAGTTATGCTGTCTTATAATAATTTCACACGCTTGCTTGTTTTAAGATGTGGCACTTAAAACCTAAAACTTAACAAAGTCAAAGCATTTGTTTTTGTATAATATGGAAAATTTAAAAAAAATCTGATTTTTCTGGAAATAAAAATAAAATAGAATAGATCATATCAATAATAATTATTTTAAATATAACAAAAACATAACTCATTGCTTTAAATAAAAAATTTAAAAAAAGCAATGAGCCATTCAGCTTTCATCTAAACGTAGAACATCATACTAACATAACACATAGAAGCACTTAAAGGTATATGATCAATTGCAGGTTTTACATGAAGTACGGCATCCCCAACGTGATAGGTTGTGTGGACTGCACCCACGTCCCCATGCCCCGACCTGACGAAGATCAGAAAGTGCACTTCAACAAGTCGTATCATTCTAAGAAAGCACAAATTGTAAGTTACACTCTTCAACGGTACCTCATGTTGTACAGCATTGTTACAAGGTTGATAAACATGTCACCTTTTCGTCACTAATTGGTTCTCCACATTTTGGCGTGATATGTAGCGTAGGGATAAACATTAATAGCTCAAAAAGTTGGTGTGTGTTGCTTGACCGCATGGAATTTGGTCATGCTGCTAACTGCTCGGAGCAGTTGCGATAGATCAAGCAGTCCCGTGTTCTAATGAAATAGGTAATAGTTTGTTTTGCAGTTTCAGTTTAAAGTGGTAGGACAAGACTGCTTCTAGCTGCCCGTGTATGGCCGACCGTAGCAGTGCTTGTATGTCAGTTGTGAAATAAAAATCTCCACAAATGGCAAGAGCATATTATATCGATGTTCCGCCTGATTTGCTACCAAAAGAAAGTAGCTTACCACCATCAAGGAGAAATTCTGCTGCCATTACCTGTTCAGTCAGCACAGCCCTCGAGAGTCAGAGTATTCTAGTATTTCTGGGTTATTAGCTAGCATGTTCACCATCGTCAAACACGTCATTGCTTACCACCAAGCGAATTAGTGGTCAAAACGCTCACCTAAAAGAAATAAAAAAAGACTGATGATAACTTTATTTTGTATGTATATAATTTGTAGATATGCGACAGTGAGCTGAACATCACAAGCGTGTACGCACAGCCGGGAGGTTCGTACTCGCACGACGCTATACTGAACCGACACGGAGTGAGGGTGGACCTGTACAGCCTTAACCAGACGGGGGAGCAGTGCTGGCTTATTGGTGAGTCTTCTTCTTCAACTTCATATTGAAAATCCTAAAAAGTTCTTTTTAGGGTTCCGAACCCAAGGGTACCAACGGAACCCTATTACTGAGACTCCGCTGTCCGTCTGTCTGTCTGTCCGTCTGTCTGTCCGTCTGTCTCCAGGCTATATCTCATGAACCGTGATAGTTAGACGGTTGAAATTTTCACAGATGATGTACGAGGGTCGTTCAATAAATACTTAGCCTACAAAAGAAAAACGAAAATTTTCGAAAAGTGCCGATTTATTTTTCTACATAATCTCCTTTTAACTCAATACACTTGGCCCAGCGATGCTCCAACTTTTTTAACCCGTCTAAAAAATACGTTTTCCTGAAGTCTGCAAAATAGGCCTCCGTGGCGGCGATGACCTCCTCATTCGACCCAAAATTTTTTCCGGCGAGTGACTTTTTCAGGTTTGGAAACAAAAAGAAGTCACAGGGGGCCAAGTCTGGAGAGTAAGGTGGATGAGGCAGCAATTCGTAGCGCAATTCGAATAATTTGGCCATGGCGACGGCAGAGGTGTGAGCCGGCGCGTTGTCGTGGTTGTTGTCCAGTGTGGGCAAACGCGGCACCCATCGCGCTGACAGCTTTCTCATGCCCAGTTCTTCGTGGAGAATATTATGCACCGTTCCTTCTGCAATGCCCACAGTGTCAGCTATCTCGCGAACCTTCAATCGGCGATCTGCCAACACGAGATCTTGGTTATTTTTTATGTTTCCTCCGTAGTAGCCGTTTTCGGGGCACCTGGGTGTGGCTCATCAAAAACCGACTTGCGGTCACGAGCAAACGCGTTAAACCAATTCTTGACGTTTGCCATCGAAGGAGAAGAGTCACTGTACACAGCATCCAAGCGATTTTTAATTTCACCGCGCGTTTTCCCTTCCAAAAATAAAAATCGAATCACCGAACGATACTGCTCTTTTTCCATTTTTGTTAAAATGACCCACACGTTCGCTTTCAAAGGCTATTAAAACAAAACTAATAGAGGTCATTGTTTAAAACTTTGACAATAGGCTTCAAAAACATTGCACTGTACTATGGTAAACTATGGCTACGTACTTATTGAATGAGCCTCGTATTTCTGTTGCCACTATAACAACAAATACTAAAAACAGAACTAAGTTGAAAATTAAAGGGGGTTCCCATACAAAAAGCGTGTTTTTTACTATAGCACCAATATAAATTACCTACCCTAACACCTTTGTGTTAACATACATTCACTTAGTTGGTGTTAGAAGTTCATTAGATATTCGTGCGATGGCGTAGTTAATAAGCATGTTTTGTATTGACACGGTAATATAATATAATATTACCGTGGTATTTATTATACTGCAGTTCGGGACCCTCCGTGGTGAGACAAAAGTCCGACTCGTACTTCACCAGTTTTATTTTTAAAAGCTTACTATTATATTTTTTAACTCTTTATTGCATACCAATTACATATCTATACAACAGTCAATATTTATGTCTATGGTATTACGGTATGTGGGTTGCACATAATTAGTAGTATTTTTAACCCCTGCAACTAAGTTAAATATGCTTGTGTCTGGGAGAGGTTGTACCATACCATTGCTGCCAAACCATTGTAACATACATAAAGTTAGGAGTGTTCACATACTTCACATAAATAGAGTAATGTATACAAATTATGTTTCCTGTAGGTAAACTTCCTTGACTGACAAAATTACTTCTGCCTATGTAATTAAGATAGTTTATAAAACTAAAATAATACAAATATTATGTTTTTTTTTCTTGATGTGTTACACACTTTATATTTTTGTAAATTGTTACACACTTAATTGGCAGAGCACCTGCACATGTTATCCGGGGGGTGCCGGTTCGAGTCCCGTCGGTACGATAAAAATAATACACACAAAAAAATAAACTAATTGAGGACCTCCTCTTTTGAAGTAGTTTACAAAGTCTAGAACTCCAGACTGTTGTAATTTTCTAATTAACCTGAGACAGTGAGACAAAGTGACCAGTGAAATTACAGATTACACTGGTCACTTAGCTCTTCTAACATTTCTATTTCATAGTTATATATTTTATTATATATATAGTTTTGGCTTTCTTTTCTTGGATTTAGCTCATATTCCATTTTAGACTTCTTATATAATCGAATGTCTAGGATTTAGTTAGGTTCAATTCAGACCGCACTTATTAACTTACTATTAAGAGAGTATTACAAAAAAATAACTTTATTTACTATACAAAAAGATACACATTTCATTGAGTTAATTCGGGCAGCTTCGGGCTTCGCTGCGCGCGAGTCTTGCGGCGCGGCCGAATTATCTGAATAAAATGTGTGTCTTATTGTGTAGTCAATTAAGTTCAATTTTTTATCAATTTTTTTTCGAAACTAGAAGCATCGTCACGTCGCGTCGCATCACGTAACGTCGCGTTTAATTAAGTAGTTAGTAAGTTTTGTAACTGCAGTCTAGTGGTATTCCTAGTTTTATGACAGTATTACTTCACGTTTCAGGCGGACCCCACTATACACAGATGCCGTACATAATGACTCCCATACCGAAGATCACAAAGAAATCCCCCGTCTCCCCTGAAAAGAACTACTCCACAATGCATGCACAGACGCACGCCGCTATCATAGAAACCATCAAACAGCTCAAAACTCGCTGGAAAGTGTTACAAGCGACATGCAACAAACAATTCGAACCTCAAACCGTTGCTATGATCATAGTCGCTTGTTGCGTTCTTCACAACATGTGCAACTCGAGACAGTTACCCGTGGCCCCTATGACGCAAACTGAGGAGCGGCTCGAAGCGATGAAGCAGAAGGTGGCCAACGGCCCCGTGCCGAGGAAACAACAAGAAGACCCCAAAGGCATTCAAAGCAGAGCGACTCTAGTCGAAACTCTGTGGAAGCAAAATAGATTGGCACCGAACAACTGCCAGGGGCCTAAGAAACGGACGAAGAGGGACAAGTTAATGGAGAGTCAGCAACAGCAACAACCTCAACAGCCGCAGCATCAGCATCAGCAACAGCAACAGCAACAGCCGCAGCCACAGCAACAAATGCAGCAGCACCATGTCCAAGTGCTCAGCATACCGCCACAAGCGCCGATGAGCTTACACGCGCATCAGTTACATCAACAGTCTCATCATGAAGATCTAAGTAAAAGGCCGAGGATCATGACACTAACGACTCCGACCTACAGCTTGAACGTTCCACCAACCTCCGTCTGGGCACATCACTACCCTCAACACTGAAAAATATGTAAATACTGTGGTATAAAGGTGAACGAGCTTCTGGAAGCAACGGCAGCGTAAAGTCGAAACTGAACCTTGGACCAAGTACCGATATCTGTTTCTATGAATGTACTTGGATCGAAATCTGAGTGGAATTTGCCTTATTGAGAATTATTTAGTGTGTAGGAGCTGCCTTAAGCAGGAGAGTAGCTATTGTTGAGCGATAACCACATTGTGTTGTGGTAACTGAAACTGCTGCAGCCATGAAAATGACCCACATTTCCACTTGCAATTGATTTTTAACCGACTTCAAAAAAAGGAGGAGGTTTCTCAATTCGACCGTAATTTTTTTTTTTTTTTAATGTTTGTTCGCGGACTTCGTCGTTTATAAACCGATTTTGATTATTCTTTTTTTGTTCGAAAGGAGATATCCCAAGTGTGGTACCATGGTAATTTTATCGAGGTCTGATAAGTATCTCCAGAGATATTGAGATAAACGTCTCAAAATTGGTACTGAAAATGAATAGCGCGGCATTGAAGTCGGTTCTTTTTTAGTTTTTAAACGATATTATTTGGTGTGAATGTGAATAATGTCTTAAAGTAGTCCCCCTTCCCCGTACGATCGAGGGTGAGACAGTAGGGTGCAAACCATACAGTATAGATGTTTGGCGCGGACTTGTTTACGTTTGTCTTTTTTTTTCTGTTTCTTACAAAATGTAAGGAAATTTCGCAATGCAAAACATTATAAGGAGGACGGGCACAGCCGTGTATTTGTCAGCCGAGTGGAATAACGCGCGTTTCTTTTGAATTTACTGTAGCCAGTTAATGCTCTCTCGGAATAGTTTGATGAGTTTTCATTGCGTGTATTCTCCGATTTTTAACTAAACTTGTTGGAAGTGCTGGACGTTGTTGTGGCTTCAGAATTAAATAACGTTTATATGAACGTTTTTAGGTACGAGTGATGCGGCGCGAATCTCTAAATATTAAGATAATTAAGTTTGTAAATTTAGGTTGTAAAATGGATGTTCTGTAGAATAGAGAAAATTGGTGTGAATTTATTATTATTTTATATTTCGATATATGTTTAGTTTAATTGCAGTATTTTGTTTAAATGTAATATTAGCGGCTTTTGTCGTATCTACTTAATACGAGTGACACTTCTTTTACAGTTAGTTACATTAAAAACCAAATATAAGCTTGGTTTCGACGCACGAGTGACAGCCCTAGTGTTGCAAGTGTTCATGGGCGACGGTGACCACTTGCCATCAGGTGGTCTGTCCGTCTGCTTGTATGGTAACTATATCATAAACAAGGTCAGTAACGAGCGCCAGTCTTACACAGTAACACCTTTGTTACTGTGGCGATTAAAATGTGTTATTGGGAAAATAGTAGCAATAAGTGTAAGACCCATTCAAAAATTCTGAAGGCGGCTTTACGGTCAGCTGACACCAGTCGTTAAACATCTTCCGTGTGGTCACCTCGAATTATCTACTAGAGTCTGTGCAGAAAGAGAACCGTCGTAGAAATTGAGGGCGCGCGTGATTGTTCTAATTTACTGTGTTTGTCGCGTTGACAACATTGCTCTGTCATTGCCGATACGACTACAGTACCCCTAGTACAGTGCCACAAGTATAACTTGGCGGTGGTGGTTTTTGGAACTAATTCTTTTAATTGAAACTGTGAGTTTGACGTTTGAGAGATTACCGCGACATTATTGTTGATAAATCTACTACATTAAAATAGTTCAATAATGCCAAAAGTAATTAGAAGTGGTTTAAGAGAAACTGTTATCAAAGTACAAAGTAAAAGCACAGTGGCGCACAGGCACGCCAAGTTATACTTGCCGGACTGTACGAGTTTTTATCGTAAACAGTTCTCACATAGTTTTCGACTTACTCTAGCTCCCTGATTGGTCTAAATTTAGTGAAGTGTAGTAACCACTAGAGGCGCTGTACTGTTTTTCATACAAAATATGTTCGATAAACGATATCGAGTTTGGTATGAAAACTCGTACTAGGGGTACTGTGCTACAAGGATCATTGACGAGGGCGTGGGTGTGGAATTGGAGTTAGCAGCTAATAAAATCTCCCTAGTTTTAGGGAATTGTTTAACTCGACCGTAATGAAATTTAAACTTAGGAATTGTTTTGATGATAGGATTTATTACATGAAAATAAAAATAATGTAAATTATATGAAATAGTAAAACAGCTTTCTATTTTTTTTTGTTTTATGTTCTGCATTAACTATACTGAAAAGAGATTGCATAATATGAAATTCTTCACCATCTGTATCTTCAAAATCATCATCGTAACTGCTTTCTTCACTGTCAGAGCATAATTGTACGATGAAATGTTCGACCAAATATCCATCTCTTTTTCGATACTCTTCTCCTAGTTTCTTGGCGTGGGCGCAATAATTGCACCATTTGTCGACAGGAATGGAATCAAAAGCATTCTGTACCATTTCTGGCATTTGATTGAATGACTTTAAAATATTTACCTCGGTTACTTTTAGAGTCATGGATGCCCAGACCATTTCAACCACAATGATATGGTGGTAACCGCAATATCTGAGGAAAAAAGGGCAGCAAAATTAAGTAGATAGGTACTTGATCATACGTAAACTTAATTTAATACCTAAGTACTATATATATAAAGCCAACTAAATATAAATTAGTATTTTTTGGTAATAACGGGGACACTTACAAGGTATGGTATGGTAACACTTACCTGTTCCAGCTGCGACGCGCTCATTTACTTTTTCAAAGCGCTACACTGCTTTTCTTAAAAATAAAAATCTTCTACTTTTTAACCGACTCCAAATAATATCGTTTAAAAACTAAAAAAGAACCGACTTCAATGCCGCGCTATTCATTTTCAGTACCAATTTTGAGATGTTTATCTCAATATCTCTGGAGATACTAATCAGACCTCAATAAAATTACCATGGTACTACACTTGGGATATTTCCTTTTGAACAAAAAAATAATAATCAAAATCGGTTCATAAACGACGAAGTTATCCGCGAACAAACATAAAAAAAAAAAAAAATTACGTTCGAATTGAGAAACCTCCTCCTTTTTTTGAAGTCGGTTAAAAAAGGAGGAGGTTTGTCAATTCGACCGTATATGTTTTTTTTTTGTTTGTTCGCGGATAACTTTGTCGTTTATGAACCGATTTTGATTATTCTTTTTTTGTTAGAAAGGAGATATCCCAAGTGTGGTACCATGGTAATTTTATCGAGGTCTGATGAGTATCTCCAGAGATATGGAGACAAATACCTCAAAATTGGTACTGAAAATTAATAGCGCGGCATTGAAGCCGGTTGTTTTTAGTTTTTTAAACGATCTTTTAGCTTCAACTCTCTAACACCACTTTTTATCACAAATATATACAATAAAAGCACGAGAAATATCCACAACAAATATCATCTCCAGCTGTCTGTCAAAAGTGATCATAAGTGACACTTTTACAAGGTGACGGTGTTAGTACAGTGCCACAAGTATAACTTGGCGGTGGTGGTTTTTGGAACTAATTCTTTTAATTGAAACTGAGTTTGACGTTTGAGAGATTACTGCGACATTATTGTTGATAAATCTGCTACATTAAAATAGTTCAATAATGCCAAAAGTAGTTAAAAGTGGTTTAAGAGAAACTGTTATTAAAGTACAAAGTAAAAGCACAGTGGCGCAGAGGCACGCCAAGTTATACTTGCCGCACTGTACTGATTTTGGCCACGTGCCCACTGATCCTTGTAGCACTGTACAAATATTTGATACCTTGCTTGGTAGAGGTACCTTCTGTTATCATTACCGGGTGGTACGAGGTAGGTATACACCTTCCTTCCATACCTTTGAATGTTAGTTTATCGTAAAGTCACGACGGTTTCCTTTTTGCACAGACTCTAAAACTCGGTCAGAATAACCATCGACCATTCTAGAAACATATCTACGTATTAATAACGGGTATGTTTTGGTATTTTATAATGAAATTAAAATTATACTATACAAACAGTATTACAAACTAATTTTATTATAGTACATAGACATTTTTATTCTAATTCGCATTAGGCGCTTTGATTTTTTTTTACATAATCTGTTAAATCAGTTTATTTTTATAGCGTAAATTTTATTTGAATAAAAATTATGAATCATGTGATTTTCTCTTATTTTTATCTGTACCCTTAGGTAAGAGTTTTCGTCGTAAACGCTTTTGATAGATCTCGCATAGTTTTAGACTTCAATTCTGGCTCCCTGATTGGTCTAAATTTAGTGAAGTGTAGTAACCACTAGAGGCGCTGTACTGTTTTTATACAAAATTTGTTCGATATACGATATCGAGTTTGGTATGAAAACTCGTACTATGGGCACGATTTGTAAATGTTTGTTACCTTTGAACTCCGTCATTTATTAATCGATTGAAGATTATTTCGTTTGCTATTAAATAAAAATAATTTTCTAAATCGATTCCAAATTGGGAAGTATTAAATACTCTGTAGTATACTTACCGTTAGGTCCCATTTTAATTCCATCGAGATCTTCAGGTCAATTCTCAATCATTCGAAAGCAAATTCGGATTTAGAAACTGCATTTACTTCGACTTCCGATCTTTCAAATTCACAATGCTCCGATCGATTACTTTTGATATTTCAATTCAAAAAACAGTGATTCTAATTGTAAAGGTTTCCGCGAAATAGCTCACGGATTTATCAATATTCAAAATTAAATATGAAGCTTCCCAATCCGAATAGGTTTTCAAATGATTGAGAATCAGGGGGCTGAGTATCTCCAGAGATTATAATAATGAACACTTCAAACGTGTCACTGAAGAAAATAACTGGAGGTTTCAAGTCGGTTTTTACCCGACTACAGCAAACTACTTATCATAATTTGACAAAATATGAGGTGTCATTGGATCTTATTTGTCTTAAGGTGGAAACGCACTAGAGCGACGCAGCAGCGGAGCGGCGCGGCGTGGTTCGATGCGGCAAAATATTCTCCAGGAGGCAACTACTCCGCGCCGCGCCGCGTAGTGCGTCTTATTTCTTTGGAAACAGTGGAAAGAATATTTTACTGGCCGCGCCGCTCCGCCGCCGCAACGCGCCGCTCCGTCGCTCCGCCGCCGCGACGCGCCGCTCCGCCGCTGCGCCGCTCTAGTGCGTTTCCACCTTTAGTTTGTATTCTGATTATTGTGGATATAGGACGTCACATTAATTTGAATCTGGCGCCCTCTAGGGGGAACGAAGTTTAGAACAAAAAATGTTTTTTACCCCTCCGCAACCTGTGTGGTAGATTTTAAAATGAAGGTAGGGTTTTGTACATCATATTTTTGCTAAGCGTAGCGTTTGCGAGATAAATCCCGTCAAAGATGAAGAAAACTAATTTTTTACCCGACTACGGCGTCGCAAAGAAGCAAAGAGGAGGGTTATGTGTTTGTTGATAGGTATGTATGTATGTGAGTCTGTATATAATTGTGTTAATGTATACATTTATGTAAAAACCCTAAAATACTTTAAATAAAAAATAAGTTCAAAAACTAAAACCCGACAACTGTAAAATCACGCGCTAAAAAGTATGAAACAAGAAATTATTCTCAACTGAGATTGCTATGTACAAACTATTCAATATGTATCGTGTATTAAATAAACAACTTAGTTGTAATACATATTTTATTGTTCAGTGGATACAAAACAATACATTCTGCAAAGTACGAGTAGCATGCGACCACGGGTATCCACTGAACACCACTATGAATATGTATCAAATACAATAAAATATTTATTACAAGTTGTTTATTTACACACGATACATATTGAATAGTTTGTACATAGCAATCTCAGGTGAGAATAATTTATTGTTTCATACTTTTTAGAGCGTAATTTTACAGTAGTCGGGTTTTAGTTTTTGAACTTATTATTTATTTAGTTTTTTTTTATACGATCGATTTTATTACTTTACGCTGACAAAATGAGCAGGATCGACAAATAAAATACATGTTAAAATGATACTTTATTGAGATAAATAGTATATATTTCTATCGTAAATACGTCTTACATAACTATATTCAGATTACTTTGAGAATTAAATTGCACTGACATACCGACCGATTAGGAATTAAATAACGGCCAATCGACTCAATGGTTTACTTATTGACCAACTTCACAAAAGGAGAGGTACTCCATTTTTGTGACTATTCCTTTATTTACTTTACAAAATAATCAGGTCCTTAGTTAGTGCGAATTTATTTTGAACAAATATAACAACATTACAAATGTCACTGAAACTCTTTGTTGGTCGATGTTGCTTTATAATAATTAATGTATACAATAATATATATATATATATATATATATATATATATATATATATATACAATAATAATGCTATTTAAAAAAAAAGGTTACTAGCAGTCTAGTTAACATCTCCAACTAAGATACATATATGCTTGTGTCTGGAGTGGGTTCACGTCAATAGTGAAATGGGTGGGGATCGAACTCACAACCCCTCGATCGCCAGTCCGATGCCTTAGCCATTGGGCTATTACCGCTTTTTGACACACAGCAGAGATGTCAAGATTGAGCACATTGGAATGGCCTCAATCTACGAATAAATAACAAGTCCGGACTGATCCAGGACAAATTCCACACTTAGTCCAGCCCTTCTTTAAGCCAAAACGAGGTAGATTCAAAATAAATAAGATTCACTTCCGAAGTTACAAATAGATATACTTGGTGGTCTTTCTAGGCTTGCCATTTTTATTTTTACTTAAACAATATTATGCAGCTGACAGACGGACTATCAGTTCCATTTGGATCATGATATGTACTGTGATCGGTATGCGTTTCTCTATGTTGTGTTTCACTATTTCACTTTTTTATTTTTTTTATATAAAAATTGTCTGAAGTACTGAAACACACAGTTACATGTATGGTTGGTTTTAACCTACTTTAATTTTTTTTAAATATTCTGACGTAAACGATTGGATGACAGCTGAATGGTTCATTACTTTTTTTTTCTAATTCAAAGCGTTAAATTCTGCTTTTGCTATGTTTACTTGATAATTGGTTATGATTTATTTTATGATTTATGATTTTGACGTGTATATGTGCGTATATTTATACTGCCTACATACTGAATAAATGCTTTGATTCTTTGATTCTTTGATTGATGTAAATTCGGAACGAAAGCAAGAATTGGTTCGCGCATGTGCTGCAATGTCTGCTATGACAGTTGAGTCAAACAAGACAAACGTCCGCCTAATGACGCGCTGGACACGACTTTAAACCTCGCCTACTTGGACACGACTTTTGATGGGTCATGTTTTTAACGCATTCACATTTCCTGACTTATTATTTATTCGTAGGTCTCAATGAAGAGATTATACACAAATCAGTCGGGGGTGGTTTTAAATGTTGAAATTAAGTATTATTATATATTAACTTTAAAGGACAATATAATAATTGGTTCTGTATTAAAACTGTATATTTAAATCGTGTCTATCTATCATCGTATTCACTATCTATCCCTTAGAGAATGCCTGAGCGACCTCGTTGGCGAGCAGAGAGGCGATCGCCATGTTAGGACAGTTCCCTGTCACCGTGACTCCATCATCTTCTATCTTCACAGACAGCAGGACCAGGTCTTGTGACGACATCATTCTACCTGCAAACCTGGAAACATTTACGACTTTATTAGGGCATACATACATAGTGTATAGTCAACTTATAAAGCCAATAAATCCAGTTGGTAGAGGCCGACCCAGGCGAACGTATCACGACCAGATCGGAGACGTTTTAAAAAAAGGCCAAGTCAAAAGTACCTATAACCGGCGAGCGTGTATGAAGACGCTCATGAAAGTGGAAGAAGCGAAGGAGTATGTCAGGATCGTAGCATGTGGAAAGAAGTAGTCTCTGCCTACCCCAACGGGAAAAAGGCGTGATTGTATGTATGTATAAAGCCAATATTATAAATGTGAAAGTCAGTTTATATATTTGAATGGATTGGACCGCTTCAGCTGAAATTTTGCACAGCGATATACTATGAATAATATAATAGAATATATTTATTGTCATAAATTGTATATTTCATATTATTATAACTATAAATGATATAAAATAAATACAAATTATAATATTAATTATAATATTAGTATAATTATAAATAATTAATTTATGGACTCGTCATATTACAATCGTTCGTTTTGCAATTTTTAATAAATTAAATTGGATTAGGATTATGTATACTTTTAACCCGGACGAAGCCGCGGGGCACAGCTAGTAATATATACAAGAATTTTAGTTTTTTTTATTAGTTTTTTGTTTTTTAAGATATAAAAAAAATTACTACTTTGGTTTACAAACTTCCATTCACTCGTCTCATAGATCTAGTTCGTCAATCTTTCTTGATCCATCCTCTCTAGATGTTTAAACCATCGAAGCATCCCTTTCTCTATCTTTGTCATTACATCTTCTACCAGGTATTATTATGGGCCAGCCGGTAGAGGACATATTACGACCAAGTCGGAAAGGCCAAGTCAGAAGTACCTGTAACCGGCGAGCATGTATGAAGGCGCTCATGAAAGTGGAAGAAGGGAAAGAGGTATGTCAGGATCGTAATGTAATGATGTGAAAAGTAGTCTCTGCCTACCCCAACGGGGAGAAGGTTTGATATGTATGTAAATGTCCATTCTAGCGTGTTCCAGAACACGTTTTCTTGTTTTTTTTGTCTTATTGTTATAGTGGCCATGTAGGCTGCATACACATTCTGTGAAGGTTGTACATGTTTTTGTTCGGCGAGTGGTTCTCCCGTCAGTCACCACGATCCAAGGATCACGTGCAGCATAAGGTATAGGCGGAAGTGGTTGGTTGATAGGTATTAATGACTCGTGGTGATAATGAGACCAAATGAATAGGCGCTTGACAGCCGTCATTTTTACAATACACAGCTCAAATTATGCTAGAGGTGACATGATTTAAACCATAAACGCACGCAAGACAGAAAAGAGACAGGACGTAACATAAAGTGTGTCTCATCCTCTCTATCTATTACACCGCGATACTTTTTTTTAATGATATAATGTAACAGGACAAGCACGACGCTCGCCTGATGGTAAGCGATGACGTCTACCTATTACAGACACAGCGGCATGCAAAATTCTGGACTGCCAGAATCTTGCATGTCACTGCACTGCGCCTGTTACCTTGAGACATAAAGATGTTGAGTCTCACTGATGTTGACATCTTGCCATCTCAACCGAAAAACATTCCTATTTCACGGCTGAAAATGAATAGGCAAAGTGGTGGTACCGCCCCAGGCGGACTAGCAGAAGTTCTACCACTATATACTTCCTCATATTAAGCATTTAAAAGACGCTAGACGCTACGCCTTCGCTCGGTCCACGCTTTATGTCTCTACTGTGTGAATTGCGCCTTATATTTTGAAAAGACATAAAAAATGTTAAGTATAGGTTTTTTTGGCGAGAACGTGAAGAAGTGTGTGTGCTCTCATTGTATTTTTTCCTAAAACTTGTGTTCTTCCGCGAGTTAATGTGTAATAAATGTGGATTATATTATTATATTAACCATTAAGTGCCGGTGAATGTGTGCGAGTGTAGGGAAACAGCCCAATGTTGAAAAACATGCTATTTGCGTTCTCACCAAAATTCCACTGAAAATCTTCAGTAAAGCTTACCATCAGGTGAGATAGCGGCCAAACGCATGCACAGTTCGCAATAAAAAAAAAACTTTACTAAGGGTATTATGACTAAGGGTCTAGACAGACGGACTGCATTTCAACTGCAATCCAACCGCAAATTGCAGTTCAGGTGCAGTTCGAATGCAGTTGCAATAGAATAGAATCAACTGCACCTGAACAGCAATTTCGGTTGGATTGCAGTTGAAATGCAGTCCGTCTGTCTAGACCCTTAGACTTGATCTGAAATTAGAAGAGAAGAGAATTAGAATTTTAATACTTGATACTGGCTAAATATACTAACCGTGTGGAGCAATGAAACTAAAGAAAAAAAACCTAATACGTAGGTACACGTACCTAAGAAAATCTCCCGTGGAAGTGATAGCGCCGAGGTTGGCGGTTTCAAACACTCGCTGACAGATGGCAGCCTCGTCTTCCAATTTGGCGGCTTTTTTATTGCACTGAAATGTTTCAAGGAAATTATTACACATTTCTGTACTTACTGTATTCTGTGTTCCGATTGGTGTGTTTCGATTGCTAACATTAAGTAAGATAAGAAAAGTATTTTTTCAGCTTCACAGAAAAATATATTTAAATAAAACTAAAAACGTAATTAACTAACCTAGTACAAAATTTAACAAAATATCATAAACTAGCGACCCGCCCCGGCTTCGCACGGGTAGATCATATATGCTTACACTTGTTGAATCAGTTCGTTGCGTCGAGTAACATCTTTAACGATAATCGTCATATTTCAACCAATTTACACAAAACCTCATCAAATTATACACCTAAACCCTCGTCGTGAATCTATTGGTCTCTGTCTATTGGTAGAATGAGCATGAAAATCTGTTCAGTAGTTTTTGCGTTTATCGCGAACAGAAAGACAAACTGACACGGCGGCGGACTTTGTTTTATAATATGTAGTGTTAATAAAACTTAAGGTGTGTGTTTGCTGAACACTGAATACTTCAAGCACCTGTTGTCGGACACCTATAATATCCATCGATGCACGGTTAGGGTTTGAACCTGGCTACCTCCTGGTTAGAAGACAATTATATATTTTTTATTTTTTTCATAATCATAATTTATTCATCAATTTAACTTATTATATACAACTATAATATCTTATAGGCTAGCGTTTGACCACTGTCTCACCTGTTGGTAAGTGATGATGCGGTCGAAGGTGGTAGCACGCTAGGCCTAGAATGGGAACTGGCTCTCAAGGATAGCTGCCGGGACACGGATGTTTTGGCGACAGATTATGTAACTTGAGAGTGGTAGCTGGCCAGGCGGACACTAGTCCTACCACCATGCGGGGGTTGTTGGTTTTGCGATATTTTTCCTTCACCAGAGGGCCATTGTGAAAACCGCACATACATTTTTCGATAGCAAAATCCATTGGTGCTCGGCGGGTTTTGAACTTGGTACCTCTGGCATCAATGCCGACCGTACTCCCGATTACGCCACCGGGCCCTCAAAAACAATAAAGCTATCCTACACACTGCCGGGGGGCCGACGTACTATGCTAGAGATGCAGGTGCGAGTGCAGCATGTAAATCCGAGTTCACACCAGGCCATTTTTGTTGTTCAACATCCTAGGGATGTACTTTTTTTTCGATTCCAAGTACTTTTAGTATCGATACTGAGTAGGTACCGGTTAAAAGTAATCGTCTTGTTACCGCCAGAATTAGTATTTCATAATATTAATGCATTTCATCGTTCTTTAGCTGTCACTTTCTTTCACATGGTAATACAGGCTAATTGAGCGATTTCCTATCTCATTTACCCCCGCCATATATCCATGTCCATCCACGTCGCACCGCGCGTATTGGAAGCAACGACGTCCTTCAAGAAACCAGTCTCAAGGACAAACCGCCGCAGAACGCACTTCGGTGTGATTTATTTATTTGCATTACCGCAAGTACGTGAATTAGTGTTTTTTATACAAAGATTGGACTTCTTTATGGTGAATGTGGATGAAGACATTTGTGAGGATTCTGTGCTGCGCAGCCTAAACTATCCAGGTCGAGAAGAAGTTCCCGGACATTAGAAGGTGCGTGGATATTCCATTTTCCTTACCTAAATCGCTCTAGTTGTCCTGATATACCATGTAATGATTATTTAGATTTGTAATCGGTGATCCTAGCGAATAAGAAAAAATACAGTCCACTTAAATTAATGACGCTATAAGACCTTCGGGTACATAACGCCTCCCGCCAAAAAAAGCGATTGAATGTGAATATACATTTTTGGCCGCTTCACGTCTCCGTTACTCAATTATTTTTCTCGGAAGAACATTTAGGCTTATATAGAGGGATAATAAGGTTAAGAATTAAGCTATTTGATTGGCTTGTTAATTTAATCGATAGAAAAGTATCGAATGAGTATTCGTTATAACTCGTATCGTACATTCCTAGGAAGTGGAACAACAACAGAAATCGCTTAGTGTGAACCTGGTATAATAACCATGGATTAAACATATACGGATGGTCCACAGCAGATGTTTTGTCAAATTAAATTTAATCTGCATGCTCTGAACGAACGGTTGTAATTGCTATGTACATCAAAACGGCCCAAACGAAAGGAACATAGGTGAGAGTGTGTCCTTGTCTAACAACCTGCCAGTGCTATATATGTACTATACTATAAGTGCACAGCACTACGGCGCCATCTATTGGAAACGCCAAGCAGCTCGCAGACAGCTGCTTGGGTGTGCTCGATGCCAGTGGTGACGTTTGTCGTTTGATGTTTAACAGTCGAGACGGGACTTGACGGGAGTGAAGCGAACGTCATTCCCCCTTCAGGTGGCGGTTTTTAGGTTAAGTTCTATTCTCGGTTTCTCGACCCACCTGTGGGTGGTTAACTTAACTTAACCTAAAAACCGCCACCTGAGGAATTAAAAGGAAAGAGCAAGCGGTCGCACGAACGCCACGTGGCATCGAACTTACCGCGTTTCCAATCCTAAACCATCCAGTGAATCCTTAAACTAATTTTAAATCTATTTTACGCATTGAGTAGACGAACGATCGTGTCAAGTGTTGCGAGTGTTATTTTGGGTTTACACAATGTGCGACAATGTGCGTCTGATAACGAGTCTCCCGATTAGCCTTCGTTATATATATGTGGTCCATACAAAGGAAAGGGATAAACTCCGTTCAAAGTCGGTCTCTATCGGGCCGGAGTGCACCGTCGTGTTTAATATGGTAAAACGTTAGTCATAAGGCTACGTTACCTCGGTCATCCCTCGCAGCCGGCGGTGCTCCAGGTCCCAGCGCGCGGCACACATGGTCACGGCGCGCATCAGCTCGCCCACTGGCGGGGTGATGTTTACTGATACCTCACCTGCGAGGACACCTTGTTATATAACATGCTGTAAGAGTTTTGGCGGGATCGTGAAAATGTGTGTGTGCTCTCACATTGTGTTTTTTGCGTTCGCGCCAAAACTATACCTTTTATAATCCAAGTAAAACTGTGGTATTTCATTAGTTTATTTTTTTTGAATAGCCACACTGCAACAGTAGAAAGGGGTAGAAACTGGGCTGCGTTCACGACCTACGCTCGGAGTGCAACCAAACGCTCGAACTCCGTTCACGACCTCAGAGCGTCGCACTCGGTTAGCGCAACTGGGTCGTTCAAGACCTCGGTTGTTTCACTCCGGTTGCAACTTTTTAACCATCAAATTCGATGGTTAAAAAACGCTCTGACTTTAGTGACAGTTTTGGCGGGAAAAGCTGTAATTTTGTTACAGATTAGGGGACACAGATGTTACAGATTTTGTAACAGATCATAAGAAATTCGCATTTTCGAGACCATTACGTGACATGACGAGACATTAATCGTAAAAACAAACGGAAATTATTCAGATAAAGAAAAATAAATGAACTAACCTCGAAGTTCGAGCCTGTGCAAAATGTCAGTCACAATTTGAGTGAAAAACACCCGTGGTCGTTCCGGACCGAGCGAGTAGCAAAACAACCAAAAAACCTTTTCCGGAGGACGTGAACGCAGCCCTGTAGAAGGAGTTTTGGTGGGAACGTGTAAAAGTTTGTGCTCTCATTGTATTTTTTCCTAAAACGTATATTCTTCCGCGAGTTAATGTGTAATAAATATGGATTATTAACCATTAAGTGCCGGTGAATGTGTGCGAGTGTAGGGAAACAGCACAATGTTGTAATTTGAGTTCTCACCAAAATTTCAATGAAAATCTTCAAAAAAGTCCACATTTTTACTGAGGGTTATGACTTGAACTAGACTATGACTCCAACTTCACCTGAACTGTGACTTTGACTCGACATCATGACTTTAATTTACAAATACTTGAATAATTTTAATACTTGACACTGGCTAAATACACTAATCGCGTGGAGCCTCAGAATGAAACTAAAAAAGTGTGTTTACCAATAGAGCTGCAGATGGTGAGTTCGACAGGTTGTATGGAGTCTGCGAAGTCCACCCCCAACGTGACGGGGGCGGAGCCGCCGGGGGGCAGGCTGGGCACGGGGGGGAACTCGTGAAGCGCGCGGGGCGCGGGGACCGTCTGCAACGTTACATGTCATTGTCACCAACGGGACGGTCATTGTTGACTTCTTTAGTTTTTTTAAGGGTAACTTCTTTAGACGCATTGGACGGATGTAACGTAGCGTCACGGTCCAACGGGAGCGGAAGTCACGTACGCGTCATGTTATATTTTATATTTATAACCGCCCTCTATGGTAGAATGGCGTAACTACGAAGACGTATTCGAGTTGTACAAAAAATAATTAGTGATGCTGAGAAATAAATTAAATACACTTGAAAGTTTCATTTTAAGTCGTTGCTTTATACGCACCCTCTTTTTATATTATCTAGCCGTGTCTTATAGTTTTACCCGCGAAGACATCGTTTCCGTGGGCATTTTGGGATAATAAACTAGCCAAGTGCAAGTCGGACTCGCACTCGTGGGGTTCCGTAACACAGTAGAGTATTTTATAACTATAATTTTTCGCCACCAAAAAATTAACTTTGTTTTCTTAGTGTATGTATGAAAAATAAAGTTATATTTGCGGTTACTATATCACAAAAATTGCTGATTTTATCTCGTTCCAACAAATATTCGTTGAAAGTGTTTATTGAGATCTATAGCATAAATATATATATTTTTTTAATTTTTCACTCCCTTATTTTGTAGGTTAGGTTGAATGATTTTTTTTTAGATTCAGATCCATGTATGGAGTTTTTACAGGGTCTAGTAGGCTATTTACATACGCAGCTCAATCGGTTTTGTAGTTTCAGCGTGAACAAGTAACAAACATAAATACAAACTCTCGCCGTTATATATTTTTTTGTTTTATCTCAAAGGCTAGCGTTTGACCACTATCTCACCTGTTGGTAAGTGATGATGCGGTCGAAGATGCTAAGCACGCTAGGCCTAGAACGGTCTCCGATGTCACTCTGTATAAGTAATAAGTTATTTTTCAAAAAAAATAAAACCGACTTCATAACCACAAACAGGCACTCAAAAGCGAAAAAAAAATACTTAAAATTATTATAAGCGCTACCCACTTATCTATTTGAAATCGGTGCCAGCCAAGTCTTCTTTTTTGTGAAGTCGGTTAAAAATAATATGTCACGTACCTTTTTGTTGAGAGCGATGTTAGTGACCTCCTGCGAGGAGTGGTTGGAGAAGAGTATCTCGAGCGCGCACATGTGGTGCGAGTACAGATGCGGCGTGCGCAGCCAGCGGCACGCGGCCGCCACGCCGCCGTACAGCACGCGGGGGACCAGCGCGCTGCCCGGGGGGGTGAGGGACGGGCCCACGGGGGTTATGGCGTCCTCTGGGGGGTTATTTACTTTTTTTTATGGTAAAACGTAACAGCCCGTTCACACTAGTCGTAAGTCGCATATGACTAAAAGTCGAATGCTCTGGTCACCATACACTTTATATGGAGCTGTTCACATTGGATGAGATGCGATTTTTAGTCTAATACGACTCAAAAAACTATCCGACGGGCCAACGCCCGTTGTAAGACTAAAAATCGCGTCGAATCGTGCTCGCATAGGTGCGTGCTTGTTGCTGTTCACACTAGTCGTGTATCTAATCGACTCGAACGCGTTGTTACCTCTCACCCCGCCCCGCTTCCTAGATCGCTACACATTGTTTTTTGAAGTTTTTTACATTTGACTCGCGACGCAGTGTGAACAGGTACATCAGACTTTCGACTTTCAGTAATATGCGACTTACGACGTGTGAACGGGCTGTAACAGGACAAGAACGACGCTCGCCTAATGGCAAGCGATGACGCCTACCTATTACAGATACAGCGGCATGCAAAATTCTGCCAGTCCAGATTTTACATGTCACTGCACTGCGCCTGTTACCTTGAGACATAAAGATGTTGAGTCTCACATGCCCTGTAATTTCACTATTTCCATTTCAACCGAAAAACATTCCTATTTCACGGCTGAAAATTAATTGGCAAAATGGTGGTACCGCCCCAGGCGGACTAGCAGACTAGAAAACATTATTATATTATTTATATATTTTTTTTGATTACTTGCAATGTGGTTTGCACATTACTAGTTAACTCTATTCTTGTTAACTCCTCCAACTAAGCTAAATATGCTTGTGTCTGGAGTGGGTTCACGTCAATAGTGCAATGGGTGGGGTGGGGATCGAACTCACGACCTCTCGATTGCTAGTCCGACACCTTATCCATTGCGCTATTGCCGCCTGATATATCTATCTGATGCCTTAAAACGAGCAATTCTTGTATATTACAGGTTGTCCCAGAAAACAGTGTCAAGCGGAAGTCCAGAGGTAGAACACCTCAAGGGGTATTCGAATCACCCCCATGTATATTCCGCAATTTTTGGTAGTTCGTTCGTTAGCTCATCCGTTCAGTTCGAATCATTAGAATAGGAAGGTAAATTTCGCCACTATCTACAAGGTTATATTATAGCTCGGTGGGAAAAAGGGCGGTCCCGAAACCAGTGAGATGAAACCGGTTCGAGTCCAGATGAAATGATTTTTCCTATTGTTTTTTCAACATCTATCCTTTGTATAAAAAACTATTATCGGGACCCAAACAAAATTAAAAACACGCTTTATTAAAAAAAACCGAGCAACCGGGAACCGGACATCCAGATACGTATATTTATACTAGACAAGCCCCCTAGATACCCCCGCCACTTCGTTCACGTACACCAAGAACTTAGTAACGTAAGTTTTGTTTGAAATACTTTTATAGGCTAACGTTTGACCACTATCTCACCTGTTGGTAAGTGATGATGCGGTCGAAGATGGTAAGCACGCTAGGCCTAGAATGGGAACTGGCTCTCAAGGATAGCTGCCGGAACACATTAGATGTTTTGGGGACAGATTTTCTAACTTGAGGGTGGTAGCTGGCCAGACGGACACTAGATAGTGTCCTACCACCATGCGGGGGTTGTTGGTTTCTTAACGATGTTTTCCTTCACCGGAGGGCCACTGTGAGAAGCGCGCATACATTTTTCGATAGAAAAATCCATTGGTGCACGGTGAGGTTTGAACTCGGTACCACGGCATCAAAGCCGACCGTTCTCCCGATTACGCCACCGGGCCCTCTCATGTTCATCCTCGTGTATATCATCATAAAGTATCTCCTTGTTAAATTTCAGTAAAATCGGAGAGCCCGTTTATAAACAGACAGAGTTTCAAACGTTTTTTTCATATTAGTTGGATGAAAAACCCGGCTTCGCTCGGGTAAAATGTAGACTCATAATAATATTCCACAATTTTTTTTTTATAAAATGTAGATGATACAATAAGGAACCATTCTAATTCTCTATCCATCAGTTGTAAACTGTGGACAAATACACTGACCATCCACAATCCCAGCAGGTCCAACAGTGGGCGGCGACAGGAAGCCGCCGCAGGTGGGCGTCATGGTGGGCAGAGAGCTGGCCACGTCGTCCAGCTCCAGGAGTAGTTCTAGGTTGGACTTGTCGGCTTTCTTCTGCTCCTCCGACTGCTTGTCGGGCTGGCTTCTTGTCTGTACAAACATTTTGACATCATATAAGATCTCTCAAAAATCTAAAAAAAACGACTGAAAAATATTAGCGCGGACATTTGACAACGCTAATCATTTTCAAGTATTTACCAAGTTTGAGGTGTTTATCTCCATATCTCTGCAGATACTTATCAGACCTCGACGAAATTACCGTGGTACTACACTTGGGATATCTCGTTTCCAACAAAAAAAAGAACAATCAAAATCGGTTCATAAACGACGAAGTTATTTGCGAACAAACATTTTTTTGCAGTCGGTTAATGATAGCTTTCAGTACGTGTATAGCTTCTAAAAAAGAAGCTAAGAGGGTTCCGTACCCAAAGGGTAAAACGGGACCCTATTACTAAGACTCCGCTGTCCGTCTGTCTGTCTGTCTGTCTGTCCGTCTGTCACCAGGCTGTATCTCATGAACCGTGATAGTTAGACAGTTGAAATTTTCACAGATGATGTATTTCTGTTGCCGCTATAACAACAAATACAGAATAAAGTTAAAGATAATAGAGGGTTCCCCATACAAGAAACGTGTTTTTCGGCATTTCACGCCATCTATGAACGCTTAGTTAGGTAAACGTCCCATAGATGGCGTTATATTGAAATGTCGATCCCTTACACCTTTGTTAGACGTTAAATGGCGTTATAAGAAACAAAATGTTCATTAATTATTATTTTTTGCTGGCAAAAATTGATAGTGATATTTTTTGCTCGATCTTATAAAATACTGTAGTGTGGTACGGAACCCTACGAATGCGAGTCCGACTTGCACTTGGTCAGTTTTTATATTATAATAGCAGTGCCTCACGGTTTCACCCGCGTAGTTCCCGTTCCCGTGAGAATACGGGGATAAAATATAGCTTATTTTACTCGCTGATAATGTAGCTTTCCGTTACTGAAAGAATGTTTAAAATCGGTCCAGTAGTTTTTGAGTTAAATCGAAACAAATAATAATCTAATCTTTTTTCTTATAATATTAGTTTAAATAAAAGCATCTAGATGGCGCTAGAGTAGGTTGAATCTTCGAATAAATTTACTTATAATTTATTTGTAAGATTGAATAGCTCTCCTTGTTAATATTTCCTAAATGTATGAGATCCTGCATCGCGCAAACGATAAATGTAAGAGATCCTGCATCGCGCAAACGATAAATGTATGAGATCCTGCATCGCGCAAACGATAAATGTATGAGATCCTGCATCGCGCACACGATATTTCCGCGACGTTGGAAGTGGATGGAAATTAATAATTTAAATATAAATATAAACAAAACTAAACTTGAACATTTTGACTCATATAACACAAATCCAATTCCAATTTACAAAATGACAAAGTAGAATAATTAGATAAAGTAAAAAAAATAGGTATAGTAATAGACAGACACCTAAACTGGAAATCTCATGTCGATGAGGTGTGTCACAAACTTGAGCGCTACGTTTTTGCACTGAAAAGAATCAGACAAAGTCTCCAAAAAAGCCGCATTAATGGCATATCACGGCTATGTAGCATCCCTATGTAACTAATAGTAGTTACGGGATTATTATATGGGGAAATTCAGTGGAGGTGGAGAGAGCGTTGCGTGAGAGTTATTATGAGTAAGGCATGGTTCCTGGATTCATGCAGACCCCTTTTTAAAGCATGTAACATTCTTACTTTATCGTGCGTATACATCAGATATTTGACCTTTATGTAAAGACTTATCCAGAGTACTTTGTGAAACGATATGATATATTTACTCGACAAAATATAAAAAAGTTCAAAAATCTACTGTATCAGCCACCTTGTCACAAATATATTTATCATATAAAAAAAGTATTTAACATGTAATGTACTTTAAAAATAACAAACGTCAAAAATCAGTTAAACTCCATACAGAAACACCGGTTATAGTTATAGTTACGGTTAAAGGAAGATGGAGCAACTCAGCCTAAGTTGTTAGAAGGTAATTAATTTAATAAAACATTATGTTTCGTCCCGTGCTAATTTGATTTCTCGCCATTTTCACATCGCCTGTCCTTTGGCGTAATCAGTCTACGTGCGTTGTGACATTTGGGCTACATGTCATTTTTGACGTCTGTCACTTCGCGGCTGTCGAGTCATGGCGGTGTCGAATTGAATTACAGTCCGGCAAGTATAACTTGGCGCGGCTGTGCGCCACTGTGCTTTTACTTTGTACTTTGATAACAGTTTCTCTTAAACCACTTTTAATTACTTTTGGCATTATTGAACTATTTTAATGTAGTAGATTTATCTACAATAATGTCGCGGTAATCTCTCAAACGTCAAACTCACAGTTTCAAGAGAGCGGTATTAGTTCCAAAAACCACCACCGCCAAGTTATACCTGTGGGACTGTAACATCGCGCAGGAATTTTGCCTTTGCTTTAAACCAAAACTGAGATATTACAAGTTCTATTGTTGTTCACGACTCGAGCGCGGCCGTTCAGTTCCGTAAGCTCGTTCGGACGAGATAATTGTGGAAATCACCTTATTGTTAAACCAACTTATTGTGTTCTGCGCTTGTGGTCAACGAAGCTACGTTGGATTATCTTCACGGCGAGTTCAGGGAAGTACCTACACTTTTATTAATTAACTTGGTCAATTTAGTTGATAAGAAAAAGAAACCCCACTTGCATGTGATCCAGTCTCCACGACAGGTGAGATAACCTCTTAAGGTGGAAACTCACTAGAGCGGAGCAGCAGCGGAGCGGCGTGGCGCGACGGCGGAGCGGCGCGGCCAGAAAAATATTCATTCCACTGTTTCCTAAGAAATAAGACGCACTACGCGGCGCGGCGTAGTTGCCTCCTAGAGAATATTTTGTCGCATCGAACCGCGCCGCGCCGCTCCGCTGCTGCGCCGCTCTAGTGCGTTTCCATCTTTAACCTCACATTTTAAAACCTCAATTCTAACCCGTGTATCGCGGTAAAGTTGAACGGAAATCGGGGTACCACGTCATTCCACTACACAGCACGCTTCCACTCAAAAGGACGTGGTAATCCTCCTTTTGCAATTTCTGTAATCAACATTTTGGTAGCAGAAAGCGTGGTTGAAAATTTGTTGAAAACTTTTTTGAAAATTACTTGGCAAACGTTTCAGTACAATCCAGTAAACTAACTTTGGCGAAAAACATTAAATTTGGTTACTATATCAACTTATGGATATAATTGATTGATAGCTGTTTATAAAACAAAAAATATACGGTCGAATTGAGAAACCTCCTCCTTTTTTTGAAGTCTGTTAAAAATATTGCATATCACCGTTGAAATTTAATAATTGTAATTGAAATAGAATATAAAATAGGTAATTGTAAAAATACTTGAGATATTAACTTAATTAGACGTTCATATAAATCCATATATATTCATATAACAATATAAGGAGCTTGGTAGCAAGTCGGGCGGAACATTGACTTCTTGTATATTTGTGTAATTTGCTGGCATTTTGAATTGAGTCGATTATATGTACTGAGGTACACTGTACCGGTTGTGTTATGACAATATTAATAATTCAAACTGGTGATATAGATAAATAACTTGCAGTTTTACCCAAATTTGTCTGTTTGTTGATTCGTAATATAAAATTCGTACCTAGAGTGAGATGAGTGGAAGCGTGCTGCGTAGTGGAATGACGTGGTAATCCTCCGTCTGCATTACCCGTATTCAACACATTATGTGGCTGGCTTCAAAGAAACTACTTCTTTGACATAAAATAATTAATTGACTGTTGTAAAAATAACAATGTGACTAAATAGCTTATGTATTACACGCTGACTTATTTTAATATAAATGGTATTGTTTAAATTATTGTATATGCATATCTATAGAAAAATGTGAATATTTGCACGTCTGGATGCAGGCAGAATACTTGCACAAACCATATTTTTAAGAACCTAAATGTTAAACTGTATTCTTGCAAATAAATACAGGTTGGCAAAAAAGTCTTGCAACGGAACTATTTTTTTTCTGGCCTGGCAATAATCTAATCTGTGATAAAGTTTTCTATGTGAACTGTTTTCAGTGACTGAAAATTTATGAACAAAGATTTTTTGTGCAACTTAATAGTAGTATTTTAATATTTTCCGTAACCTACGCGACTTAAAGATGTTTTAACATGAATAAGACTATCCGTAGTTCCGCTAAAGAAGTAATTGTAAAGTTTACCGCCACTCTCTGCTATCGGGGTTACTAGTATATAGCAATAGTGGCGCCCCTATTTATTTCTACTCCATTTTGCCAACCTGTACTAGATTATGATTCTGATGCACTTTCTTCGTCATCAAACAAATCTTAAAATTTGAACTCGTTATAAAATGTTTTCTGTTTATAATATTAGTTTAGATATAGATAGATAGGCTAGCGTTTGACTACTGTAGTACTGTGTCACCTTGGTTGGTAAGTGATGATGCGGTCTAGGATGGAAGAATGAGATATTTCTTGAAATAGCAGTTCAAAGAGGACGTTTTTTTAGGGTTCCGTACCCAAAGGGTAAAACGGGACCCTATTACTAAGACTCCGCTGTCCGTCTGTCTGTCTGTCCGTCCGTCTGTCACCAGGCTGTATCTCATGAACCGTGATAGTTAGACAGTTGAAATTTTCACAGATGATGTATTTCTGTTGCCGCTATAACAACAAATACTAAAAACAGAATAAAGTTATAAATAATAGAGGGTCCCCATACAAGAAACGTGTTTTTTTTGGCAGTTCACGCTATCTATGAACGCTTAGTTAGGTAAACGTCCCATATATGGCGTTATATTGAAATGTCGATCCCTAACACCTTTGTTAGACGTTAGATGGCTTTATAAGAAATAAAATGTTTATTAATTATTATTTTTTGCTGGCGAAAAATAATAGTGATATTTTTTGCTCGATCTTATAAAATACTGTAGTGTGTTACGGAACCCTACGAGTGCGAGTCCGACTTGCACTTGGCCACTTTATTTTTTTTTATGCTGTTTTTTTTTTTTTATGCTATTTAGGCAAGCGTTTGACCACTATCTCACCTGATGTTAAGTGACGATGCGGTCGACGATGTATCACGCTTACCTAGTAGATACCTGTTCACTCGCGATTTGAAGGCCCCCGGGTTGTAGCTATCGGGAAACACAGACACCGGCAAGGAACTCCATCCGTCGCGGCAACCTAAAGACTAACTGACCTTTTTATCACGTTTATCGTTCTTGTTGTTGGAGTCAGGTTCACTGGAGTCGACAGAGTCAGACTGGTTGTCAGTCGACGACGATGACTCCTCACTGTCCGACGCGCTGTCCGACGTGCCGGAGTTAGATGACCTGGAGATATAAGATAGTTTAATAACTAAAACAACCGACTTCCATGCCGCGCGAGTTTCAGTTGCAAGTTTGAGACGTTTATCGTCATATCTCTGGAGATACCTATCAGATCTCGATGAAATTACAATGCGAACACCTTGGAGATAAACCCAACCTATGAAACAAGTAATATTAAAAAAAACCTTTTAAACACAAGGTTTTACATAACCTAGGACCAGCAGGGCTAGCATGGCAAGGGGACTATTTTGTCTCTCCACCTATCCGTGTTTTGTTTGGTGGAGAAGGCAAATTATAAGTTAAGTTTTTCGATAATTATAAACGCCCGCTGACTTCTAATCAAATTATTTTTTTAACTTTTTAATACGAAACGAAATCAAAACTCGGGGTTAAACTTCACCAAGCGTTTAATCTCCTCTCAGTGGCGAAAAACAGGGAAATAATGTTGTATTTCCCCCGGGGATAAGGCCATGCTAGCCCTGCAGGGTAAGTCAAGACAAATCCAACGAGCCCAAACACGACGGGTATAACATGTGTAGTTTAGGAGTGCCTTTGGCCACCTTCCAGCTCCATCATCAGATCAGCACCATGTCATCATAATATTGCATTGTCACGTGATATACACATGTATGCAAAATGTCAGCTCAATCGGTAACCGGGAAGTGGATCAAATTTAATTTGCAAGATTGGATGACAAACATCGGGACAGATTAAACTAAATAAAAGCTTGTAAAAATAACTTTCATATTTGTATTATTAAGGCCCAGTTTCACCGGTGCCTGATACAGTTATATATAGTTATCAGACAGATGACGCCATACATAAGTTGTCAAAAATCTGTCAGATATGTTCCTTATAATGCTATCAGGAACCGGTGAAACTGGCCCTAAGTATGATAAACGGAAATGAATACCTGTAATTAAATATTATGTATCTTAAAGTGTTACACACTTTATATTTTTTATTAATTTTTAAACCGACTTCCAAAAACAAAGGAGGTTTTCAATTCGTCTGTAAGTATGTTTTTTTTTTGTGTGTATGTTACGCGATTACTCCGTCAATTGTGAACCGATTCGAATTATTCTTTTTGTTATCGGTACGTTTCTGACGGGTACGTTTCCGAGGTGCTCCCATTGTAATTTTATCGAGATATGATAAGTGATACGAAGATAAACGTCTCAAACTTGCTACTGAAATTGACTCGCGGGGCATTGAAGTCGGTTGTTTTAGTTTTTAAACTTAATAATGTATTGTGTGTAACAATGTACCTGTAATTGTTGGTTTGCTTTGCCGGCTTGTCTTGCTTCTTCTCTTCGTTAGTGGTCTCCTCTCTGCAACAACAGATAAAATATTGTTTTAAAATTCTTCGATAATACATACTTGCTAATACAGTAGGGTAAAAGAGCCAAATTTTGGCACTGGACCTGCAGGGCTAGCATGGCCTTATCCCCGGGGGAAAGACAACATTATTTCCCTGTTTTTCGCCACTGACAGGAGATCAACTCAACAATGTAATCGCTTGGTGAAGTTTAACCCCGAGTTTTGATTTTGTTTCGTATTAAATAGTTTAAAAAAATAATTAATTAAAAGTCAGCGGGCGTTTATAATTGTCGAAAAACTTTACTTATAGTTTGCCTTCTCCACCAAACAAAACACGGATAGGTGGAAAGACAAAATAGTCCCCTTGCCATGCTGGCCCTGCTGTTATTAGCACCCAAATAGTTATTGTAGGTGATTTTTAGATTTCCAAGTATTACAAACGAAAGAACAAGACTTAGCGTGTTTACCAGCCTCGACCACATCACGTACCACCAGGCGAGATGGTGGTCAACGCTAGCTTATCGGATATTAAATAAACTGGTCAAGTGCAAGTCGGACTCGCACTCGTAGGGTTCCATACCACAGTACAAAATTTTATCATATCGAGCAAAATATACTGAAAAAATCACGTTCCTTTTACCCTAACTTTTAATAAAATTTCAATGTTCTTGTTTTGTTGTCATAGCAACTGTAATATTATGGTCGGGAATTCGTATTCCCGATAACTGTGTGAAATTTTCAAGTGTTTAAAACTCTGTAAAAAGGTCAAGTCAAAAGTCAAAGCATTTATTCAGTATATGGGCAAATTAAAAATGTGCACTTACACTCGTTAAATTACATTAAATAGATCTTATTAAATAATAATTATTATAAATATAACAGAAACATCTCGCACAGGCTCGCACTTGGCCAGTTTTATTTAATGGATGTAACAATCCCTTTACAAAGTCAAAGTCAAAGCATTTATTCAGTATATGGGCAAATTAAAAATTTGCACTTACACACGTCAAATAACATTAAACAGATCATATTCAATAAAAAAATATTATAGATATAACAGAAACATAACTTATTGCTTTGAATTTACAAAAAAAAAAACAAAGGTATTGAGCCATTCAGCTTTCATGTAGACGTCGCACGTCACACTTAAAACAAATGTTTAATTCCCCTGATTAATGTAGGGTTGCCAACCGTACTATTACGTGCGCCCGCAACCCAGTGCATGTTTCAGTACTTCAGACATTTATCCAAAAAATTGTAAAATAATGAAACGTAATAGATAAATAAAACGCAGACTAATTGCAGTACAAATCATGTTCCGAATGGAACTGATTGTCCGACTATCACTCAATGTCGCGGAACGACTTCAAAAAAAGGAGGATGTTTCTCAATTCGACCGTATATATATATTTTTTTATGTTTGTTCGCGGATAACTTCGTCGTTTATGAACCGATTTTGATTATTATTTTTTTTATTCTGTTAGAATGTAATCTATTTTGTGAACGCAGCCATATCGGTGTCTGTCATATGTCAATGTTAGTCTATGTCTATGACACTTGTTAATGCTCTCTCTGCTCTGTTCCTATTATATCGTGAATTCATGTACAGTTTAATAAATACACTAAACGGGTGTATCTCTTTTATTTACGCAAATATTAACGTCATATTCGAAAGGAGATATCTCAAGTGTGGTACGGTGGTAATTTTATCGAGGTCTGATAAGTATCTCCAGAGATATTGAGATAAACATCTCAAAATTGGTACTGAAAATGAATAGCGCGGCATTGAAGTCGGTTCTTTTTTAGTTTTTAAACGATATTATTACATTATTTTATTTTTAGTATTTTTGTTATACCGTTCATAGTATACGTACATACATACTATGTGAAAATTTCAAGTATCTAGTTTCTTTAGGGTTCCGTACCTCAAAAGGTAAAAAAAGGAACCCTTAACTTTCTTGTCCGTCTGTCTGTCTGTCCGTGTCTCACTACCTACTTTTTCAGAAACAGATGGACTTAGCAAGTTGAAATTTATATAAGATACAGAAGTCTATAGTCCCTATTAGGTGTATAAAAATCAAGGTCCTGAGTCATCACGATAAAAAGATATGGGCAAATTTAGATTTTTGCGAAAAGTTGTAAATACCAAAATTTACCTTAATTTTCAACTTTTTTATTTTTCGGAATTTTTCCTTCATTTGTGCTGTAAGTACCTTGCTTTTGACCAAAATTGACAATTCTAGGTCAACCAGAAGTACCCTTTAGGTTTTGGGTCGAAAACCTATAGGGTACTTCTCGTTGACCTAGAATCATAAAATTTTGCAAGCAGCAAGGTCTTACAGCACAAATAAAGGAATAAATCCAAAAAATAAAAAAAATTGAAAATTAAAGGGTGTCCCCATACATACTACATAGTTTCGCCAATTAAGATAGGCCTCTGAGTTATATGAGCGCTCATACAATTTAGAGGTCTAGCTTAATTGATACTAACCAACGTTGGTACGGAAGCCTCGGTGGGCGAGTCTAACTCGACTTGGCCGGTTTTATTATTTTTATATCTTATAGGCTAGCGTTTGACCACTATCTCACCTGTTGGTAAGTGATGATGCGATCGAAGATGGTAAGCATGCTAGGCCTAGAATGAGAACTGGCTCTCAAGGATAGCTGCCGGAACACATTAGATGTTTGGCGACAGATTTTCTAACTTGAGGGTGGTAGCTGGCCAAGCGGACACTAGATAGTGTCCTACCACCATGCGGGGGTTGTTGGTTTCTTAACGATGTTTTTCCTTCACCGGAGGGCCACTGTGAGAAGCGCACATACATTTTTCGATAGAAAATCCATTGGTGTACGGCGGGGTTTGAACTCGGTCCCTCTGGCATCAAAGCCGACCGTTATCCCGATTACGCCACCGGGCCCTCTAAACCTCTAAGGCCACTTACTCGTCAGAAGATTCCTCGTCGCTGCTGGAGCCGTCTTCAGAAGACGAGCCCGATGCTGAGCCGCTGCTCTCCGGCTCCGAGTAGAACGTCTTGTTCTTCTACAAAACATATAATCAGTATTATTTATTTGCAACATATATATATCTATATGTCGGAGGAAGCTATGAGTCGGGTTGATTGTTGTTTGCGTGCATAACGCACAATACAATTTGTTTACATTTTAATTACTTTTATAATTCTTAATTTGATTTGTTACATTTTTCTATAACTTAAAAACCTTACTAATGTTATAAAAGTAATGACATTGTAATTTACTGAACGACCAATCAGAGCAGAGCAGGTGCCTCGAGCGAGGTCGAGGCGCCATCTTTACTTGAGGGTAGCCGACAGTTTGAGAGGCACATTTGTGTGGTAGCCACTGATCGAGTTGGATCATTGTGGAGAGCGTATTTGTTCGTTGTTTAAAGTAAGATCGGTGCCTTGAACTCGCTGCTCAGTCTTCGATATTATTGTGAAGTAACAAATGTTGTTTAAATTGAATTAAATAGTGTGAAACAGTGATAATTGTGTTTTGTGCTCGCATCTTACCCTGATGACGCCCACTAGGCCCGCAACCACTACATGACGATGTCCACGGGAACGATAGTTCTCCGACTTATATATATATAACATTTAATTTACTATTTTTTATTTAATTTAATCATTTACTTTAATAAAATTAAATTAAAATTAACTTTTCTCCATAAGAACCTTCTCTTAACAATAACAAACACAACAAAAAAAGAATAAGCAAAATCGGTCCAGCCGTTCACGCGTGATGCCGTGACCAAGGTAAACATGAATTAAATTTTCATCATTATCAAGACACGTCACTGAGCCCGATCTTCGGCTCTTTTTCGAACAGAAATATATATTACTAGCAGCTCGCCCCGGCTTCGCACGGGTAGAACATATATGCCTACAAAATTTGCATCAGTTTGTTGCATCGAATATAAAATATGAACATATTTAACAACCATCGTCATATTTCATCCAATTTACACAAAACCTTAACGAATTATGCACCTAAACCTTCCTCATAAACACTCTGGCTATTGGTGAAAACCGCATGATAATCCGTTCAGTACCTATTGAGATTATTGCGAACAGACAGACAGACGCAGTGATGAACTTTGTTTTATAATACTTACGCAGTGATATTGGACGGCCCTTTGGCGTAAAGGATAGTTACCCTGATTCTGACCCGACGGTCGTTGGTTCTAATCATAGCTATATACCTGCCAATGAAAGTTTTATGTGAATTCATGAATCATGAGTTTTCGTACAATGGTAGTGGGATCATTAAATCTACCAAAAAGTAGCTTACCACCAAGGAGAACATCTGCCGCCGTAACCTTACGGCGTTCCCCAACGCAAAATGTAGGGGTAATATACGTTTAACGTGTGTATCCGTGTGTCTGTCTGTAGCATCTTAGCACCTAACCGGATGAACCGATTTTGTTTTTATTATTGATAGTTTTTTTTTTTGTTTGATAGATGTCTTCATCGAGACTTTTCTTAGCTTTGATTCGTGAAAATTCGTTCAATCGTTATAAAACTATGAGCTTTTTTCTAGTTAATTGTGCCATGAAATCAACTTTCATAGGTCTGATCAATTCGAAAATCTTCTTCTTCGACGATATTGTAAGAACATGGAAGCATTGACCTGATGCTGGGACATCTCCTGGACTCTACAGAATACTCAAATCCTCACCAACTTACAGCTCAGATTTTAAATATCGTGTTTAGAGTCATTGGAATGCTTTTAATGAAAAGATTATACATAGATCAGTCGGGGTGGTTTAAAATATTATATTATTATACATATATAGATGAATATTATTTTATACCATAGATCATATTATTATACTATATTGACTTCAAATTGATTGTGATCGGTGGGGATCTACAGCATAGCTAAGCTTATATTAATATGTTCGTAGTAACTATGACCTAATCTGTGGTTTCACTGCATATATTTTATTAATTTTGCGATGCGTGTATGTGAAATTCGTGATATCTTCTAGAGTTTTCATTTGAATAATATACTGTAAAGGACAATTTTAATCTATAATATGTGGCCAAGCTTATTAACGTAATTATTTGGATAAGGATTAATACTATATACTTGAAAATAGCCTTGGAAGTTATGTAATATTTTTTAACAAAAATTTTAAGATTAAAATGGTTACTGTGAGTCAACCTTAAGAGATAGACATATGCTGTCGCGGACTTTTTTGTAGGTCTTATTAAGTAGTACAACTCTTGTATAGAATATTCTTTTATCTATTTTCAATTAAGCAGCGTTCGTAAGAAACGTGTTTTTTCGGCCGTTTTTTGCCGACTTACGTTGCAAATTAGGTCTCCACGAATGTACCTTTGATTTAAACAGGATAATATATAGCCTATTTTCATTCCGAAAGACCATTCTATGTATTAGTGAAAGAATTTTTCAAATCGGTTCAGTAGTTTTTGAGCCAAATCATTACAAACATACAAAAATACAAATGTTCTCTCTTTATAATATTAGTATAGAAGTATAGATAATATATTCGGTTAATATAGACGGAGTTCTGGGTAACATACATAACAAGTGAATATTATTGAAAAGTACATAAAACCCGACTGTGTGCAAAAAAACTTATTAGCATTTCCTATTCCAAACTACAATAAAACATAAGTTATTTTTATATTCGTATAATCACCGTTAAAAATTCTTTATTTTGATAACATTATTTTTTTTAGATTACTTTTTTGGCGCTAAAAATCCTTATTTTAGATTGTTTTAACTTTGATGTTGTACCCAGTGTCACTCTCACGACTAAGAAAAATCTATTGGCGCCACTCACATAAAAATACGACAAGCCGTTTAGGCTCTAAGGCGTGCCAGAGAAATATACACACATACACTCGAAAAAACATAATCCTCTTTCTTTCGTAGTCGGATAAAAAAAGTCAAGAATCGAAGAAAAAGAAAAAAAAGTACAATTGAGAACCTCCTTGTGAGATGGTGTTTCCTATGACCTATAAAAAATATATAGATATAATAAAAATGCTTACACGGCCCGAGTGTGCCACCGGCGGGCCGCAGTCGAGTGCGGGCGGCGGGTCGCGCAGCGTTGCGGGCAGCGCGGCGCGCGGTGCGGCAGGTAACGGTCTGTAGCCGCCGGCTGCCACGCCTATGTACTGAGACAGTGTGCCGATCGTGAACTGTTGACGATCTGCGAACAATTATTAAGATATTGTTAAACACAATCCAAAATTTCATCGTACCGACGGGACTCGAACCCGCACCCCCCGGATTACACGTCCAGGTGCTCTGCCAATTAAGCCACGGTTCGATACATCGATACAACGAAATTAGTGGATTGCATTTGTTATCCCAATTATGCATTTAACAATTTACAAAAAAAAAAAAAAGTGTGAGACACTTCAAAGAAACATAATATTTAATTATTCAGATAGTTTAACAACTAAAACAACCGACTTCCACGCCGCGCGACTCAGTTTCAGAAGCAAGTTTGAGACGTTTATCTTCATATTTCTGGAGATACTTGTCAGATCTCGATGAAATTACAATGGGACCATCTTGGAAATGTACCCTGCCAAATAAAAAAGTGCGTGCGTCCTACCTGTTATGACATACGGAGCCGAGCCGACTCACGGTTCGACTGGTCCACCAGTTCATAGTCGCTCAGCGAGCTATGGAGAGAGCTATGCTCAGTATTTCTCTGCGGGATCGAATCCGGAACGAAGTAATTCGCCAGAGAACTAAAGTGATCGACATAGCTCAACGGATTAGTAAACTGAAGTGGCAGTGGGCTGGTTATATCTGCCGTAGGACCGATAACCGTTGCGGCAGACTGGTTCTAGATTGGAGACCGCGAATCGGCAAACGTAGAGTAGGACGCCCTGTGACTAGGTGGAGCGACGACATTCGCAAAGCGGTGGGCAGTGAATGGAAGCAAAGAGCCGAAGACCAGGCTCAGTGGCGTGTCTTGGGGGAGGCCTATGTCCAGCAGTGGACTGATACCGGCTGATAATGAAATAAAAAAGAATCGTCAAAATCGGTTCACAAACAAAAAGTTATCTGCGAACCCAAACATATAATACATTGGCGCGAAGGCGTTATTACACTCCCAATACATAATCATTCATTATTAAGAGCTAGAGTAATTCATTTGAATGTTTATTTGACCTTTTTAAGTTTATTGAATCCATTTGAGATTATTAAAATATTTAATTTACTTACTTCATTATGTATTACCAAAATTACTTCATTGTTATTTCTAAATTCATTTTATGATTTGTAATTAAGCTTCAGACTCGAAGAAACATTTTAAGCGCACAAACATTTTAAAAGTGAACTCAACGAGCTGAACTTTTGTTGGTGATCGCATAGTGTCGAACTTGGTCAGCAATCAGTATACTAATTCAATTGGCTAAATAAGAAGACTGCAATACTTTGTTTGACACTGACTTTGACATTAGAGACGTCAACAGACAGCCAACCTGAAGAAAATAAAAACTGAGACATTGTCATCTATATTTAGTCTGCCTGTGGACATTGTGAAAAATACTGTCGAGCTAACAAGATGTAATATGGAAATGAAAATAAAAGGAGAAATATTAAACAAGTATTAAATCACCAGCATCTGACTATCATTCCGTCGGCTACCCAAAGGCAAAGTATAATACTTGGTATAAATACGGCTGCCCGATGCTCCTCACCTTCGAGCCCTGCCCTGAGCTGTACGGAGCTCCCAACATTGCTGTGTACTTGTAATATTTATGTTGTATTGTAACCACATAAAGTTACTTGATATATTTGAACAGAAGACTTTCTTTTCAAGACTTCCACTATGGGTGATCGTCAATGACGACGAACGTAAAACGACACTGTAAAAACATTCGTGGGGTACCTCCCTCGTCATTTATACGGTCGAATTGAGAAACCTCATCTTTTTATTAAGTCGGACGGTGAAAACAATTATTTCGTTTATCAAAACATTGTGAACGTATCACGTAGCGATGCGCAAAGTAAATCTTTTGAAAGATAAGATATTTATAAATCTTTTCACTCAAAAGATTTAAATCACTCTTTTAAATCTTTAAATCTTCGAACTGTTTAGGTTCAATGTGATTTAAAAGTGAGTGATCATCACGCTCTCTAGTAAATCAGATTTAATCTGATTTAAAAATGCGTACACAAACAACTGAACGAATTGCACTTTATTTTGAGGAATAGAAAGAATAGTTTTCCGTGCTTTCCTTCCACAGTGTCTAACGACCGACGTACGCATGCGCGAGCTTGCCAATCATTCATCATTCTCTCTCTTTTCAAATCAAAATACCCAGCTATAGTCGTCTCACTCAACATTTTGCATGCTTCAATTGATCTATATTGAAACCTAAAAGTAGCGATTTAAAGATGTATTTGCAAAACGTGTGATTTACTGATGTAGAAAAAGATATAATCTTTTTCTAAGATGAACATCTTTTCTGTAACTCACTCCTTAGTTACACATGTCTAGTATCACGACCAGCCTCCTAATCACGAAATTTGACAATTGAATATTGAATGAACTAAATGACGGGGGCACAGCTGTGCAGGCTGTATAGCTCCATCTCATTTTCATTCAGGTTCATAAGCCTGCAAATCGGATAAAATATAATTTATAATAACCAATTTTTTTTTTAAATATATTTATATCTTAGGAAAATGTAGGTATTTACTACAACTTGCTAGGTCCACCCGTTCCTGAGAAAATCGATGGTGACACACGGACAGACAGACGGACAGAAAGACGGACAAGAAAGTGATCTTATAAGGGTTCCTTTTTACCTTTTGACGTACGGAACCCTATAAACGAAGTAGAGACTAACCTTTGAAGAAGAGACCTTGAAGAGACTGAAGAAAATCAAATCAAAGCATTTATTAGGGTTCCGTTGCCGAATGGCAAAAAACGGAATCCTTATAGATTCGTCATATCTGTCTGTTCGTCCGTTTCGTCTGTCACAGCTATTTTATTCCGAAACTATTAAGATTACAGAATTATTCTTATTACGTTAGGTAGATGTATTCTGTGAACCGCTTTTCGATTTTTATACAAAAATATAAACCAAACCTGTACGTAGGTCTTTAAAAATGACATTGAGGTTCTTAAACACATTTTTTCAAAGTCAATAATTTAAAAGATAGGCACGTCTAAAGTGTTCAAATGTGCCCCCCCCCCCCCTCCCCCCTCTTAACTTTTAAAGTAAGGGAGTGAAAAATCTAGAAAAAGTATATTCTGTAGATCTCAATAAAAACTTTCAACGAAAATTGGTTTGAACGAAATACAGTCAGCAGTTTTTGAGATACAGCGACCGATGACAACCAAAGTTAATTTTTTGGTTGCGAAAAATCATAGTTATAGAATACTCTACTGTGTTACGGAATCCTACGAGTGCGAGTCCGACTTGCACTTGGCCAGTTTATTGAGCATGTAGGCGCAATTAATATACGCAAATATACACGTCAAAATCATAAAATAAATCAATTATCAGCTGTCAAGTAGGGTTGCCAACCATACACGTACCTGTGTGTTTCAGTACTTCAGACAATTTGTAACCGACTTCACAAAAAAGGAGGAGGTTCTCAATTCGTCTGTACGTTTTTTTTTGTGTGTATTATATTAATAAATAAGTGAAATAGTGAAACACAACTCAAAGAAACGCATACGAAGAACCTTAGAAGTACAGACTGACCTTTGAAGCTGCTCTCGACAGTCGGCTTGGGTTTGTCCGGCGTGAAGATGTGAGCGGCAAATGCAGCGAGCTGGGAGCCAGGGTCGAGGAACCGGCGCAGTAACCTGGCGCGGTCTCGCACGTCGTAGCTGGCGTCGTACCGAGCTACCGACACCACGTAGCGACACACCGGCAGCGTGTCTGGTTGTGTGATGGACAGCTTTACTGCTAGAGATAGCAGCTGGAGCTTTACTAGCTCGTCCTGGAGGAGGGAGCGGATATTTAAGAGCGTGATCAGACTAAGAGCTATAAGCTCCCATAAATAGTAGGAGCTTATTATATGGCTGTTCTGCTGGAACTTTACTTGCTCGTCTTAGAGAAGAGAGTTGAAGTATATCCGTGTGTTTAATATTATATGGCTGTTCTGCTGGAACTTTACTTGCTCGTGTTAGAGAAGAGAGTTGAAGTATAGCCGTGTGTTTAATATTATATGGCTGTTCTGCTGGAACTTTACTTGCTCGTCTTAGAGAAGAGAGTTGAAGTATAGCCGTGTGTTTAATATTATATGGCTGTTCTGCTGGAACTTTACTTGCTCGTCTTAGAGAAGAGAGTTGAAGTATAGCCGTGTGTTTAATATTATATGGCTGTTCTGCTGGAACTTTACTTGCTCGTCTTAGAGAAGAGAGTTGAAGTATAGCCGTGTGTTTAATATTATATGGCTGTTCTGCTGGAACTTTACTTGCTCGTCTTAGAGAAGAGAGTTGAAGTATATCCGTGTGTTTATTATTATATGGCTGTTCTGCTGGAACTTTACTTGCTCGTCTTAGAGAAGAGAGTTGAAGTATAGCCGTGTGTTTATTATTATATGGCTGTTCTGCGGGAACTTTACTTGCTCGTCTTAGAGAAGAGAGTTGAAGTATATCCGTGTGTTTATTATTATATGGCTGTTCTGCTGGAACTTTACTTGCTCGTCTTAGAGAAGAGAGTTGAAGTATATCCGTGTGTTTATTATTATATGGCTGTTCTGCTGGAACTTTACTTGCTCGTCTTAGAGAAGAGAGTTGAAGTATATCCGTGTGTTTATTATTATATGGCTGTTCTGCGGGAACTTTACTTGCTCGTCTTAGAGAAGAGAGTTGAAGTATATCCGTGTGTTTATTATTATATGGCTGTTCTGCTGGAACTTTACTTGCTCGTCTTAGAGAAGAGAGTTGAAGTATATCCGTGTGTTTATTATTATATGGCTGTTCTGCTGGAACTTTACTTGCTCGTCTTAGAGAAGAGAGTTGAAGTATATCCGTGTGTTTATTATTATATGGCTGTTCTGCTGGAACTTTACTTGCTCGTCTTAGAGAAGAGAGTTGAAGTATATCCGTGTGTTTATTATTATATGGCTGTTCTGCTGGAACTTTACTTGCTCGTCTTAGAGAAGAGAGTTGAAGTATAGCCGTGTGTTTATTATTATATGGCTGTTCTGCTGGAACTTTACTTGCTCGTCTTAGAGAAGAGAGTTGAAGTATATCCGTGTGTTTATTATTATATGGCTGTTCTGCTGGAACTTTACTTGCTCGTCTTAGAGAAGAGAGTTGAAGTATATCCGTGTGTTTATTATTATATGGCTGTTCTGCTGGAACTTTACTTGCTCGTCTTAGAGAAGAGAGTTGAAGTATAGCCGTGTGTTTATTCACACTAACTATAAATTTTACTGACAATGAAGTTGTGATGACGCAAGTTAAATTTTTCCACATAAAATTAGAGACAGACAATATATGTATTTTACGTAGGATGGTCGATTGATTATCATCGATTGATCCCCAACATTACAGATAATATTTAAAAGCGACATCAGAGTGAGAGCTGTAAGCTTTCATAGGTGATAGGAGCATATTATATGGATGTTCTACCTGACTTGCTACCAAAAAGAAACTTAACATCTAGGAGAAAATCTGCCTCCATGTGTTCTTGCAGCACACAGCCCTTGAGAGTCAGAGTATATTATATCACATCATCGCTTACCAGTACCACCGGCGAGATAGGGGTCAAAAGCTAGCTTATAAGTCATACATAAACCAATTCATCTCTCATATGCCGGAACGAGTCTAACCACGCGAGACCTAGTAGAATTTTAAAAGAGTCTAGAATCCCAACATAATTATGAGAGGTACGAAAACAGACTATGGGACACGTCCATAAGTGACGGCTGACAACTGTTTCTGAGTGGACGGTCGTTTGGGATTCTGGCAGGCACAGATATCGTATAGTTACTAGTATGCTACGTTGTATTTGTTGCATGACTCCATTTGCGGCATCCCTTATAGATAGCCTTTGTAACAAAACTTGACACAATTGACATATCATCATCGTCAGCCTGTGACAATCCACTGTTGGACATAGGCCTCATTGACATAAAATCTGCCGCCATAATCCTACGGTGTTCCGACAGCACAGCTCTCGGGAATCATTCCATTCTAGGCCTAGCGTGTTCGCTATCCTTGACCATCATTATCAATACCAAAGTCATATAAATGCAAAAGTCTTACAAAGATATTAAGTGTGTAACACTTTAAAAGAAACATAATATTTGATTTACGCAGTGCAACATCTCTCGTCGGATTTGAAAACTGTAATGATTTCTTCCGAATGATTAACTTACGTAATAAGTAGTCATAGATGGCGCCACCAATGCATAATTGGGTTAACAAATGCAATCCACTAATTTCGTCGTAACGTCACTTCGCACCATGGCTTAATTGGCAAAGCACCGGAACATGTTATTCTGGAGGTTGCGGGTTCAAGTCCCGTTGGTACGATGAAATTTTGGATTGTGTTTAACAATTTACAAAAATGCAAAAGTCTGTTTGTGTATTTGTTGTTTGGGACTTCTTCACGGTCAAACGACTGGACAGAGGCTGGATTTTGCATAGGGATAGGCAGTACTTATTAATGAATAAGACCATAGGATACTCTTTGACGCGGGCGAAGCCGCGGGACTCAGCTAGTTTTATACGATAGATCGAACTATATTGACAATCAAACAATCAAATGTCATTTGTTAAATGTTTTCACACAACTTTTCCTTATTTTACAGTTCATATTCATGGGCGCCTCTATTTCGGATACATTGTCGCATCCTGATGACATTTCATGCTTTACCTATTGTTTTATTTTACTTTTTATTGTAAATTATCTTCTACACTTCTACAATATTTTTTTTAGATATTCTTTAGAGAAAAATAAACTTGCTAATATTTTTTTAAATTTTAACTTTCACTTCTCTTCTACGGTCTATTCAACTAACTTATGCACTATTTTGATTATTAACGCGTTAAAGCATCTTATTACACAAGTATAAATGCAACAACAATAATAATAAGACACGTAAAAAAAACACAAATCAATGTAGTAGCATAAAAATCGGCAATTTTCAAAAAAAAAAAGTCGTATATCTCGAAAAGGGTTAAGTTTAGGGTGGGGTGTTTCATAGAGAAATAAGTCAGAAATGACGGGTACTCCACGCCCTTCACGGATCTAGGACGACTTCTCCTGTAACCCTGTATATTGGTACTCAATTTCTCCGCTCTTTTTGTCAACCGATTTTTAGGTATGTCAGGATCGAAGCATGTGGAAAGAAAGTAGTCTCTGCTTACCCCACTGGGGAAAAGTCGTGATTTTATGTATGTGTTTGTATGAATGATGAGAGAATAACGATGATGGGTACCTGATCAGCGAAGGTGGCGGCCATGTGGGCGAGACAGGCGGCCGCGCGCGGGTGCTTCGCCCCGTGCTCCGCCACCAGCCACACGGCGGCTGCGCGCGCGTTCGGAGCCAGTCTGATGGACAATCAATTACATTCCGATCATTATATGTACTGCGAAGGCCGTAGAGAGATAAATCTACAAAGCTTTGGGTAACGTGGCCACATGAAATAGAACTTAGAAGATTATAACGTAACCATATATGTATATAGAACCTAGTGATACAAAGCAAAAAAAAATTATAGCTTTGTCTTTTTCCGTTACATGCAATAACTCCATACTATATCCTTTTTCACGTGGGACTGGGAAGGCGATGGAGTTACCCGCAGTCTATTCATTTCTCTGTCGGCGTAGACGGAATATTAAATAGACAAGACACTAGCGTATGCGAATGACATAGCTATGGAGATATAACCCAAACAAATTGATGAACACGTGCTACATATGCCAGCTATAATATAACTACACAATGTCATTTGGTCAGGTCATACATGACAGCGGTTGAAAGGTATTTGTGGAGTCACAAAAGCTGGATTCAACCAAGAAAATCGCATATACAGAGAAGGATAAAACATTTTTGTCCGTCTCGCTCTCTCTTACTACTGATTGTATAGTTTTATCCTTCTCATATTATTATTGTTATTTCAATGCCAGGTCCATTTTATATTACTCCGTCCACGATGTATAATCATCAGTATGCTTTTTGGAGTTTACTTCTTATGAATCGATTTTCACATATAAGCCCGGGGTATGAAAATTCATGAGGAGTAAAAGGAGTGACGTTATGTTACGATATGTTGAGTTTCGTGCGTATGGAGACTATTCACGTCTATAGTATTATTTGTTAGTTAGTAGTTTCTTATTGTTTTAATATTTGAATGCCTAATGACCCAGACTGTAATGAGTACAACAAGCATTATCATCTGTGCATATTTTAATTCACCTATATCCTGCCAAATAAATGATTTGATTTGATAGTATCCATATTCGTATACTGGAGTTTACACCTTAATAAACGATTTTCATATTTAACCCCCTTGACCTTGACCTACCTCCTCGACCTTGACCTTGACCTCAATAATAAGAGAAAGCTCCAGTCGTGCGTCGGAGCTGACACACTTTGTTTAAGGTTGTGTTTCGCTATTTCACATAAAAAAAAAAAAAAAAAATAGTCTGGAGTACTAAAACATAGATGTGCGTGTAATAGTATGGCCATGCACGATTTTCGACCACATCATCGCTTACCATCAGGCGAGACAGTGGTAAAACGCTAGCCTATCAGATATAAACAAAAAACATGCCTGGATTCAAATTAATATAAAAAAACTGGCCAAGCGCAAGTCGGACTCGCACTCGTAGGGTTCCGTAACACAGTTAAGTATTCCATAACTATGATTTTTCGCAACTACAAAATTAACTTTAAACTTTAAAGTTATCTTTGCGGTCGCCATATCTCTAAAACTGCTGACTGTATCTCGTTCAAACCAATTTTCGTTGTTGGTTTTTATTGAGATCTACAGCATATATTTTTTTAGATTTTCACTCCCATACTTTAAAAGTTAGAGGGGGGGGGGGGGGAACCCATTTTACCACTTTAGACGCGCCTATCTTTCATATGATTGACTTTGAGAAAAAATGATTTTAAGAACCTCAATGCCATTTTTAAAGACCTATCCATAGACACCCCACCCCACACGTATAGGTATGAGAATTTTTTTTTTTTAATCATGTAATGGGACATGGAAATGATACAAAAAAAAATTTACCTTTAACTACCCTAAAATAGTACCTTTAGTCGAATTTTCTCGGCCTAGGTTTCAAGCGTATCCGTCGCTCTTCCTCGGAAGTGAGGTCACGCGGTGAGATCGCGATGTGCACAAGGTGCGTGAATTACAGCCGGTATATAAACAATAATAATGTTACAAATACACGATAATTTTATGTAAATTGTTTACCTGTGAAATAAACTATTATAATGTTGGTGAGTATACCTGTCAGTCCGCAGCAACTTGGCCGCCCTAGCGACGGCCGCCTTGGCCGAGGCTGCACCTCCTCCCACCACCCGCTTCACCACCACCACCGCCTCGCACACCACCCACTCTGCAATCATACATTACACAATACATTATTGACTGAGCGAGCGAAGCGTTTTTGTTCGCCTAAGCCAAAAATGTTTTTTTTTTAGAATAGAATAAATTTATTGCAAAAATAAACTGGCCAAGTGCAAATTGGACTCGCACTCGTAGGGTTCCGTAATCCGTACCACACTACAGTATTTAATAAGATCGAGCAAAAAATACCACTATAATTTTTCGCCAGCAAAAAATAATAATTAATAAGCATTTTGGTTCTTATAACGCCATCTAACGTCTAACAAAGGTGTTAGGGATCGACATTTCAATATAACGCCATCTATGGGATGTTTACCTAACTAAGCGTTCATAGTTGGCGTGAAATGCCGAAAAAAACACGTTTCTTGTATGGGAACCCTCTATTATCTTTAACTTTATTCTGTTTTTAGTATTTGTTGTTATAGCGGCAACCGAAATACATCATCTGTGAAAATTTCAACTGTCTTACTATCACGGTTCATGAGATACAGCCTGGTGACAGACGGACAGACAGACATACAGACAGACAGACAGACAGACAGACGGACAGCGGAGTCTTAGTAATAGGGTCCCGTTTTACCCTTTGGGTACGGAACCCTAAAAACTGTGTACAAAAGATCTTAAATATAAATATACTAATAAATATCTTAAATATAAATAATGTTGATATTTAGGTATCAACAGTTTGTTCATTTCGAACATACAATAAAAAAAAAAATATATTGTATGTTCCTTTATTTTTCCTTTATTCCGGATGTTCTGTTCTCGCATATAGGTCGTATTTTATCAACCGATTTTGACGAAAATTGACACAGTTGCGAGTTCCTGAATTTATTTACGTGTTTTTTTTCTTATTTGAAAGGAATATAGGGGGGAAAGGGGAGAAGTTTGCTAAAGTGTTATTTATCGACGGATTTCAATCCAAATTGGGAAGGCACACTAAGGACTTCATTCTACACAAGACGTTGCGAAAAAAATGTCAAGGGGGAGTGGAGGGGGAGAGGATGAAGTTTGCTGTAGCGTTATATATGGACGGCTTTCAATTTTTATAAGGGCACGCGAGGTGTACTTTTCTCACAGAACTAAAAACTGTGAATTCTATTAAACGTAATTCAACAACCCGCACTAAACGTTTTGGTCAGACGCCACTGACTGACTTGACTCCTACCTATTACGGTTTAAAAGACTCAGCCATCTGACAGACGGACGGACGGACAGGCAGCAATTTCAATAATAGACATTTTAGGACTATAAATATATCAACAAATCATAAACTTATTCTGTTCATTTGTTCATTTCATCTTTTCTCTCTTTCTTCTACCTGTCTCTTACTGTCACATAGCAAAAGTATTGCTATTCGGATACTTTTTAGTTTACCTGTCTGACCCCCCGGAGGGGGGCCCTCCCCCTCTTTTCATTTGTCAAACAACATACGGTAAGGAAGTTCAAATAAACTGGCCAAGTGCAAGTCGGACTCGCACTCGTAGGGTTCTGTACAACACTACAGTATTTTATAAGATCGACCAAAAAATACCACTATAATTTTTTGCCAGCAAAAAATAATAATTAATAAACATTTTATTTCTTATAACCTCATCTAACGTCTAACAAAAGTGTAAGGGATCGACATTTCAATATAACGCCATCTATGGGACGTTTACCTAAGCGTTCATAGATGGCGTTATATTGAAATGCCAAAAAAACACGTTTATTATGTTATATATATATATATATATATGTTATTCTGTTTTTAGTATTTGTTGTTATAGCGGCAAGAGAAATACATCATCTGTGAAAATTTTAACCGTCTAACTATCACGGTTCATGAGATACAGCCTGGTGACAGACGGACAGACAGACAGACAGACAGACGGACAGCGGAGTCTCATTAATAGGGTCCCGTTGGTACCCTTTGGGTTCGGAACCCCTTACAAAAAAATGTATTAAATCTTACCATCTTTACTAGACAGCAGATGCAACAATCCGTTCAAGCAAGTCTCAGTTTCCGTGGATATATTGACGGCCAGTCTGCCGATCGCCTGTATAGTATGCGCCGCGAAGGTCTTATCGCTGGATGTAACGTAGGTCTGGAACTCTCGGAGCACGACCGCCGCGCTGGCTTCCGTCGCCAGGTTTGTGAGGATCTCCAACTTGAGCAGCTTTATGTGGGTCGGGTCAGAGTTCCGTACGAAGAACGACTTTAGAAACGGTTCGAATAATGACTGCAAGAGAAAGATGAGGTTAGCTAAAAGGTTATCTATCTATCCATCGAAGTAAATTCGCCAGAAAACCAAAGTAATCGACATAGCTCAACGGATTAGTGCACTAGAGTGGCGTGGCAGTGGGCTGCTCATATCTGTCGCAGGACCGATAACCGTTGGGGTAGATTGGTTCTGGAGTGGAAACCGCGAATCGGCAAACGTAGCGTAGGACGTCCTGTGACCAGGTGGAGCGACGACATACGCAAAGTGGTGGGCAGTGACTGGAATAGAAGAGCCGAAGATCGGGCTCAGTGGCGTGTATTGGGAGAGGCCTACGTCCAGCGGCTGACAATGATGATGATGATAAGGCTATCTAGCTAAATATGCTTGTATCTGGACTCTGGAGTGGGTTCATTTCAATAATAATAATTGCTATTTGTATTTATATTTCGCAGAACGTCCTACCCTACGTTTGCCGATTCCCGGTCTCCACTGTGGGACAAGTCTACCCCATCTCTACAGCGGTTACTCTAGAGTTACTTTACAACTGCATATTTTACAGGTGCTCTGCAGTGAAGAAAACCATCGGAACCATTAGGAACGCTCCGGCTTAATAAGCCAATAGTAGAATACAGACGTGGGAAAGCTTATACATCTAATGCCGTGGTGGTAGGACACTGACTACTGTCTGTCCGCTTCAACTTGAAAATCTGTCGCCAAACTTCTTATGTGTTCCGGCAGCTGTACTGAGTCTTCCAATTTGGAATAGGAATTGGAGGTTCCAATTCCTATTCTAAGCCAAGCGTGCTACCATCTCCGACCGAACGCATCGTCACTTACCAACAGGTAAGATTTTAGTCAAATGCCTAGCCATATAATACTATTAATAAAATAAGATAGTTTACAAAAAGAAAAAAAACCGATATCAAATGCTGCGCTAGTCATATTCAGTTCAAGATTCAAGGTGATTGTAAGATATTTGTAAATACTCTATTGATAATAACATTATGTATCGACGGCTTGTCATAGTTTTTACCTGTCATAGAATAAACCTAAAAATAAATGAATGTATATTTTGGTGTTTTAATAATCTAGTTTTACCAACAAATATCACATATTATGTTTCTTTGAAGTGTTACACACTTAATATTTTTGTAAATTGTTAAACACAATCCAAAATTTAATCGTACCAACGGGACTTGAACCCGCAACCTCCGGAATAACATGTTCCGGTGCTTTGCCAATTAAGCGTTGGTACGATTAAATTTTGGATTGTGTTTAACAATTAACAAATATCACATTGACTATCTCCATAATTCTGGTGATACTTTGCAGATCTCGATAAAATTACAATGGGGCCAAACAGAAAGCATCTTTTATATAATAATATCGTTTAAAAACTAAAAAACAACCGACTTCAATGCCGCGCTATTCATTTTCAGTACCAATTTTGAGATGTTTATCTCAATATCTCTGGAGATACTTATCATACCTCGATAAAATTACCATGGTACCACACTTGGGATATCTCCTTACGAACAAAAAAAGAAAAATCGAAATCGGTTCATAAACGACGAAGTAATTCGCGAACAAACATAAAAAAAAAAAAAAAAAAAAAAAACAAAAAAAATATACGGTCGAATTGAGAAACCTCCTCCTTTTTTTGAAGTAGTCGGTTAAAAATAGAGGCGAATTACAACCTTTTTGTGAAGTCGGTTAAAAACAGAATAAAGCCAATTAGTTCTTTTGTAATAACACGGATTCATTTGGAATTGTTTCAGATTAAGTACAAGTAAAAGAAGCTCACCCTCCTGGTGACGGTGAGCGCTGCGATAGCATTCAGAACCACGCTCTGTACTTCTAGAGGGGCTCGCAACAAACGGATCATGGCTTTTGCAATTGGGGGTAGTTCTTGAGCTGGAAATAAAAAAAATATGTGGCTGGAAAGGTAGAACCAAAGATCGGGCTCAGTGGCGTGTCTTGGGAGAGACCTGTGTCCAGGAGTGGACTGATACCAGTACCCCTAGTATGAGTTTTCATACCAAAGTCGAATATCGAACAAATTTTGTATGAAAAACAGTACAACGCCTCTAGTGGTTACTACACTTCACTAAATTTAGACCAATCAGGGAGCTAGAGCAAGTCGAAAACTATGTGAGAACTGTCAAAAGCGTTTACGATAAAAACTCATACTAGGGGTACATCTGATTATGATGTTTTTTTTTAAATTATATAAGTTAACAGGACAAGCACGACGCTCGCCTGATGGTAAGCGATGACGTCTACCTATTACAGATACAGCGACATGCAAAATTCTGAACTGACAGAATTTTGCATGTCACTGCACTGCGCCTGTTACCTTAGACATAAAGATGTTGAGTCTCACATGTCCTGTAATTTCACTGGACACCTCGCCATTTCAACCGAAAAACATTCCATGTCACGGCTGAAAATTAAATGGCAAAGAGGTGGTACCGCCCCAGGCGGACTAGCAGAACTCCTACTACTACAAAAAGAAGAAGATTATTGAATGGTAGCCTATAGGATGTTAAAAAAGCAGACGCAATGAACAACGCAATCTCACCGCGTGACCTCACTCCCGAGGAAGAGCGTTAGACTCGCTCGATACCTAGGTCGAGAAAATTCGACTAAAGGTACGTGAATTACAGCCGATATACCTATAACATTAATAATATTACAAATTCACGATAATTTTAAAACAAAAACACCTGTTGGTATTGATAAAAAAACTTATACATTTGAGGACCCGGTTGTGTAGTGGGAGAACGGTCGGCCTTGACGCCAAAGGTACCGAGTTCAATCCCCACCGTGCACCAATGGATTTTTCTAAAGAATCATTTATGTGCGCTTTTCACAGTGGCCCTCCGGTGAAGGAAAATCATCGTTAAGAAACTCCCAACCCCCGCATGGTGGTAGGACACTATCTAGTATCCGCCTGGCCAGCTACCACTCTCAAGTTAGAAAGTGTGTCGCAAAAACATCTCATATGTTCCGACAGCTATCCTTGAGAGCCAGTTTGCATTCTAGGCCTAGCGTGCTTACCATCCTCGATCTCTCACAATCACTTACCAACAGGTGAAATAATGGTCAAACGCTAGCCTATATGATATTAAAAAAAAAAAACATTGAAGCTCACTAACCAGGACCGCAGTGATAGAAGAGTTGCGCGACTGCCATCACCACACCGGAGTTGCGGCTCTGCAACAGAGGCTTGGCCGCGCGCAGCAACAGTCGGTGGTCACTGTCTAACGTGGGGGAGGAATGTTTGCGGGGGGTGTTGGACTCGCTGTCTAGATCGAACTCGCTGTCACTGTCTGTTGAGTATGTCTGCTAGAAAGAGAAAGAAATGAATGAATGAAAACTTTTTATTGTACACCATACATTAAATAATTAAAATCACAATAGTAGATTGTATAACAAGGGTGCAATATAGTACATTTCTACGAGGCCGCTATTTTGAATCCAGAGCGAAGCGAAGGATTCTAGAGTACAATCCCGAGCGTAGCGAGGAATTCTAAAGTAGAATCCTGACCGTAGTGAGGGATTTAAAGTACGTCGGCCGAGAGAAAATAATATTGCAGCCGAGTTTTACACTCTGCGAAAAGGAAATAAAAGGCTCAAATTAAGTTCAACACTATATTAACTAAAAAAGAGACTAACACAACTAAATTAAACACATATACACACAGCACATACACAAGCACTTTTGATTTCTTTGGTTTATGTCCTTCTGAAGGTACGCTACCACTTTTGTATAGGTCCTGATTTGAATATTATTATTAGTATTGACTGTCGATATCAGCATCGAGTAAATACTCCAAAGTGTAAATACACCGAGAAGGTTGCCTGAATTTGGCCAGTTCTTGATAATTGGCTAGAAATACAGTTTCTGAAAATGAATAAGCTTTTTTTGCACTTTTCCACTCGATAAATTTTGTATAGGCTTTTAAATATTTTTTCGCAGGTCTTTGTTGATAACAGATTGTTTATAACATTTGTTGCGACGTTTTGTATTATTTCGGGCGTTAAATTAATAATCGTTATCAGAAGTCATTTTCTTTATGAATTAATAGTTTATTTAGCACTGCAACAAAAAAATAATGCGGTGCAACGCTGCGAAGTAATACCGCACGGACGCGGCCGTCCCTGCTGCCGGTTGGTAGCAAACTGAGCGCAGAAACTTATTACTCAAGCATTTAGTATTACTGAACTTGCGTTCACTCGGGTGTTAGGCACGGCTCCGTCTGCCTTTTTTATGGGAGTCTGAGAAGTAGTCCATACAAAAGAAAGGGACAAACTCCGTTCAAGGTCGTTCTCATGGGGGCCGGTGTCCGCAATCGAGTTAATATGTAGCAGGTCTTTGAAAATATGACACATGATGTTGCGGAAATAGAGTACTTCATCAAAATGTGTCACCATAAATATTTTTGAGGGCCCGGTGGCGTAATCGGGAGAACGGTCGGCTTTGATGCCAGAGGTACCGAGTTCAAAACCCGCCGTGCACCAATGCATTTTTCTATAGAAAAATGTGTGTGCGCTTCTCACAGTGGCTCTTCGGTGAAGGAAACCATCGTTAAGACACCAACAACCCCCGCATGGTGGTAGAACACTATCTAGTGTCCGCCTGGCTAGCTACCTCCCTTAAGTTGGAAAACCAGTCACGAAAACATCTAATGTATTGACAATATAAGTGCAAAAATGTGTTCCGGCAGCTATCCTTGAGAGCCATTCCATTCTAGGCCTAGCGTGCTACCATTTTCGACCGCATCATCACTTACCAACAGGTGAGACAGTGGTCAAACGCTAGCCTATAAGATATAAAAAAAAACCAAGTGTATAGCAAGTTACCTCGTCGTTAGGGTCCGAGAAGCAGGTCTTAGCGTAAACAGTGAGAACGTTGAGTAACGCCAGTTGACCCCACTCGTCTACATCTGCTAGTAGGGAGCACAGTTTTCTGAAAACAACGCCCCATGTCAGCACTAGCTGATGCGACTTCGTTTACGTACACCAAGAATTTAGTAGCCTATGTTAGTCCTCATGCTATATAAGATCGTTTAAATAAAACTGGCCAAGTGCGAGTCAGCATCGCGTCTCTTATCGCACACTTAGAGAGAGTTCCGTACAATACGAAACATAACAGAGTTTCAACCTCATATATTTGATTAATTGATATTACCAATAATATTTGGTTTGGTCGCGATCTAGAAAGACGGGGCTCGTTTACTAGCGCCATCTATGTCATTTTGCCGAAACTAATTAGATAGATGGCGTTAAAAACACGTTTTTTGTATGGGGACCCTCTTTAATTTTTAATTTTTTTTTTTTTTTAGTATTTGTTGTTCTAGCGGCAACAGAAATACACCATCTGTGAAAATTTCAGCTGTCTAACTATCACGGTTAATGAGCTATAGCCTGGTGACAGACGGACAAACAGACAGACAGACAGACAGACAGACGGACAGCGGAGTCTTAGTAATAGGGTCCCGTTTTACCCTTTGGGTACGGAACCCTAAAAAATTAAAATAACCGACTTCAAATGCCGCGCTAATAATTCTTGAGTTGATGATGAAGTTTGAGGTGTTTATCTCCATATCTCTGGAGATACCTATCAGATCTCCACGAAATTACTATGGTACCACCCTTGGGATATCTGCTTTCTAACAAAAAATAATCATCAAAATCGGTTCATAAACGACGAAGTTATCCGCGAAAAAACAAAAAAATAATTATACCGTCGAATTGAGTAACCTTCTTCTTTGGAAGTCGGTTAAAAATGTTTTGTCTATATCCTTGTTAAATTTTAGTAAGATCGGATCGTCCGTTTAGGCGTGATAAGGTAACAAACAGACAGAGTGACAGAGTTACAAACTAATATTATTAACGTTAATTTCGAGCATTTACCCAAGGAGATGTTAACGCAAGGCGTACCCCTCTGCTGGCCATATGAGCATGCGTAACTACGCTGTATTTTTAATACTGTGTGCGTGTTTCAAGCTAGTGTGCGGGACCGTCAAAGTGAGTGATTTGTGTGTGTGCAATGCGTGTTTACCTCGTCCCCCGTAAGTATCGGCAGAAAAAAAATGTTTGCGGATTACAACGTTAACATCTCCATTGGTAAATGCTCGAAGAACGTTAATGATATTTGTATGGATATCATTATTGTCTGAGAAAAACCGGTCAAGTGCGAGTCGGACTCGCACACCGAGGCTTCCGTTCAAACTTGTCAAGTACAAACCTAACTTAGCAGTTCGATTCCTAGACCGATGGCTAGAGACTGTTCATGCACCAACCGAAGATACTAAGTTTTTAATAGTAAATATCCTTTTATTTTTATTTTTAACTACATAATTACGGTTTTTAGATTTATTCTAGACTAGTTGCACCCCGCGGCATTGCCCGCGTTTAATCCTAATTATAAACCTTTCTCTTGAATCACGCAATCTATTGCTGAAAACTGCATTCCGTTGCGTAGTTTAAAAGATCTCAGCGTACAGACAGCGGGAGCGACTTTGTTTTTAACCGACTTCAATAATAGGAGGAGGTTTCTCAATTCGACCGTATATATATATACATTTTATGTTTTTTCGCGGATAACTTCGTCGTTAATGAACCGATTTTGATTATTCTTTTTTTGTTCGAAAGGAGATATCCCAAGTGTGGTACCATGGTAATTTTATCGAGGTCTGATTAGTATCTCCAGAGATATTGAGATAAACATCTCAAAATTGGTACTGAAAGTGAATAGCGCGGCATTGAAGTCGGTTCTTTTTTAGTTTTTAAACGATATTATATACTATGTAAAGATGCTTTAAGACCTTGCTTCTTGCCAAAAAAAATATCTAAAAGAACCGACTTCAAATGCCGCGCTAGTCCTTTTACTACAATGGATTTTAACCAAGTTTGATGTGGTTATCTCCATATCCCTGGAGATATTCATCAGATATCGACGAAATTTAAATGGGACCACCTGGAAAGCCACCCTTTCACACAAAAGAAGAATTTTCAAAATCGGTCCAGGCTTCTTTGAGTAATCAGTGAACATACAAAGCCATATAAAATATACACAACATACAACCTCCTCCCTTTTGGAAGTCTGTTAAAAAGAACCCACCTGTAACTCTTATGTATGAGAGTCATTCTATCCGGGCAGACCTCTGTGAAGGCCATGGCAGCCGAGCCGACCACCAGCGGAGCTTTGTCTGACAGCAGCTTCTCTATTATCGACACCAGCTCTTCTTTCTGCTCGGGGTCCAAGCTGAAACATACACCAAATTTTTGTATACTATACTAGTTGCATACTGCGGCTTTAGCAGCTTTTAATCCCGGCTTTAACCCTTCCTCTTGAATCACTCTATCTATTGCAGAAAACTGCAATAAAATCCGTGACGTAGTTTAAAATATCTAAGCGTATAGACTTGTTTTTAACAGACTTCAAAAAAAGGAGGAGGTTTCTCAATTCGACCGGATATATATATTTTTTTTTTGTTCGTTCGCGGATAACTTCGTCGTTTATGAACCGATTTTGATTATTATTTTTTTGTTCGAAAGGAAATATCCCAAGTGTGGTACCATGGTAATTTTATCGAGGTCTGATAAGTATCTCCAGAGATATTGAGATAAACATCTCAAAATTGGTACTGAAAATGAATAGCGCGGCATTGAAGTCGGTTCTTTTTTAGTTTTTAAACGATATTATTAAAGACCTATCCAATTGCGATCGAGATTGAGTGTGCCTTAAGTTTAAAATGGCTTTCGACGAAGATAAATTAATTGTATTAGTCAGTCTGTATAACGTTGTATATACGTTCATTATATTTTATGTTAACATAGGTAAGTGCTTGACCAGGATCTCACCTGATGTTAAGTTATAGTGAGGTGGACGATGTAGAACGCTTATCTAGAAAATACCTATTCACTCGCGATTTGAAGACCCTATAATAGAGACAAATAAATAAATCAAACCCACGAGCGCCTCTGTTCTATCCCGTGTAAAGTTGCTAGCTAGCATTTTTACAGGTAGGAACGGCACAAGATGGCTTTAAATTTTACTAAAGATTTATAAAACACATTATCTACGCAAAAACGTTCACTTATCGAATCGCCGACGCTTGAAGAGCCACAAGCCTCACTTAAGGTTTTAGTGGCTGTTACTTTTAGGCACAGAACAGATTATGTTTTAGGCGAGTTAACGCCTTATGGTTTTTTTTTTATTCTGAGTGTATAGCTATAATTAATGAGTGTACAGCTATAATAAATGAGTGTATAGCTTTAATTAATGAGTGTACAGCTATAATAAATGAGTGTATAGCTTTAATTAATGCGTGTATAGCTATAATTAATGAGAGTACAGCTATAATAAATGAGTGTATAGCTATATTTAATGAGTGTACAGCTATAATAAATGAGTGTATAGCTATAATAAGAACACCTACTTATATAATTTGGGTATAGCATGCGCGGCGGTCTTCCGAACGTAAGGACTCATATCGCTGGCAGAGTCACGGATGGCCAGCATCACGATGGGCACGATCATAGTCACGCGGATTGATGACAGGACTCGAAGAGCACTCGCGCGGATTAACTGGTTCGGATCCTGAGAATATCAACAGACAACACTTAGATACATTTTAAAATATTGACAGGCACAGAAATACCTACTGATATTATAAAGGCAAAGTTTGTGAGTGGGTAACTATGTTTGTTACTGCTTCACGCTAAAACTCTTTAACCGATTGAGCTGAAATTTGGTATGTAGATAGCCTAGACCCTGGAATACCACATTTATCCCGATATTCCGACGGGAATGATGTCTACACGGGTAAGTACCGTGGGGCCTACCATACCATACCTTACTATGTAATAATTTTTATAAACATTTTTGGGAGTCCATTTCGGTTGGAGGTAATAATTCTAATCTCTACATAGTAGCACAGTCAAACCTCTCTCAAACTACAACTAAAAAAGCAGAGATGGCAACGGCTCCGTTAAAAGCAAAACCGAAAACAAAGCTTCCATCAACTAACGCATCGGAGAGCCCACAAACATCGACAAAACCCCTGTTTGCTAACAGAACTGCCGAGGCAAAATACTGTATGACCCTAGCAAAATCCGAGCTCTTAAGTTCTAGGAACACAAAAACGGGAATTAGAGATTGCGCGTTAGAACAGCTAGATCGACTATACAAGATCGTAAAGGAGTCAGAGGCGGCACTAGCAGCCTGTAAACTAGACAAAGGAAATAGTAGAGAAAGGGAAGAGATGAGAGAAGAAGATCCACCTGAAGAGGAAGCAAGGAATGCAAGATGCAGCTGTCGCGAGAGGAGTGGAGTGGGAGAGGTGGAGCAGTTAGAGCACTTGGTTGCCCCACTACCGGGTCATCCTACTCTCGAACAAATGAATCTCGCCAAAATCCTGGAGGACCACGCCAGGCTTATAAAAGAGAATAATCAAAGTATGGAGAACCTAAGGGATAGAATAGAAGAGCACCAGAAAGTCCTGGAGGGCACCACATACGCGAGTGTAGCCGCTGGCAGCAGCAGTGAGAGAAATCTCCCGCAGCAAACAGCGCTGCACTCGGTAGTGGTGACTTCCACGGACGACACGGAGAGCGGTGAAGAAGTCATCGAAAAAATTAGGGAAGCCGTCAATGCAGAAGATGGCTGGGTAAAGGTGGACAGGCTGAGGAAAGATCGAAAGGTTATCATAGGTTGCAAAAGCCAGGCAGAGATCCAAAAAGTAAAGAATAGGATACAGGAACACGGGAAACAATTGAACGTGGAGGGAGTTAAAAATAAGGACCCCCTTATTGTGCTTTTCGACGTCCTTCAGAAAAATTCTGATGAGGCCGTCGTGAAGGCAATAAGGGAGCAAAATGAAAACCTCCTGAGAGGAATAAGCAAGGAAGAAGACAGAGTTGAGATACGCTACCGGCGTAGAGCGCGGAATCCTCTCACGGCGCATATTGTGGCGAAAGTATCCCCAGCCATATGGCAGCGTTTAACTACCGCAGGGGCAGTTCACGTCGATCTGCAGAGAGTCAAGGTTGCCGACCAGTCCCCCCTCATTCAGTGCTCTCGCTGCTTGGGGTACGGCCACAGTCGGCGATTCTGTCACGATGTGGCCGACGTGTGCAGTCACTGCGGTGGACAGCATAAACGAGCCGAATGCTCAGAATGGCTGGCGGGCACATCTCCTGGATGCATAAACTGTATAAAAGCGAAAGCACACAAGGTTGACCACAACGCATTTAGCCAGGAATGCCCGGTGAGACGGAAATGGGAAGTGTTAGCCAGGTCCACCGTGGCGTACTGCCAAAGTTGTGCTATACAAGTTTATGCAGGCCAACCTACAGAGGAAGAAGCTGGCCACAAATGAGCTCATGATAGAGGCAGAGCACAGAAAAGTCGCTGTGGCACTACTTCAAGAGCCATACGTTGGGGCGGGGCGGAGTGTTGGGAGTCGTAGGGGAGTGCGTGTTTTTCAGAACTCTGGATCGGAGACAGGATGCGTCAAAGCAGCAATAGCTGTTTTCGACTCAACGCTCGACGTCATCCAGCACCCGGAACTCACCACAAATAACATCGTCGTGGTGGGTATCCGGACTGGTGCCTGGAAAATCACCATTGTCTCCTATTACTTCGAGCCGGACCAGTCGATCACTCCTTACCTCGAACAGTTGGTAAAGATTAAGGATAAACTCGGCCCTAGGAGAGTACTCATAGGTGGTGATTCGAACGCAAAAAGTGCTTGGTGGGTTAGTCTAAAGATCGATCAAAGAGGTGAAGATATGAGGGAACACTGAACGACATTAGCCTTCATGTGCTTAACACGGGAAAAACTCCTACCTTTGATACCATCAGAGGAGGACAAAGGTATTCCAGCTTCGTCGACGTAACGGCTTGCTCCGCTGACATGTTGGATCTGGTGGTGGACTGGAAAGTGGATGAAAACCTAACGAGCTCAGACCACAACGGGATAACTTTTAACATTCAGCTTCAAAAATCCATTGGCCTTAATATTGTTAGAACAACTAGGAAATATAACACAAAAAAAGCTAATTGGGAAGAATTTCATAAGAAAATCGACCAATTAAAGAGAGCGCATAATTTAAATATAGAAGACATAGAACAAATTAACAACAAAGAAAATTTAGAAACTGCACTAGAAAAATACTCAGAAATAATAACCAAAGCGTGTAAACACACGATCCCAAACAAGAAAACCCAAGAAAACTTCACTATCCCGTGGTGGTCCAAAAAGCTTGAGCAAATGAAGAAGGGAGTCGCCACCAGAAAAAACAGGATACGTTGCGCAGCGCCAGTCCGCAGGGCCAAAGTCGTCGGCGAATACCTAAAATACAAAGGAGAGTACGAACTAGAAGCCCAGAAGGCAGAGATCGACAGCTGGAAGGAGTTCTGCGGAAGGCAAGATAGGGAAGGGGTATGGGAGGGGATTTATAGAGTAATAGGAAGGACCAGGAGCAGAGATGAGGATATTCTGCTGGAAAAAGAGGGTAAAGTGCTGAACGCAAAAGGCTCCGTAAAACTATTAGCGCAGACGTTTTATCCAGAGGACCTCGAGGACAGCGACAGCACCGAACACCACCGCATTAGAGAACTAGCAGAAATCGTGAATGCTGGAGGACAAGGTGACTCTTGCGATCCACCGTTCACAGTAAGCGAACTCTCTATAGCGATAAACTCTCTGAATCCCAAAAAAGCTCCCGGCGCTGACGGACTTACCGGGGATATCTGCAATCGCGCAATTGCTAACGATCCAAGCCTGTTCCTGAGTATCATAAATAAGTGTTTAATGCTTCACCACTTCCCAAAAATATGGAAGGCCGCAACAGTCGTGATACTCAAAAAACCTGACAAAGACAAATATACTCTTCCGAAATCATACAGACCTATAGGGCTTTTACCAGTACTGGGCAAGGTCTACGAAAAGATGCTGGTGTCCAGGTTAAAACATCATCTCATACCAAGGCTAAGCACATACCAGTATGGATTCATGCCCCAGAAGGGTACCGAAGACTCCCTCTACATCCTAATGCAGCGAATTAATTCAAAGATAGAGCAAAAAAGAATTGTTACAGTAGTGTCATTGGATATAGAGGGAGCCTTCGATAGCGCCTGGTGGCCGGTTATAAGAGTCCGACTGGCGGAAGAATGTTGCCCAATAAATCTGCGAAGAGTAGTCGACAGCTACCTTAGTGACAGAGAGGTCACAGTCAGGTACGCAGGCGAGGAGATCACAAAGCGGACAAACAAGGGCTGCGTTCAAGGGTCAATCGGGGGACCATTGCTATGGAACTTGATCTTGGACCCTCTCTTAAAGGGCCTTAACGAAAGAGGTGACTACACACAGGCATTTGCGGACGACGTCATTTTAGTCTTCGATGGGGAGACAGCATCCGAAATCCAGGAACGTGCCAATGCCGCACTTGAATATGTTCGGAAGTGGGTGTCAGAAATAAATTACGCTTTGCACCGCAGAAAACAAACGCCATGGTGATCACGCGGAAATTAAAGTACGACACTCCACGTCTGAACATGGGCGGGATCGACATTGGCATGTCTAGGGAAATTAAGATACTGGGCCTGACCATCGACGACAAATTGACATTCAATGCACACGTCGCAAATGTCTGCCGTAAGGCCCTTAATTTCTACAAACAATTGTCGAGAACCGCTAAAACGAATTGGGGGCTGCAACCCGAAGTGATAAGGGTTATTTACACAGCAGTTGTTGAGCCAACTGTAATGCACGCAGCAGCAGCTTGGGCCCCTGCTACAAGAAAATTAGGCATTAGAAAGCAGTTAGATGCTGTGCAACGTGGCTTCGCACAGAAAATTGTGAAAGCATACAGGACCGTCTCCCTCAACTCGGCATTACTGCTTGCTGGGTTGCTTCCCCTTGATATTCGAATCAGGGAAGCAGCCTTGCTTTTTGAGTCGAAGAAAGGTTATTCCCAGCAGGCAATAGGAGACCGGGAGATGGAGAGACCTGTGCCCTTTGAAGACACAATTCATCCCGCCGAACTCATAGAATCACATTTCACTTGCCTGCCAGACAGTGCAGCATTACAAGAACACAGCAGTGACGGTCTCAAAATATACACAGACGGTAGCAAACTGGAGGGGAAAGTTGGCGCGGCGCTGTCCCTTTGGGACGGCGAAGCTGAGATCAGTACCCGAAAGTTAAAGCTAGAGCAGAGCTGCACTGTCTATCAGGCTGAAATGCTGGCTCTGTGCGAGGCCACGAAGCAAGCCTTACGTAGCAAAATAACCACTTGTTACATATTTTGCGATTCCAGATCTGCACTGGAAACTGTAGTAAACAATGCCTCTCTCCATCCCCTCGCATATCAAGCCAGAGCTAACATCCGAGCTATTAAAAATACAGGGAGAGCAGTACACCTCTTTTGGATAAAGGCACATGCAGGGATGGAGGGCAATGAACGGGCCGATGAGCTCGCAAAACAAGCGGCACTGCATGTAAAAACCAAACCACACTACGATAAATGCCCGGTTTCATTCGTCAAAAGACAAATCCGATTGGAGTCTCTTGACGAATGGAACCGGCGTTACAAAAGCAGTGAAACGGCCTCGACAACGAAACGATATTTTCCCGATGCCATAGCGGCGTACCCATTAATAAAAAAGATAACGATAGACCCTATAGTGACACAACTGATGACTGGTCACGGTGGGTTCTCCTCGTACTTATATCGTTTTAAGTGCAAGGAGAGCCCAGCGTGTCGTTGTGACCCAGAAATTGAAGAAAGCGCTCTGCACGTCGTAACGGACTGTCCCATCTACAGTCGTAAAAAGTTCAACATAGAACAAGAACTTGATATCGATGTAAATATAGAGAATATACATAAAATCATAGAAGATAAGAAAACTAGAGATAAGTTCATAAAATATTGTAAAGAAATAGTAAATAGTGTAATAATAAGAAATAAGTAGAGTAAACTATGCACTGGAATATATTTAAAAATATACTCACAGTGCATATGGCATTTGTCAGCACTAATCTAGTTAGTAGTTATAAGAAACAATGTAAACCAAAAAAGAAAAGAAAATGTATAAAATTATTAATCCTCGCCCAATAAAATACATGTACATAAATAGCAAATAGGGAAATTAGAATTGGATAACCCACCAATTAAGCATGAATGAGAATGAATGAAAGAAAGAAACAGTATGAGGTATGACTGAGAATTCCGGGAAAATGTGAGAGCAAAAATGGAAGAGAACAGTAGCAATAGGCTCCAATTTTGTTGGAGGGCGCAGGCACACAAAAAAAAAATCTCTACATAGTATAAAACAAAGTCGCTCCCGCTGTCTGTACGCTTAGATCTTATTACAAAGGATTTTAATGTAGTTTTCAGCAATAAACAGAGTGATTCAATAGGAAGGTTTATAACCAGGTTTAAACCCGGGCAAATCTGGGCTCTCTGCTAGTATAAATTATGCTAATATAATGAATTATATATTTAGAATACACAGGAGGAATATGTTAGGTAGTCAAGTAGTGGCGAGCGCAAAAGCAGTTTTAAAAAAAACACTTTTTTAGTTTATAATGATTTAATTAAAAATTTATTAAGATACGGTTGAACAAAAGAGGATGCTCTCAAAAAATGAATTAATATTTAATGCAAGGAATATCATAACAACTAATCTGTATTAGGCATCATCCCACACAATGTGATACGGAGTGCTATGACACGTTGGCAGTTTCCTATGAAACCCGTGTTATGATTCGGCCAGGTGCATGCATTACTAGGTATAATATAAATCTACATTGGGGATAGAGGGTAAAAAAACTTACTTTTAGAGCTCTCTGGAATGTACTAATGGACAACAGCGCTAGGTCCTGCTGCTCTTCTGCATACCTCACGAGGTATACATACACCAACTTCTTCACTTCTATGTTTTTTGATACTACATTCTTGACCACCGCTGGAAACCTAAGATAAGAAGACTTTTTACATGTTTTGAGTTGTAAACAAATCACCCCACATCCAGAAAAAATTGTACAGAGATAAATGTAACTATGTAACACAATTCACAATGACAATATTTTGTGTCTAATTTGGGGGTTCTTGCCACCCACGAGAGTATTATAAAGGTGTCGTTGTTACTTTTCTGGTTAGACTAATATGTTAATCCTTCATGTGATCACTGGGTGGTGGTTAAACTAAATAGGCTTCGAGCATTTACCAATGGAGATGTTAACGGAAGGCGTACCCCTCTGCAGGCCATATAGCCATTTTTGGCCATATGACCGTGCATAACTACGCTGTATTTTTAATACTGTGTGCGTGTTTCAAGCTAGTGTGTGGGATCATTAAAGTGAGTGATTTGTGTGTGTGCAATGCGTGTTTACCTCGTCCCCCGTAAGTATCGGCAGAAAATATTTTTTGCGGATTACAACGTTAACATCTCTATTGGTAAATGCTCGAAGTAAATAGGTAATCACTGGTAGTAGACTTTGCCCATGGCTCGTATTACCCACTGAGTATATTGATGTGCCAAATTCTAGCATGATGTTCAGTGCCACCCAGTTAATATATTTTTTATATCTGATAGGCCAGTTATTGATCACTATCTTACTATTTGTGGTATACTTATTGGTGGTTAGCGATGATGTGGTCAGAATGATGAATGCTAGGCCTAGTGTGGCCTGACCCTCATGGTTCATGTCTTCTCGAGGTCTCAAGTTTGAAAGAGAGGTAGAGAAGGCTGTGCTGTTTCTATTGTCTCACCCTACTGCTGCCTTTCAATTCTAAATAAACCCAATGCCATCTTTAAATTCTTAGATGCTTATCTGTTAAAACAAAAATACTGAATTAAAATTCCATATTGATAATACTTACAAATCTGAGGCATCCCTTCCCTTAGCTATCATACCAATGATTCGCTTCATAGCTTCCAGTTTCAATGAGTCCTTTGATCCATCCAACATCTGCTTGAGGTCTTCATTTCTAGAAATAAATTAGTAGGTTTAGTTTCATATTATTATATTCTACATGATTTTTAGTTAATGATGATATTTTCTTTGTGAAATCGTGAATTTTCAGTATCGTAGATGTTACATACTAGCTGTAATTCACACAGCTATAATAAAATTATGTTGACCTAGGTCTCAGGCAAGTCAGGCGCTTCTTCTCTTACTTAATTTGGTGATTGAGTGAGAGATTTTCGACAGCTGTTTGTGTAACATAACCATGCCTGTTATGTCTTAAGACTATGATTTTCAGTGAGAAAATGGCCGGCTTTGACGCAAGTAGTAGCAAGTTCCAAATCTCAATGAGTATTTCACATTGGCCTGACATCTGGTGAAGGAAGACTTTATTAAACCCCTCAGCTTAATGAGCTGGCAGGATACAGGTGTTGGGCAAGCTTATATCAATCTAGAAACGGTCCCTGCATGTTGGTACGACACTGTCTTTAATAATTTTTTAATAGACTGACCTCAATGATAGGATGAATGGTTCATTACTTTTGTTAAAGAAATAATATATATATAATATATATATATAATATAATTATATTATATATTAATATATCTATAAATATACATTTTTCGTTAAATTTTGCTTTAGCGATGTTTACTTGATAGTTGATTGTATTGTGGGCTTCTCCCATCAACTCACTTATTAATGACAATCTATAAATACATACATATATAATTTACCTAACATAATTCATTAATATTTATATACCTTTATACATATATTTACTCAAACGAACAGTTACTAAACATAATATAAATTACAGTCATCTAGACAAATAATATTCATAACATACCTATGTATACAAAATATTTTATTCTATGCTTAATTATCGTCCGCTGCCGTCGCGCGTTGTATTGGAACCGCGCACTATGTCGGACTTTGATCTATGGTGCGACGTCATAGGCGAGTCTCGGGAACAAGGCGCGAGCGCCAGCCGGCCCGCGCGCCCCATGCCGCGCACCAGTGAGAACCTACACTTGCCGCGCAGCGCACGTCGCATCGCTATCTATTTATCGTTCTCGAAACACAATACAAAAGACTTATACGTAATCTGCATTTTATTTGTCACCAAGTTGCTAAAGTGGTGACCCCGCAAAAAAAAATGAGTGATTCTGGTGACAACAGTGATAAAGACAACGTAGTGATTCGACACGATGAAACTATAGTTGAAAATGAAGGCGGCGTGACCACGCGGCCTATCAAGAGGTTTGTGTCCACTGACGAACAACACGAATTAACGTCCTCCGACTTTCGGAAATTAAACTTAAAAGTGCCACCATTCTCTGTCGAAGACCCGGAAATTTGGTTTGCGTTACTTGAGGGACAGTTTGCAGCCGTGGGCGTTACCGAAGATTTCATCAGGTTCAATAACGTTATTACTAACTTAGATATAGCAACTGCGAAGACGGTCAAGGACATAATCGTCAATCCGCCGGACAAAAACAAGTACGAAAAAATCAAAAGTGAACAAATCAAACGTTTGGCAGATTCCCACGAAAAAAAGGTACGCCAACTTTTGATTCACGAAGACTTGGGAGATAGACGACCTTCGCAATTTCTTAGACATATGCGGGATTTGGCAGGTCCAGATGTGCCTAGCGAATTTTTAAAAACAATCTGGACTAATCGCCTTCCACGGGAGATTCAAACAGTGTTAGCTTCGCAACCGTCATACTCTTTAGACCAACTGTCAGACCTTGCGGACCGTATTCAGGAAATTGCAGTACCCAAACACGTAGCCGCAGCTTCTAGCAGCGATTCTGACACCAGCCAACTGAGAACTACCTGTGAAATAGCCGAGCTTAAGAAGATGGTAGAACGTCTGTCTGTGAAGTTGGATGAACATACGCGCTCATCGCGCGCACCTAACCGTTCTAGTCCTCAACAACGTAGACAATCAGCTTCTGGCAGCAGGTCACGGTCAGCATCTACGTACCGCCGGTATCCTATATGCTGGTACCATGACAGATTTGGTTCTAAAGCTTATAAATGCCAAGAACCATGTGATTTCAAGAAGAATAAGGGAAACGCGGCCGGCAGTTTTTAATGGCGACAGAAGACTGCCCTGAGTCACCAGGTCGCCTCTTTGTAACGGACCGGCAAACAAAAACACAATTTCTGGTCGACACAGGGAGTGACCTCTGTGTTTTTCCCCGATCTGTACTACGAGAGCGTCGAGCATCAACCAACTACCAGCTGTCAGCAGCCAACGGAACTATCATTAACACCTACGGTTACGCGCACCTTAACCTGGACCTCGGACTTCGTCGCAACTATCCATGGCAATTTATCGTAGCCGATGTAACAAAGCCGATTATTGGTGTAGATTTTTTGTGCCATTATAACTTAATAGTTGACTGTCGCTTAAAGCGTTTAATAGATAATACTACAACTTTGTCTGCACCGGCTTCTGTAGCTTCGAAATATATTGACGTTTTATCTGTAAAGGTTTTGACTGGTGATTCGAAATATCATACATGGCTATCTAAAGAATTTTCCGATATAACGCGACCGGCCGGTACACAACGCACAATCTCACACAACACTCTACACCATATACGTACCACTCCAGGACCCCCGGTTTCTGCTCCACCTAGGAGATTGGCTCCTGACAAGTTAAAGATAGCCAAGGCAGAGTTTGAGTCTATGTTGGCCAACGGCACAGCAAGACCCTCAGAAAGCCCTTGGTCTTCTCCGCTACACTTAGCACCTAAAAAGGACAACGGGTGGCGTCCTTGCGGGGATTATCGTCAGCTTAACGCTCGAACAATTCCGGACATGTATCCTATAAGACACATCCACGATTTTGCGCATAGCATTGCTGGATGTCATATATTTACGACACTTGATTTGGTGAAAGCGTTTAATCAAATACCAGTCAGTGAAGAGGACATACCGAAGACGGCCATTACAACTCCATTCGGTATGTTCGAATTCCCATATATGACGTTTGGCTTAAGAAACGCTGGACAAACTTTTCAAAGGTTTGTGGACGAAATGATGCGAGGCCTAGACTTTGTATATTGTTACTTAGATGATTTTTTAATCTTTAGCCGCAGCGAAACCGAACACGAGCATCATCTTCGTCAAGTATTCACCAGACTTAGAGATTACGGTATGGTCATTAATGTGTCTAAGTGTGTCTTTGGAGTCCCCGAGGTAACTTTTCTTGGTTACCGTATATCGGAGCATGGAACGAAACCATTAGACGAGAAAGTCCAGGCCATCCGCAATTTCCCCCCACCCAAAGATGTAAAATCTTTAAGGAGGTTTTTGGGAATGACTAACTTTTACAGGCGTTTTTTGTCTAATGCAGCTCAGACCCAAGCACCACTTAATGCTCTTTTATTGGGTTCAGTCAAAGGCTCCACATCCATTAACCTTACTGGAGATGCTCTGAAGGCTTTCACAGACACAAAAGATAGTCTTTCAAATGCAGCTCTTTTGGCACACCCAGATTGTCGGTTTCAGCTCGCATTAGTCACGGATGCATCAGATGTTGCCATTGGCGCTGTTTTGCAACAGTTGAAGAATGACACGTGGCAACCACTTGCATTCTTTTCCCGTAAGTTAAGCTCAAGCCAACAGAAATACTCACCTTATGATCGCGAGCTTCTCGCGATTTACGAAGCAATTAAGTATTTTCGACACATGCTTGAGGCCAGACATTTCACGGTATACACAGACCATAAACCCATCAGTTACGCATTTCATGAACGGAAGCGCAACTGTTCACCCAGACAGTTCCGTCATTTGGACTATATATCTCAGTTCACGACTGACATCAGACACATTGCTGGCCAAGATAACACTGTGGCCGATTCTTTGTCACGTATCGAAGAGCTGGCTGCTCCAATATGTCTTACTGATCTCGCCAAAGCTCAAGAAAATGATCCTGAATTGGTTCATTACTTAGAAGACAATTCATCCCTCCGTCTCAAAAAGATGCAATATTCTGGAAGCCCGCATTTGTACTGCGATATCAGTACTGCGACTCCTAGGCCATTCATCACAACGGGCTTTCGGAAGCAGATATTTCAAAGTCTTCATTCCTTGAGTCATCCCGGTGCCAACGCAACTGCCAGACTGGTAGCTGAAAGATTTGTTTGGCCTGGTGTTAGGAAAGACTGTCGAAATTGGTCCCGAACTTGCCTATCTTGTCAAAGGGCAAAAATAAGTCGCCATGTATCAGCTCCTTTAGGAACTTTTGATCTGCCCCGAGCTCGTTTTAAACAGGTCCATATTGACCTTATCGGGCCTTTACCTGTTTCGCAAGGATACAAGTATTGCCTCACTGCAATAGACCGCTTCACTCGGTGGCCAGAGGTCGTACCAATCCCGGACATCACTGCAGAAACAGTGGCTAAAGCACTTATATCTGGCTGGATATCTAGGTTTGGATGCCCAACAGATATCGTAACAGACCGTGGACGTCAATTTGAGTCCTCACTGTTCCAATATCTATCAAAAACTATTGGTTTTCAGCACAAACGTACAACCGCTTACCATCCGGCATGTAACGGACTAGTCGAGCGCTTTCATAGACAGCTCAAAGCTTCAATCACCTGTCACGCTGATAATAACTGGACAGAAGTCTTGCCGTTGGTGCTGCTAGGTATTCGTAGTGCCTTCAAAGAGGACTTACAATCGTCCTCCGCGGAGCTGGTGTATGGTGAACCACTCAGACTGCCTGGTGAATTTTTCGACCAGAGCGCATCGCACTATACGTCTGACTTGTCTGATTTTACAGCACGTTTACGCTCTTTTGCTGAAAAAGTTCAACCAACCCCAGCGTCGCGGCACAACAAACACAAAGTGTTTATTTTTAAAGATTTAGCCACTGCCGAGAATGTTTTTGTACGCGAAGACTGCCTCACGTGCTCCGCTACAACCAGCCTACACAGGCCCTCACAAAGTCATTACACGCGGTGACAAGGTTTTCAAACTTCTTATGAAAGGAAAACCTGTCACAGTGACAATAGACCGTTTGAAACCCGCGTATATATTGGTGAACGAAGAAGATTTATTGCCTAAAAATAATGTAGTCTTACCTCTACCTGCTTTAACTCGTCCCGGTCCAGTTTCATCTGCTGTGCCAGTACCAAATAACGTAATACCTGCACAACATCCTTTACTGCATTCACCATCTCCAGTACCTTACACGACTCGTTCTGGTCGTCGGGTTCATTTTCCTGACTATTATCGACCTTAACTAGGCCTCTGGGGGGGAGTAATGTGGGCTTCTCCCATCAACTCACTTATTAATGACAATCTATAAATACATACATATATAATTTACCTAACATAATTCATTAATATTTATATACCTTTATACATATATTTACTCAAACGAACAGTTACTAAACATAATATAAATTACAGTCATCTAGACAAATAATATTCATAACATACCTATGTATACAAAATATTTTATTTTATGCTTAATTATCGTCCGCTGCCGTCGCGCGTTGTATTGGAACCGCGCACTATGTCGGACTTTGATCTATGGTGCGACGTCATAGGCGAGTCTCGGGAACAAGGCGCGAGCGCCAGCCAGCCCGCGCGCCCCGTGCCGCGCACCAGTGAGAACCTACACTTGCCGCGCAGCGCACGTCGCATCGCTATCTATTTATCGTTCTCGAAACACAATACAAAAGACTTATACGTAATCTGCATTTTATTTGTCACCAAGTTGCTAAAGTATACATGCGTATATTGATACTGCCTATATCTATATATATAAAAGAAAGTCGTGTTAGTTACTACACTTATAATTCAAGAACGGCTGCACGAATTTTTAAGATTTTTGGAGTTGTCTTTGTCTGGAATAGGATAATAAGTATTAAAAACAATGAATAATTGACTTAAAAAAATTATATAAGAAAAATTATTTTGTCAAAATGTTCCTGGGTTTCAAAACTGCCAATCATTTGATGTTCAATTGTTTATTCCGTCGATACGGTAAACCGCAAATTAATAAGGGTCATTGCTCCACACGATTAGTGTATTTAGTCAGTGTCAAGTATAAAAATTCTTCAAGTTTTTGTGAATTCAAGTCATGTAGATTTTAAAAAATGTTAATAAATTTTAAATACTGTCAGTAATGACAATTGTATGACATATTTATTGATTGTCAAATATGCATGCGCTCAAAAATTTATGCTTACAAGCAATCAAGACAATAATAATCAATGCCTAATCAATTTTATATATTGTCAAAATGTAGGTAAATACAGTATGAAGTATGAAGTATGAAGTTTGCCGGGCCAGCTAGTACTGAATAAATGATGACTTGATTTGTCTTGTATATGTCTGGCTAGGTACCTACCCTCAAGTTGGCAAATTTGTCGCTTTACATCTAATGTGATCCTGTGGCTGTCCTTAAGAGCCAGCTTACATTCTAGGCCTAGTGCGCTACTATCCTCAACCACAGTTGAGATAGTGGTAAAACAATGTCAAACTTTTTTATATTGTGTAGGCTACCCTATCTAATACTATAAGAATCTTTGTATATATTATACTAGCTGACCCGGCAAATGTTGTTTTGCCATATAAATAATTTCCTAGTAATAATTACTAAAATGGCTATTAAAAAATAAGGGTTGATCGTAGAAGGGTGAAAATTGACGATTGTATGTATTTTTGTATGTTGTATCATAAAAAAATAGAAATTAAAAATGTTGTCAAAAAAATAAAAAATAAAATTTAGGGGTGGACTACCCCTAATATTTAGGGGGATGAAAAATAGATGTTGGCCGATTCTCATAGATACCGGATAAGCACAAAAAATTTCATCAAAATCGGTCAAGCCGTTTCGGAGGAGTATGGCAAGGAAAACTGTGACACGAGAATTTTATATATTAGATTATTATAGTTTATTAATATACTGACTAACTGATAGACAACGCACAACCTAATCCGCTGGTCGTAGAGACTTGAAATTTGGAGGGTATTGGAGGGTCTTAGTACATAAGTCAGTACATAAATCAATATATTACAGGTGTAATGGGGGTTCAAAGTTTGTATGGAGAAACAAGATAAGATAGTCTTTTCTAATCGAAACTTCGCACAAGTACTTCAGTAAATAAATTAGTAAATAGGAGTTCCAGGCTTTTTCAAAATGCCACCCTAAGAGGGTGAAGTGGGGTAACAAAGTCTGAAAATCAATATTGTTTCGGATTGCGCTGAAATTTAGAATGCAGATAGTTGTAATGACATAGGTATCTGTTAAGAATAGATTTTATAAAAACTCCCCCCAGATATTACTTATTATTTCAAATTATATATAACTTATAGATTTACCTAAGTGCTTCTGTAAAAAAATAAGTAAATACGTGTTGCAGGATTTTTGCAAGGGGTTGGTAAAAAAGTCTGAAAATCAATATGCTTTTTCGGGTTTTATATATATGAATCCTTGAAAACGGGTGAATCGATTTGGCTTTTACTTCTTTGATGTCTTTTATAATAGAAAGGTTTTTACAAAATAAAAGTTTTAAGTAAATAAAAGAAGTCTTTAACGCCGACAAAGCCGCGGGGCTTCTAGTACAATATAAAATAAGAAGATTATCGCTCTAAATGTCATAATATAAACCTTTAACAGATTTACCTACTTCAGATATGTCCACATATATTTATTATTAAGTATGCATAGCAATGTATGTGCTATGATGCATATAATGTCCAACAGTGGACGAATACTGGCTGATAGTGATGAAGTATACATTTGTAATATTACTATAGAGACCGAATTAAAAGAGAAAGTACCTAATTAAAAACATATACTTAAAATCAAATAACATAGTTCAATTGTTAAACGCAGATATGTGCATGGAAGTTAGAGAAAATAAGGGAGTGCTTTCACTGTTTAATGAATATAGGAATCTAAACAAAAGTGAGAAAATGTGTATTGATTACTTTTTATAATCCGGTTGGAAGAAGGCCCCAGATGCAGGGTCGTTTGCCGGGTATTCCACTTCGCCTGCCACCACTTCATTGTTTATAAACGATGTAGAACTTGTCATCATTTAACAAATTTTACTATTTTACACAACAATAAATAAATTTATATATTTCGGAAGTCAAACTTGCAAACACGATCGACGGAATCCGACGGATGGAATCACAGATCGAATCGAAATGAAACGAGAAACGAAAGCTTGCTAGCTTGTTGCAAAGTAGATGTAATAAATGGTAGATAGTTTGTTTTGTAGATACTAGCAAAGATAATAATTATAATCATTAATCACTGATACTAGCACAGTAACACAGTTTTATTACAATACACAAAACTTGAAGACGAATCGATGACTACGATACGATACGATACGATACGACGAGACCAGGCAGTTTGTTGTGTTGAAACACTTGACACTCATGACACTGTCTGTTGTTGACGTAAACGACGCATACATGAGGTGTGTCACTACTGTCATACTAACATACTGTCCATGTCGAATTTTTTTTTATTTTGTCGTTAGTGACAGGCTAGAGCTCCAAGGACATACAGCCAAGTCATAAGTTTAGAATATTTCAACTTTTTGTAGAGTAAAGTCATCAAGTTTAGCCGAAGTCACATTGAAGTCATGCTTAAGTCATAGTTCAGTCCAAGTCATACCTTCAGTAAAGGTGTAAACTTTACCGAAGACCTTCAGTGTAATTTTTCAACTAAAGGTCTTCATTTTTAAACATTGTTCTGCTTCCATAGACTCGCACACATTGACTGGCATTTAATTATTATAATCCACATTTATTATTATTTTATTATTACACATTAACTCATGGAAGAACACAAGTTTTAAGAAAAAAATACAATGCGAGAGTTCCGTGGCGAGCTCACTCTCTATGGGTCACTCACTTCTTCACTCACCCGCCAAAACTTCCTAAAATTTTTTGTCGTGGATGGAGTATTAAGTGGATGTGGCATTTAAATAACAATAATAATATGAGAAGGATTAAACTATACAATCACTAGCATGAGAGAGCGAGATGAACAACAATCTTTTATCCTTTACCTGCGTATGCTATTAACTGGCTCCAGCAATGTGCACCCATTGGCTCTCACCCGCTGTCATGTATTACTCGACCAAATTACGTTGTTCATTTTATCTTATAGCTTGCATATGTATCACGTGTTCAACGTTTCAGTCGGGTCATATCTCTATAGCTATTTCATTCGCATACGCTAATGTTCTCTACATATATATACTTTTCTATGTTTTTTGTCAATGTCGAGTTCATTAGTTTTTTTGAATTAGCTTATATAATTAATGCGTTTTGCTCATAAAGTAAGGACATATAGAGATTTGGGTAGCGTGGCCACATGAGATTGAAATATAATACTAATATAAATAAATATAATACTAATACTAACTATTATATAATCTATGACATAACCATATATGTATTTAGAACCCAGTGACACATAGCAATAAAGGTCAAATTTCGTTAAGCTAAAAACGGCTAACTACTCGTGGATGGAATATTAAGCGGATGTGGCATTTAAATAACAATAATAATATGAGAAGGATAAAACTATACAATAACTGGTATGAGAGAGCGAGATGAGCAACATTTTTTTATCCCTTACCTGCGTATGCGGGTAACTGGCTCCAACAATGTGCACCCATTGGCTCTCACCCGCTGTCATGTATAACTCGACCAAATTATTTATTATTTATTATTCAATCATTCAATCAATTATTATATATATATTATAATATAATATTATATTATATTAATCAATTATTTATTATATAGAATAGAATAGAAAAATTCTTTATTGTACACCAACTTAAAATGAAACAAACCGAAATTAAGCTACTTAAGTTACTAGAGGCAATACAATGGGCGGTCTTATCGCTTGAAGCGATCTCTGCCAGACAACCTTTGGATGGACAGAATTTTTAAAAGAAGTTGACGGTGGTACAATGCGTAACATGGTACTAAAGTGCGAAAGTATAATCAAAATTAAAAAAAAATAAACTGTTTGTTTATTTTTTTCAGTAATTTTTTATCAGTAATGCATAAGCATCATATACATGTATTTGCTTACCAATACAAAACAAAATATACATACACGTACATATCAGAATACTTATATAAACAAATATATTATATATATAAAAAATATTCAATAATATATATGTATAAATATTCTATACAAAAAAAAATATATACATATACCTATAGATAAAAAAATATATACTTTTAAGTACAGAGTAAATATGTTACATACTATTAAGTGATAAATAGTGATTTTTCACCATATTTTTGAAGATTGGGAGTGATTGAGCTTTTCGTATATCTAAGGGAAGTGCGTTCCATAATCGTGCAGCTTGAACAGTAAAAGACTTGCTATAGTACTCAGAAGTATGTGAAGGAATTTTCAGAATAAGTGTGTCAGAAGATCGTAAGGATAGGGAATGTGACTGATGTAGGAATTTAAAACATTCTTTCAAATAATGAGGAGTGGAAGGGATAAAAAGTATGGAATATAGGAAAGAGAGGATGTGTGCATTCCGGCGCAAACGAATCGGTAACCATTTTAGCTTACTACGAAAATCTGAGATGTGGTCAAACTTGCGAAGGCCATAGATAAATCTAATGCAGAAGTTCTGTAAACGTTCGAGTTTATTCAGCTGCTCTTCGGTTAAGTCGAGGTATGAGACGTCGGCATAATCAAGTATTGGGAGTAACAGGGATTGAGCAAGCGCAATTTTGGTGGATATTGGCAGGAAATTGCGCAACCTCCGAAGGGAAAATGCTGCAGCAAAAAGTTTGCGACTAACTTCAGCCACCTGAGGCACCCATGTAAAATCGCGGTCTATATAAATGCCTAGGTTTTTAACCGTGTCACAGACTTTCAAAACTGTTCCATCAAAAATGAATTGCGGCAGGCGAAACCAATCTATTTTGGAAACCATTCTTGAACTACCTATGATAATGATTTGGGTTTTCGCCGGATTAATGCTGAGACCATAAGAATTGCTCCATTTAGTAATACTGCGTAAATCGGAATTAATAGTCTCAACAGCCGCATCTAATTGTGTGAGTGAGGACTGTGTGTAGATCTGTAGATCATCAGCATAAAGGTGGTAGGAAGAAGTTAGACTACGGGAAATAGAGTAAATGAATAATGAAAACAGAAGAGGAGAGAGAACGCCGCCCTGGGGTACACCTGCAGACGTGCTGCACCATGATGAAAAAGAATCATCGATGCGTACACGCTGCCGGCGACCGTACAGGTAAGTACGAAACCAATCAACCACCGTTGGAGATATGTGAAGAGAGCGTAGAATTTCTAACATAATATCAAAATCGACATTATTGAATGCGTTACTGAAGTCTAGCAGGGATAATACTGTCAGTTTGCCGTTATCCATGCCCTGACGCACATCCTCCGTAATCTTAACTAAAGCTGAGACTGTGCTGTGAACAGGACGGAAACCGGATTGGAAACGATTCATAAGGTTGTTTCGGATAAGAAAGGCAGTCAATTGCTGGTGTACGAGACGTTCAAGGAGTTTTGATAGGAATGGTAGTATGGAGATAGGTCGATAGTCGGAGAGAGAGGAAGGATTGCACTTTTTAGGTAGAGGGGTTATCTGTGCTTCCTTCCAGATGGAAGGAAACACACCACAGGAAATGGACTCATTAAGGATATATTGGATCACATGCACAGTCTCGTTCAGTATTAGAACGATCATCTTTCGGCTGATAGCATCGCAGCCCACAGCGTTAGATGAAATTGATTCTACGCCCTTCCTAACATCACAACTGGTGAATTGTAGAAACTCAAAAGATGAATGGCCAGGAGTTGGTATACTAGCAAGATCACGTAAGGTGGCATTTTTAACTGGCCCATCAAATGCGGCAGAAGATGAAAAATGCTGATTGAGCGTATCAATATTTAAGTTATTGGGTAAAGTAGAACTGCGCGACTTACCAACTCCTAATGACCTCAAGAACTTCCATACTTTCGATGGGTCCTCATTTTCCAAATTACTATGAATATGTCGGCGTTGTGCGTCCCTACACACCTTGTTGCATTCATTTCGACGTTCATTGTATCTGTGTTTGTTATTGTCTGTAGGCATGCATTTATACCTACTCTTGGCAGCAGATTTTTTATTAATTAATATTCTGATATCCTGAGTAAGCCAAGGCGCAGGCAAATGTTTAATTTTAACTGGTCTTAGTGGAGCGTGTTTGTCGTACAATTTGATGATGATCATGTTAAAAAGTTCAAGTTTCGAATCAATACTAGGTGCATTTATAACTTCAGACCAGTCTAAACTATTGGCATCACTGCGTAGGTTTTCCATGTCAATGCCACCAAAATTACGGTGCATAAGTACTTTGGGCTTAGCTTTTGGCGGACGGATTTTGTAGGAGAGGTAAACCATGTCATGGTAAGAAAACTCGTCCGCAGCGCACTGACCATGCTTGCTGACATGTGTAGAAGATTGTACAAGAATCAGGTCAAGTAAAGAGGGTGTGCAATTTGGGAGATTGTGGGTAGCATCTAGGGGAAGAATGGTCAGGTTGCAAGCCCTCACTGTGGACTCAAAAGCCAGGGAGCGAGAGTCTCGTTTTAGTAAGCACGTGTTAAAATCACCCATAACTATGGTGTGTTCATAAGACGGCATGAAGTTTTCTAATAGGGTCTCAAGAGAAGAAAAGAAATTAATATGAAGTGACGGAGAGTAGTAGACACCAATTAATATTTTAGAGTGGGATAGTGAAATTTCAAGTAAAAGGTGCTCACCAGCATTAGAGGGGGGAGGCTGCGCTGACATACTTACTATCGTGAATTGTATATGAGAGCGTAAATATATGGCAACACCGCCACCACCCCTGCCAATGCGGTCGTTGCGAATAAGTTGGAAGCCAGGTAACGTATATAAGGATGAAGGGAGGGACGGTTTCAACCAAGACTCGGAAACGAGTATGGCATGAATGCTTGTATGCTGAAACGACGCCATCATATCGGTGAAATGAGCCGGAATGCTTTGCGCGTTAATATGAAAAACATTGAAGTTTTTCACAGCGCCCACTAGGATGGAGTCAATAGTACTCGACAAGCTGGGTAAGCTATGAAAGCTATCATTACTGCTGCTGTTTGCGGATACATACGATGTCACAGATTCATCACTACTACAATCACTTTGGAGCATGGAATATTATATAGATGTGTAATAAGATATTTTTCAAAAAAAAAAAAACCGACTTCATAACCACAAAAAGGCACTCAAAAGCGAAAAATAAATTATACTTAAAATTATTATAAGCGTTACCCACTTCTCTATTTGAAGTCGGTGCCAGCCAAGTCTAATAGGTAGTAGATAGATAATACCTACAAGTATCTACCTACTTACTAACCTACAGGTACCTACTTACTACTACTACATACATAGTATCTATCTAATATCCAATAGACTTGGCTGGCACCGACTTCAAATAGAGAAGTGGGTAACGCTTATAATAATTTTAAGTATAATTTATTTTTCGCTTTTGAGTGCCTTTTTGTGGTTATGAAGTCGGTTTTTTTTTTTTGAAAAATAACTTATTTTACCCTTTTTAGTGCAAAAAAAAATTTAATGAAATTACATGCATCTATTAAATTTCGTGTCTGGGCCGTTATACACTGACGGATATATACTTTTTGAAAATGTCAAGTATGTACCTATAACGGTTAAGAAGATACAGATCTGTAAAGTGCGCACATATAGACACACGGACGGACGGACGGACGGACGGACGAACAGACAACAAAGTCTCAGAAAGTGTTCATTTGGTAGCCTTTGAGTTCGGAACCCTAAAAAAATTTACTTTAAATGCCGCGCTAAAGTAAAAATATTCACTAGTAATAATGATGTCATCAAGGTATCAAAGGACAATGTCCAAAATGGCCCTGTACAATTAAAGCATCTGACACACACGATAATTAATTGTCTATTTTATTACAATAATTCCAAATACTTTTATAACACGGACTAGTTGTATTCCAAAATGAATATTAAAAAGTATTATCTGCGATTATTAACATTAATTGCCGCCATATGGCCAACAGAGTACTGAATCACTCTACTACGTTATAAGAGGCACTTCCCTATATTGTGGATACCCGAATTATGAAAGCACTGTGTAGCCAACCTAACAACGGAAAGTATTATTTACGTAGTAACTATTATATAATATGTGGTTTTATGCTTATATTTTTTTTGCTGTGTTGATTGGTACAAAGTACGTTAATAATTCTGAGTTATTTAATTATGTATGCAGTGTCGCGGGACTGAAATGGCCGCCATCTTCGCCAAATGTCATGTCATGTCAAAAAATATTAGGTATGTTTAAAAATGTTTGCACCCTAACAAGACTTTGTCCGGTAGAACATTCCTGTGAAGACAAATTATTTATATTTATATATAATTATTTATTATAATTATTAATATATAATTATTAATTGAGGGCCCGGTGGCGTAATTGGGAGAACGGTCGGCTTTGATGCCGTGGTACCGAGTTCAAACCGCCGTGCACCAATGAATTTTTCTATCGAAAAATATATGTGCGCTTCTCACAGTGGCCCTCCGGTGAAGGAAAACATCGTTAAGAAACCAATAACCCCCGCATGGTCGTAGAACATATCTAGTGTCCGCCTGGCCAGCTACCACCCTCAAGTCAGAAAATCTGTCGCCAAACATCTAATGTGTTCCGGCAGCTATCCTTGAGAGCCAGTTCCCATTCTAGTCCACTTCTCTATCTTCGACCGCATCATCACTTAGCAACAGGTGAGATAGTGGTCAAACGCTTGCCTATAAATTATAAAAATTATTAAATTATCCCCACCTTTATTTCTATCTCGCTCACAGTTACCGTAAGAATATCTTATATGCAATAGCAACCTCCATTGTATAATCTTCTTGGGACTCTTCTACTAAAACTAGTACATTCTCCTATGTTTGAGGTATTTATCTCCATATCTCTGGTGATACTAATCAGATCTCGATAAAATTAAAATGGGACCACCTTGGAAACGTATCCTACCTATTAAAAAAAGAATCATTTGAATCCGTTCACAATTGATGGAGAAATCGCGTAACATACACACAAAAAAAAAAAAAACATACAGACGAATTGAGAACCTCCTCCTTTTTTGTGAAGTCGGTTAAAAATAAATAAATATATTATAATAAATAAAACTATATAGATATATAATAAATAATAAGTATAAGTAAATAGATATGTATATAAAATCAATAATTAGTAAAGTTGATTTGGATGCCAACAAGTGACAATAATGCCCACCTGCCAGCTGTGCTTTGGTTAAGTATACAAAATTTTCAATAACACTAAAACTATATTAAATTAACTATTACCTTAATACTGTGTAAGATCCAAACGAAAACAAGAAAATAGTAGAACATTATAACCACTGGGCTACTCATTTACATTAACCAAACGCAGAAAACAAACAAAAAAATATATATAATATATACCTACCTAAACGACTGACATACCTACTAAATTAAAAAAATCCTTAAAACAATTAAGTTTAATCGATCGATTGTAAATATCTTAATAGTCTGTGGAATGGAATTAAACATAATCAATACACACACACACACAATAGAGGTAATAATATAATTGTAATTATGTAATTGTATATAATTTGTTCATTTTATCTTATAGCTGGCATATGTATCACGTGTTCATCGTTTTAGTCGGGTTATATCTCTACAGCTATTTCATTCGCATACGCGAATGTTCTCTACATATATATGCTTTCTCTATGCTAACTACTTTACTAACCCTGTAAAAGCCGGCACGGCACTGAGAGAGGGAAATATTATAGCTTTGTCCTTTTCCGTTACATGGAATAACTCTATAGTATATCCTATTTCATGTGGGAAAGAGACAGAGCTACCCGCGGTCTATTCTTTTCTCTGTCTACGGTTTTGCTAGTGATTAATATTTTACAAGAGTTTTGGCGGGAACGTGAAAAGATTGAGTGTGTGGGTGCTCTTTGTATTTTTGTTTTTTTCCTGACCTTTCGCGAATTAAATTTGCAATAAATGTGGATTACATTATCTGGCGGTGAATGTGTCCGAGTTCAGGGAATCAGCACAATGTTGAAAAACATGCAATTTTCGTTCACACCAAAATTCGAATCGACAGATGTTCTTACGTTTAGTGTCAGCGCGAGTTATAAAAACAAAGGTAGGTGAATTAAATTTGTCTTCACAGCAAAATGCTCTACCGTGCAAAGTGAAATAGTGATTTATGTGGTATTTGAGTTAGGGTGCAACGTTTTTTGGTGTAAGTAGGTATACCTACTGTACTAAGAAGTGTGGAATCAAACTTTTTGGTAGAGCTAAACTAGCTCTACCAGAATTACCAAATATCTATAATACTACCTGAAGCATAGAAGTAAAGTAGGTAATATAAGTGAATGGTGCACTGCAGATGTTTTGTCAAATACAATTTAATCCGTATGCCCAAACTATAAGGTTGTAATTGCTTTGTAGAACAAAATGACCCAAACGAAAGGCACCCGGGTGGGAGTGTGTCCTTGTCTAACAACCTGCTAGTGCTATATATGTTCTATGCTATATGTATAGTATATAATATAAATTGTCCATACAAAAGAAAGGGACAAACTCCGTTCAAGGTCAGTCTCATTAGGGCCGGTTTGCGCAGTCGAGTTTAATATTAGAATCCTTTATGGACAGGTAATATACTCTTTGATTAGAAGGTTTTTGAAGTTAGTATATATTATGTTACTCTTTGGTTTTTGACCTGAAGTCTGTGAAATTATTACCAGAAGGAAATAATATTGAACGGTTGTTAACGTCATAAAAAAGAATACCATAATAATTATTAAAAGTATCTACTTGCATCTAATATCTATAAATATCACTTAAATTCATATTTGTACCTACCACTTACGTTATCGCTTTTCTAGTAGACAATTATTTTATCACCCTACCCTCTCTGAAATATTCCATCGATTTACCATGTCTGCAGACAAGGATGAAAATGCCTTTGAAGATGCTGGCGTTCTCGAAGCCGATGTGGGAGCCAGATTGTAAGGACACCAATTGCTTTTGGCTTTATAGATAACTAGCTGTGCCCGCGACTTCGTTCGCATGGAATAGTGTCTTTGGGTAGCATTAACTAATCATAGTACGTATCAAAACTACACCGCAACCTACCACGCCACGCTACTCCCTCTTCCCCCCTCCCCTCACTTACCCTCCTCTCCCCGTTCCCCTCACTTCCACCTCCTCTCCAAAAAGTAGCCTATGTCTCAGGCTCTAGACTATCTGTGTACCAAGTTTCATTTAAATCGGTTCAGTGGTTTTGGCGTGAAAGTGAGACAGACAAAGTTACTTTAGCATTTATAAAATTTGTAAGGATAAGGATTTAACGATAACGAGTGAAGTAATTTAAGTACCTATCTACTACTAACCTAGTTAGGTATTTAGACTTATTTAGATAAAGATAGATAGATAGATATGGACACTTTATTGCAAACCAAATATAATAATAATCTTAGAACAAATACAATTACTAGAAAGCTTTGATAATGAGCGATCTTATCGCTTAGAGCAATCTCTACCAGACAATGGATGGACAGGAGCTAGTTACATAATGCGGTCGGTGGCATACATTACCTAAATAATATAAAGTTAATTTTTAGGGTTCCATACCCAAAGGGTAAAACGGGACCCTATTACTAAGACTCTGCTGTCCGTCTGTCTGTCTGTCTGCCTGTCTGTCCGTCTGTCTGTCTGTCTGCCTGTCTGTCCGTCTGTCACCAGGCTGTATCTCATGAACTGTGATAGGTAGACAGTTGAAATTTTCACAGATGATGACACTGAAAAACAGAATAAAGTTAAAAATAATAGAGGGTCCCCATACAAGAAAAGTGTTTTTTTCGGCATTTCACACCATCTATCTTAGTTAGGTACACGTCCCATAGATGGCGTTATATTAAAATGTCGACCCCTAACACCTTTGTTAGACGTTAGATGGCGTTATAAGAAATACATTTTTTATTAATTATTATTTTTTTCTGGCGAAAAATGATAGTGGTATTTTATGCTCGATCTTATAAAATACTGTAGTGTGGTACGGAACCCTACTAGTGCGAGTCAGACTTGCACTTGGCCAGTTTATTTGACTACCTGAATAATATAGGTATCGTTACTATGCTATGCTATATCGTTAGTACTACAGGCTATAGACTGAATTTCCTATTTTTATTCTAATGGCTGCTTCTTGCATTGGATTAAGTTTTAGTACGTAGTATTCTTTATCTGTTCTGTGGTTTTAGCTTCTCTTTTATTGAAAAATAAATATAAGTACTTAAACCGCCAACTTTGGCTTTTAACCATTCTTTTAACCTATATTTTTAATCGACTTCACAAAAAAGGAGGAGGTTCTTAATTCGTCTGTACGTTTTTTTTGTGTGTTACGCGATTACTCCGTCAATTGTGAACGGATTCAAATGATTCTTTTTTAATATGTAGGGTAAATCGTATATCGGACAGACCAAGCGTACTATTGCAGAAAGGGTCAAAGAACACATCGCAGCTGTAAAAAACTGCCAGGTCAATAAATCTGCTATCGCCGAGCACTTACTGGAATCTGGACCTAATCACTGGATCGAACTTCATGACCCTAAGATCCTCTCGACCGACCGCTACTATTACTCCCGTATTGTGCGTGAAGCGGTAGAAATAAAGAAGCATCCCAATTTCAACCGAGATGATGGATTTAGGTTGGCCGCAACATGGAACCCTGTGATTAGCAAGTGTTCGAATCAAAGATCAAAGCAGCAAAAATCTGCCGATATTGTCAGTGTTGTGTGTCGCAATGGCAACTCTGATAAAAATTAAAAATTAAATTAATTGAGGGTAGTTTCCAACGATCTCTCCTATAAATAGCGGTGCGGACACTCACAACATTCAGTCGTCTCGTGACCACGATCAATGCAACTTGGTCGAAACGTCGAGTAGATAAGATTTATGTTTTAGGCGCGATAAGTCCCGTATTTAAATATTTATAACTGGATATTTCGGTTTAATATTTCGGTTAAATATTCAGTTGGATATTTCAGTTAAAACATTTCAGTTAAATATTCGGTTAAAGTATTTTAGTTAAATATTTCGGTTAAATATTTCAGTTAAATATTTCTGTTAAATATTTCAGTTAAATATTTCGGTTAAATATTTCGGTTAAATATTTCAGTTAAATATTTCAGTTAAATGTTTCGGTTAAATATTTCAGTTAAAAAGTTTCAGATCAGTTGAAAGTTTCAGTTAAAAATTTCAGTTGAACATTTCAGTTAAACATTTCGGTTAAATGTTCGGTTAAGTGTTTCAGGTGGCTGGGAGTGGAGCTCGTGGTGCGTGCGGGTGCAGTGGGTGGCAGAGCATCGCAGGTCGTTGTCCCTGGTGCACGCGCCGACTTGCTGCGTCGCTGCCTTCGCTCGACGACGCTGCGACTGCCGGCTCCGTCGCTCCCAACTCAATAACACATCCATAGCGGACTACCAACTATTTCATGTTTCAGGTGGCTGGGAGTGGAGCTCGTGGTGCGTGCGGGTGCAGTGGGTGGCAGAGCATCGCAGGTCGTTGTCCTTGGTGCACGCGCCGACTTACTGCGTCGCTGCCTTCACTCGACGACGCTGCGACTGCCGACTCCGTCGCTCCCAACTCGTTTCAGTTTAATATTTCAGTTAGATATTTATGTTGAATGTTTTAGTTGAATATTTCAGTTGAGTGTTTCGGTTAAATATTACAGTTAAATATTTCAGTTAGATATTTTATTTATAACTATGTAGGGTACGTTTTCGAGGTGGTCCTATTTTAATTTTATCGAGATCTGATTAGTATCTCCAGAGATATGGAGATCAATACCTCTATATAGGAGAATGTACTGGTTTATGAAGAAGAGTCCCAAGAAGATTATACACAATGGAGGTTGCTATTGCATATACTTTTGAAGACTTAACAATATGACCTTGAATAATGTTTTTACATCTTTCTTCACGTTGATTTAAGGTCTAATAGGTAGTAGATAGATACTACCTACATGTATCTACCTTCTTACTACTACTACATACATAGTATCTATCTACTATCCAATAGACTTGGCTGGCACCGACTTCAAATAGATAAGTGGGTAGCGCTTATAATAATTATATTAAGTAATTTATTTTTCGGTTTTGAGTGCCTTGTGGTGATGAAGTCGGTTTTATTTTTTTGAAAATTAATTTATGGTAGGTAGTAAGTTCAATATCCTAGCTGAGGACGATAAAAATAAGTACTAGGTACCTAACAAAATATTAATTACTTACCTACTTAACTACCAAACGACATCAAATTTCAGCTTGGTGAATTGACGTGTTCTCTCCGTGCATAAATAGTTATTTGTTTTATATTTTGGTACCTATTTAAATAAGATAGGGTAATGTATCTTCTAATACTATAAGAATCTTTGTCCTGACATACTGACTGACTGACTGACTGACTGACTAACAGACAACGCACAGCCTAAACCGCTGGTCATAGAGACTTGAAATTTGGAGGGTATATTTGTCTTAGTACGTAAGGGTGTACTAAGAAAGGATTTTTCAAAATTCACTCCTTTATGGGATAAAACGGGGGTTTAAAGTTTGTATGAAGAAACAAGATTAGATAGTCTTTTCAATTCGAAACTTCATACAAGTGCTTCAGTAGTAAAATGAGAAAATACGTGTTGGAGGCATTTTTAAAAATTCCACCCTTAAGAGGGTGAAATGGGGTAACAAAGTCTAAACATCTATATTGTTTCGGATTGCGCTGAAATTTGGCAGTAGAGAGTTATTACGACGTTAGTTCCCTCTGAAAATGATCTTCTAAAATTCGCCTCTTCATGGGATGAAACGGGGGTTCAAAGTTTGTATGAAGAAACAAGATTAGATAGTTTTTCTATTCAAAACTTCACACAAGTGCTTCAGTAAATAAATAAATAAACGCGTGTTTCAGGCTTTTTTGAAATTTCAACCCTAAGAGGGTGGAATGGGCCATGAAAATCAATATTGTTTCGGATTGCGATGAAATTTGGCATGCAGATAATAATTATGACGTTAATGTATGTTAAGAAAGGATTTTCTAAAATTCACCCTTGAAGGAGTTAAAACGGGTTTCAAAGTTTGTATGGAGAAACATGATTAGATAGTCTTTTCAATTCGAAACTTCACACAAGTGCTTCAGTAAACTAATTTGTAATAACGTGTTTCAGGATTTTCTAAATTCAACCCCTGAGAGGGTGAAATGGGGTATCAAAGTGTGAAAATCAATATTATTTTAAATTGTGCTGAAATTTGGCATGCAGATAGTCATTTTGACGTAGCTATCCGTTAAGAAAGGATTTTTCAAAATTCACTCTTTAAGGGGATGTATCGTGGGTTCAAAGTTTAGATAGTCATTTTATATACTACCATCATTTTTCTATCGTCTACCATCAGTTTTTTACCTACTTCTGTAAACAAATAAGTAAATACGAGTTTCAGGCTTTTTCAAAATGCCACCCACAGAGGGTGAAATGGGGTAGGTAACAAAGTCTAAAAATCAATATTGTTTCGGATTGCGCTGGAATTAAGAATGCAGATAGTTGATATGACGTAGGTATCCGCTTAGAAAGAATTTTCTAAAAATTCCGCCCGGATATTATTTATTATTTTTAATTATATATATAAACTTATAGATTTACTTAAGTACTTCTGTAAATAAATGAGTAAATACGTGTTGCAGGATTTTTGCAAGGGGTTGGTAAAAAAGTCTGAAAATCAATATGGTTTTTCAGGTTATATAAATATTAATCCCTATTTCCCTTAGTCACGCAATAACTTGAAAATGGGTGAACCGATTTGGCTTTTACTTATTTGATGTCTTTTATGATAAAAAGTTTTTACAAAATAAAAGTTTTAAGTAAATAAAAGAAGTCTTTAATGCGGGGCCCTTCTCGTCTTGTATATTCATAGATCTTGACACTCACGCAGTCGCGCCCCCTACCCTCTTGCGCAAGAAATTACCGACGCCTTAACACAGTATAAATTATACTACACATTACAAAGGTAGTCTAAGGGTCAGCTTACACCGAGACGCTACGCGACGCGCACTTTTTAAGTGAGTGATACAAAATAGAAGTTTATTTACTACAAAAAAAGATGCATTTTTTAATTGGGATTGGCGACGTGGGTTGCACTGCGCGGTGCAGCGGGAAGCGCCGTGTTACAAAATAGAACTTTATTTATTACACAAAAAGATAAATATTTCATTGAGATAAATCGGCCGCGCCGCACGTATTGTGTGAACTGACCCTTACGCAGAAAAGTAGAGGACTGAGTGAAGACTGAAAAGTGTAGCTTAACAAGTTACCTTTAGGTATACATACCTATACATAGTATGTGGGCGCGCTTTTGTGAGTGGAAAGGGTTGTAATTACTTGCTCAGAGTTTTCTGCTTACTCATACTTGAGTTGAGTTTATTGCTATGTTAATACTGATTGGTAAGGGGCTTTATAGTTTAAGCCCACCTATTGTACCCATATTTGTGGTTTTTCTCAAATAATTACATAATCCCGCTTTAATAGGGATACAAATCAACAATTACCTACATATTATAAAAAAACATTCACATCATGGATGTAAGTACTTAAATTACCTTCATGGTGAAGAATTCATCATTCTGAAAGGCCTAGCTTGTTAACCATCTTCGACCACATCATCGCTCACCACCATAGAGCAAAGTGATTAAACGATATGATCATTAAAAAAATATGAAATAAGATCGTTTAAAAAACCAAAAATAGCCGACTTCAATGCCGCGCTATTAATTTTCAGTACCAAGTTTGAGGTGTTTATCTCCATATCTCTAGAGATACTTATCAGACCTCGATGCTTGGGATATCTCCTTTCCAACAAAATAATTATAATCAAAATCGGTTCATAAACGACGAAGTTATCTGCGAAAAACATTAAAAAAAAAGGCAAAGTGCAACTCGGACTCGCACTCGTAGGGTTCCGTACCACACTACAGTATATTATTTTTCGCCAGCAAAATATAATAATTTATAAACATTTTATTTCTTTTAACGCCATCTAACGTCTAACAAAAGTGTTAGGGATCGACATTTCAATATAACGCCATCTATGCGGCGTTTACCCAACTAAGCGTTCATAGATGGCGTTACATTGGAATGCCGAAAAAACACGTTTCTTGTATGGGGACCCTCTATTATTTTTAACTTTATTCTGTTTTTAGTGTTTGTTGTTATAGCGGCAACAGAAATACATCATCTGTAAAAATTTCAACTGTCTAACTATCACGGTTCATGAGATACAGCCTGGTGACAGACGGACAGACAGACAGACAGACAGACAGACAGACAGACAGACAGACAGACAGACAAACAGACAGACAGACAGACAGACAGACAGACAGACAGACAGACAGACAGACAGACGGACAGCGGAGTCTTAGTAATAGGGTCCCGTCTTACCCTTTGGGTACGGAACCCTAAATAATACGGTCGAATTAAGAAACCTCCCCCTTTTTTTGAAGTCGGTTAAAAACAAAAACCCACACCCAGATAGAATGCGGACAACCAATTTTTTTAATCGTCAAGATAAGATCATACGTTTTGACCACTACTATCTCACTTGTTGGTAAGTGATGATGCGGTCGAGGATGGTAGCACGCTAGGTCTAGAATAGGAACTGGCTCTCAAGGATAGCTGCCGGAACACATTAGATGTTTGGCGACAGATTTTCCAACTTGGAGGTGGTAGCTCATAGCTGGCCAGGCGGACACTAGATACATTCAGTGTCCTACCACCATGTCAGCAATATTTTTCTTTTTACCGTAAGGCCGATGTGAAATGCGCACATACATTTTTTCATATACAGTCACATAGTTTAATTACAGTTTACGTTAGTCGAAATGGCTGCAGTCAAATTCGGCCTACCAACCAATCTAGTGTAAAGTCTCAGTCTGTAGATATTAATCTGGTATTCCACCTCCCAGTGACCAGCAGCTAGCGGGCATAGACCCTCAACTGACCATCGGCATGGATCCGAAGGCACACCAGCAGCTACGTCCAGAAATGATGTTCATACGGGAGGAACTACGACAAGCTAAGATGCAGACTTTGGCTGTAAGTAAAGGACCTTCCACACAGTTCTATAAACCATCGTCAATAAGGCTGAGCGCTGACTAGGATCACGACAGTTGTAAGACAGACTTGTCTCAAAGACAAGTCTGTCTGAAGAATATATTCTAGTAGGTAGCATTTTGTTTTGTGTTCCCCGGGGTACAAAAAGGCTTAGCAGATTTTGAGTCCATAGCACGCATAATTAATAGCAGTAGTTCTATTTCTATTAAATATTTAAAGTCGAGACATTTTTTAACTGACTTCAAAATAATTAAGATAATTTAATAACTAAAACTACCACCGACTTCAATGCACCGCGAGTCAATTTCAGTAGCAAGTTTGAGACGTTTATCTTCATATCTCTGGAGATACTTATCACATCTCAATGAAATTATAATGAGACCACCTCGGAAATGTATCCTAGCGATAATAAAAAGAATCTTTCGAATCGGTTCACAATTGACGGAATAATCGCGTAACATACACACAAAAAAAACATACAGACAAATTAAGAACTTTCTTTTTGGAATTCCATTCGACCGTTTAAAAAAAAATGTTTGTTCGCGGATAACTTCGTTGTTTATGAACCGATTTTGATAATTATTTTTTTGTTGGACAGGGGATATCTCGAGTGTAGTACCATGGTAATTTCATCGATGTCTGATATATATCTCCGGAGATTTGGAAATAAACACCTCAAACTTCATTATCATCATCATTATTAGCTGGTGTCCGTCCACTGCTGGACTGTAGGCCTCTCCCAATACACGCCACTGAGCCCGATCTTCGGCTCTTCTTTTCCAGTCACTGCCCACCGCTTTGCGTATGTCGTCGCTCCACCTGGTCACAGGACGTCCTACGCTACGTTTGCCGATTCGCGGTCTCCGCTCCAGGACAAGTCTACCCCAACGGTTATCAGTCCTGCGGCAGATATGACCAGCCCACTGCCACTTCAGCTTACTAATCCGTTGAGCTATGTCGATAACTTTAGTTCTCAGGCGAATTACTTCGTTCCGGATTCGATCCCGCAGAGAAATACCAAGCATAGCTCTCTCCATAGCTCGCTGAGCGACTTTAAATTGGTGGACCAGTCGAACTGTGAGTGTCCACGTCTCAGCTCCGTATGTCATCACAGTTAGGACGCACTGGTTAAAGACTTTTGTCTTTAGACACTGTGGTATAGGCGACGAGAAGACTTGACGGAGTTTTCCGAATGCTGCCCAGCCCAGCTGAATTCTCCTCTGGATTTCCTTCTCGAAGTTGTGTTTGCCTAGTTGGAGCGTCTGCCCTAGGTAAATACTTCGTAACAACTTCGAGTGGGATTCCATTTTCGGCAATCGGTTCCGGAACAACGTGCTCGTTGTACATGACTTTGGTTTTATCCAAATTCATCCGGAGACCGATGTGACGAGAAGAATCAGCTAGGCCATTCAACATCCTTTGTAGGTCCTGCTAGGCTATGCTATCGTATTACGAACGTGATACGATTGAATTTCGTGGTACGAAATTCGAATCTCACCGCGGATTCCGCTGTCGAGATTGCTTACAGAATAGCCTAGCTGCAGCGTCTCTGCCATAATGACGATGTCATCTGCGAATCGTAAGTGAGAGATGTACTTGGCGTTGATGTTAATGCCTGAATGGGGATATGACGTCCCCCTGTCTCACTCCTCGACGCAGGTGGACATGTTTAGTTCGCTGGTTCTGTACTTGTACAGTCATCGTTGCGGCATTATACAGACATCTCATCACTTCGATATATCGCCAGTCGACTTAGCAAAACTTGGCCTCAAACTTGGTACTGAAAATTAATAGTGCGGCATTTGAAGTCGGTTCTTTTAGTTTTTTTATACGATCTTATAGTTATTAAAGTCGTGAACAAACAAACAAATCGACTTTATAATACGCATGTAATACACAACTAAAAACTGTGGCCTTGTAATTACTATTATTTATTCTGTGCTGTAGCATAGATAAATAAAAAACCTCTGTAGGTATCTAGGTAATAAACAATTTACAAAAATATAAAGTGTGTACACTTCAAAGAAACATAATATTTGATTTACGCAGTGCAACATCTCTCGTCGGATTTGAAAACTGTAATAATTTCTTCCGAATGATTAACTTACGTAATAAATAGTCATAGATGGCGCCACCAATGCATAATTGGGTTAACAAATGCAATCCACTAATTTCTTCGTAACGATACTTCGCACCGTGGCTTAATTGGCAAAGCACCGGAACAAATTATTCCGGAGGTTGCGGGTTCAAGTCCCGTAGGTACGATGAAATTTTGGATTGTGTTTAACAATTTACAAAAATATAATGTGTGTAACACTTCAAAGAAACATAATATTAGGTAATAAACAGTTTATGAATAATGTTTATCATTATGTTACTGTTAGAGATATGCTAATAATGATGGTGATCAACACCAAACAACTCCAATATTATAAATGCGAAAGTCAGTTTGTATATTTGTTTGTCACTTCTTCACGGTCAATCGGCTGGACCGATTTAGCTGAAAGTTTGCACAGGGATAGCTGGTACTATGGATTAGGCTATAGGATACTTTTTAACGCGAGCGGAGCCGCGGGGCACAGCTAGTTTATATTATATCTATAGGTAATAATAGGTAAAGCGAGGGTCTGGAGTGGGTGCGGGTAGGCCGTCCATAATTCATCATCATCAGCCGGTGTCCGTCCACTGCTGGACATGGCCCTCTCCCAAGATGCGCCACTGAGCCCGATCTTCGGTTCTCCTTTTCAACCGACTTCCCCAAAAAGAAGGAGGTTCTCAATTCGTTCGTATGTTTTTTTTTGTATGTATGTTACGCGATTACTCCCGTCAATTGTAAACCTATTCAAATAATTCATTTTAATCGGAAGGGTACGTTTCCGATGTGGTCCCATTGTAATTTCATCGAGATATGATAAGTATCTCCAGAGATATGACGATAAACGTCTCAAACTTGCACTGAAATTGACTCGCGGGGCATGGAAGTCGGTTATTTAGTTTTTAAACTATCTTAATTATTTAACTACCTTAATGATCCAATCACTGTCTTTGGCTTGGTGTGTGACTTCTATGTGACTATCTTTGTGAGGGATATGCCCTAATCGCCACGCTGGGCAGGCGGGTTGGTGATCGCATGACGTTATAGCTTCTCGCACCGGTGACGCTGCTGCCCGTCACCGGCCTGTAGTATTTAGCTACGCCAAAATTTTGAAATGGTTTTATACCGCCACTTGTCGGTCACCAGAGCCTCGTTTGTTGGTCAGCAGGATGCACCACGGGTAGGTGAGGTTGGCTGGGAGCACTGATGTGTATTTGTGCTCCCTTACATCGTCAATTATTATTTCTGTAAAGGGTTTTATAGGTAACTATATACTGTAAGTATATATATAAACTAGCAGCCCGCCCCGGCTTCGCACGGGTAGAACATATATGCCTACAAAATTTGCATCAGATTGTTGCATCGAATATAAAATATGAACATATTTAACAATCATCGTCATATTTCATCCAATTTACACAAAACCTTAACGAATTATGCACCTAAACCTTCCTCATAAACACTCTGGCTATTGGTGAGAACCACATGATAATCCGTTCAGTAGCTATTGAGATTATTGCGAACAGACAGACAGACGCAGTGATGAACTTAATACTTACGTAGTGATACTGGACGGCCCTTTGGTGTAAAGGATAGTTACCCTGATTCTGACCCGACGGTCGTTGGTTCTAATCCTAGCTATATACCTATGATAGTTTTATGTGCATTCATGAATCATGAGTTTTCGTACAGTAGTAGTGGGATCATTAAATCTACCAAAAAGTAGCTTACCACCAAGGAGAACATCTGCCGCCGTAACCTTACGGCGTTCCCCGACGCAAAATGTAGGGGTAATATACGTTTAACGTGTGTATCTGTGTGTCTGTCTGTAGCATCTTAGCACCTAACCGGATGAACCGATTTTGTTTTTATTATTGATAGTTTTTTTTTGTTTGATAGATGTCTTCATCGAGAGTTTTCTTAGCTTTGATTCATGAAAATTCGTTCATTCGTTATAAAACTATGAGCTCTAGGTTTGATTTTTTTCTAGTTAATTGCGCTATGAAATCAACATTCATAGGTCTGATCAATTCGAAAATCTTCTTCTTCAACGATATTGTAAGAACATGGAAGCATTGACCTGATGCTGGGACATCTCCTGGACTCTACAGAATACTCAAATCCTCATCAACTTACAGCTCAGATTTTAAATGTCGTGTTTAGAGTCATTGGAATGCTTTTAATGAAAATATTATACATAGATCAGTCGGGGTGGTTTAAAATATTATATTATTATATATATATAGATGAATATTATTTTATACAATAGATCATATTATTATACTATATTGACTTCAAATTGATTGTGATCGGTGGGGATCTACAGCATAGCTAAGCTTATAATAATATTTTCGTAGTAACTATGACCTAATCTGTGGTTTCACTGCAAATATTTTATTAATTTTGCGATGCGTGTTTGTGAAATTCGTGATATCTTGTAGAGTTTTCATTTGAATTATATACTGTAAAGGACAATTTTAATCTATAATATGTGGCCAAGCTAATTAACCTAATTATTTGGATAAGGATTAATACTATGTACTTGAAAATAGCCTTGGAAGTTATGTAATATTTTTTAACAAAAATTTTATGATTAAAATGGTTACTGTGAGTCAACCTTAAGAGATAGACATATGCTGTCCCCGACTTTTTTGTAGGGCTTATTAAGTTGTACAACTCTTGCATAGAAAATATTCTTCTATCTATTTTTAATTAAGCAGCGTTCGTAAGAAACGTGTTTTTTTGACCGTTTTTTTGCCGACTTAGGTTGCAAATTAGGTCTCCACGAATGTACCTTTGATTTAAACGGGATAATATATAGCCTATTTTCATTCCGAAAGTCCATTCTATGTATTAGTGAAAGAATGTTTTAAATCGGTTCAGTAGTTTTTGAGCCAAATCATTACAAACATACAAAATACAAAAATACAAATGTTCTCTCTTTATAATATTATTAGTATTAGTATAGATATATAGATAAAATAAATATACTAAAGAATTTACCTTGGCGCCATTGACTTTTTCGGCTGTATAAGTTATTGATATCTTTAAGCGCCTTAGCCTCTTCACATTTTATATAATTGGTGCCTACCTTTGTGTCAAATATAACTTTCCCAGAAAGTAAAATTATTGGAATTGTGACAAAAGATTATATTTTTATATCCAGTACAATGCTGTTGCTATTTTTAGAATGAATTGATACAACCCATCAAAAAGCTATACAGAGAGGATTTTTGTGGCTAAATGTACGAGTAACTTAACATTTTAACCACTTAAGCCAATTTACCTTAAAAATTATTACAAAAAACGCTGCTGTCTTTCCTTTATGAGAATTCACCCAGTATTTGAGTTAAGGGGGTACGATTTCCATACAAAAGTATAATGCACATATATATGTAAATGGAGGAAAAAGTTGCACTGAAATCACATCTATTGGTCTTTTATAAGTCTTTACATGTCGGGAAACGTATTTACCTACATGACTTGATTGATTAAGATGAAATTATTTTAAATAATAGTAAAATTCAAGTTAAACCAAAAAATATTGATTGAGTAATATGTTTATATTATTAATTTAAATCATGTAGATAAATATAATTCCCGACTTGTAAAGACTTATACAAGACCAAAAGATGTGATTTCAGTGCAGGTTTTTGCTCCGTTTACTCATATTTGTGCATTATAGTTTTGTATGGAAATCGTACCCCCTTAAATACTTCATTAAATACATACTTATCCGTTCATGTCTCTTTATAATACTGCTCTACATTATGATGTAGTGCGATCGACAAGGCCTAATGAATATGAAGAAGACGTAATAAATTTTTTTTTGTACATCATATAGGCTAGTGTTTGACCACTATCTCACCTGCTGGTAAGTGATGATACGGTCGAGGATGGTAGCACGCTAGGCCTAGATTGGGAACTGGCTTTCAAGGATAGCTGCCGGAACACATTAGATGTTTGGCGACAGATTTTCTAACTTGATGGTGGTAGGAATGGCCAGGCGGACACTAGATAGTGTCCTACCACAATGCGAGTGTTAGAAGTTTCTTAACGGTGTTTTCCTTACCGGAAGGTCACTGTAAAAAGCGCACATACAATTTTTGATAGAAAAATCCATTAACGTAAAATAATAATGACAAACAATCTTCGTATTTTGAAGCTCTCTTCTGACTAATTGTATATATTGTCCATTAAAGCATTTACATAAAGGGATAGTTCTTTTAAAGAAGATACTTTTTGTTCGGTTATTAAGTATACCTTACTGAATGAGCAAGACACTCGCCCGATGGCAAGATTTTGGACTGCTCGTTGGCGTAAAGGATAGATTACTAGATAGATACCTTTACTTTTTAGCCCGGAGGTATCGGTTCTAATCCGAGCCGTGTACCAATGGATTTTTCCATGTGGAATAATGTGCATTCACGGGTGTTCGTCGACAGGTTGTATGAGCATTATATCAATGTTCAGACTGATTTGATACTAAAAAAAACTTACCACTATCAAGGAGAAAATCTGCTGACAAAACCTCCCGGTGTGCCAGCAGCATAGACCTTTAGAGTCAGAACATTTTAGGTCTAGTGTGTTCACCATCCTCGAACTCATCATCGCTTACAAGTCGAGATAGAGGTCAAACACTGACTAGACTATCAGATAGAAAAAAAGAAGAGAATCTCTTCTTTTTTTCTATATATTTTATAGAAGCAATCAATACGGTGTTGAATATGACTGGGCTGAGATTGCCCATTGAGATTGAGATTGAATGCCAGAATATTGTGCGTATTTTTACAGAATAATGAATTGGTATTTTACACTGTGCCTGTTACCTCTAATCGTCTGGATGTTATTTCTCATACGGGTGTAATTTCATTTGACATTTCGCCCTTTAAGCCCGAAATATGTATATTATAATTTAATCTCCCTGTAAGGCCTATGTCGTTGAATTAGACAAACTACTATAATTATAAATGTTGTATACCGTCTGTAATTCATGTACCTTTTGTCGAATTTACTCGACCTACTTAGGTTTTGAGCGAGTCTTTCGCTCTGCCTCGGGAGTGAGGTCACGCGTTGAGGTCGCGATGTTCACTAGTACCTAATTAACTCACGACACTAAAAGAGGGGTGTTATAAGTTTGACGTATGTATGAGTCTGTATGTGGCTTCAAAGCTCCCAAACGGATGATTTCAATTTAGTTTTTTTTAGTTTGATAGATGACATAATCGAGCGTGTTCTTAGCTTTGATTCGAGGAAATTCGTTGAATCGTTTCAAGAGTATGAGTTCTTTTCTAGTTGATAAGGCTACGAGACCAACTTTCATAGGTCTGCTCAATTTGAAATTCGGTATCCTGTTACTTTAATAATATAGCAAGAACATGGTAAACTTGGTCTGATGCTGGGACATCTCCTAGAATCTTACAGTAAGGGCAGTATACTTGAGCGCAGTATGTATTTAGCGACACCTCCGTCCCCGCTTAGCTTCGAGCATTTACCAATGGAGATGTTAACGTTGTAATCCGCAAACATTTTTTCTGCCGATACTTACGGGGGACGAGGTAAACACGCATTGCACACACACAAATCACTCACTTTAACGATCCCGCACACTAGCTTCAAACACGCACACAGTACATAGAGTTAAATCAAAAGAGTCGCTATACCGAGTACATTTTGTCGAATTTACGCGGGGGCAGGGGGGAGCGGTTGCCACCATAGATAAACCCGACAAACAGATGTGACAAATTGTAGATTAAACACCAATCGCCATACCATCGATACCGAGTTACCGACGACGACTAAAGTACTTTTTGTTAAAAAAGGAGGATAGGATACGAGATTAGGATAGGATAGGTGCTAATCATAACATACATACATACACTCGAAAAACATAACCCTCCTTCTTTCGCAGTCGGGTAAAAAGGCTGAAACCTTTAAATAGAATTTTAACATTTAGTTTGAATCATTTTATGAACTAAAACTAATGTTTTCCAACTGCTTTTTGCCTAAGTTATCTCAATAATACATTTAAAGGTATTTTTAATTTCTCATATAGAGTAAAATAACCTATTATACAGTAAATTACAGTATATACACAGACACACATGTCAAACTGTTCTCCGAAGGTTTAAAATAGGCAACTTAATTTAGCTATAATGTCATATCTGTTTACACAATCTATGAACTGCGCGTGCAAACAGAACATGGCGCCGCGTCGTGAAGTGTCACTACAATTTGACAAAATAATGTTTTATTTTAGCGTGTTTTATTCGAAAATTTGAACTTACTTATGAAAAGTGACTCCGTCGCTTTTGTTAGTTTTTCCCGTTTGGTTTTTACAATATCTCACACAGACACACGATGGCATTTCGGAACCGCAAGTTTTTTCATAACGCGCGTGTTGTTGTTTTGAGTGCCGAGCTACGTGTGAGCGAAAAGAAGCCGGCCAGCTCCTTTGCAGTGTTCGACAATACCAGTTCGAGATGTTCAGTCTCGAGGCTATAGGTCTATGACACAGTATTAAAAATACAGCGTAGTTTACGCACGCTCATATCGCCATATGGCCAGCAGAGGGGTACGCCTTGCGGTAACATCTCCATTGGTAAATGCTCGAAGCCGCTTAGTCATTCGTCATTCTCGCGGACACTCAGATCAAATGAACTCTGTTGACCTCGCAGTGTAAATGAACTCTGTTGACCTCGCAGTGTAAAGATTTTGCGTTACTGGAATACTCAATTCCTTTTAGATAACCACTTCGAAAGTCTGGAACACGCAAAGACGAGCTAGATTAGTAAATACATGAGCGGTCACACCCAGAGATGTGATAAACGGCTTTAAATTGACAACACGTTGTCAATTTAGACAATTTTTACGTTGCGCTTTTTTTAACCGACTTCAAAAAAAGGAGGAGGTTTCTCAATTCGACCGTATATATATATATATATATATGTCGCAGCATCAGCACTACGGCGCCATCTATTGGAAACGCCAAGCAGCTCCAGACAGCTGCTTGGGTGTGGTCGATGCCAGTGATGACATTTGACTTTTGACAGTTTGACCGTAGTACTATTATCTTTTCTGTGGTTTGACAGTCGAGACGGGACTTGACGGGAGTAAAGTGAACAACGTCATTCTGTTTTGAAAGGGAAGATCGAGCGGTCGCACTAACGCCACGTGGCATCGAACTCACCGCGTTTCTAATCTTAATCCATCCGGTTAATCTTTAAACTGATTTTCAATCTATTTACGCATTGGTAAAACGAACGATTGTGTTAAGTGTTGCGAGTGTTATTTTGGGTTTTCACAATATCCGAACACTGATAACGAGTCTCCCGAACGAGCCTCCGTTATATGTATATATATTTTTTTTATGTTTGTTCGCGGATAACTTCGTCGTTTATGTACCGATTTTGATTATTCTTTTTTTGTTCGAAAGGAGATATCCCAAGTGTGGTATCATGGTAATTTTATCGAGGTTTGATAAGTATCTCCAGAGATATTGAGATAAACATCTCAAAATTGGTACTGAAAATGAATAGCGCGGCATTGAAGTCGGTTCTTTTTTAGTTTTTAAACGATATTATTTAATAAACGCTTAAAAAGCGTTTTGTTTAAACGGTATCATTAAACTATAAGCCGTACACGTCACTATTGTGTGAAGATCGTAACGTAATAAATGCGATTTTATTGTCCTGGTTTTTCAAAATAGTTGCATAGTTCAGAATTTCCGCTTCTCGATATCTTTATTATAATAATATAGTTAAATGTTTACAATTCACAACACTTATTTACCTACAAAGTATCAGCATCAATAATTATATTACACTTAACAGTTTGTTTCCTAAACTATTTTTCAGTTCTTTAACTAATATACCTATACGATTTACAATTATTATCGTTTGTTATAATTCACCATTGAGCAAAATAATAAACAAAATATCGACTGCATGCTCTCTAAATTTGTTCGCATACGTTCAATATAAGCATAAAACGAGCTCATCTTATCCAAACAACAAAAAACATACTAATAAAAATAAACTAACGTTCGTTTCGTTTGAAAATACTAACAAATAAAAAACCGGTCGTTGTCAGTCTGCCACAACCGAAACAAGCCGAATTTATTTTAGTCGCATAATATCATTTACTTACGAGTTTTGGCGGGAACGTGGAAGAGTGTGTGTGATCTCACTGTATTTTTTCCTAAAACTTGTGTTCTTCCGCGAGTTAATGTGTAATAAATGTGGATTATTAACCATGAAATGTGACTTTGACCCATCTCTTCGACTAAAATTCATAAAAACTTGAAGAATTTCAATACTTGACACTGGCTAAATACAATAATCGTGTAGAGCCATAATAAAACATAAAAAAATATCAATTACGCCCGTTTGAAAAAATACTAACAAATCAAAAATGGATCGTTGTCAGTCTACCACAACGGAAACAAGCCGAATTTATTTAAGTCGCATAATACGGTAACCGATACCACCGATATTGAGTCTTATCTACATAGAAATAAGGTTGTTAAATCAATTTAATTAAAAAATATATTATGTGCCTTATTGTTGTGGAAATAAGGTCATTTTTTGGCCGAATATAGTCTTATGAAAAAAATGTTTAGACGAAGACGGCTTACATTCGTAAGCGGCTTTTGGCGCTTATTTCGGAAAACGTTTTCAAAAACGTTTTTCGTTTAAAACGCCCACGTCTAGCCTACCACCTAGTAGGAAAATAATAATGATAATGTTATCGAGTATTGTGTTTGCTGTGAAGCAACGACCAAAAGTCGCTGTAAGTAATGAAACTCGGGAACTCTTTTGAAGTAACATTTCAAGGCTCTGCGGTAATTACTTTTGAGTAACACGGAAATGTATTAAACGTTTCAAGAGACTGTTTCATTCTATGAGAAGCGATTTTATTAGATTGCTGGACTGGAAAGTAAGGATGGTAGGTAGTTACGCTATTCATGAACTTAATTGTGTTGTTTTTTGCTTGGTGACACTAGCCGCCTGGCCAGCTACCACCCTCAAGTTAGAAAATCTGTCGCCAAACATCTAATGTGTTCCGGCAGCTATCCTTGAGAGCTATTTCCCATTCTAGGCCTGGCGTTCCTTGACCGCATCATCACTCACCAACTGGAAAGAAAGTGGTCAAACGCTAGCCTAAATGATATTAAAAAAGTACGAGATCCAGTCCTAGAAATATCACACCCTATAACTGTTATTTGACCACAACAAAGTTTTAAAGTTAATTCACTTGCAAATGGGTTGCCTAGAATTGCCTAAAAAAATACGCACTGATGCTGTTAAGTACAAACCAAACATTTGAATTTCGATGAATTCGTATTTCACGTTACCACTACTACGTTTGTAAGATTGTACGAAAAATAATTTAGATAAGGTACTTTGATTTTTTGCGTCGGCAACCATCAGTCATTAATTATGGTTTTGAATGACGGATAACCTACCGTTACATAGTATAGTTCCGTGACATACACAGTTCATCATTAGACATATTGCATTGGTAATATCGTAGTCGTGCCTGTGGCATTTTCTATACAAAAAATGTTTGCAGGTACGAAGAGCAGCTCTCAAGAAACTTTTAGTCCAAGACTTTTTGCAAGAAGACCGAGAACTAAGGGCTATCGGACTGGCGTATGCACCTACTGATCCGTAGATATACCTACCATCCTATTACAATCCTTATCAACACCACTGAAAATTATTAAAACTTGGAATTAAATGTATTCGTCTATACCTAACGTCTTTAAAATGTTCAAATTGTTGTTAGTATTAAAAAGCACTTCATATTTTTTGTCCTAGGTGGCGAGTTCACTTCTCATAAAATAATAAAATGCTGGAATTTCGGACATAATTACCAATATTACCGTGCGTATTTTATCTCGCGTTGAACTTCGTTCCGGCATCATCATCATCAGCCAATATCCGTCTAATGCTGGACATAGGCCTCTCCTATGGCACGCCACTGACCTCGATGTTCAGTATGTTTATTGCACGAGGAACGGTGTGGTATACGACATTCCTGTGGAAAAGTGACTTCAAAAATGTCCGAAACGCGTACACCATGTCATTTTAAGTGTAATTTGTAGCCAATGAGTTTAACACTGTTCTAAATAATTATATACTACAAAATATAAACGTGAAAAGTAAATGAATGCATGGACAGTTGAGGAAATATTACGCTTTCACGCAAATAAGGCATACCTACTTCAGCGTGGGCAATACCGGGCTGATCTCATCTCGCCTTCCACAAATTAAAACAACAACTTTTATTAAAATACTAAGTATATTCATTATCACAATCATTTTAATTAAACAGACAGACAGACATGACGAATCTATAAGGGTACCGTTTTTTGCCATTCGGCTACGGAACCCTAAAAAGCATTCGTTTAATTAAAGAAGTAGACCACGTAAACATCGTTTCAATGGGAATATCGGGATAAAAAGTACGCTATGTGATACTCCACGGTCTAGGCTATCTATCTACATATAGATCTTCAAATAACATGGCCCGCCCCTCCAAATTACTGTTACCTTTTGAGATACGGAACCCTAAAAATGATAAAGTAGATATCTAGTTACTGTATAACTGAAGAAGACAAATAGTAGGTAGGAACATAATACGTGTATTGGTGAAGTGATCAAAGTGTCCATTCTATACGTCGGATCTGTTCTATGTCACATCATCGCAGACAAAAAAGTTTTGTTCGCAGTGTGCGCACCGTGATAGAAAAAACTGTCTTGAGACAGCCTTGAGACAGACTTAAGACTGTTTTGTCTATAGTCTGCGCTCAGCCTTAATGTGTGTAGTCACATCCTTACGAAAGAGTTTGTATGTAATTGTAATTATGTTGTACTACCTTATAAGAGTAAGCACTTCCCTACATTGTTGATACCCGAATTATGAACGTACTTTGTAGCCAACCTAACTTAACGGAAAGTATTGCTTATAAAAACTTTTTTTGCAGGGTTGGTTGGTACAAAGTACGTTCATAATTAGGAGTTATTTAATTATGTATGCAATGTCGCGGAACCGGCAGTACCAGTACGCACACATGCGTGGTGGTGCGTTGTAAATACTCTCACAAATACTTTCAAACGTTTTTGAATTTTGGAGGGGTGAGTCATGTTATCGTAGAAGATCTCTACCTAATTTCAGCTCACTCGGTTGAGTAGTTTAAGCGTGAAGCTTCTTCACTAACTAACAAACAAGCTGGAGTCAAACACAAAGTGAAGTCACCTGGGGCACCAATGCGAGTGACTTGATCGTCTATTAAGCAATCGCAGTTCCCTTGTTTATAATAAAATTTCGGACACGCTTCTAGCGAAGGAAATCAAGGCCTTTCCCGGTGTTTCAAAAAAAGCTAAGAAAAGGCTCACCTTAGATCAGTAAGTAGGTATCAATAATCAATATTTTCAAAATCTGCGAATGAGATGCAAGTGGCTGGTTTGAAATCATTTTACCAGCTTAGCTGTTAATCAGACTGGATAAATGTAAGACTTAGGACGTAGTTATCCTACGTCCTAAGTCAGTAAGATGCGTTGGTGCCCTGTCCGTTCTATTAGTTTGAAAATGAGTTTTCCTTAGATCTAGTACGAAAGTCAATTTAAAAGACACACCACGTCCGCACCCTGACCGCGCCTCACGTGCTTTCTGTCTGGCTCGCGTCTAACAGAATTAGGATCTCCAGTGGGTCCGTTTCCTATGACTTAACAATAATAATTACAAGCCCCAACATTAAGTTACCTAACTAGGTACATCTGTACTCAAATAATTGAATGTAGGTCTATTTTATAAGATTTATCAAGCTTATTTATTTATCAAGCTACCCTAAATTAATTTAAATCGGCGATCCTCTAATCCAATTATGATTCGATGATCCTTAATTTAGTTACCAATTAAGGCTTTCACTGTTCCGTTAATAATGATTGTATGTTTAAATAAGTAATAAATTAAATTATCCTTCAAGATACTGTTAAGTTCAGAGAATAATCTGAAAAACACGTTTTCAATGTTCAAAAATGGTGTCTTATGATTTGGTAAGCTTTAAACAAGTCTTAGTTAGAAACAACAATAAATTAATTGGTACTATTTTTACGCAATTTGTAGTACATTTAAATATTCAAATCCTTACAATGTAAAAACGAAATATACATGATAAGCAAATGTTGTTTAGAAAGGTTAATACTATAGTTAATTAGAAACTTGTATAATTACCGATATAAGAAAAGTGACATCAAAAGTAATCGTAACTACTTATGACTAAAGAAAATTTGTTCAGCCGTTTATAATCATCTCTTTTCTTTCTATAAAGAGATCTGGGTCCCTAGACAAAATCCAATTTCTGTTTACATTCAACTAAAGCAACTTCTACACTACAACACTATCTAGTGTCCGCCTGGCCAGCTACCACCCTCAAGTTAGAAAATCTGTCGCCAAACATCTAATGTGTTCAAGCAGCTATCCTTGAGAGCCAGTTCCCATTCTAGGCCTAGCGTGCTTACCATCTTCGACCGCATCATCAATTACCAACAGGTGAGATAGTGGTCAAACGCTAGCCTATAAGATATTTAAAAAAAACCTTTTTTTTGTATATTTGTTACCTCAGAATTCCGTCAAATCTGAACCGATTTTTGACAGCTTTTATAAATAATAATAATTATAATAAATAATAATAATTTAAATATTTTTTTAATAGTTCAATAATGTCGATAGTGATTAAAAGTGGTTCAAGAGAAACTGTTATCGAAGTACAAAGTAGAAGCAAAGTGGCACACTGGCACGCCAAGTTATACTTTTGCCACTATAGGACTATGATTGTGCGGTAGAGGGACCACGGGCGGGACGGCCCGAAATAACTAAATTGAAAGAACCCACGACCGGTGTGATATTAAAAGTAAGTAGTGATATTATCGAGGCAGGAATGTGACGTAGACCGGGTGATGTGGTCGCAACACCATGTCTACGACGAGGTCGACCCTGGCTCCGCGCGTCTTGCTCTGCAGGCGGAACTGCCGGCAGATCTCGCTGAGCGCACATTTCATCTCGAGCAATGCGAACTTCTGACCTAAAACATAACATGAAGAATTGTTTAGTCAAATAAACTGGCCAAGTGCAAGTTGGACTCGCACTAGTAGGGTTCCGTACCACACTACAGTATTTTATAAGATCGAGCAAAAAATATCACTATCATTTTTCGCCAGCAAAAAATAATAATTAATAAACATTTTATTTTTTATAACGCCATCTAACGTCTAACAAAGGTGTTAGGGATCGACATTTCAATATAACGCCATCTTTGGGACGTTTACCTAACTAAGTGTTCATAGATGTCGTAAAACGCCGAAAAAAACACGTTTCTTGTATGGGGACCCTCTATTATTTTAACTTTATTCTGTTTTTAGTATTTGTTGTTATAGCGGCAACAGAAATACATCATCTGTGAAAATTTCAACTGTCTAAGTATCACGGTTCATGAGATACAGCCTGGTGACAGAGGGACAGACAGACAGACAGACGGACAGCGGAGTCTTAGTAATAGGGTCCCGTTTTACCCTTTGGGTACGGAACCCTAAAAAGATCGTATTATTTGACGCATCAAGCTTCATCAGCTGCATAATTTCGTTCAAATAAAAATGGCAAACCTAGAAGAGAAGAAACCTGCGACCAAAATGGGAAAACTGAATGACTGTTGATTCTATCCACAGAATTATTATCTTTGTTAGTATTGTTCACGGAATATTTACCACGTTTGAATGAGAAACTCATTTTCAAAGAAAAACATGGTAAATCCCGTAAACAATATGAACAATAGTGTAAATGAACATGAAAACTTATATATTTATACCTTATTATTAATATTTCTGTGATTTTACCGGTGTTTGTGTGGTACGATGCGCGCGCACACCGACACCTAAATTCTACACCGTGAAGTTAGTTCTAGGTGGCATGACTATGTTCAAGTTGTATATGTCATATTTAACGTCATATTTTTACGTTAAAAAAACCTTTTTTATTGAAATAAAATCTTTTTGATTAATTTTAATATTTATCGTTAATCACTACTGCATTTTAGTTATTTTTTTTCCATATGTCACACAATTATAATTTCTAACGCGTGTACATAACTTGTGTATAAGTACACACACAAGTTTTTTTTTAAATATCCGATAAGCTAGCTAAGCGTTTGGATTGTTTTGGATTTAATCCACTAGGATGGCAGGATTAGGATGGTGAACAAGCTAGACCTAGAATGATCTGACTCTCAAGGGCTGTACACTGATAATCTGATAATCTAAAATCATATATCTTCTTGACGGTAACACAATAACGGCAATGCTCAGTTTTTTTTTTCTTTATTTTTTTCTATAAATATTTATAACAGGATATAACTATTTTGATGAGTACTTATAAACGCTTGGTTTGAGCTAGCACTCACATTCGCTTATCACAGTTACCGATTCAACAACATTTGTCTCTAGCTTATTGTAATTACACCTACGACATAATTAGAGATAAAACTAACATTAAGGTTAGACATAGAACCAAATAGTGGCGTCTATATTGCAAGTATTAAATAATGTTATTAACACCTACCCGGGCTACCCTACAAATATTAAATAATGTTATTAACACCTACCCGGGCTACCCTACAAATATTAAAGTAAGCAGCTACTCATAGGTACTCGCTGCCGTGCGCCGCGTATTGTGCTTAGCGGTAGGCAAGACCGGTTCTATGCGTTAAGATATAGGATGATAGTTATTAGCCGACTTCAAGAAGGAGGAGTTCATATATTCGTGTGTATAATACCGGCTGTAATTCACGTCGAAATTGTAATTCACCTTCGAATTTTCTCGATCGGAACGTGAATTATAGCCGATATATAACGTTAATAGTGTAACAAATTCACGATACTATTAAAAGAAAAATAAAATTAAATGTGTTCATTAAAATGTCAAAAGTAGTAAGCATCTGCTGCATGTATTTTCAACTTTATGCTTTACGCTTTTAACGCTAATTTTCGATTGACTCTTGAATGTCAGTTGGTATCATATTTTCTTATTCCCTCTAAAATCAGACCTAATTTCCAAATCCAAGTCTGAAAAGGTTTATTTGAGAGATTCCGAATGGTAATACTTTTCTTTACTCATGTGGTAATAGTGTTCTTTGGAGCAGAACACTCAGTGATCTTATAAGGATTTAGACTGAACATTGGATGTTCTTTGCTTTAAAAATAGCAAGGCAGTAATTGAGTGATGTTACTTACTTATTCTCAAAGGTTAATGTATATTTTTATCGCTGTAAATGTAGGTAGCTTTTTTTGTGGAAAAAAACGATTTTACCAAAAGTACAACTAAACATATGACGAACATGACGAAACTATAAGAGTTCCTCGTCAGGACTACGGAACCCTAAAAAAACAAAACCCTATCTAAAGATGCTAGAATTACTTGTTTAAATATGTATGTAAGATTACCTGTGCCCCGCGGCTTCGCCTGCGTTGAAAAGTATCCTATGGCCTAATATTGGCTATCACTGTGCAAATTGTCAGCTCAATCTTGCCATTAGACCACATGTTAGACCGTGAAATTACAAACAAACAAAATATAGGTACAAACTGGCTTTCATTTTTAGGGTTCCGAACCCAAAGGGTACCAACGGAACCCTATTACTGAGACTCTATATATATATATATATATACATTATATGGATATACTAAAACAAAATTTATTTAAATAACTTAATAAGATCGTTTAAAAAACTAAAAAGAACCGACTTCAACCGCGCTATTAATTTTTAGTACCAATTTTGAGGTGTTTATCTCCATATCTCTGGGGATACTTATCAGACCTCGATAAAATTTCATGGTACCACACTTGGGATATATTCTTTCCAACAAAAAAAGAATAATCAAAATCGGTTCGTAAACGACGAAGTTATCCGCGAACAAACATAAAAAAAAAACATATACGGTCAATAAAAGACAGATTAACCTATGTAGCTACCTGCCGGTAATGTTGACGGTTTGTAATAGATATAAGTACTTATATATTTTTAAAATTATATACATAATACATAACTTCTTTATAAATACAAATAAATACATACACATAGCTGCATACATTCAAGTCTCTAGCAAGGTGTTTATCAATAGAATTAGCAAGTTTAGGACAAATAGTGCTTTTTAACTAAAGATTTAAATTGCAAATTTAGCACGTCTGATATCTACAGGTAGCTCGTTCCATAACCGGATAGCATGCGTTGTAATGGATTTGTCGTAAAACCGTTAGGAGAGTAGAGGAATAAGTAACTATAGGTTTTCTGGGGAACGAAGAGGTAAGGGATTAGAGAGATGTAGGAACTGAAAGCGCTCTTTAAGGTAGAGAGGAGTAGATGGGATAATAATATCGTTTAAAAACTAAAAAAGAACCGACTTCAATGCCGCGCAATATCTCTGAAGATACTTATCAGACCTCGATAAAATTACCATGGGTACCACACTTGGGATATCTTCTTTCGAACAAAAAAAGATTAATCAAAATCGGTTCATAAACGACGAAGTTATCCGCGAACAAACATAAATATATATATATATATTTACTGATATATATATATATATATATATATATATATATATATATATATATATATATATATATTTTACGGTCGAATTGAGAAACCTCCTTTTTTTGAAGTCGGTTAAAAAGGGCAGAATATAAAACTTATCTGACAGACAAGGACTCGCCCGGTATCTCACTTGATGTTAAGTGAAGATGCAATTGAAAGACGGCACTGAAACGAGGCGGAGGCGCTGGATAACCGATTTTAATCCAAAGCCACACTTTGTTTATTCCATAGCGAATTCAAGCTTTATGCCAGAACTCAGCGATCCGATTGGCGATTGTCTTTATCCGGTGGGTGGTTCGAGCCACGGCCGAAGCTTACCATCAAACCAAATGTCATAACAGGTAGGACGTACTGATTGAAGACTGAAGTAATAATGCTTTATACCTTATAGCTTGGCCTCCTGGGAAATTTACCTTATAGAGGGGAAAGATAAGAATATATGTATGTACATTTTTGATAAGTTTACGCACGTGCGTCGGTTGGCTGAATCGACGTCAGATTGGCATGATTAGGTCTGATTATTGACCGACTATTTAAAAATATAAGGTTCAGAATTTGACTGTTTAATTTTTTTTTTGTTTCTTTTTACGGTTCCGTATATAAAGGTGTGTAGGTCTTTACTAACTCCGCCAATGATGAACCGATCTGAATCATAAATTCGTAAGTAGGATATATTATCTCCTCAGTACCTTTATAAAATGAATCGAGATTTGATGACAATCTCCAGAGAAACGAATATGAAAATCTCTACATTTACAACTCTACTCTACAAACCTTATTATTATTTTCACTGTGGTAGGGCGGAACCCTTCGTATTTGAGCCCGATAAGTCCGACTCGCACTTGGCCGGTTTATTGTTTTACCATTTGTATGGACAATTCGTTTGACGCAAGCGTTTTGTGCTTAGATTGGAATGAAACAAACACTAGAGTCAGCACAACATCAAAGCTAACTGAAAGCTGCAATCAAATTGTAACGTTGCATTGCTGAAAGCGTGTTGTGCACGCATACCAAAACCTGTTTTTTAGGTTTAGCAGCATAGGCAGTGGAAGCATTGTATTGGTTTTGAAAGTTATGTAAGAATATGTACGGCTCATGGACTTTAAACGTAAAATTATTATAAACCGATTTTGATTATTATTTTTTTGTTGGAAAGGAGATATCCCAAGTGTGGTACCATGGTAATTTTATCGAGATTTGATAAGTATCTCCAGAGATATGGAGATAAACACCTCAAAATTGGTACTGAAAATTAATAGCGCGGCATTGAAGTCGGTTATTTTTAGTTTTTTAAACGATCTTATTAGTTTTTTAACGATCTTATCCTTATTCATAATATACACTGTGACAGTATGTAGGTTGCGAAGGGCCAATCCAAAGTCGCCAACACGATATATTATTTTTGATACAGAATCGACTCGATTAAACAAGGACGGGCAAATCGATATATCGACGCACGTTAAACGCTTTGAACTATATAGACTGTTCACTTACCTATACAATTCCTGAGTCCAGCACTAAAAGGCACATATGCATAGGGATGCCTTAGCTCGCTGCTCAGAAACCTCTCTGGTCGGAACTGTTCCGGGTCGGGATACAAGTCCGGCCGGCGGTGCAGATCGTATATGTGAACTGCCACTTCTGTGCCTTTCTTCAATGGTATATCCCCTGCAATAAAAATTATATATTAAGATTGAATACAATTGTTTTTACCCAACTGCGCGACACAAAGAAGGGTAATGCGTTCATCAGCCTATGTATGTATCTATGATTGTTCCTTTGTGGCGCTCTAGAGATCAAACGCTTGGGCCAATTTTGATAATTATTACAACTTACGTCAATCGAATTAATTTTGGAAAGAAGTAGTATCTGCCTACCCCGACGGGAAAAAGGAAAAATATATATATATGTATATATGTCACTTATGGCATGTCAGTAACCACAAATTTAAATGGCAACAACTTGTAGACAACAACCAGACGCCATATTGTGGAGAAGAAAAAAAAAACAAATCTGACGAACTATGTCCTGTGGGGTTTTATTGACTCAGATCATTTGTAATTTTTAATACTGATAATAATTTATAAAGGTTTAGCAACCAAGTTGGTTAGCAACCATCCGTCAGCATAGAGCTACTCCCACGGTCGGGTTTATTGTTTTTGAATAAATGAATAAATGATTTATTTTCCAAAATATCAAACTAGTTCATATCATATCAACCTGGGATTCCTATTAAAAGTACCTACTCGTAATTCGTTTTGAATAAAAAATAAATTAATTGGAATTGTTACAGTAGTAGTAAGGTTAATTTATAATATCTGAAGGCTAGCATTTGACTATTATCCCGCCTGGTGTTAAGTGCTAATGTGGTCAAAGAGAGTGAATACAAATAATCTTACGTTTTTAATTAGCATTTCGGTTTAACACGTTAACGTTTCCAGTATTTCCGGCAAGGCACATTATGATTTAATCCATACTCTAACAAAATGAACAAACAAATAATACACTCTTACTAAGAAAAGAGCCAAGTCAAAAGTCAAAGCATTTATTCAGTACTAGAAGTGCCCCGCGGCTTCGCCCGCATTAAAAACTCCTTTTATTTACTTAAAACTTTTCTTTTGTAAAAACGATTCTATCATTAAAGACATCAAATATGAATTAGCCAAATCGGTTCACCCGTTTTCATGTTATCACGTGACTAAGGCAAATCGGGATTCATATTTATAAAACCCGAAAAGCCCAAATTTTTGTACTTTGTTACCTACCCCATTTCGAAAAATCCTACAACACGTACTTACTTATTTATTTCCAGAAGTACGTATGTGTAAAGTTTCGGATAAAACAGACTATCTCATCTTGTTTCGCCACATAAACTTTGAATCCCCGTTCCGTATCCGAGGGGATTTTTTTGAAAGAAGTACTTGTGTGAAATATCGAATAAAATGACTATTTAAACTTTGAACCCCCGCTTTATCCCTTTGAAAAGTGAATTTTGAAAAATCCTTTCTCAGCGGATACCTACGTCAAAATAACTATCTGCGTGCTAAATTTCAGCGCAATCAAAAACAATATTGATATCAGACTTTGTTACCCCACTTCACTCTTCACTTCACTCTTTGGGGTGGAATTTCGAAAAAACCTGAAACATGTATTTTATTATATTTATTTACATTACATTACATTTATTAAGTACTTGTGTGGAGTTTCGATTAGAAAAGACTATCTAATCTAGTTTCTCCATACAAACTTTGAACCCCCGTTTCATCCCCTTCAGGGGTGAATTTTGAAAATCCTTTCTCAGAGGGAACTAAGGTTGTAATGACTATCTGCGTGACAAATTTCAGCGCAATCCGAAACAATATTGATTTACACACTTTGTTACCCCATTCCACCCTCTTAGGGGTGGCATTAAAAAAACCTGAAACAAGTATTTATTTATTTTTTTACTGGAACACTTGTATGAAGTTTCGAATAGAAAATACTATCTAATCTTGTTTCTCCATACATATTTTGAACACCCGTTTCATCCCCTTAAGGGGTGAATTTTGGAAAATCCTTTCTCAGAGGGAACTAACGTCGTAATAACTATTTGAATGCCAAATTTCAGCGCAATCCGAAATAATATTGATTTACAGACTTTGTTACACCGTTTTACCCTTTTTGGAGTGGAATTTTGAAAAAGCCTGAAACACGTTTTTTTTTAATGAAGCACTTGTGTGAGGTTTCGAATAGAAAATAATATCTAATCTTGTTTCCTCATACAAACTTTGAACCCCAATTTCATCCCTTTAAAGGGGGAATTTTGGAAAATCCTTTCTTAGTACATACACCTTTACGTACTAAGACAAATATACTTTCCAAATTTGAAGTCTCTACGACCAGCGGTTTAGGCTGTGCGTTGCTGTCAGTCAGTCAGTCAGTATGTCAGGACAAATATTCTTATAGTATAGTATTAGATATGGGCAAATTAAAAATCTGCACTCACACGTCAAATAACATGAAATAGATCTTATCAATATTAATTAAAGCAATATTAAGTATTCTAAATATAACAAAAACTAACTCATTGCTTTGAATTAAAAAAAAACAAAAGTAATGAGCTATTCAGCTTTCATCTAAACGTAGAACGTCACACTTAAAACAAATGTTTAATTCCCTTGATTAATGTAGGGGTTGCCAACCGTACTATTTATACGTGCAGAGTATATTTTCTTCTAAGAAAATTTTCCTCATTTATTTAAGAAAGGTACGATTACTTATCTTCAAGATGCCGGATGATACACAGTAGGTATTGTAATATAATAATATGGCTGACTGAGTGGACGAAGATCCCTTTTGACACATTAATAGCCTTAGCCCAATTTATTCATATATTGAGAGTGAAAATGGACCCTTATTACTGAGCCTACGTTGTCCGCCTGTCTGTCGCCTTATGTAAGCCGTGGAGAGAATCTACATCTCGTAAATTTTTCCCTTAACGTTTTCAATTTTGTTGTCATTTTTAAATGTAGGTTACTAGCTGTGCCCAGCGGATTTATCCGCGTTAAAAAGTATCCTATAGCTCTAGCTCTAGCTCTAGTTCGAGCTCTAGCTCAAACTCTGGCTCTAGCTCTAGCTCTAGCTCTAGCTCTAGCTCTAGCTCTAGCTCTAGCTCTAGCTCGAGCTCGAGCTCGAGCTCGAGCTCTAGCTCTAGCTCTAGCTCGAGCTCTAGCTCTAGCTCGAGCTCGAGCTCGAGCTCGAGCTCTAGCTCTAGCTCTAGCTCGAGCTCGAGCTCTAGCTCTAGCTCTAGCTCTAGCTCTAGCTCTAGCTCTAGCTCGAGCTCGAGCTCTAGCTCTAGCTTGTGCTCGAGCTCTAGCTCTAGCTCTAGCTCTAGCTCTAGCTCTAGCTCTAGCTCTAGCTTGAGCTCGAGCTCGAGCTCGAGCTTTAGCTCTAGCTCTAGCTCTAGCTCTAGCTCTAGCTCTAGCTCTAGCTCTAGCTCTAGCTCTAGCTCTAGCTCTAGCTCGAGCTCTAGCTCTAGTCGTTTTCTCTATATAGTTGCACCAATTTAAAATTTCGTCGTCGCTTAGTTTACGAGTCATTTTTAGCGAGACGCAATGTACAAACACAGCGGCAGTGACTGACCCAGCGCTTACTTGTCCATTTACACGGGGTTTTCACCACTGCCGCCGGAGGGCGCGGGTTGCGGGGAGCGCCGACTGACCTCAAAAATATTCGTGTGCGATATTACAAGTCAGTGCTGACCTCCCACCGCTGTACTGACTTCAAATCAATTTACATTGGGTTTTTCGCTGACTTGTCTAGAATTCGAAGTCAGTCACTGGCCCTGTCTAAATCTGCCTTTATGTACAAATTCAAATTAATATGTATATCAATAAAGATTTTTAAAATAAAAATGGCAAAAAAAGAATGAATCACCTCGTATAAAGATTTGTTTAAACTCTTATCAACATTTCTATCGCCTTGATGTCGAGAAGACTTGGGTTTCTAGGAAATAAAACGTATCTAGATCAAGTTAACTAACAATACACAGAAACATCTAAATCAAGTAAATGTGTTGTTTGAGAAACCAACATTATTACACGTTTGATGTGGTTGGTGTAGACATAAATTACACTTTGAGTTTCAAGTAAAAGGATGATGTTTGTAATATATTTGATTCTCGTCTCGTCTCATCGCTCGACTGAACCAACATATTTTAGATTTATAGTTATCGTGAGTTTGAATCATGATTATAAAACACCGACTATTATACTCTCTTCTGTTTGCTGTGGACTGTCTCGACCTCGGTTTCGTGCATGTCCGATGCACATCTTCGGGAGTTCACGCAGCGAGATCGCGACGAGTGTGCTCGTATATCATGAATCAACATATTTTGAGGCCTGGAGTTGCCTTGTGTGACAAGACACGTGCTGAAAGACTAAAGACCCTACCTCTCTAAGACCTACGACACCACGGTTGTACCATCAGCGGGTGATTCGGTGGCCGCTACAGGTTGGCCAATCAACCGGACACTATGTGAGATACCCTCCATACAGCTGCAAACATTTTATTTGGGGCGCGACTAGTTGCATTAGACCAGAAATCACTGGTCTGGTTGGGGCTCTCGTGAGCTCTTTTGTTCCAACAAGCTAATGCAGCATCATCCGGTGAAGGAAAATCATCGTTAAGAAACCCCCAACCCCTGCATGGTGGTAGGACATTATATGTGTTCACCTGGCCAGCTAACCACCTTCAAGTTAGAAAATCTGTCGCCAAACATCTAATGTGTTCTGAGAGCTCTTCTTGAGAGCCAGTTCTCATTGTAGGCCTAGCGAGCCATCCTCGACCGCATTATCACGAGATGGTGGTCAAACGCTAGCCTATACCCTCGTTGCGTCGCGCAGTCGGTGAAAATAAAACTTTAATAAATAAATAAAAACTGTCCTGCATATCAACACATAATTTAACATAATATATTCATATCAAAATGTGTTATTGCTTCGCTCGCTCCCGGTATTACCATTTATAAACATGAAACAAACCCTGCATATAATTATTTGGAGTCACGTATGTGAATGGAATACTCGATACCACTGGCCGCAATCGTGCATTCTATAATCGGATTTTAGTGACATTTGGTTTGTTCGAAATTAATTTTGCCAAATTTCGTTAAATTAAGTTTACTCGTGTGTATGGATTTTTAGTATGAGACTGTAAGTGCAAGTACGTCTTCTGTTAGAGCTAGGGTAAGACAGACTTTATTTTTGAACGCATTTTAAGTTGACTTTGATTGGCAAAAAAGTGTCTGTGATATATTACAATTTTTTTGCAGAATGCATACTTTATAAAGAATTTTGTATACACACTTCAAAATGTGGCCAAAAATAATTGCTTTTCACAAGAGTAGAGTCTATTTTCCGTGCTTACCATCCTCATGCTGTAACGTATCCCCTTGTTACATTGCAGTAAGATCGGATCGTCTGTGTAGGCGTGAATACGTAATAAACAGAGTGACAAAGTTAGTACAAACATTTTTATAATATTAGTCTGGATAATTCATTAACATGAATAATGGTATTGATTGTGCATACCCATAATGAAGTCTTCAGTAATATTCCTGGCGATGAACGGCACGCTAGGGTATAGCCGCAGGGTTTCCTTGATCACAGCCTCCAAGTACTTCATCTCAGCCCAGTCAGCCATGCTAGGCGTCCTCTCACTGTCCTGGAAGATGCGCTGGCATTCCTCGTAGATACGGTCCTGGGAACACATATAATATTGTTTAATCACCATGAGTATCATCATTCTACCCTGTTCCACCTTAAGGGGGCGGTGCGACATTACTTCCATTTATTCGGTTCTTTTATTGTCCGAGCGAGCGAAGCGAGCGAAGCGTATTCGCGTATTCTGTGCATGTAAGCCAGGGTCTCTCTATGATCTTTTATCCTGGTACCAGCTCACCTGAACATCCTCGTGGTCCGCTAGCAGCATCATGGCATATGTCAACGCCACTGCCGTCGTGTCGTATCCCTGAATTAGAAAAATAGCGGTAAGTGGGTGTAAGGATTACATAGGTACTACAGAACATCAAAAACTACAGAGCGAATAAGTAATGAACTGCGTATTAAAGTACAGAAAAACATAAATATAGTAATGTCAGCTGGGCAGTAATAACGAATTGATTGACACCTCATTCATCAAAATCGGAAGACAAGTTTAGGCGTGGTGGTTATCTAATATCCTCGTACATATCACAAACATACATACATAGAACGCTATAATATAACTCTTCGGTTTGAACGTCAGTGTCCAGTGATTTACAAAGAATCTGAGACTCATAAATTCATCGTACATTGGTAAGTATCTCAGTAGGTATCTTCTTATTGAGGGCCCGGTGGAGTAATCAAACCCCGCCGTGCATCAATGGATTTTTCTACCGAAAAATGTATGTATGGCCCTCCGGTGAAGGAAAACCATCGTTATGAAACCAACAACCCCCGCATGGTGGTAGGACACTATCTATTCTCCGCCTGGCCAGATAACCACCCTCAAGTTAGAAAATCTGTCGCCAAACATCTAATGTGTTCCGGCAGATATCCTTGAGAGCCAGTTCCCATTCTAGGCCTAGCGTGCTTACCATCTTCGACCGTATCGTTACTTACCAACTGGTGAGAAAGTGGTCAAACGCTAGCCTAATAGACATTAAAATAAAATTATTTTAGAGGACATACACAAACCGCTTGAGCAGTCATTGTTCAACTGCTCAAAGTCACTGTCAAGGTAGACACTAGGTAGAAACACACACAAGCAGTCGGTAGACGTTTCGTTTTCAACTGCTTGCGCTGGGGCATTGACAACACACTGTGGGCACATGAGTAATGTTTGTGCTGTGGGTGCAGCGGGTTAAAGAGCGGGAGGGATAGACGTGCTAGGGCAGGCAACCGCTCGAGGAGTCAACGAACGTCTTGCAACAGCTTGAAACCGTCAAACATGACTGCTTCAAGCTGCCCGAGTATAGCCGCCTTTTAGCAACGGGTGCAGTACAGATGTGCATAACCCTGACATTACAGAGTTTCACGTGCCACAATTTCTGTTATAAACACAGGTGAGGGACAAATTACCTCAAACATAAAAGTGTTGACTTCTTCCCTAATTCCCTCTTCGTCTATATCTCCCTTATCTTCTGCTTCTAGCAGTAGATCCAGCATGGCTAGCCTTTTCTTAGAACCCATAGCTTCTCCCTTCAGAGCGTCTGCAAACGCCTGCGAGTTGACACCTCTCTGTTTCCTCCTTTCTTTTACGACGTTGTCTGCAAAATTATGGACCTGCAATAAAAAAAAACAATCAAAACAAAGAAGATCACAATATCTGACTGCGGACGAATATAACCCAGTGAACTCGAGCGAAATAGGCTACATTTTTGTGAAGAATACTGAGACATCATTATTATCAGCCAATTTCCTGGACATAGGCCTCTCCTATGGCACGCCACTGAGCTCGATCTTCAGCTATTCGTTTCCAACCGCTGCCAGCCAGCTTGCGTATATCATCGCTCCATCTAGCTGGAGGGCGTTCTACACTACGTTTGATACTTGCTGATACATAGCTGTGTGTAAAAGGAATGAATGACCTACTTTATCACACAATAATATCGGCATAGGTACTTCCGCAGTTTTAGTTACATATTTACTCTATAATATTTATACCATGTTTGCCTTTATCCGTACCTTTTCCAAGCAGTCGTTGAATTGCCTGCCCAGCGCAGATCTGTAGAAGACGAGGTCGGTATGGAGCCACACTTTGGTCAATCGACGCAGCAATAACTGCCCGATCTGTTGGATGGCAGTCTTGTACTCCACTGCCTTCGCTGATTGGTCCTTGTCTAGCTGAGTTCCCATTGCAGTTTCTGATAGAGAAATAAAGATACATTTGGCGGGACTACTTTTCAAGAGGTGTCCCTCTCTCTCTCTCTGCAACTCTAACCACCGGCAGTATGGGCTCTACCGCGCTCTCAGTGGCTCTCTAAACTTAGATCCTATTTATTTGTTTTACGTTTGTATTATTTATATTCGTGTGTTCGTATTAGCGGAGGCCATCATCATTGTCATCAGCTTTATTAACCGAGGGAGCGAAGCGTCTCAATTTCGAGATAGCCTAGTTGTACAGGTCGCATTTTTCAACCTATTTTGACGAACATTGGCACATGAGGTTCTTGTTTTATTTAAGAATTTTTGTCATTTGCGTGTTTGTGATTGGGGAGAAATTACTTGTTCTCCTACTAGGCATTAAGCCTCTTTTCGTTTCTGCCACTTCTAAAGGTCCTTTGCAAACAGCATTGGGCCGGTAGTCTCTACATGAATAACGATGAATTTCGACCGATGATCGTCGTTAAGAACAGAGATGCAAGTATAAAACTGTCTAGCTGCATCTCCCTCTATTAGACGTTTGCGAATACAAAACGCATCGCTATCAATGTAGAGACTTTTACCCTAGATAGACCTGACTCGCCGCGACATAAATTATGTCATTAACTCCTCTTGCTGCTGGATGCTCTCTTATTTTACGTGTTCTCATTATTCTAATATAGCGTTTGATCACTATCTCACCTATTGGTAAATGATGATGCGGTCGATAAACTAAGTTGACGTGTATTGACTGTGCGCCTAATTTTACATGATCAAGTGAATGATCGTTCACTAATAAATTCTAATAAAGTTACCGTAGGTTTTTTTATTTGTACGAGTTTTGTTGGCTAGCTACCTAAGAACGCTTCATGTATAGACAAAAATCGACGCATTTATGTCAAATAAAAATAAACATTTACAAAATTCAACCGATAAAATTTAACATGTATTCAGTCAACCGATTATCAAGTACTCCGTACCACACACGTCAAACAGGCTTTCCAATTTATTCAACCTCACATGTCCACAATATAAGCCTGACTTCATATTAAAATTGAAACGTTGGCAAAAACGTCGGCGGAGCCAGTAAACATTTTATTCTCTTTATTAACAAGACATTTTAATATTTTTTAACCGACAAAAAAATACGGATGAGGTTATCAAGTCAACGTGTATGTACTCGTACATATATATATTTTATAGTTGCTAAGCAAGCGTTTGACACGTTGACATTGACTTGTAATGAACATGAACTAAATTAATATATACAATAATGTATGCACATTTTGCAATATCAAGGACTGTAGAACCTCGACGTGTAAAAATAAATTAATGGAATGGCTATTGCCATTGCATATAATTGAAAGCATGATAAAATAAAATATAATAAGCGCGCACACACAAATACACACTCACATACATTCACACAAACACACACACACACGAATCCGGTCACATCCATCTCTCCTTGTTATTTGTAATTTTTATACTCTTTTGTTTTTGTTTAAAATAGTAAGATGAGTTTTGTAAAATATGTATTTTGTTCCTTAAATTAATTTCATATATATATATATATGTAAATAAGCTAAGTATATAAACAAATGTACTTTGATCAAAAACAGTGTGACATGTGTTAGTAATACCTAATGCTAAATTGTTGAGCACTGAGAAACCCTAGACACAGGCTCACCGCCTAGTTTGGGCTTCACAGATCTTCTTGTCAGAATTTAGGCATCTAATACTTGATTATTATATTATCATGTAAGCTATATGTGAAAACTTTTTGGAAATAAACATTTATCATATTATTATTGAAATTATGAATGATTTTTTTTCAACTGACTTCTTAAAAGAGGAGGGTCAATTCGACTGCATGTTTTCTTTTTAATGTTCGTTGCGTGATTACTCCGCATTCATTTTGATGATTCTTTTTTTTGTGTGATTCTTCAGAGGTGGTTCCATACATAAATTTTATCGAAATTGATCAAGAAAACCGCGTCGGAGTAATTTCGTAGTAAAGCTCGGTCATTTATATATTATTATATTATACTAGCAGCCCGCCCCGGCTTCGCACGGGTAGAACATATATGCCTACAAAATTTGCATCAGTTTGTTGCATCGAATATAAAATATGAACATATTTAACAACCATCGTCATATTTCATCCAATTTACACAAAACCTTAACGAATTATGCACCTAAACCTTCCTCATAAACACTCTGGCTATTGGTGAAAACCGCAGGATTATCCGTTCAGTAGCTATTGAGATTATTGCGAACAGACAGACAGACGCAGTGATGAACTTTGTTTTATAATACTTACGTATTGATATTGGACGGCCCTTTGGCGTAAAGGATAGTTACCCTGATTCTGACCCGACGGTCGTTGGTTCTAATCCTAGCTATATACCTACCAATGAAAGTTTTATGTGCATTCATGAATCATGAGTTTTCGTACAGTGGTAGTGGAATCATTAAATCTACCAAAAAGTAGCTTACCACCAAGGAGAACATCTGCCGCCGTAACCTTACGGCGTTCCCCGACGCAAAATGTAGGGGTAATATACGTTTAACGTGTGTATCTGTGTGTCTGTCTGTAGCATCTTAGCACCTAGCCGGATGAACCGATTTTGTTTTTATTATTGATAGTTTTTTTTTGTTTGATAGATGTCTTCATCGAGAGTTTTCTTAGCTTTGATTCATGAAAATTCGTTCAATCGTTTTAAAATTATGAGCTTTTTTCTAGTTAATTGCGCTATGAAATCAACTTTCATAGGTCTGATCAATTCGAAAATCTTCTTCAACGATATTGTAAGAACATGGCAGCCTCCTGGACTCTACAGAATACTCAAATCCTCACCAACTTACAGCTCAGATTTTAAATGTCGTGTTTAAAGTCATTGGAAAAAGCTACTATACATAGATCAGTCGGGGTGGTTTAAAATATTACATTATATTATATTATTATATATATAGATGAATATTATTTTATACAATAGATCATATTATTATACTATATTGACTTCAAATTGATTATGATCAGTGGGGATCTACAGCATAGCTAAGCTTATAATAATATTTTCGTAGTAAGTATGACCTAATCTGTGGTTTCACTGCAAATATTTTATTAATTTTGCGATGTGTGTTTGTGAAATTCGTGATATCTTCTAGAGTTTTCATTTGAATTATATACTGTAAAGGACAATTTTAATCTATAATATGTGGCCAAGCTAATTAACGTAATTATTTGGATAAGGATTAATACTATATACTTGAAAATAGCCTTGGAAGTTATGTAATATTTTTTAGCAAAAATTTTAAGATTAAAATGGTTACTGTGAGTCAACCTTAAGAGATAGACATATGCTGTCGCGGACTTTTTTGTAGGTCTTATTAAGTTGTACAACTCTTGCATAGAAAATATTCTTCTATCTATTTTTAATTAAGCAGCGTTCGTAAGAAACGTGTTTTTTCGACCGTTTATTTGCCGACTTAGGTTGCAAATTAGGTCTCCACGAATGTACCTTTGATTTAAACGGGATAATATACAGCCTATTTTCATTCCGAAAAGTCATTCTATGTATTAGTGAAAGATTTTTTTAAATCGGTTCTGTAGTTTTTGAGCTTACTCATTACAAACATACAAAAATACAAAAATACAAATGTTCTCTCTTTATAATATTAGAAGATAGAAGATAGAAGAAGAAGAAAAAGATTAACGTGTCAATTCCAAACCTTTATTAAAACAGGAGCCGCGTGCTATTTAGTACAAGTACGCCAACTAAGTGGAAGTTAACACATATGTAATTACTGTAATTAATACAGTCAAAAGTTCACAGATGGCGTTATAGTAAAATTCCGAAAAAATACGTTTCTTGTATGGGGACCCCTTTAATTTTTAACTTTATTCTGTTTTTAGTATTTGGTGGTATAGCGGCAACATCATCTGTGAAAATTTCAACTGTCTAACTAAACACAGGTAATTAAATAATTAATACAGTCAATCGTTCATAGATGGCGTTATAGTAAAATTCCGAAAAAACACGTTTCTTGTATGGGGGTCCCCTTTAATTTTTAACTTAATTCTGTTTTTAGTATTTGTTGTTATAGCGGCAACAGAAATACATGATCTGTGAAAGTTTCAACTGTCTAACTATCACGATTCATCAGATACAGCCTGGTGACAGACGGACAGACAGACAGACAGACAGACAGACAGACAGACAGACAGACAGACAGACAGACAGACAGACAGCCAGACAGACAGACAGACAGACAGACAGACGGACAGCGGAGTCTCAGTAATAGGGTTCCGTTGGTACCCTTTGGGTTCGGAACCCTAAAAAGAACCGACTTCAATGCCGCGCTATTCATTTTCAGTACCAATTTTGAGATATTTATCTCAATATCTCTGGAGATACTTATCATACCTCGATAAAATTACCACGGTACCACACTTGGGATATCTCCTTTCGACCAAAAAAAGAATAATCAAAATCGGTTCATAAACGACGAAGTTATGCGCGAACAAACATAAAAAAAAAAAAAAATATACGGTCGAATTGAGAAACCTCCTCCTTTTTTTGAAGTCGGTTAATAAACAAACTGACTTTCGCATTTATGATATTGGTGTTGATTTCTAGTCAAATATTTCGTAATATAATATGCACTTAAATTTACAGAACAGCCTTTAGAGTCTAGGTATCGGTATCATTTATTAATTTGGTTCGACAAAGGGCCCGATGAGATTGTGTGGAATTGTACACCTGTATATTATTAAATTATTGGTGTGCGCACCCAAGCTAGATCCATCGAAAGCATCAGATCCAATCTATTAGATTAAAATTTAAAAATTAACATCGTTCTAATATATACATACCTACTACTCTGGTTACCGGTACCGAAAAACATGACTCAAACGAAAATAAACTGGCCAAGTGCAAGTCGGACTCGCACTAGTAGGGTTCAGTACAACACTACAGTATTTTATAAGATCGAGCAAAAAATACCACTATCATTTTTCGCCAGCAAAAAATAATAATTAATAAACTTTGAGTTTTTGAATAATTAATCATTTTGAGGGCCCGGTGGCGTAATCGGGAGAACGGTCGGCTTTAATGCCGTGGTACCGAGTTCAAACCGCCGTGCACCAATGGATTTTTCTATAGAAAAATTTATGTGCGCTTCTCACAGTGGCCCTCCGGTGAAGGAAAACATCGTTAAGAAACAAAAAACCCCGCATGGTGGTAGGACACTATCTAGTGTCCGCCTGGCCAGCTACCACCCTCAAGTTAGAAAATCTGTCGCCAAACATCTAATGTGTTCCGGCAGCTATCCTTGAGAGCCAGTTCCCATTCTAGGCCTAGCGTGCTTACCATCTTCGATCACATCATCAATTACCAACAGGTGAGATAGTGGTCAAACGCTAGCCTATAATATATTTTAAAAAAATCATTTTATTTCTTATAACGCCATCTAACGTCTAACAAAGGTGTTAGGGATCGACATTTCAATATAACGCCATCTATGGGACGTTTACCTAACTAAGCGTTCATAGATGGCGTGAAATGCCGAAAAAAAACACGTTTCTTGTATGGGTACCATCTATTATCTTTAACTTTATTCTGTTTTTAGTATTTGTTGTCATAGCGGCAACAGAAATACATCATCTGTGAAAATTTCAACTGTCTAACTATCACGGTTCATGAGATACAGCCTGGTGACAGACGGACAAACAGACAAACAGACAGACAGACAGACAGACAGACAGACAGACAGACAGACAGACAGACAGACGGACAGCGGAGTCTTAGTAATAGGGTCCCGTTTTACCCTTTGGGTACGGAACCCAAAAAAATTAGCCACTAATTAAAAATGTAGTATATTATGATTTCAAAGAATTTATGTTAAGAGATAAATCAGCTAACGACAAATAATTATAATAAATAATTGTTAGTTTTTGACATATATACCTATGATATCTTGTGTATTTATCTATATTGAATTTAATTTGACATCGATACTCAGAGTTTTATAATGTCGCACATGTTTTCTCAGAAGGCCTAATAGAGGCCTACTAGAATGTATTTTTTAATACAGTTGCTCAAAAAGTGGTGTATTGCAGGGACGTATAGCGTTCGGGATGTGGGCTATTACATACTCGTGCTTTTTTTTTACCTTTCCCGAACTCGTGCGTTCTCTTTCCCAACTGTCAAAATAATGTCTATTAAAAAGAAAAACCAACCATGAAGTTTTTACTAAAAAAAATCATAAAAGTTTTTATGATTCATGCAAATGCGTATATTTCTAAAAAGAAGCTACTAATTTGTTTCAATATCAGATTTAAAATGATTTGATTGAATGAGTTAGGTTAGTATTAATTTCATTTCATCTCATTAAATTTCATTTTCATTTCATATCAATAAAAAAATTCTACTGATGACTTGGCTGTATGGGCATAGTTCCCTTTGCCTACCAAAATGGGTGAAGAAAAAAAAACTCTGCTTATATTCTACGGTTGGCGCCATTTTTAGAAATTTTCTTTGCAAGTTTCGTTGTTTGTTGCACAAAATGAGTAATTTCGACCCTAGTTTTTTTGAATTAACATCACCGGAACTCAGTATAATTGCACAAAATGCTTCGGAGAACATTTTACCGGAAAAGTCAAAAAGTCGCTACATATCTACATAGTACGACGAATTTATTGCGTGGAGAGAAGAAAAAACGCCAGTTAGTATAAAAAACTGTACCAATTTCAATGTATATGTGAATTATAACTTCTATAAGAAATAAATGTTAAGTTAGTTGAGTTTATTGTGTTTTTATTATTTTATTAAATTGCTTCATTTTTTCGCAACTGTATTAAAAATAGTCGTTCAGTACACGTGCGGAACCGTCATTGCAACTTGTTCCGACTGTCAACCCTCGCCTTCGGCTGCGCCTCGGCTCGGGTAGACATTTGTCGGAACTCTTTGCAATGACAGCCTTTCCGCACTTGTAATGAAATATACTATACAATAGCATGTTAAAAGATCTTTCCACACGGCTGGTTAAAACGACACGGGACCAAAATGCTGGCATGTATTTAGCTCAGAGACTAAGCATCGCCATTCAACGGGGGAATACAGCCAGCATTTTAGGAACTTTACCTACTGGTAGTATCTTTCCTCCCCTCCCCTACCCACCCCCTTAACTCCCTCTACCCTACCCATCCCTCCTCCCACTTCCACTCCCCCTCACCCCTCACAAACTTTGAATGTCATATTTATTTATATCGAAACCACAGCTAAAAAAATAAGTTTCAAGCTTCTAGCTTTAAAAATGACGATACTTCCATACAACTTTTCATCCCCCCATTCAACCCCTTACAACCCACTTTTTACATTAAAAAGTAGCATATGTCCTTTCTCAGGCTCTGGACTATCTGTGTACCAAATTTCATTTCAATCGGTTCATAGTTTTGGTGTAAAAGCGAGACAAACAGACAGACAGAGTTACTTTCGCATTTATAATATTATAGTAAGGATAAATAAAACTCAGAGATGGCGCTAGCGTAAATTTTAATAGCTCTCCTGAAATATTGCCTAAATGTATGAGATCCTGCATCGCGCAAACGATATTTTCCGCGACATTGAAACCGATGCACTTGCTTCGTGATTAGACATCTCAAAAGTTGAACTCGTTTATAAACGTTTTCTCTTTATAATATTAGTCTGGATTTGTAATAACTTGACATTTCATTACATGATTCAGTTGATATCAAATTGATATTAAAATACTCGAACTATCTTTTATTTTAATATGTATTTGAATGCCTAATGGATCAGAAAGTAATGGAACTTCTTGAAGTCTATACATATCTATCTATCAATCTATTAATATTTAATTACCTTTCTGCGTTACTGTTAGTCATCATTTTTTTATATTCGATATATTTATATTTTCTTTTTTTATGGTAATATACCTACCAACCAACGGATAATTTTAGTCTGTGTCACGTCTCAAAAAACTAATGGAGTTTTGGAAACAAGAAAATGTCCTCTTTTCGATCAATCACATATGAGAGCTAAATATAGCATTACAAGTCGATAGATACATCATTCGCTGACAGGATTTCTACCTGCGAGACCCTTAGGCGCCAACTCCATGGGCGAGAGTAAATCGTAGCTAATTGCTACTAAAGTCATCGAAATAGCCCATCGAGTAAGCGGAGTGTCTAGTGCGAGTTTCTTTACATAATTTATTTACTCACTTGATCACGTTAAAGTAACCGAAGATTTGTAAGGAAATTACAATGAGGGCCCGGTGGTGTAATCGGGAGAACGGTCGGCTTTGATGCCCGAGGTACCGAGTTCAAATCCCGCCGTGCACCAATGGATTTTTCTATCGAAAAATGTATGTGCTCTTTTTCACAGTGGCCCTCCGGTGAAGGAAAAACATCGTTAAGAAACCAACAACCACCGTATGGTGGTAGGACACTATCTAGTGTCCGCCTGGCCAGCTACCACCCTCAAGTTAGAAAATCTGTCGCCAAACAACTAATGTGTTCCGGCAGCTATCCTTGAGAGCCAGTTCCCATTCTAGGCCTAGCGTGCTTACCATCTTTGACTGCATCATCACTTACCAACAGGTGAGATAGTGGTCAAACGCTAGCCTCTAAGATATTGAAAAAAAAATGTTACCGCTTATGCTCACTAGATGGCGCTTTTTATTCCCATACAAATCTGCGATCAAGTAAGTAAACCGATCTATAAAATTCCCACTAGGCACTCAGAAGTGGCAATGGGTTGGCCATAGAACTGAAAACCGCTAGGGTAAACCAGTTCTTGAGTGCAGACCGCGAATCGGCAAGCGTGGCGTAGGATGCCCTTAGGTTATACCAGGTGGAGTTATGATGTTCGCAAGGTGTCTGGCAGGAGCTGGATGAGAGTAGTCGAGGGTCGTGCTCAATGGCGTGCAGTTGGAGAGGCCTATGTCTGATGATGATGATGAATAGCTACTCGATTAACGCCGCAATGATATGGATTGTCATTATGATAGAATGCATCCGGGGCCGCGAGGCACAGTAGTAGCATTATGCATACCGCTTGTATAAGTACCTATGCATTATACGAGTAAGTGATTATCGGCTTAGGATACAAACTCATCTGTCCCGATATACGCTTCCTGTGAACTAGGGAAAAAAGCCTGTATATTATAAGTATTCTAACAGTAGGAATTTTCTGCCCTTAAAACCTTTTTCGGGATACATTTAGGAATATATATTAATAGCCTTATCATCCCGCCCAACAAAACATCTACTTCATTTTTACAATTTTCGACTCAATGTATGACTTCAAAAACAGAGAGAGTTCTCAATTCATTAATTATTCATCATAATTGTTTGTTTTCAAGTATTTATTTTGATATCTTAAGGGGCCTATATTTAATTTAATAAAATAAACTGGCCAAGTGCAAGTCGGACTCGCACTAGTAGGGTTCCGTGACACACTACAGTATTTTATAAGATCGAGCAAAATATACCACTATCATTTTTCGCCAGCAAAAAATAATTATTAATAAACATTTTATTTCTAATAACGCCATCTAACATCTAATAAAGGTGTTAGGGATCGACATTTCAATATAGTGCCATCTATGGGACGTTTACCTAACTAAGCGTACATAGATGGCGTGAAATGCCGAAAAAACACGTTTCTTGGGGACACTCTATTATTTTTAATTATATTCTGTTTTTAGTATTTGTTGTTATAGCGGCAACAGAAATACATCATCTGTGAAAATTTCAACTGTCTAACTATCACGGTTGTTGGTTCTTACGCCATTCTTTGATAGAGGATGTTTATAAGTACAAAATATAACACGATGCTTACGTTACTGCCGCTGCCTTCGAACAGTGACGCTACGTCGTTTCCGTAAAAAGAAAAATTTCTCATACCGCAAAAGAATTTTCACTTCATTTGAAATATAAACAGAAACATTGTTTCAGTTGGTACTGGCTCATTCCAAGAACGTCACTAAGAGCATGCCCTACACGTTCATGCAGCCGTGGCTTGGAACTGGACTCTTGCTTAGCTCAGGTAAAATCCTACTTATAATATCAAAGCGAAATGTTGCTGTTTCTGAGTTTAAATATTCAGATATTTACTGACGAAGCGAGTTCACCATGCACTTGTTTCGTACAAGAAACGTGTTTTACGTTTCTTGTATGGGGACCCTCTATTATTTTTAACTTCATTCTGTTTTTAGTATTTGTTGTTATAGCGGCAACAGAAATACATCATCTCTGAAAATTTCAACTGTCTTACTATCACGGTTCATGAGATACAGCCTGGTGACAGACGGACAGACAGACAGACAGACAGACAGACAGACAGACAGACAGACAGACAGACAGACAGACAGACGGACAGCGAAGTCTCAGTAATAGCGTCCCGTTTTACCCTTTGGGTACGGAACCCTAAAAAATCGGCTGTAGCCCAATGGTAAAGGCGTTGGGCCTGGCTATCGAGATTTCGTTCCCCAATTCCCCACCCATTGCACTGTTGATTTAAACCCACTTCAGTTAACATTTTCATTTCATTTCATTTATTCCTGAACAATAATAAAAATTGTATAGAAAACTGCAAATCCAAGTGAATACACGACTAATCATGCATGCATGACGTAGTGTCAAGCCTCGTCAATCGTGCAGGTCAAATACGTTTATGCTTGTCAATCTATTTTGACCGGCTAGAAACCCCTTTATTGATCGTAGGACAATATTTTTCACTTTTTATCAAAGTAACTGGATAGGATATAACTGCTCTAGGCTAAGTCCTAAACATTAGAATATTTATTCGACGGAGAAAAATGGCACTTCAGTAATATTGTAATGTAATATTTGAATATATTAATATTTAAACTCTACAAATAGGTTTTGTGCCTACTTCTGTAGCTACTCGTACATGAAATTAAATACATTTTCTTCAACATTCAATTTCATATAATCAGTCATCAAATTGAAATATTGCACCGAATTGTCACCAATAAAGCCCAATAAATATGTTCTCAATATTATATATACTAGATGTGCCCCGCAATTTCGGCTAGCTTGAAAACGAGTACTGTGTGAGCCCCGACGCATGACTAGAGTTTACACCGAGTAAGGTTTCAAGCTTCTCGGTTTACTCTCTGTCTCTCTCTCTCTCTTTCTCTCTCTATCCATCTCTCTCTCTCTTAATGTGATATGTTTATTCATCATCATCATCATCAGCCAGTGTCAGTCCACAGCTAGACTACCCCAACGATTAGGTTATAATATTTATTGATTGTCGTCGAATATGATATAAGGTGAAGCATTCGCAAAACTCCGTCGAGTCTTCTCGTCGCCTCGTCTCGTATACCACAGTGTCTACAGACAAAACCAGTGCAACAAGCTTTAACCAGTGCGTCCTAAATGTGATGACATACGGAGCCGAGCAACCTTAATATCTATATATTAAGACTGACCCGGCCACGCGTTGCTGTGGCTAAAGTTTTTGTTATATTACATTATAGTAAACAATCTAAGAGGAACAATAAGAGAACATCAGTCAAATTTCTTTTTTTGAGATTTAAACTATCCTATCTCTCAAGTTCGATCGAACTGCACATGGTGTGCGAATTTTATTATAATCGGTTAAGTGGTTTAGGAGTCCATTGAGGACAAACATTGTGACACGAGATTTATATATATTAAGAAGATAGTAAACAATCTAAGAGGAACAATAAGAGAACATCAGTCAAATTTCTTTTTTTGAGATTTAAACTATCCTATCTCTCAAGTTCGATCGAACTGCACATGGTGTGCGAATTTTATTATAATCGGTTAAGTGGTTTAGGAGTCCATTGAGGACAAACATTGTGACACGAGATTTATATATATTAAGATTTGTATAATAGTATATCTAGTAACCCGCCCCGGCTGCGAACGGGTGACATTTTTAATCTCAAGAACAGCGCCATGGGTCTGAAACTACTTTTTTATTTATTTATTTATGCAAACCATATTACAGTGTCCTTATCATAAGTATACTATTTACATGGACCCTGTAACTAGGGTATGGCATTAATAATAAACCTTGACATGACAGGTTTATCAGGTATCTAAGTAATAAGTAAGTATATATAATTATTAAAAAACAGTGTACATATTTACTTCTATTCTATTACTTAATTAGATTACTTAATACTAATTAGGAACTATTTTTCAGAACTAAATATGACATTTACTTATTATTTAGTACTTATTAGTTAAGTATATATTTACAATGCTCCCTTAAATAGAGATAGGAACATATTACATTTATTTGTTAGGTATGTTACTTTACATTATCGTTCAAGAAATCGTCTATAGTGTAGTATGATTTTAGGATTAGAAATTTACTGATTAGATATGTAACTTACCTACCATACATGTTTAAAAGTGGAAACATATATATTACTAGCAGCCCGCCCCGACTTCGCACGGGTAGAACATATATGCCTACAAAATTTGCATCAGTTTGTTGCATCGAATATAAAATATGAACATATTTAACAACCATCGTCATATTTCATCCAATTTACACAAAACCTTAACGAATTATGCACCTAAACCTTCCTCATAAACACTCTGGCTATTGGTGAAAACCGCATGATAATCCGTTCAGTAGCTATTGAGATTATTGCGAACAGACAGACTGACGCAGTGATGAACTTTGTTTTATAATACTTACGTATTGATATTGGACGACCCTTTGGCGTAAAGGATAGTTACCCTGATTCTGACCCGACGGTCGTTGGTTCTAATCCTAGCTATATACCTACCAATGAAAGTTTTATGTGCATTCATGAATCATGAGTTTTCGTACAGTGGTAGTGGAATCATTAAATCTACCAAAAAGTAGCTTACCACCAAGGAGTACATCTGCCGCCGTAACCTTACGGCGTTCCCCGACTCAAAATGTAGGGGTAATATACGTTTAACGTGTGTATCTGTGTGTCTGTCTGTAGCATCTTAGCACCTACCGGATGAACCGATTTTGTTTTTATTATTGATAGTTTTTTTTTTGTTTGATAGATGTCTTCATCGAGAGTTTTCTTAGCTTTGGTTCATGAAAATTCGTTCAATCGTTATAAAATTATGAGCTTTTTTCTAGTTAATTTTCTATGAAATCTACTTTCATAGGTCTGATCAATTCGAAAATCTTCTTCTTCAACGATATTGTAAGAACATGGAAGCCTCCTGGACTCTACAGAATACTCAAATCCTCACCAACTTACAGCTCAGATTTTAAATGTCGTGTTTAGAGTCATTGGAAAAAGCTATTATACATAGATCAGTCGGGGTGGTTTAAAATATTATATTATATTATTATATATATAGATGAATATTATTTTATACAATAGATCATATTATTATACTATATTGACTTCAAATTGATTGTGATCGGTGGGGATCTACAGCATAGCTAAGCTTATAATAATATTTTCGAAGTAACTATGACCTAATCTGTGGTTACACTGCAAATATTTTATTAATTTTGCGATCCGTGTTTGTGAAATTCGTGATATCTTCTAGAGTTTTCATTGGAATTATATACTGTAACGGACAATTTTAATCTATAATATGTGGCCAAGCTTATTAACGTAATTATTTGGATAAGGATTAATACTATATACTTGAAAATAGCCTTGAAAGTAAAGTAATATTTTTTAACAAAATATTAAAGATTAAACTGGTTACTGTGAGTAAACCGTAAGAGATAGACATATGCTGTCGCGAACTTTTTTGTAGGTCTTATTAAGTTGTACAACTCTTGCATAGAAAATATTCTTCTATCTATTTTCAATTAAGCAGCGTTCGTCAGAAACGTGTTTTTTCGACCGTTTATTTGCCGACTTAGGTTGCAAATTAGGTCTCCACGAATGTACCTTTGATTTAAACGGGATAATATATAGCCTATTTTCATTCCGAAAGTCCATTCTATACATTAGTGAAAGAATTTTTTAAGTCGGTTCAGTAGTTTTTGAGCTTACTCATTACAAACATACAAAAATACAAAAATACAAATGTTCTCTCTTTATAATATTAGTATAGATAGTATAGATTCGCACACGTAGGGTTCCGATTAAATAAAATTTGCCGAAAAAAAAACATGTTTCTTGTATATGTTCCTTTTATTGTAAACTTTTAGTCATTCAGTATTTGTTGTTATAGCGGCCATAGCAATACGTACTTTGCGAATATATCAAGTCTTTATCTAAGTATTATGGTTCATATAAATTCAAGTTAAAACGCCGGAAAAAACACATTTCTAGTATGGGTACCTTAATATTTTTTTTTGTTATTAGTATTTTTGCTAAATCCTTTAGAGTAATTTATACTTCATGAAAATTTCAAGTATGTACCTATACAGTCCCGTAAAGTGCGAACAGACAGACAGACAGATGGACAGCGAAGGCTTTAATAGGGTTCTGATGATATCCTTTGGATTCGGAACCTTAAAAATATTCATAAAAAAATCATTGGCTGTTTCGACAATTAGCATGTATAATTACATACAAACAACATATTGAATAGTAGATTAGTAGCCAAGGGCTGTAAGGCATCAATTGCAGCCCGAGATATAGGCGCCCTCGCTGCGCTCGTGCGCCTATAGTTCGAGGGTGCAATTGATGCTTACACCCGAGCTAACTACTCTGCTTTACATCTCGATTGTGAGGTAAGTAGAGAAAACCGGCATTACAAGAATAAAACATTTAATTAGTAAAAAATTATAGTGAAATGAGAACAATTTTCAAATTTTAGGGACAGATGTTTTTTTGGGTATGTTAATAGTTTGAGATTGTGATATTTGTTGGTCATGGACAAAATTTGACGGGATGAAGCTTTCTTCAGCAGAAGTTGATGGTTGCGGATCATCTCTTGAGAAAGATGTTTCATTTTTTGAAAGCTGAATAGTTTTCGTTATTTGGTTGGTAATTTTACTTTTATTTTGTATGGAATCTTCAGTGTAACCTTCAGCCACCTTGCTGGATTTCCACCCACCGTGCCTTTTTATAGAGGTTAAGTTAGCCCCAGCATCCGTTCGATATTTAAAATTGATGACTATTATACTCATACGAAGACAAGGCTGAATAGCGAAGCGACCTCTTTTGTCATTGGGCTGAATGCATGATGTCTATTGCCGGTATGATGGTTAGATGTACGCGAACTTTTTGAAAGAGTGAAGAGTTTTTTTTAATTACTTACCGCCCTAGAGCTTTTACAAGCTTTTTTTTTTATTTTATTTTTTTTACAAGCCCCATTTGGGTGTAATAAGGACCTACTTACCGAATATGAGAGATGTAAATGTATTTTTGTATACATAATGATAATATGATGATCGTATTTTATTAGATTTTGAATGGAGATATAATTTTGAATTAGATTGAACTTTGGGGAAAGTTTCACATTATTCAGCTACACTCTTTTCCAATATTTGAGAAAAAGAATAAGTACTCACATTACACAGTATATTAAAGTATATAAATAAACTGGCCAAGTGCAAGTCGGACTCGCACTCGTAGGGTTCCGTACCACACTACAGTATTTTATAAGATCATAAATCAGAAAAAAACACCACTATCATTTTTCGCCAGCAAAAAATAATAATTAATAAACATTTTATTTCTTACAACGCCATCTAACGTCTAACAAAGGTGTTAGGGATCGACATTTCAATATAACGCCATCTATGGGACGTTTACCTAACTAAGCGTTCATAGATAGCGTGAAATGCCGAAAAAATCACGTTTCTTGTATGGGGACCCTCTATTATTTTTAACTTTATTCTGTTTTTAGCATTTGTTGTTATAGCGGCAACAGAAATACATCATCTGTGAAAATTTCAACTGTCTAACTATCACGGTTCATGAGATACAGCCTGGTGACAGACGGACAGACAGACAGACAGACAGACAGACGGACAGCGGAGTCTTAGTAATAGGGTCCCGTTTTACCCTTTGGGTACGGAACTCTAAAAAATACTTTAATGGAGGGTTAGTTGCTCAATTCGTACCTCTTGGTGAAAATAAACCAAATTTTCAGTGATCACGGAATCTTTGTCATTAATATTTTAATCATTTTAGTCAGCAATAGCCCGATGGTTAAGGCTTCGGCCTGGTGTTCGACAGGTCGTGAGTTCGATCCTCACCCATTGCACTATTGACATGAACCCACTCCAGACCTTAGTCGAATGTTATTTCGACACCCGTCGTTGCGACGCACACAGTTGGGAAACAAAAATAAAAATTTCAAGTGGTACACCCTATCGAAAGCCGAAAGCTGAAAGCTGTTACGAAAATATGTGGTACGCTAGAGTCACGGTATCGAAAGTAAACCAATTCACTAGGTTAGGTTTGAACTGTGACAGCACCACGAGCGAGCCAAATGAGCGAAACGAGCGTGCCGCAGGAGCGATCGGCAAAGCGCTATGCTCTGTACGTTGAATAGCAAAAACAGTATCCATACCGTGACTATCGATCTAGCGTATCACATAAAAAATATTTTTACAACAGCGTGCGTCGCAACGACGGCATTTGAATCTTCATATTAGACCCCTCCCCCCTCCAGACACCAGCATATTTAGCTTTTAGTTTAACATGACTAGTAGTCTCGTTAAACCCTCCAACCCATCCCACATTGCTAGTAAGCTTAAAAAGCGTAGAAAATCTATTAGCCAGGTTTAGGCTAATAGAGGGAATAATTTGAGGAAACCTCTGGTTTAGTAAACTGGTTGTATATCTACTGATATACTGGTACTAACTGGTAGTCTACAATTTAAGATCTAGTAAAAAACAGACTTCTAATGTTGCGGTAGTCATTTTTAGTACTAAGTTCAAGGTGTTTATCTCCATATCTCTGGAAATACTTATTAAATCTAAATGAAATTACAATGAAACTACCTTAGGAATGTACCCTATCAATAAAAGAAAGAATCATTCGAATCAGTTCAGAATTCACGGAGTAGTCGCGCAACATACATACAAAAAAAACATACAGACGAATTGAGATCTTCCTCCTTTTTGGAAGTCGGTTAATAAAAAAAGAACAAAAGCAGGTAAAATGATCATATTCTTGTACATACCACAGATAGTAAAGAGCGTGAAGTCACTGATGATCCCCATGACATCAACCTCAGTCCCAGCAGAACTCCTCAATCTGGAAACGAGGTCTCTGGTCTTCTCCTCCATGATGATGGAGAAGTTCTTCAGGATGTTGAAGTGGAAGGTCGGAGTCAGGATCTTGCGTCGCTTGTGCCATTTTAACCCTAGGAATTGATAAAAGATTGGATACCTTTTTTTTTTAAAGTACTAGTCGAGACCACGGTTTTTTTTCTTCATATTAATATAGGCTATCATTTGACCACTTTCTTGCCTGGTGGTAAGCGAAATGTAGCAAAAGATAGTGAACACGCTAGGCCTAGAATATTCTTACTCTCAAGGGCTGTGTGCTGCCGGAACACCGTAAGGTTATGGCGGCAGATTTTCTCCTTGATAGCGGTAAGCTAGTTTTTGGTAGCAAGTCAGGCGGAACATTGATATAATAAGCTTCTATCACATGAGGACAAACACCCTTGCTAGGATTTGTATCGGCGATCTCTCGCTTAGAAGTCAAGCCCGCCAGAGAGTTCTAAACACATATCGATCTTCTGTGGGTAGTTCGATGGCATGGCTAAAGCTTGCTGTGCTCCCCGTGGTCACCAAATTAGCACCACCCAGGGATCGGGGTATAAGTCTTCGGAAGGTATGTACACAGTACATTCATTAACTTTAATATATTTTGCTATGTATAAGGATTAAGGACTCTCTTCTGGTTGATATATTTTTTTTCTTTCAAAATAATTCAAAAGTAACGATACCAGCCCATGACCCCCAGGAGTTTAATAGGATGATGATTATGATGATAAATGAGAAAAAAATGAATTGTAGGTCAAGAGCATGAAGCTCTACACTTGAAGAGTGAGTCTTTGGGATTTATCGGAAAATCAAGACAATTGCACTACCTTAGGACTTTGCTTGCTTTGCAGTTGGCTAATTTCTTTAATCTCTAAATAATATCTCTGTCCTTTTGCTCTAATTTCTTTCAAATTTTGTGCAAATTCGTTGAGCCGTTTTTGCGTTGAAGTATTACAATCATCCATCAATAAATCCTCAAAAAAAATTTACTTTCCATTTTGTAAAGTTAACTTAATTTAAAAGCATCTAGATGGCGCTGAAGCAATTTGCACCAATTTCCTTATAAATATTGCTTCAATGTGTGAGATCCTGCATCGCGCAAACGATGTTTCCCGCAATGTGAGCGAACCAACGAAACAAGTGCATGGTGAACTCGCTTCGTCAGTAAACATCTGAATATTTAAACTCTGAAACAGCAACATTTCGCTTTGATATTATTAGTAGGATTTTACCTGTGCTAAGCAAGAGTCCAGTTCCAAGCCACGGCTGCATGAACGTGTAGGGCATGCTCTTAGTGATGTTCTTGGAATGAGCCAGTACCAACTGAAACAATGTTTCTGTTTATATTTCAAATGAAGTGAACATTCTTTTGCGGAATGCGAAATTTTTCTTTTTACGGAAACGACGTAGCGTCACTGTTCGAAGGCAGCGGCAGTAACGTAAGCATCGTGTTATATTTTGTACTTATAAACATCCTCTATCAAAGAATGGCGTAACAACCAACAACCGTGATAGTTAGACAGTTGAAATTTTCACAGATGATGTATTTCTGTTGCCGCTATGACAACAAATACTAAAAACAGAATAAAGTTAAAAATAATAGAGTGTCCCCATACAAGAAACGTGTTTTTTCGGCATTTCACGCCATCTATGAACGCTTAGTTAGGTAAACGTCCCATAGATGGCGTTATATTAAGATGTAGATCCCTAACACCTTTGTTAGACGTTAGATGGCGTTATAAGCAATAAAATGTTTATTAATTATTATTTTTTGCTGGCGAAAAATGATAGTGGTATTTTATGCGCGATCTTATAAAATAGGTACTGTAGTGTGGTACGGAACCCTACGAGTGTGAGTCCGACTTGCACTTGGCCACTTTATTTATAGCTAACTAGCTTATATCTAGCTGTTCAGCCCGCGTTAGATGCACTAGCATCTAACGCGCATCTATAAACCTTCCTCTTAAATCACTCTATTTATTGATGAAAACCGCATTAAAATCTGTTGCGTAGTTTAGTTCTAAGCGTACAGACTGAGGAAGCAACTTTTTTTTTTTTGTTTATACTTTATATTATTTTTAATATAATATAACTCGAAGTTGACGAGTCGCGTCGTGTGCGGCACGTGTGCGGTGAATTTGTATGGAGGCTACTGACTAACAGCTTGTAGGATACGCGTACAATACTAGGAGTCGCTTGATAGTAACCTGGTGGGAGACAGGCCTTACTGAAAATATCACACTCCAACTATAAGAATCTTTGTCCTGACATACTGACTGACTGACTGACTGATAGACAACGCACAACCTAAACCGCTGGTTGTAAAGACGTGAAATTTGGAGGATATATTTTTCTTAGTACGTAAGGGTGTACTGAAAAAGGATTTTCCAAAATTCACCCCATTAAGGGATGAAATGGGGGTTCAAAGTTTGTATGGAGAAACAAGTTTAGATAGTCTTTTCTATTCGAAACTTCACACAAGTAAATAAATAAGTAAATACGTGATTCAGACTTTTTCGAAATTCTTCGAATGCTGAAAATCAATATTGTTTCGGATTGCGCTGAAATTTGGGCATATAAGTAGTTATTATGACGTAGATATCCGCTAAGATAGGATTCACCTTCTAAAATTCACCCCTTAAACGGATGAAACGAAAGAACAAAGTTTGTATGGAGAAATAATATTAGATACTTTTTTATTTGAAACTTCACACTAGTATTTCTGAAGGTCAATAAGTAAATACGGCTTATTCGAAATTCCATCGCTAAGAGGGTGAAATGAGGTAACAAAGTCTGAAAATAAATATGGTTTTTCGGGTTTTGTAAAAATGAATCCCTATTTTCCTTAGTCACGCGATAACTTGAAAACGGGTGGACCGATTTGGCTAATTCTTATTTGATGTGTTTTTACGATAGAAAGGTTTTTACGCAAGAAAAGTTTTAAGTAAATGAATGAAGTTTTAACGCGGGCGAAGCCTAGCCACTTCTAGTTTTATATAAGTACCTAATATTTTTAGCGTTTGTGGCAAATATCTGTCAATTTTAGTAGAGGATGGACGAGGAACGAACATTTATAAATCCTCTCTAGAATTTTACAGCACTTACACAAAAACAATAAATTCACATTTTAGTAACTGATAACATACTGTAACAGTCAAGGTTGTGCACTGGGTGTGTAAAATTGATCATCTACGTCAATAAGATAGTTTAAAAAAATAAAAGAACCGACTTCAAATGCCGCGCTAATAATGTTCAGTACCAAGTTTAAGGTGTGTGTCATCTTCATATTTCTAGAGATACTAATTAGATCTCGATTAAATTACTATGGTACCATCCTTGGGTTTATCCTTTCCATGGGTATAGGTTATTTTTAACGGAGACAAATCAAATTTTATTATTGTTTGTTTATCTTGATAAATAGAATTTGACAAAAACACTGTTAACGTATTATCTTATTAGATTCCAATAAAAAAAAACAATAAATTAAAATAAAAGCTTTCAAGTCTAGCCCAAACAATACTATAAAGACATTTATCTACACTAATGTTATAACATTCTACTTATGTTTCCAATACTTGACTTATAACTACTACTGTTATAGCGCAGATAACAAAACACTCAATTTAAGCAATTTCACATGAAGGTATAATATCCACATCGATATGGTAAAATCTCATTATAACATCAATAAAACGCGACCAATTAACCTGGCGAGCCTTATGTCAAAATCCTCATACAAGTTGTATAAAATTTTGATATTAGGCTGGCTTTTGAAAACAGTTGGGTTATACGTGAAAACTTCGTCGAAACTACTAAACTTACATACACAAAACTCTTTGGTAAGATCTTGTGCCAATTAAATAAAAAAAGAACAGCGCGCGCTCGCTCCTGATTGGCCCTGCGCTCGCAGCTGCGCTCTCATTGGTTAGATTTTAATGGCGGCAAGTTCACTGACAATACACGTACGCGTGAATTTAATGTTTCGCAATGTGTTTTGTTTTTAAAATACAAATTAAAAGTTAAAAATGGATAGCGACGATGATATTTGTACGCCTCCGGATATTCTAGAATTGGCACCAAAAGTAACTCACAATCTTTTGCCAGAAAAATCTAGAAAATTATATGAAAAAGAATATAATAACTTTTTGGCATTTTAACTTTCAAAATTGTACCATCCAAAATTTGAATAATTATTATAAATAAACTATTGTCAGCTTTTACTCTTGTTCTTGATTAATTGCATTAGTGAAGATAAAGTAGTGTATGCAACTGCATATAACACGGGTATTAAAACACTCGTTACTATTATGAAACTCGCTGCGCTCGTTTCATAAACTCACACTCGTGTTTTAATACCCTTCATTGTATGACAGTTGCATAAACTACTATTGTAACTCTGTCACTCTGTATGTTTGTTACCTAATCTCGCCTAAACAGACGATCCGATCTTACTAAAATTTAACAATTTGATACTTCATAGCATGAGGATGAACATGGCTACTTTTTATGAAAATAAAATAATTATTTTTACTCATAACTTAGATATCAGATCACATAAATGTTAATTGACAGCGCTTTTCCAATTGTAAAGTTTAAAATTTCGCGATTTGAACACATAGTTATCCTACTTCCTACTATATAATATACTCTTAGAGACCAGAAGTGAAAAACGCTAAAAAAATAAACACTATCACAATACCCACAATTATATAATACCACAGAACCTCAACATAATAACAATAAACACTATCACAATACCCATAGCTATATAATGCCACAGAACCTCAACATAATAACAATTACATAATGTGTCTAAGCTAACAACATAACCATTACGTCCGAACCGTACGACGGCTACACGAAGACTGAAGACTGATACTGATACCCGCTCGCTGTCCGCTTTTATACTATCGAGCCCAGTCGCAGCGTTAGGGTAGTTGGAAATATTCTAACAATACTATATAATCTACACTATATATATATAATATATATATATTATATAATATATACATATACATATACATATACATATATAATATATATATATTATATATAATATTATAAAGAGGAAAACTTTGTTTGTTTGGTTGTCATGAATAGGCTCAAAGACTACTGGACCGTTTTTAAAAATTCTTTCACCATTCGAAAGCCACATTATCCACGAGTAACATAGGCTAAATTTTATTTTGGAAAAAATTAGGGTTCCGTAAGATATTTGGGTTTCAGCAAAACAACGTTTGCCGGGTCAGTTAGTAATATTATAAATGCGAAAGTAAGTGTGTGTGTGTGAATGTTTGTTACCACGTATCTCGATAACCACTAAACCAATTTTAATGAAATTTAAAACGTAGGTAGTGTAGGTTCTAACTTAAGACTTAGGCTAATATGAAGTAATTAACGCGGGCGGAGCCGCAGGGCACTGCTAGTAGGCTAATATTATTTTTAAAATTATCCCCTTAAGGGGTTAAATACGGTGATAAAGTTTCTATGGAAAATTTTATTCCTTGGGCCGATTTACTCAAAATTCGGTACAAATAAACCTTAAAACAAATAATGAGACACGTGTTTTTCATTTTTTCAAAACCACTCCTAGGAGGCTTGAAAAAATGAATTTTCTTTGTAAAAATTATAAAAAAAAATTAGTAATATTTGTTCTCACATATTCCTTTGTCCGATTCACTCAAAACTTGGCACAAACAAACCTTAAAACAAATAAAGAGAAACGTGTTTTTTATTTTTTCAAATCTACCCCTAAGAGCGGTGTAAAATTGTTTTTAATTTTGTTTGGAAAATCATAGAAAATTCAGTAATGTTTGTTTTCACGTATTCCTTGGTCCGATTCACTTAAAACACGGTACATATAATCTATCCAACAAATACACCTGCATTTCATTTTTTCAAAACTACCCCTTAGAGGGCTTGAAAAATGATTTTTCTTTGTAAAAATTATAAAAAATTCAGTAATATTTGTTTTCACGTATTCCTTTGTCCGATTCACTCAAAACTCGGCACAAACAAACCTTAAAACAAATAATGAGACACGTGTTTTTTATTTTTTTCAAATCTGCCCCTAAGGGCGGTGTAAATTTGTTTTTAATTTTGTTTGGCAAAGTCATAGAAAATTCAGTAATGTTTGTTTCCACGTATTCCTTGGTCCCATTCACTCAAAACTCGGTACATATAATCTATAAAACAAATAGCGAGACACGTATTTTATTATTATCCAAATCTACCCCTAGGGGGTCTTTAAAATGAATTTTGTATGGAAAAATCATATAAAATCCAGTCATGTTTGTTTTGACGTATCTGCATAACTAATAAACCAATTTCAATAAAATTTGACATGTAGATAGTGTAAGTTTTGAAATAATATGTAGGGTAATTTGATTTTCAAAATTCAACCCCTGAAGGGGTAGCATGGGTTGATAAAGTTTCTATAAAAATGTTATTCCTTGGTATGGTTCACTCAAAACTAGGTACAAATAAAACTTAAAACAAATAATGAAACATGTATTTTTTATTTCTTTCAAATTTACCCCTAGGGGGAGTGAATATGTAATTTTATCTGGAGAAATCATAGAAAATACATTAATGTTTGTTTCCACGTACCTGCATAACTACTAAATCGATTTTGATGATATTGGAAATATAGATAGTATAGGTCCTGAAATAAAACATAATAAGGTACTATAATTTTCAAAAATCATCCCCTAAAATGGTTAAACAGGGTGATAAAGTTTCTATGGTAAATTTTATTACATACTTGGTTTGATTCACTCAACATTCGTGTGCAAAATGAAATTGTAGTAAGTATAGAAATTGAAATTGTAAGTATAGAAAACATGTATTTCCTGGTTCCATTCACTATGTAGGGAAATACAGTTTAACGTAAATAATGAAATCTGTATATATAAACGGAAAACGTTACCGACTGACTGACTAACTGACTGATCTATCAACGCACAGCTCAAACCACTTAACGCATTTGGCGAAATTTGGCATGCAGATAGTTGTTATGAGTTATGACGCAAGTTTCCGCTAAGAATGGATTTTCCAAAATTCACTTCTTAAAGGGATGAAACGGGAGTTCAAAGTTTTTATATAGAAACAACATAAGATAGTCTATTTTATTGGAAACTTCTCACAAGTACTTCTGTAAATAAGTAAGTAAATATGTGTTTCAGGCTTTTTTCGAAATTCCACTTTTAAGAGAGTGAAATGGGGTACAAACAAACAAAACAAAGTTTGAAAATCAATATGATTTTTTGGGTTTTATATAAATGAGTCGCTATGTCCCTTGGTCACGCCATAACTTGAAAACGGGTAGACCGATATGGTCTACGTCTAATTCAGTTTTTCATGTGTTTTTACAAAAAAATATTAAAGAAATGAATGAAGTTATTAATGCGGGCGAAGCCGTGGGGCACTGCTAGTGAATAATAAACTACGGGACTTAGGCTGGCTGCAACTTGGAATCCAGTAAATTAGCAGGTGTTCGAATTATTCGTGTAGGAATTTAAAGCAGTTTTTTTCAGTGTTGTGTGTCACAATGGCAACTCTGATAAGAATAAAAATAAAATAAATAAATTGAGGGTAGTTTCCACCGAACTCTCTATAAATAGCAGTGCTGACACAGTGGCTGACCCTCACAACATTCATTGAACATTGTCTTCTCGTCAATGCAACTTGGTCGAAACGTCGAGTTAAATAAAAATTAATATTTTAAGCGCAATAACTCCCGTATATTTAGTGTATACCTAGAGCTTTTCCAGTGATAAAACTCTTGATGTACGTGAACGAAGCCGCGGGTATCAGCTAGTAGTTTATATAATACACCGAGTTTATTATCTAAGCCTAGTACTTAATTGAAGTGGGAAGAATCGCCCACTACAAACATCCAACAGACAAGAGAAAAAAGAGAAAAATAACATTACATTATTATGCCATGAGAAAAATGTTTGTAATTTCACAAACACTTATCGTTTTATTCGTAGACTTCCTGAGAAAATAATAACTAGGTATATCTAATGTAATGAAAGTATAATGATGTAAACAGAATAATTTTCAGGTACTTAGTAATCATTCAGGAATCACTGCCCTCTTGTCTTTTTGAATGTTGATAATAAACATGTTTCTCGAGTTTACTCCTTAGGGTCAGCTCAGCCCGCGACGCGACGCGGCGCGCACTTTTTAAGAGAGATACAAATATTAATTCTATTTACTACGCAAAAAGGTACACATTTCATTGAGTTAGTTCCGGCGGCTTCAAGCTGCTGCGCCGCGTTGCGCCGCGCGGCGTCACGCTGCACCGCGCGGCGAAGCGGGAAGCCGCGTTATAAACAATTGAACTTTATTTACTACACAATAAGATACACATTGCATTGAGATAATTTGGTGGCGTTGCGCGTTTTGTTGCGCTGTGCGGCGTTGCCGCGGTTTTCCACCCATAAGGGAGAGGTCCTCCGCTAACCTCCCCTCCCCCTTTCTACTGATCCTCTCCGGCCTTCAATCATTGATATTTTTTCATACTTAACGTCAATATTTTTATATATTCATTATAACTTTAGAAGGGGGGGGGGGAGGCTTCTCCCCCCCGATGGTAGGTATCACAGATCTATATATACAGATATCTGTGGTAGGTATACTAAAGTGAAACCTCGGACTGCGCCACGCGGCTTCTCGCTGCGCCGCGCGAAACCAAAAGCATCGTTACGTCGCGTCGCGTTGCGGTGTGAACTGACCCTTTAGAATCCATCGTCCCCCCCCCTCTAAAAGCTAAACAGCTGGCTTGAAAAATCTGGAAAAAATAGTGATAATAGTGCATTTTATGAACTTTAAAGGAAAACTATACCGTTTATGATAACTTTTTGGATAATTTTGTACCAAATACAAAATCCTTAGAATAAATCCTTTAAAGTGACAAAGACGGAGTACCTAGTTGCTTGTTTATAACGGGTAAAGACTTGCATTGAATAACAGGCTACAATGGAACCCTACACTGCGCGTGGTCCGACACGCACTTGGCCGGTTATTTATTAATTATGAGTTTCCGATATTTCGGCTCTATTGCAAGCGCCATGATCACGGATGAACTGTAGATTGCGGGTCGAAGTAATGTTTACGAGCAAACGAAACGGATTTACATAAACCTACCACTGGATGCCAGATACTCGACAGTTTGAACCCGTCCTCACAATTGAAGTTTTGAAATTTAATAATTTCAATCTCTTTCCTAACCAATCTTGGTATATAGTGGCTTTCAGTCGACAGTATCTGAGGGTTATGTAACTCAATCCAGTGGTTTGTTCCAGACTCCAACAGGTGCTTAGCGATAGCAGATTTCTGTGAATCGTTGTTTTTGACGGCTTTGATATGCTCCTTAACACGACTCCTTAACTCATAATTAATAAAAAACATGGTGAATATCCCGTGAGTAGTTCTAATAATATTGTCAGTGACGTTACCATGAAAACCTTATAACTTATATGATTTCAATGTTTTAAATTTGTATAATAACAATAATTTATTTCAGACAATGAACATTTACATTTATATTTTTTACTTAAATAACAAAATGGTATTTGTTCCATACTTGGTTACTTTCCTATACAATTTTTCGCCCATTTGTTCTTCTTTTATCTACATATAAACTTAATTTAGGCAAATCTTACACCTCCGCGCTCACAAAAAAATCCAAGGTTTTTGCTTCACGTATAATATAAAGACTAGAAGTGCCCCGCGGCTTTCCCGGGAAAATCCAAAAAACCCTTTCTTAACGGATACCTACGCTATAACAACTATCTGCATTCTAAATTTCAGCGCAATCCGGAACAATATTGATTTTCAGACTTTGTTACCCCATTCACCCTCTTAGGGTGGCATTTTGAAAAAGCCTGAAACTCGTTTTTACTTATTTGTTTACAGAAGTACTTGTGTGAAGTTTCGAATAGTAAAAACTATCTAATCTTGTCTCCCCTAAAGGGGTGAACTTTGGAAAATTCTTTCTTATAGTACACCCTTACGTACTAAGGCAAATATACCCTCCAAATTTAAAGTCTCTACGACCAGCGGTTTAGGCTGTGCGTTGTCTATCAGTCAGTCAGTCAGTTAGTATGTCAGGACAAAAACTCACTATAGTATTAGATTTAAGTAGACGCTAAAGGTTTCAGACATTTTATTGCGATGCGGGGGAAGACATTAAAATGACATAGCAAGGAGTTAGATATCTTTCATCTAGTTATTACTCAGATAAATCTTGGCTGTATACTCAAAGAGTTATTACTTACGCAATGAGATATTAAAGAGACGAGATATTTTGTAGTTTCAACGAGACCTTTGAAGTGAAGTACGAGTATTTAGTAAAACTGTTGAGTTATTCTTTCAGAGCTTCGTGGATGGCTTGACTTGTAAGTGAGAAGTCGTTGGTTTAAAGCTTAGCATGGGTGTTTGTCTACAGATGGTAGGAGTATATTATATCGATGTTCCGCCTGCCTTGCTACCAAAAAGTAGCTTATCACCACCTGCCGTCATAACCTTACGTGGTTCTGGCAACACACAACTCTTGAGAGTCATCGTAGGTATTCTAGGCCAAGCGTCTTATAAGCGTACTATCTTGACGACATCATCGCTTACCACCAGGCGAGATAGTGGTCAAAAGCTAGCCTTTAACGTACATATAAAAAAAAATTAAATACTCATATAAAATAAATGATATAACTTTAACTTAACTAAACTAAACTTTAATAAATTTAACTTTAAAAAAAATTGAATTGAGAGTTTTGGCAGGAAATCAAGTGAGTAGAACACTACATAACTTTATGAGCACTCAGAACGTGTCTAAATAAGCACGACTGGCTGTACATAGGGGAGTGTTGGTTCCCACACTCAAGTATGGTAGTGAATACTGGGTATGGCAGAAGAAACATGAAAGTAAAATTAATGCTGTAGAAATGAGAAGTTTGAGAAGTATGATTGGAGTGAATCTGATGGATAAGGTGGAGAACAGTGTGATAAGGTGTTGTAAATGTTGTGGTGTGAAAAAAATGTACTTAGTGACAAAGATAGAGAAAGGTATGATTAGATGGTTTGGACATCCAGAGAGGATGGATGAAGGAATATTGACGAAGTAGATTTATAAGACAAGTGTGAGTGGGCCAGCGGGTAGAGGCCGACCTAGAAGGACGTATCACAAACAGATCGGAGACGTTTTAAAGGAAGGCCAAGTCAAAAGTACATATAACCGAAAGGCGCTCATGAAAGTGGAAGAAGCGAATGAGGTATGTCAGGATCGTAGCATGTGGAAAAAAGTAGTATCTGCCTACCCCCACGGGAAAAAGGTATGATTTTATGTGTGTATGTATGTATGTTAAAAAATATATTTATGTGTAGTTACTCATTTTACTCTTGTATTTATTTGTAGGTAAAGTACCAATAGCCTTATGACAGGTTTACAATTGTGAAGTAAAATTGTGCCCATATTTAGGGTCTTCTACGAAGTACATGTTGGCTTTATTAGTTGATTTTTATAAGCTTATTGAGTGACATTGTATTAAAATTAATAAATAGGATCTATATATCCTATTTATTAATTTCAATACAATTTCACAGAGGCAAGAGCCGAATAAACTAGCCAAGTGCAAGTCGGACTCGCACTCGTAGGGTTCCGTACCACACTACAGTATTTAATAAGATCGAGCAAAAAATACCTAAACATATTATTTCTTATAACGCCATCTAACGTCTAACAAAGGTGTTAGGGATCGACATTTCAATATAACGCCATCTATGGGATGTTTACCTAACTAAGCGTTTATAGATGGCGTGAAATGCCGAAAAAAACACGTTTCTTGTATGGGGGCCCTCTATTATTTTTAACTTTATTCTGTTCTTAGTATTTGTTGTTATAGCGGCAACAGAAATACATCATCTGTGAAAATTTCAACTGTCTAACTATCACGGTTCATGAGATACAGCCTGGTGACAGACGGACAGACAGACAGACAGACAGACAGACAGACAGACGGACAGCGGAGTATTACTAATAGGGTCCCGTTTTACCCTTTGGGTACGGAACCCTAAAAATTAAAACAATTTTAATCATCCGATGTCACCAGGTAAGATTTTTTATACTTAGCAACAGTGACGGTAACGTGTAGGGTAAAACTGTACATAAATAAATGTAATAAATACAACATAATTATCAAACAGTCATATCAGGAAAATCTCGTAGACTGAACTAAGAATGTAGAAACATTATGATTAAATAATTTCATCTTGCTAGAGGCAATAACAGCAAAAATGAAATTACTTTTCTTTTACTAACATTGTTTACTTGTCTTGAGTATTTTATTACCCACGAAGAAACGGAGACTGTTTATATGCGTTAGGGGTGAGAGGATGTTTGTTTGTTTGTGTGTGCAAATCCATGTTGCCATTTTTATTGGTGCATGTTTTTAGATAGGTTTTATGATGACAACTCACCAGGGGGCGCTGCAAGAATCATTTGTTGGTGCAAATCGATACTGCCATTTTTCTTCAAAACGACTAGCCCGTTTTTAATGCAATTTTCAGTTATGGGTTCGTGTTTAATTGGTGCATGTTTTTAAGTAGGTTACAGTGTCAACTCACCAGGGGGCACTGCAGTAAACATTTGTTTGTGCAAATCCATGTTGCCATTTTTCTCCAAAACTGGTTCGATTTTGTCTTTAAATGGTTCTTAATTAATCAGTGGTGGTTCTTAGATAGATGTTATGACGTTAATTTTCTAAAGGACATTGTCGTGGGTGTTTATTCAAAATTTTAATTTTGTTGCTTGTTCTTATATGTATAATAGCTGTTTGTGCTTTATAATTGCTATAGTAAATAATCAGACGGTACACCCAGTGGGAAAAGGTTAAAGCGTTATTTATACAACGTATGTAACATGTAGAGGCCTATGACCATCAGTGGACTATTACAGGCTGATAATGATGATGATGATGTAACAAACGGACTTTGGAACAAACTTAAATACATAAATAGATAACACTACTAAAAACATAACTCTTGCTTGTGGCAGTTCTAGCTTTTCCGTGATTGGTTAGACATGGACAATTTAACCACTGGACCAGGTACAGTGCCACAAGTATAACTTGGCGGTGGTGGTTTTTGGAACTAATTCATTTAATTGAAACTGTGAGTTTGACGTTTGAGAGATTACCGCGACATTATTGTTGATAAATCTGCTACATTAAAATAGTTAAATAATGCCAAAAGTAATTAAAAGTGGTTTAAGTATCAAAGTACAAAGTAAAAGCACAGTGGCGCACAAGCACGCCAAGTTATACTTGCCGGACCTTTAAAGATATCCACACCACAGAGACTTCTCGATAAAATATGAAATCACGTTCAACTAAGCCAATGTATTGTTACACTACTCATGCATGTAGCGCTGTCACTGTCTAATAGACAGTGACAGACTGCGAGAGTCATAGCGCTACATACTAACTAAATAAAGTGGCTGTATACTCAAAGGCTACATGTGACTACATGTGAGTTTATACCGCATCAATACGTCTTTGGTTCAATGGTTAAACCTTCGTCCTAGAGTTGACGGATACAAAGATGTTTCAATACGTACCTCAACATCTTTAGGATTGTTTATATGCAGGATTCGTCTTTTGAAGATTTTGACAAGGTACCGGTCTCCATAGTCGTTGAAACACTGCCGAATATATAGGAATAGTTTGCCTGCAACATAAAGAATTATAATAAAAATAAAACTGGCCAAGTGCGAGTCAGCATCGCGTCTCTTATCGCACACTTAGGGAGAGTTCCGTACAATACGATACATAACAGAGTTTCAACCTCATATATTTGATATTACCAAGAATAGGTTTGGTCACGATCTAGAAAGACGGGGCTCGTTTACTAGCGCCATCTATGTCATTTTGCCGAAACTAATTAGATATGGCGTAAACACGTTTTTTGTATGGAGACCCCTTTTAATGTTTAACTTTATTTTTAACCGACTTCAAAAAAAGGAGGAGGTTTCTCAATTCGAACGTATATATATATATTATGTTTGTTCGCGGATAACTTCGTCGTTTATGAACCGATTTTGATTAATCTTTTTTTGTTCGAAAGGAGATATTCCAATTGTGGTACCATGGTAATTTTATCGAGGTCTGATAAGTATCTCCAGAGATATTGAGATAAATATCTCAAAATTGGTACTGAAAATGAATAGCGCGGCATTGAAGTCGGTTCTTTTTTAGTTTTTAAACGATATTATTTTTTATTATTTGTTGTTCTAGCGGCAACAGAAATACACCATCTGAGAAAATTTCAACTGTCTAACTATCACGGTTAATGAGCTATAGCCTGGTGACAGACGGACAGACAGACAGATAGACAGACAGACAGACAGACAGACAGACAGACAGACAGAAAGACAGACAGACAGACAGACAGACAGACAGACAGACAGACAGACATACAGACAGACAGACAGACAGACAGACAGACAGACAGACAGACAGACAGACAGACAGACAGACAGACAGACAGACAGACGGACAGTGGAGTCTTAGTAATAGGATCCCGTTTTACCCTTTGGGTACGGAACCCTAAAAATAAGGATCTATGCTGGTAATGCTCCTATGTATATATTTTATGACAGTGACTGGAGGAGAAGAACTGAAGATAGAGCTAAGTGGCGTGTATTGGGAGAGGCCTATGTCCAGCAATCAGCTGATTATGATGATATTTTTTTACAGCATAGGCACAGAATAAATAATAGTTATAGGGTATACGGAGGCATTTGACTACTATGCCACCTGTTGTTATTGTTTGTAAGTAAAGATGTGGTCGAGGATGGTAGCACGCCGGGCCTAGAATGGGAACTAGGTTACAAGAACAGCTGTCGGCACACATTAGTGTTCGGCGGCAGATTGTCCAATATGGTGGTAGCTGGTAGCCAGGCGGACACGAGACGTTCTCCTACCATATTGCAAGACGTTATTAGATCGATACAAACTTTTCCAACACCAGTAGCCTGCCAGGTTACTAAGCTTACCCTTTTGTATAATATCCTTTTCGTGCCCTTTCAAAAGTCTAATAGGCGTTTGACCATTATTTCGGCTGGTGGTAAGCGATGATTCGGTCGAGGGTAGTGAACACGCTAGGCCTAGAATATTCTAATTCACAAGGGCTGTGCTGCCAGCCCTCCTCTCATTCCCATTCCGAACAACATTAGTTCTGCAATCAGTACGTATTTTGTTTATTTTGCTTAACTATTCTCAACTTTCGGACTTACAGTTCCGAAGCAGGTACTCAAACTTAAGGGCTTGTGTATTTTATAGTAATTTGGTACAGTTGAAAATCTTACATTAATCAGGGATTTTTAGGGTTCCGTACCCAAAGGGTAAAACGGGACCCTATTACTAAGACTCCGCTGTCGGTCTGTCTGTCTGTCTGTCTGTCTGTCCGTCTGTCACCAGGCTATAGCTCATTAACCGTGATAGTTAGACAGTTGAAATTTTCACAGATGGTGTATTTCTGTTGCCGCTAGAACAACAAATACTAAAAACAAAATAAAGTTAAAAATTAAAGGGGGTCCCCATACATAAAACGTGTTTTTAAACGCCATCTATTTAATTAGTTTCGGCAAAATGACATAGATGGCGCTAGTAAACGAGCTCCGTCTTTCTAGATCGCGACCAAACCACATATTCTTGGTAATATCAATTGATCAAATATATGAGGTTGAAACTCTGTTATGTTTCGTATTGTACGGAACCCTCCCTAAGTGTGCGATAAGAGTCGCGATGCCAGTTTTATTTTTTTAGTTATCGACGATCGGATGAGAATTGGAATAGTTTTGAGAGAATTATTACTTTTATTTTTATCATTCGTCATAGATTAATTCAATGGATAGATAGATATTGATTGTATCCTATCAGACTCATCTAATATATGCTCTTCGATTACCTACAAGATTAGGTACTTACCGTATCAACGCTAGAACCTTGATCTCAAATGTATGATAACCCAGCATCTTTTCCAGATTGTAAGCGATGATGTGATCGAAGATTTTGAGCATGCCAGGCCTAGAATACCCTGACTCTCAAGGGCTGTGTGCTGCCGGAACACCGTAAGGTTATGGCGGCAGATTTTCTCCTTGATAGGGGTAAGCTACTTTTTGGCAGCAGTCAGGCTGAACATCGATTTAATGCTTATATACGATCTATGGATGTACTCACGAGAATCAATAAAGATGTAGTTCAAGGCGCTTCCTATAATAGGCTTCCTGTCTGGTCCAGGAATCTTGTCCAAAGGATTCTCTTCATCATCCAGGAACAGCTTCCAGATGATGATGCCGACCACTATGGTCAACAGAATTGGCCAGAGCATTTTTGGTTACTGGATATGGATACTGTAAAATAATTGGCTTTTTAAGGTTGCGTATATCCAAACAACAAAATCGATCCGATTGGATCATTCGTGTATATAAGGTACATACGTCTTTTTGTGGGCCAATATTGAGCCACTTTTGGCAAGCAAAATAAAAACCGTGAACAATACATAAAAAAATCTACCGTGTTCATATCGAAATGAAAGGACTTGTTGCGGCAATCAGAAATAACATTTTTGGAACACATTCGGATTAAAAAACTTTGCGTATAATTAAAAAAGTTTACAAAACAAATAAAAAAAAACTTCAAATGCCGCGCTAGCTGCGCGCTAGTAATTTAAAGTAGTATGTTTCATGTGTTCATTTTCATACCTCTGGAGATAGTGAACAGATTTCCATGAATCTACAATAGATAATACAATATTGTATGAGGATGAGATGGAGATCTGATGAAACAGACATACCTACAAACATACAAAGTCTGATAAACACATTACTTTCCCATACAGTCGGGTAAAAACATAGTACCTATTATGTATTTTAAATTTTAAACGCTATTAAATAAATTAATTTACATAATATGGAAATATTGTTTGACTGGTGAGAAGAGAGAACGTACCTACGATATATCTACGAATTAAGAATCCTACATTATGACACAAAAACTAGGTGCCAAAAGTTACAAGTCTAAACTAACACAGACAGTATTTTTGCGGTAGTATAATTTCAAGGTCATGAAAGGTCAGAGCGTGTTACAAAATTATTTTATTGGCTATACCCATCAGAAACTATCAAATCCGAAACTATGAGGAATAGCGAAAAGTACTCAAAGGAGTCTCGGACCCGATTTTAATAAAAACTACAACTGCATCATTTGATTTTTTTATTAGCAATATTCCTAGACAGGAGTTTAACCCGTTGATTTTGAATAAAAACACTCTGCATTATTAAACCATTCGAACCTCAGGTGGCGGTTTTTAGGTTAAGTTCTATTCTCGACCCACCCACCGGTCTTAACTTAAATTAACTAACTTAACTTAAAAACCGCCACCTGAGCGCCAGACCAATCTGATGTCTTGTCTGTATAAAGTATTTGCGTCCACTCTGCTTTGACGTATCAGAAAAAATATTGACGACAACCAATCATTACAACAAGCAGATTTCCGAAAAAAATACTCTACAGTCGACTATATACACACTCTTAAATAGATAATTGAAAAGTATACAGAACATAACAAACCACTATATATCACCTTCATTGACTACTCGAAAGTATTCGAGTCTATCTCTCATGAATCAATATATGGATTAAACAGAGACTAAATAAACATTATTCAGGAGATATACAGTAATAGCTGGGCACAAGTAAAACTGGAGGCCCACCATTCCGAATATCGCGAGGTGTTAAACAAAGAGACCTCCTATCGCCTAGTTTGTTTATTGCAGTCCTTGAAAACATATTCAGACGTTTAAACTGGGAGAAAATGGGACTAAAAATAGATGGTAAATGCTTAACCCAAGGTTTAAGGTTTGCAGACGACCTGGTACTACTCTCTCAACAACCGACAGAATTACAAGAGTCCTTAAGCGAAGAAAACAGTTACCATAGGCTTAGCTTGTTTTCTCTTGATTTACATCAAGAGAAAACAAAAGTAATGACAAATAAATTGTAAATCCCTATCATAGTTAAGTCAATACCTCTAGAATATGTAGGAGACTATATTTATCTCGGTCACCTCATAACATTCAGATCAGAAACAGAAAAAGAAATAAATAGAAGAATAAACAACACATACTTGTCTAGACTAGGGGCAGACTTGTCCTAGAGTGGAGACCGCGAATCGGCAAACGTAGCGTAGGACGTCCTGTGACCAGGTGGAGCGACGACATACGCAAAGCGGTGGGCAGTGACTGGAAGAGAAGAGCCGAAGATTGGGCTCAGTGGCGCATCTTGGGAGAGGCCTATGTCCAGCAGTGGACTGATACAGGCTGATGATGATGATGATGATGATGAAACAACACATGGAACAAATACTGGGCTATGAGTGACATATTCAAAGGATCTCTACTACTTGTACTACCTATTCATAATTCTGTGTCTCTACCAACAAAATTAAAAACTATAGCTATGAACATTGGCCTTACACCATGCCTCACATACGCCTGTCAGGCCACTAACAAAACACTACAAAGAAAAGCTTCAGATTTGTCTTAGAGCTATTGAATGGAGCTACATGAACTTTAAGCTTAAAGAACACATGAAAAATAAAGATATTAGAAATAAAACAAAAGCCAAAGATGTAGTACAACAAATCCTTAAGCTAAAGTGAAAGTGGGCAGGACATATTCAGAGACTTGAGCCTAACCGTTGGGCTCAGATTACGACAAATTGGATACCCAGAGATTGTAAGCGCAGGAGAGGCAGGCCCTACAGGAGACAGAGGCCCGATATTGTTAACTTTGCAGGCAAACTATGGACCAGATTAGCAACTCAAAGAGGTTTTCAGTTCTAAAACAGAAAACATAGGTAAATCGCATGAAGTGCGTTTTGCTATTATTTTTATTAAAGGTAAGTGTTAGTGAAAATTAAGTTGAATTATTTATTTCAATATTTACTAAAATCTAAATAATAGCATTTTAATCTCAACACCTATGAACTCAGTGCAATGACGCGCAAAATTTAGCTAAATAGAGTTTTACGTGCCACAGATTTGTAAGACAGGCGTCATCGCTTACCATCAGGCGATCGTCCTGCTCAAATTTCCTATTACCATGTGTCAATAAACAAATAAGAGATGAGAAGAGAACAAAAGAAATAAAATTACGATGATCCTTATCATTATCTCGATTATCATAATCCTTATTATAAAACAATAGATCGACTATTTACCTTTTAAAACACTAAATTTATCGTTTCATCAAATAAAACAACACAAACTAATGTATATGCATAAACAAATTAATTACTTAAACACTATTTGATGTTCTAACTCAAAACTATTTTACATAAAACATTGTTGATTACATTCACAACACGTTTCATTCACAGCTAAGTCTGTTACTGATATTAACTGAAGTTGTCAAACATGTTTTTGTTTGTAAAGACTGAGAGGAAATGATAACTTATCTCAAACACTCACACATTGCTGATATTGCTATTCAACATACAAGCAATAAAGGTATTAAAACTGTAGCGTATACAGTGCTTACAGATACGCTTGACCTTGCTCTGTACATTGGCGGCTTAGCACAGATGGTTATTAAAAACTGGGTGTGAAAAGAGCAATGTATCAAGTTGTAGGAGAAGATAACTCATGTATGAGAATGAATGGTTAAAATGGCCTAAGTGGCAGGTAATTGCGGATGGTCGGGCGCGCAATACAAACCTGTATTATCATCACCAATATTATAAATGCGAAAGTCAGTTTCTATATTTGTTTGTTTGATTGGGACTTCTTGACGGTCAAATGGCTAGACCGATTTAGCTGAAATTTTGCACAGAGCCAGCAGTTACTATAGATTAGGCTATATGATACTTTTTACCGCGAGCGAAGCACTGGGGCACAGCTGGTTTACGACGTGTACACTGTGTTGACTCTAGATTATAATTACAGCATTGTAATAACTGTCTTTCCTAGGTTCTAGATCATAAGATCCGTGACTAGCTCTAAGGCATAGTAATACTGGGACTCAAATTAGGCCACCCGGGAAATATAAATCATCCTATTTGTAATCATTGAAATATAAAGTTTAAAACTAAATAAACTGGCCAAGTGCGAGTTCCGACTCGAGTTCCGACTCGCACACGTAGGGTTCCAATTGAACACAATTTAGCGGAGAGATAAGTTTATTGTATGGGGACCCCCTTTAATTTATAATCGAGCTATATATCGAATATGATCGAGCAGAAAAACGTCTGAAAAACATGTTGCTTGTATCGGGTTTATAGGCCCTTACCTCCATCTATTAGATGATACTCCTGTGTCCTTTTGACAGATAAACGGACAGATGGGCGGAAAGAGAGTCTCAGTGATAGGATACCGTTGGCTTTCCAGTATATAAAAGTACTCTGTGCCGTTGGCAACCTTTTGTCAGGGAACCCTAAAAAAAGCAATAATTTATGTTGTTTATCCAGACTAATCCAGACTAATATAAATGTATAAAGAGAAAACGTTTTTTAACCGACTTCAAAAAAAGGAGAAGGTTTCTCAATTCGACCGTATATATTTTTTTTTTTTTTTTTTTTTTTTTTTTTTTTTTTTTATGTTTGTTCGCGGATAACTTCGTCGTTTATGAACCGATTTCGATTATTCTTTTTTTGTTCGAAAGGAGATATCCCAAGTGTGGTACCATGGTAATTTTATCGAGGTATGATAAGTATCTCCAGAGATATTGAGATAAACATCTCAAAATTAGTACTGAAAATGAATATTTTTTTTATGTTTGTTCGCGGATAACTTCGTCGTTTATGAACCGATTTCGATTATTCTTTTTTTGTTCGAAAGGAGATATCCCAAGTGTGGTACCATGGTAATTTTATCGAGGTATGATAAGTATCTCCAGAGATATTGAGATAAACATCTCAAAATTGGTACTGAAAATGAATATTTTTTTTATGTTTGTTCGCGGATAACTTCGTCGTTTATGAACCGATGTCGATTATTCTTTTTTTGTTCGAAAGGAGATATCCCAAGTGTGGTACCATGGTAATTTTATCGAGGTATGATAAGTATCTCCAGAGATATTGAGATAAACAGCTCAAAATTGGTACTGAAAATGAATAGCGCGACATTGAAGTCGGTTGTTTTTTAGTTTTTAAACGATATTATATACGAGTCTAATCACGATTGCATGGGTTTCAATGTCACGGAAAATATCGTTTGCGCGATGCAGGATCTCATACATTTAGGCAATATTTAAAGGAGAGCTATTAAAATCTACGCTAGCGCCATCTCTGGGTTTTATTTATCCATACTAATATTATAAATGCGAAAGTAACTCAATCTGTCTATTTGTCTCGCTTTCACGTTAAAACTACTGAACCGCTTTAAATGAAATTTGGTACACAGATAGTCTAGAGCCTGAGAAAGGACATAGGCTACTTTTTGTGGTAATGAGGGGAGGGGAGGAGGGAAGGGGGGATTAGCGTGGCGTGGTACGGCGCGGTGTAGTTGGAATACGTATGTGTCATATTTGTTAATGCTACTCAAAGATACCACGCGGACGAAGTCGCGGGCACAGCTAGTTTACAATATAATAGACACTGTAAGCCGTTTTAAAAAATTATATGTGTTAAGGTACGGCCACACCGCAGCGTCCTGCGATCTGCGGGCGCGATCTCAGTACTTTTCAACTGTTTTCTGATCGCCTTTGGTGTGAATCAGTCGGTACAAATACTACTGCGCTATCTGATCGCCGCCTAGATCGCGCACGCAGGACGGTGTGTCCGTACCTTTACTCTCAAGATAATTTTCATAAACAAATGTAAGATTGTTTTACCTGAGAAAACTCAGGACCTAGAAATTTTCTGAAGCAATATTAACACTTAAAATTGTTTGAAATACGTCAAGATCAAAAACAAAAGTTCAAACAAGTTTTATACTTGCTAAAATGTTTTATTGTTTACATTTATCTCGATGTTTTTATTACTTTGACAAGTTTCGAGGTCCCAAATAAAATTAATTAGTATTTGGACAATATTCTACAATATTACCGTAATCTATACCAATAATATTGTAAATTGAATCATTTTTTACGCGACTGCGTCTGCGACTGCGACTGCGAAAATGAGGGTTATATTTTTCAATTGAACCCATGCATGTACGAGTATGTATGTACCTATATTTCTTTGGCACGCTCTGTAGCCTGAACAGCTTGCTGGCTTTTAGCTTACGCTGAAACAAGTCTCATTACCTCTTTGCCAGACAGGCACAATTTCATCTTAGACCGCAGCTTCACTTATCATCAGATATAGGACAGTGTTGAAGTTCTTGTCTTTCAGACGTACATTTAAATCTATTAAACCTAATTATATGATATACTCAGTTCACTTCTACTTCACAAATAGTAGCAGCATATTATAGCGATGTTCCACCTAACTTGCTACCAAAAAATAGCTTACCAAGGAGAAAATCTGCCGCCATAACCTTACGGTATTCCGGCAGCAAACAGCCCTTGATAGTCAGTTCACCAGAGTCAGCACCATCTTCAACCACATCATCGCTTACCACCAGGCGAGATAGTGGTCAAACGCTAGCCTATATGATACAAAAAAAAATGCGTACACAGTTTCATTTCGATAATATAAATATATGATATTCTGTTTCTGATTGTATTTTTTTCCAAGCCTGTATATATTGTACCACCGATTCTACATGTAATAAAATTGAATGACATTATATATATTTTGGTCATATAAAACGAATGACAAAGTTTATTATTTTGGTTTGAATCGATTCAAAGAAGTAGAGGTACAACAACTATTATATTTTGTTGTTTATCATACAATACATAAAAAATACGTTAAAATCAAATTACTTATAATAGCCGCGTAGGTGTGTGTGCGTGTGTGTGTGTGTGTGTGTGTGTGTGTGTGTGTGTGTGTGTGTGCGTGTGTGCGTGTGTGCGTGCGTGCGTGGCTGCGTGCGTGTATGTATGTGTGTGTGTGTGTCTACTGTGCTGTCTGTTGACATCAGGACACTCGAAATTTTCACATTGTGTAAATTATAAATATTACTTTCTTTAGCCGCAACTACAACAAAAGATATACCTAATAAAAGAAAATTCGGTTTGCCGTTTTTATGCGATTGAATAACAAACGTACAGACTTTATGTTTCTTGAAGTGTTACACACTTTATATACAAACTTTTACATCTATACTCTATACTTAATACTTAATACTTGATCTATACTAATATTATAAAGAGAGAACATTTGTATTTTTGTATTTTTGTATGTTTGTAATGATTTGGCTCAAAAACTACTGAACCGATTTTAAAAATTCTTTCACTAATACATAGAATGGACTTTCGGAATGAAAATAGGCTATATATTATCCCGTTTAAATCAAAGGTACATTCGTGGAGACCTAATTTGCAACCTAAGTCGGCAAAACAACGGTCGAAAAAACACGTATATTACGAACGCTGCTCAATTGAAAATAGATAAAAGAATATTTTCTATGGTAGAGTTGTACAACTTAATAAGACCTACAAAAAAGTCCGCAACAGCATATGTCCATCTCTTAAGGTTGACTCACAGTTACCATTTTAATCTTTAATATTTTGTTAAAAAATATTACATAACTTCCAGGGCTATTTTCAAGTATATAGTATTAATCCTAATCCAAATAATTACGTTAATTAGCTTGGCCACATATTATAGATTATAATTGTCCCTTACAGTATATAATTCAAATGAAAACTCTAAAAGATATCACGATTTTCACATACACGCATCGCAAAATTAATAAAATATTTGCAGTGAAACCACAGATTAGGTCATAGTTACTACGAAAATATTATTATAGGCTTAGCTATGCTGTAGATCCCCATCGATCACAATCAATTTGAAGTCACTATATTATAATAATATGATCTATTGTATAAAATAATATTCATCTATATATATAATGATATAATATTTTAAATCACCCCGATCTATGTATAATATTTTCATTAAAAGCATTCCAATGACTCTAAACACGACATTTAAAATCTGAGCTGTAAGTTGGTGAGGATTTGAGTATTCTGTAGAGTCCAGGAGGCTTCCATGTTCTTACAATATCGTTGAAGAAGAAGATTTTCGAATTGATCAGACCTATGAAAGTTGATTTCATAGCGCAATTAACTAGAAAAAAGCTCATAATTTTATAACGATTGAACGAATTTTCATGAATCAAAGCTAAGAACACTCTCGATGAAGACATCTATCAAATAAAAAGAAACTATCAATAATAAAAACAAAATCGGTTCATCCGGTTAGGTGCTAAGATGCTATAGACAGACACACAGATACACACGTTAAGCGTATATTACCTCTACTTTTTGCGTCGAGGAACGACGTAAGGTTAAGGCGGCAGATGTTCTCCTTGGTAAGCTAATTTTTGGTAGATTTAATGATCCCACTACCACTGTACGAAAACTCATGATTCATAAATGCACATAAAACGTTCATTGGTAGGTATATAGCTAGGATTAGAACCAACGACTGTCGGGTCAGAATCAGGGTAACTATCCTTTACGCCAAAGGGCCGTCCAATATCACTATCACTACGTAAGTATTATAAAACAAAGTCCATCGCTGCGTCTGTCTGTCTGTTCGCAATAATCTCAATAGCTACTGAACGGATTATCCTGCGGTTTTCACCAATAGCCAGAGTGTTTATGAGGAAGGTTTAGGTGCATAATTCGTTAAGGTTTTGTGTAAATTGGTTGAAATATGACGATGATTGTTAAATATTTTCATATTTTATATTCGATGCAACAAACTGATGCAAATTTTATAGGCATATTTGTTCTACCTGTGCGAAGCCGGGGCGGGCTGCTAGTATATAATATAAGTAGGATTTTCTTTAATTAAATATTGCAAACAAAGCTTCGAACGGAACATCCAGTTTTGAGTTCTAAAAGGGAAACTTGATACTAACTTTTATTTAAAATCTGTTCATAGCTCTTTGTCCTCATCACGTCAAGTAAGATGACGACCAAATTGTACACTTCGGAATAAGTATTGTAGATAGCGATAGGCGTTATTCTTATAGAATTTGTCTCCTTATAGTCTACTTCTACGCCTCTTGCTCTCAACACCGACGAGATCCTGAATGCTTCGTGATGCAGAACGCTAACATGCCCTCCTCTCTTGCTATCTTCTCTCAAGTTTCCTATACTAAAACCGTATTCTTCCAGTTTTGTGTCAATCAAATACATCAAGTATCCAGTCATATGCAAAGATTTGTGCCGAATGCTACTCATGCCAGCTTCTAACAAAATGTTTAAAGACCCTTCTAAAGTCGACATCGAAAGAATGTTGGGGGAGCCGATCTGCCAACCGCTCGCATCTCGCTGGTGGTCGAATTGTTGATTGAAGTCGAGTCTGGATTCATTCTTGTTACCGAACCAGCCTGTCAGGCCTGGGAGCTTTTGGAAGTGCTTTCTGTTGATGTACATCCCACCGGTAGCTCCGGGACCTCCATTTAGGTACTTGTAAGTGCACCAGACTGCGAAATCGACTTCGATGGCTTTAAGATCCACGTCAACTGCTCCTATAGCATGGCAAAGGTCCCATCCGATTATAATGTCCCTTTCTCTCGCTACTTGACTGATTTTCTGCATGTCAAGAAGCTGGCCGCTCTTGAACATCACCGCAGAAAGAAGAACTAAAACGACATCTTTTGTCATGGCACGAATTATATCATGCTCGGTTACATTTTTGCCATCGCGTGATTTGATAACTTTCACGGCGTCTTTTGGTTCGTAACCTTTGAGTCGGATTTGGCTGTCCACTGCGTATCTATCTGAGGGAAAGTTGATATTATCCACCAGTATTCTATATCTGTAATTGACTGGTTTGTAGAAGGTGCTGATGGCTTGATGTATATTGGTAGTAGTTGATCCAGTTACGACCACTTCGTCCGGGTCTGCGTTTATTAATGGAGCCATAAGTTGAGCTAGTTTGCTTGAATATAAGGAATATTTACTGTTTTCTGTACTCCAGAATTGGGCAGGTGCTCTCTTCCATTGATTTAGGATTCTAAGGACAGATTCTTCGGCGTCCTTAGAACATAGTCCGACACAATTGCCACACATATAGATTGATCCTTTTTTAACGTAAAAGCGTTCTCTGAAATGCCCCAGTTTGTCATTTTTGTCCATCTGTTTTGGATAGTCAGGGCCGTCGCGATACTTGGTATCTATGTTTGTAACTCCCATTTTTTATGTCAATTTGTTTGTCTTGTATTTGTAATGTAATTGTTGAAAATAATATGTTGGAGGTTATATATATAGTTAACAGTCACATTTTTACTGTCGCTGATTTTATCTACAAAGCATTATCGCAGAAAAAAATCGTAGATTCTCTCGATAGTATTAGTAGATGTGTAAATATTTACAAAAACATAAAACAAGGGCTTGACCACTGAGCGTATTAGGCATTAATGTAAACTATCTACAGGATGTGTTTCAAAAGTAGATCCATAAGACGCCAGCTAACCGAGACGCAGAGACGAGAGGGCCCAGTGATGCAGTGGGTTACTAGTCGGCTTTGACGCTAGAGGTAGCAGGTTCAAATCCGTGCCCTGCACCAATGGATTATTCTATCAAAATAGTTATGTGCGCATTTCACAGTAAATGAAAACATCGGTAAGACATCCCCGGCATAGACACTGTCTAGTGTCCGCCTGGCCAGCTACCACCCTCAAGTTGAAAAAATCTGTCGTAATAACATCTAAATATGTTCCGGCAGCTATCCTTGAGTGCCCGTTTCCAATTTTAAGGCCTAGCGCGCTACCATCTTCACATCTTCGACCGCATTATAACTTACCAGGGACATAGGACACACTACAGGGGAGGTAGTGGTGAAACGCTAGCTTATACATTAAAATTAATATTAAAAACGTAAGACGGAGAATAAGGACGCTTTTGTACCCTGTCTTCTCCTTATGTTTAGCATTACGATACTTCTTCACATTTTTCAAATTTAGGGTCAGTTTCACCGGTTCCTGATAGCCCTATTAGAAACTTATCTGTTTAGCATTACGATACTTCTTCACATTTTTCAAATTTAGGGTCAGTTTCACCGGTTCCTGATAGCCCTATTAGAAACTTATCTGACAGATTTATCACAACTTGTATATGGCGTCATCTATCAGATAACTATCTTACACTTTACCAGGCACCGGTGACGGTACCGGTGTATTACGACGGTATTATTCAGCTGATAGACGGACAATCATTTCCATTCTGAATAAAATTTGTACTGCGATTAGTTTGCGTTTTTTTTGTAAGGTATATGTAGGACATCATAACTATTCAGAAAATTCAAAATTTATTTAGTAAAAGTTATCAGTTATACCTACCACATTTTGAAGTTGCACTCGGTTCTTAGGGCTCCATACCTCAATAGGTAAAATAAACTGGCCAAGTGCAAGTCGGACTCGCACACGTAGGTTCCGTACCACACTACAGTATTTTATAAGATCGAGCAAAATACCACTATCATTCGCCAGCATAAAATAATAATTATTAACATTTTATTTCTTATAACGCCATCTAATGTCTAAAAAAGGTGTTAGGGATAGCATTTCAATAAAACGCCATCTATGGACGTTTACCTTAGTTTTCATAGATGGCGTTATATTGAAATGCCGAAAAAACACGTTTCTTGTATAGGGACCCCCTATTATTTTTAACTTATTCTATTTTTAGTATTTGTTGTTATAGCGGCAACAAAAATACATCATCTGTGAAAATTTCAACTGTCTAACCATCACGATTCATGAGATACAGCTTGGTGACAGACGGACAGACGGACAGACAGACAGACATGCATACAGACAGACAGACGGACAGCGGAGTCTTAGTAATAGGGTCCCGTTTTATCTTTTGGTACGGAACCTTAACCCTTATAAGATCAGTTTCTTGTCCGTCTGTCCGTGTGTCACCACCGATTTTTTGTGATTATATTACGGTGTTTTTTGTATTATATTACGGTCTACCCAACTTAAATAATGTAAATAAACTTGCAACTAAGAAAAACCATTTATAAAATATATTAAAGAAGCTATAACTTTATAACTTCCTGCCAGTTCAGTATTGGAAGCCTGTATACGACAAAATATATGATTCCGTACTATTATATTATATTTCCGCGTAATTTAACAAAGGAAAATCATGACATATGAAAAACCTATATTTACCTGTAATTCCTGGTAAAGGAAAAAAAGGATTGGTAGTTTACATTTACGAAAATCCATACTCGTGAGTTATTTATCATAATAGGGCAAAACATAGAATTTAGTTACGTATAGGTATTTTTACCAACCTACGTGACTTATTTTAATTCAGGAAATAACATTGGTTAGACTTATTTTAATTCAGGAAATAGCATTTTCTTTTTTTGACCAACCAATAGGGAATATGCATGGAGCTCAGATTTATTGGAAATATATTTTTTTCGATTCTTTGTTGTCCTGGAGTTATATGTAAAACCTTTTTTTTTATATAATTCCATTTTATTTGCTTAAAATAATAAATTAAAAATGCAATTTAAGCGAGGGAAATTTAAGTTTGTAAAACAGATCACCATTGGTCGAATCAAAAGTTGACGTCATTATGCACTACTCCACGTGATAGAAACATTGAGCGCGGGAACATAAAAATAAATGTATGCTGTGGTCTTATTGTATTTATTTCCAAATATTGTGTTTGCCGCGTATTATTGTGCAAAAATGTAGATTACTAACCATTTAATATAGATAAAAATGAGTAAGAGAGTAGAGAAACTGTATAATTAAATAAAAACATGCCATTGGCTAAATACAATAATCGGGCGGAGTCTTAGTTTAAGAAAAAAAAGCTAGTTTGCTTCAAGCGGCGTGTGTCTGACGTAAGTGCGTGACGTCACAATGCATTACCAAAAAGCCCGGGAAATGATGGCGTTTAAACTGCTCAAATTTATTTGTGTATTTAAATGTTTATTTAAAAAATAATTAGACTAATTCCAGCAGTATTTCATTTTTTTATCATGTTATATTGATGTAATGAGTGAAATAAAAATATTAAAAAAAAAACATGCATATTCCCTATTGTAAATAGAAATATGACCCTACAAACATCTCAAAGAGAAGATTAGCAGGCTTACATTTCTTTTTGCAATCGGTTGGTTAAAAAAAGCAAATGATAGCGGCATAGCTACAGCAGACCTTGATTTTTAGTGGAAACAAATTTTGCTCTAGAAGCATTTTCCAGGAAGGAAACGGGGGAATATATTTGTATGGAAGTGCACCCCGCGTTCGCTCGTAAGGATATACACACATCAACACTGTCTAGGGATATTCTGGTTTTCTCAATTTTTTCCAAACGTGTTACAACGAACATACAACATGTATATATTTTTATAGAGCCCATTTATCAGACTATGCTTTAGAATAAAACAAAGTTATTTGTTTTGCGTAAATATTTTTTTTATGAAATAAAGACAAAAAGTGAAATAATGGTAAACCTAAAGATGAATTTATATTTAAGAAAAAAGTGAAAGTAAAGCTAAATTATTAGGTTCTTTGCAGTTACCCGAAAAATTAGTAGTCAGTAAAACCACCCATGACGTTAATCACGGTCCTGCAACGGTTTTTCATGCTTCGAATCAAGTTATCAAAGTCTGCTGCGGGATATTGTCCCAGGTCCTGCTAAGATGCAAAAAAAGTTGCTTTTCAGTCGCAACGTTTGGAGGAAAATTCCTCTAAGCCCTTCTTTGGAGCATGTCCCACGCATGCTCTATGGGGTTTAGGTCTGGTGATTGCGCGGGCCAGTCTAAGACCGACACGTCGTGCTCCTGTAGCCAGTTGGTGACCACTCGCGCAGTGTGCGGACGAGTGTTGTCGTGCATGAGCGTGAAAGTTTGGCCCATTTGCATTCGACGAGGATAGATTATTGGTGCTAGCTCCTGATTTCGGTATTTTTGTGCAGTCATGGTGTTTCTGATCCAAACGAGGTCTTTTCTTCCATCAACACGAATACCCGCCCTAACCATAATTGTTCCGCCGTGGTATGGATGGACTTCCTGAGAGTGTTGCAGACGCTTCTCACTTCCAGGAGCTCGCGATACACGTACTCTTCGTAAATCAGGATAAAAACCGAATCGGGACTCATCGGTAAACAGCACTACAGACCATTGGTTATCTTCCTAGAGCAAATGTTCTGGAGCCCACTCTAATCTTCGTCCGCGATTTCCTCTGCGTAGTGCTAGAGTACGAAGCGGCCTGCGAGCATAAAGGTTAGCCTCATGCAGTCTTCTCCTCACAATTTGGTCACTGACAAGCAACTGGTACTCTGACTAGAGCCTTTGAACCAACTGCATGGCCGTCACATTAAGTTGTCTTCTCGCGGCCACTTACAAAAATCGATCCTGTCTTTGGGTGGTTATGCGCTTCCCGCCTAGGTGCCTTTCAGCCACTTCACCAGTGGTACGATAATGTGACCAAAACCTTGATATCACGTTTTGTCATGTTCCAATCTCCTCGGCTATACTCCGTTGAGTAGCCCCAGCTTGAAGCATGCTAACTGCCCCTAACATCTCGTCTCTCGTTAAATGGCGCCGCTGCATGATGCATACAGGTACATAAATTCGAAATTAACCGATGATTTTTATTAAAAAATTTAATTTGAAACAAAAAAAAATACCAAAAACTAGGTTAGGTAAATAAAAACATTCGAACTTCGCTACAATTATGCCGCGCGAATCTTTTGTTATTAATTTATTTTTCAAATTCAAATTTTGAATCATTCATTAAGACCTACAAAATAAGCTTACATTAAAATATTTTTAAACCAGCCAGTATTTTATGAGTTGAAGAAATGTTTACAAAATATCCCTAGACAGTGTTGATGTGTGTAGTTTACGCTTGGCTACAATATATGAGCCCGATATATTATCGTTTGATCCAGTTACAATAAATACACCCTTTGTAGTAATGTTGTACACAAATTGAGAAATATTTCATTGCGATAAATTTCACTCATCATCAGATAATTGTGATAAAATCATTGCACTTGAACAATCTAATCTAATCTTAACATCTTCCTTTTGTAAACGATTTAATGTATCGTTTGTCCAAACAATAGATTTACTATCAAGATAATATCTGTGACTGTAAGGACAATTAACTCTACAAAAATCAATGCAATGTTGTTTAGAACTTTTTAACCGACTTCACAAAAAAGGAGGAGGTTCTCAATTCGTCTGTATGTTTTTTTTAAATTTTTTTTTTATTGACTAGCAATCTGCCTCGGCACCGCGCGGGTGAAAATATCTTAGGTTGGTAGGACAGCCCGTGGGCGCAAAGGATAGATATGGGTACCTATCTTGATTTTAGTCTGTGAATTGGCCTATAAACACAGTAAATTACAGTACAGTATTTACATTATGAATTATTTTTCATTTTCAACCGACTCTAAAAAAGAAAGGCGTTTAGGTTTTTAGGGTTCCGTAGCCGAATGGCAAAAAACGGAACCCTTATAGATTCGTCATGTCTGTCTGTCTGTCTGTCTGTCCGTATGTCACAGCCATTTTATTCCGAAACTGTTAGGACTACAGAATTTAAACTTGGTAGATAGATGTATTCTGTGAACCGCTTTCCGATTTTTATACAAAAATAAAAAATATAAAAGTTTAAGGGGGGCGTCCAATACATGGAAATGAAACCAAAAAACATCTTTTTTTTCTTTAAACTTATACGTGTGGGGGACTACTTACTTTGGATAGGTCTTCAAAAATTGAGGTTCCAAAAATCATTTTTTCTCAAAGTCAATCATTTGAAAGGCGCGTCTAAAGTGGTAAAATGTGTGTCCCCCCCTCTAACTTTTAAAGCATGGGAGTGAAAAATCTTAAAAAAATATATGCTGTAGATCTCAATAAAAACTAACAACGAAAATTGGTTTGAACGAGATACAGTCAAAAACATGAAATGTTAATGATAGGTACAAACAAATACAATGTTATGTATTGTACCGATTAAGTAAATAAATTTAAAGTAACTCGCACCAGGCACACTGTGCCCATCTCGTTGACTCATCCTGTATTCTGTTTAAAACATAGCTATAGGTAGTTTCGACGTTAATAACTTTATTGTGAAGCTTACAAAGCCTTTGGCGAACAACGAAATATTCGGGAAACACGTATTTTGGACGGTAGCCATTAATCTTTCGTCTGATTATATTAGACTACCAGTCACTGCCATTATATCTAGCTAGGTATGTACACTTGGGTTTGTTTGATTGTATAAATCTTATTTGTATTTTTAAGCGACTTCAATAAAAGGAGGAGGTTTATCAATTCGACCAATTCGTATATATATATTTTTTTATCTTTCTTCGCGGATAACTTCGTCGTTTATGAACCGATTTTGATTATTCTTTTTTTGTTGGAAAGGAGATATCCCAAGTGTGGTACCATGGTATTTTTATCGAGGTTTCATAAGTATCTCCAGAGATATTGAGATAAACACCTCAAAAATTGGTACTGAAAATGAATAGTACGGCATTGAAGTCGGTTCTTTTTTAGTTTTTAAACGATATTATCTTGTTATCAATATTACAAAGGGTAAAGCCTGTTTATTTGTGTCGTACCACTTTTTAGTTATTTTTATAACCTATTAATTAAAATCACATAAATTAATATAAATATTTAAATTTAACATCGTGAAGTTAGTTCTAGGTGGCATGACTATGTTCAAGTTGTATATGTCATATTTAACGTCATATTTTTACGTTAATAAAACCTTTTTTATTCAAATAAAATCTTTTTGATTAATTTTAATACTCGTATTTATCGTTGATCACTACTGCATTTTAGTTATTTTTTTTCCATACGCCACAGAAGTATAACTTCTAACGCGTGTACATAAGTACACACACTCTTTTTTTTCTACCATAAATCAACACCAAAATTATAAATGCGAAAGTCAATTTGTATGTTTGTTGAGGACTTCTTTACGGTCAAACGGACGAACCGATTTCGCTGAAACTTTGCCCTTGTATAACCAGTGTTATGGATTAGGCTAAAGGATACTTTTTAACGCGGGCGAAGCCGCGGGGCATAGCTAGTATAAAGTAAATAAAGAGCCAAATATGAAATGGCTCTGAGCAACATTTCAGTCAAATTGTCCTAGCCGTTTGATCGTGAAAAAGTAACCAACAAACGAACAGAGTCTGTAATAATTATGATAAGATTAAGTTTAAAAACTAAAACAACTGACTTTAATGCCCCGCGAGGCAATTTCAGTAGCATGTTTAAGACGTTTATTGTCATATCTCTGGAGATACTTATTAGATCTCGATGAAATTACAATGGGACCACCTCGGAAATGTACACCCTACCGATTACAAAAATAATCATTCGAATCGGTTCACAATTGACGGAGTAATCGCGTAACATACACACAAAAAAAGCACAGACGAATTGAGAACCTCCTCCTTTGTTGTGAAGTCGGTTAAAAATAGATCAACCTACATGCCTACATATCTACATGAGTCTTCATTCAAACAAGAAATAATAATCCAAATTGATTTTTATTTATGGCGAAAGAGATATGTGGTAGCATTCATAAGAGAGGAAATGCTATAATCAAACGTTAAGTCCGCTCCATTTTTGATATCGGCAAAAAAATTTAAACTAGGGATAGTTGTTACCTAGAAACTTTTACAGATAGAAGTTAAAAAAATAATATTATACTAAACATTATATTATACTATTTAGAAGCAGTATACTAAGTTAGTACTTACATTTACTAAAGGATCGTATTATTATACACTATTAAATCTGTCACAGCTAATAACCCTGTGATCAGTTTCAAAGTAACAGATAAACTGACACATCACACAAAATGTTGTTAAGGCAGATGTTGCTAATAAAATATATACTACGTCATTCAGACTAACCGAATCATAAGGAAATCCCCGGCCAAAGTTCAATAATATTTCATCATAAAGTTCAAAGTCTAACTATGCCGTTCTGTGTCATTCTAATGTATAATATAAATACGTTGGTATTGTACATACCTACATCAATTTGACAAGTATGTATGTGCGATATTGGAATGGTAAAATATTCTTGATGATCTGATAGGACCTACACACAAATACAATTAAACTTTATAGGTTTATACAATAGGTATGTTTGTTCACGTATTTCTTCGAAAATAATTATCACATTCTGATCATTCTTTTTTAGGGTTCCGTACCCAAAGGGTAAAACGGTACCCTATTACTAAGACTCCGCTGTCCGTCTGTCTGTCTGTCTGTCTGTCTGTGTGTCCGTCCGTCAGTCACCAGGCTATAGCTCATTAACCGTGATAGTTAGACAGTTGAAATTTTCACAAATGGTGTATTTTCGTTGCCGCTAGAACAACAAATACTAAAAACAAAATAAAGTTAAAAATTAAAGGGGGTCCCCATACAAAAAACGTGTTTTTAAACGCCATCTATCTAATTAGTTTCGGCAAAATGACATAGATGGCGCTAGTAAAAGAGCCCCGTCTATCTAGATCGCGGCCAAACCAAATATTCTTGGTAATATCAATTAATCAAATATATGAGGTTGAAACTCTGTTATGTTTCGTATTGTACGGAACCCTCCCTAAGTGTGCGATAAGAGACGCGATGCTGACTCGCACTTGGCTAGCTTTATTTTATTTGCTTCAACGTAGGGATTTGAAGATTCAGTGAAGATTTTTATTTATGACTTAGCAAACGTTTGGCTACAATCTCACCTGATGGTAAGTGACGATGTAGCCGAAGATGTAGCACACTTGCTCTGTAAGTACCTATTCACTCTCTATTCGTAGTTAATCGGTGCGCCGAGCTCCGGCATGATGTAATGTGTTCCCCAACTTGGAAGACGGGTTAGAGTAGGAGTAGTTACGTTATAAGGAGTGGACTAAAGTTCTGCATAGGTGGTAGGACGATATTAGAAAACACAAGCAGTGTATCTTTCGGAGGCCTGTGTGCAAGGACACACTGAACACTGCCACATTACTGAAATAGCATTACAAGACGATTTATGCAAAAAAAAGCGATGTCCAAAAAATGAAAAACACGATATATAGGCTTGGCGTTCAACGTGTAATTATATCGATGTTCCGTCTGACTTACTACTCAAAAAGTAGCTTACCACTATCAAGGAAAACATCTGCCGCCATGACCTTATGGTGTTCCGGTCGCACACAGCCCTTGAAAATCAGAGTATTCGTCAACATGATCGCTTACCACCAGGCGAGATAGTGGTCAAACGCTAGCCTAAAGATATAACATTTTCTCATTGCCGTCTCCCAGAAAAGCACGATTCTATCATAGACCGCATCACTAATTAACATCAGGTGAGATACTTGATAGATATAGTGATAGTATAGAGCAATTGTGTTTTCTTAGGTATGCCGTATTTAACAACATATCGAAGGTAAATCTTAGTAAATATCACGTCATTCAGAATTGCTGAACTATGGGCTCAATGTTTAAAAATATTTCATCATTAAGTTTAAAGTCTAACTATGCCGTTATTATGACATTTTGATTTATAATTTAAAAGAATGTGTCACTAAGCAGTAAACGTAGTATTATTATCTTTTCTATGATTAAAGTTCCAATATTACTATTATTAAAAACGGTTGTACACTCACGGGTTTTTTTTTTATCGGAATTGCTCCGACCTTTTTCGGACATGTTTGATGTCCTTCTTCTGGGAGCCACGTCTACCGCAAGCTCGTCGCGCAACGTGCCTCGCCACGTAACTGAGGTCATTGGAAGCTGAGTCTGTTATTTCTTGTAATAAACTAAGGGTGTGAAAAGGATGTTACGATGGAGTAGATCGATCGTCTCCATCGATCGATAGTCAATAAGAGACAGTGTACTTCGATTGTCAGTTACCGGCTACTACATCAATCGAACGTCCACCGATCGAACATTGATCGATGAACGATTTATTGGTGTAGTAACTCCCTAAACCATGAGGTGGTCACTTCATTCTTACTACATTGACATAAGGTTAGACATACGCTGCCATTTCCCCAGGTAACGCCTTGCCGTAGCCGCGCCGTCATCTATTCGTATCCGCGCCGTCACCTAGCTGTAGCCGCGGCAACGTGCCAGCGCTGCTGGTCCGTTACGCTTACGAAGAGAAGAGAGTTACGTAAATTAATAGATAAATAGATAGATAAACACATATATTTCCACACAAATAATACAGAAAATACTTCAGGTAACAGACTTATACTAAGTAATGCAAAGGGCGGTTTTATCGCTCTCTTCATTAACGTATAGTGTGCGATACCACTTAGTTCTACAGCGTGTTTTTTTTTTTTTTTTTTTTTTTATTTGTTTATTTACGTACTTAATAATTACATACATTTTTATGTTGTGCCAATAAACCATAAGTTTGTGCTGGCACTCACATTCAGGATCGCGCGACTTAAGTATTATTTATACAGCTATTTTACAAAATAACACTTGACTTAACTAACTTACTAATAAATTGTATCAAAACTTATTACAAGTTGTTTATATTATTATTGTAATTTTAGTATTTATGTAGGTATGTAGGATGTAGATGTGTGATAAAAATGTTAGGAAGGGTAGATTACACGGATGCGATCGAGCACGGGCGACCGCTGACGTACTCGTACTTGCGACGCGGACGATGCGTATCGCTGTCGGCAAACTGGTTCTGCGACTTACACCTTATACAGGCTGTTATTTTAAGTTGGGGTGCCGTAATATTGTGTTATTATAAGTCCATCGGTGTTGTGTTATTGTGGTACGTGTTGTAAAAGTAGTTTTTAAGTATACGTTTATAATTGACTTTAGTTAGTTTTTCTTGTAGTTTTTGGGGGATTTCGTTAAGGATAGTGGGTATTAAAAATTCAATCGTTCGTCTGCCATAATAATTAGTAGTTTTAGGTACTTTTAGTTTATTTAGAGTTATTTGTCTAGTTTGTATTTTGTGGCAAACTGGAATTTGAATGCTTTTATTATCATATTGTTCAATTGCGAGAACCATGAGCAGTTTTATTTGTATTGGTATTGGTAGTGTGATCGCTGGGTGGTTCGAAATGGCTGATCACTGGTGTTAAGCTATAAATGTAGCTCAAATAACCAACCAAATATCGTATCCCGTCGCTATGATGAAAATTTTGGATTATATGTACAGGGTGATTCAGCACCGATGGATCAAACGAAGCAGAGTGATAGAGGACCTCACTGAGCATCTAATGAACCCCCATGTATGTTCTACCATTTTGGATAGTTTGAGATACTAGCTGTGCCCGCGACTTCGTCCGCATGTAATATTGTCTTTGGTTAGCATTTTCAAATATTTAGGCTAATTATTTTACAAATAAGACATATGCGTATCCCACCTACATCGCACAGTACCACGCTGCGTAAAGCCTCCCTCCCCCTCCCCCTTCCCCTCTCCCTCCCCCTCTCCCTCCCCCTCTCCCTCCCCCTCTCCTTCCTCCTCTCCCTCCCCCTCCCTCTCCCCCTCTCTTTCCCCTCTCCTATACCTGACTCTTCCCCCCACCCCTTTCCCCTTCACTTCCCTCTCTCCTTACCCTTTCCCCCCACTTCCCCTATCCTCCCCCTCTCTCTTCACCCCACTCCCCTCCCCTTTCCCCTCACTCCCCTCCCCTCCCCACCCCTTTCCCTCCCCTCCCATCCCCCTCCCCCTTTCCGCTTCCCCTCACTTCCACCTCCCCTTCCCTCCACTCATTCCCCCTTCCCTTTCCCACGCCCCTTCACCCTCACAAACTTTGAATGACATATTAATTTATATCGAATCAACAGCCTAAACAATAAGTTTCAAGTTTCCAGCTTTAAAATGACGATACTTGCATACAACTTTTCATCCCCCCTTTCAACCCCCTACAACCCTCTTTTCGCATTTAAAAGTAGCCTATGTCCTTTCTCAGGCTATCTGTGTACCAAATTCCATTTAAATCAGTTCAGTAGAACATTAACATAAACCTCACATATTTCCATACGAACTTTCATCCCCTTTTGTTATTTTACACCCTTTAGGGGAAAAATTTTACAAACTTTGAATGTCATATTTATTTATATCGAATCAACAGCCTAAAAAATAAGTTTCAAGCTTCTAGCTCTAAAAATGACGATACTTCCATACAACTTTTCATCCCCCTTTTCAACCCTTTACAACCCTCTTTTCACATTAAAAAGTAGCCTATGTCCTTTCTCTGGCTCTAAATTATCAGTGTACCAAATTTTATTACAATCGGATCAGTGGTTTTGGCGTGAAAGTGACACAGACAGACAGACAGACAGAGTTACTTTCACATTTTTAATATTAGTTAGGATGACATTTATTTATGTTTTTGCCTTTCGCCGTTTTGGTTCACAAAAAGGTGATTTCGGTGGTTCCGGTGAAGGAAAAACATCTTTAAGAAACCAACAGTAATCAAATCGAATCAATCAAAGCATTTATTCAGTATGTAGGCAGTATAAATATACGCACATATACACGTCAAAATCATAAATCATAAAATAAATCATAACCAATTATCAAGTAAACATAGCAAAAGTAGAATTTAACGCTTTGAATTAGAAAAAAAAAAAGTAATGAACCATTCAGCTGTCATCCAATCGTTTACGTCAGAATATAAAAAAAAAATTAAAGTAGGTTAAAACCAACCATACATGTAACTGTGTGTTTCAGTACTTCAGACAATTTTTATATAAATAATATCGTTTAATAACTAAAAAACAACCGACTTCAATGCCGCGCTATTCATTTTCAGTACCAATTTTAAGATGTTTATCTCAATATCTCTGGAGATACGTATCATACCTCGATAAAATTACCATGGAACCACACTTGGGATATCTCCTTTCGAACAAAAAAAGAATAATCGAAATCGGTTCATAAACGACGAAGTTATCCGCGAACAAACATAAAAAAATAAAAATAAAAAAAAAATATATATATACGGTCGAATTGAGAAACCTCCTCCTTTTTTTGAAGTCGGTTAAAAAAATAAAAAAAGTGAAATAGTGAAACACAACATAGAGAAACGCATACCGATCACAGTACATATCATGATCCAAATGGAACTGATAGTACGTCTGTCAGCTGCATAATATTGTTTAATTAAAAATAAAAATGGCAAGCCTAGAAAGAAAATCTGCGGAAAAAAGGGGAAAACTGAATGGCTGTTGAATATACCGGTGTTTCGGAAATACTCCCATCAGAGAAGAAACACCAAGAAGCTCTATGGGGCTTGTCATGTCATGTATGGGGTCATTTTATCTTTTTTTTTTTTAAATTAATTGTACATGTCAGCTTTAAAATTTTAACAATATATTAATAATTATAATACAATTTATATTTGTTCTTGGAACTTGGGGCATTCAGGCCATGCATTTTTGTCATCCATATAGTCACCTATTGTATAGTATGATTTTTTCATCAAATTGGATTTTACATAGATTTTAAATTTGCTCATAGGCAATTGATCCATATCTTTAGGTAGCTTATTGTAAAAGCGTACACAGTTCCCCATGAATGAACCACTAACTTTCTGCAGTCTGAAATTAGGTATAATTAATCTATTTTTATGTCTTGTATTAAAATTATGTACATCAGACCTTTTCTTATAATCATTTATATTCTTGCGTATGAACATAATATTTTCATAAATGTATTGACATGCCACTGTTAGAATTTTAATTTACTTAAACTTTTCTCATCGCGAATCTCGCGACCTCATACTATATATAGAGCGAATAGCTCGTTTCTGCAAAACAAATATTGATTGGATTTCAGCGGCTTTCCCCCACCATAAAATGCCATAAGACATTATACTGTGGAAGTAGCTGAAATAGACCAATCTTGCAGTGGCTTCGTCCGTTAAAAATCTAATTTTACGTACTGCGTATGCAGCGGAGCTTAACCTACCTGCTAGAACCGATATTTGAGAACCCCATTGAAGCTTTGAATCCAGGGTGATGCCCAAGAATGTTGTGGATTCAACAAGTTCTAATGGTTCATCATTTATTAATATACTTCTATTTAGGATACCCTTTTTTACATTTGGTAGAGAGAAATTAATACATTTAGTTTTTTTTGCGTTTAACAATAAGTTATTGGTTGTAAACCAATTCAGAACCTGTGTTATTGATTTGTTTACATCGTCAAAGTTAGGTGTAGTCCTATCTATTTTGAATATCAAGGAAGTATCATCTGCGAACAAAACAATATCACATAGGTTCTGTACGAATGACGGTAAATCATTGATATAAACTAGAAATAAAAAAGGTCCTAGGATCGATCCCTGCGGGACTTCCATTTTTATGAGGGATCCAGATGACTTGACGCCATTGACTTCAACCATCTGTGTTCTATTACAGAGGTATGATGATACCAGATCAAGTGCCTTACCTTCAACACCGTAGTATTTTAATTTGTAAATTAGTGTTTCATGACAGACACAATCAAATGCTTTTGATAGGTCACAGAACACGCCAATAGCATCTTGTGCTTTCTCGCATGCATCAAATATATGTTTAAGAAGACCTATTCCTGCATCAGTAGTAGAACGCCCTTTAGTAAATCCAAATTGTTTGCTATTTAAAAGATCATTCATGTTAAAATGTGTTAAAAGCTGGGCTAATATTACTTTTTCAAAAATTTTACTCAATGCCGGTAGTATAGAGATTGGTCTATAGTTAGATGGATCATTTTTGTTTACTGATTTGAATAAAGGAATCAATTTACTTTTTTTCATTAAATCCGGGAAGACACCTTGATCAACGCATCTTTTAAAAATAAAAGCTAAGTATGGGCTAATAACAGTAATAATGTAACTGAGAACTGTGGTTGACATTCCCCACAGGTACTCGGTTTTCTTTTGTTTGAGCATTTTAAATGTTTTCACAATTGAGTCTGCAGTTACGTGTTTGAACTGGAACAAGGTATCACATTTATTTACACACTTTGATAATATAGAATAAGCATCAGCAGGACTAGAATTTATGGACTGAGTGGTAGTAATGGGTACTTGAGAGAAGAACTCATCAAATGTATTGGCAACCTCATTACTATCCATGATTAATTTATTGTTAACTTTTAAGATAATCTTACTGTCTCTTTGTTTTATTTTTCCTGTTTCAGTATTGATGATTTTCCATGTTGTTTTTATTTTATCATCAGCATGCTTAATTTTTCTACTAAAATGCAAAGATTTTGCTGTCTGACAAACCATTTTGAAAGTTTTGGAATATAGTTTTAAGTGATTTATGAATTTAGTATTGTGTAAATTAATTTGTTTTTGTGAGTATAAGTTGTACAAATTATTTCTACTTTCGTAAATACCAGGAGTAGCCCAGTCATCGAACCGAATTTTCCCAGCTCTTGTAATAGTTTTTAATTTAAAAATATTATTGAACTCTGCACCCAACATTTGAGATAAAGTGCTGTATAGGTCATCGGGATCCTCAGAAAATATTAGGTTCATTAGTTGCTTGTCAATGATATCCACAAACTGTTCAACCCGATTGGTTGTAATGGGCCTGTATGTGTATTCTTGACCTTTGGTGGATGTTTTACATGAAAATGTGGCACTCTGTCCCAGATGGTCGGAGCCAAGATTATCAAAGATTGCAATTTTCTCAGGTTCACAGTTGCAAAACACATTGTCCAAGCAGGTTGCTGATGAGCTAGTGATTCTAGTCGGCTGGTTAAAAAGATGCTTTATATTGAAGCTAAGAAATAATTTTTTAAACTTATTACTGAGCGGTGACTGCTCAATTAAATTAACATTAAAGTCACCGCAAACTATCAAAGATTTCGGGGTGTTGAAGACTTTCATCATGACTTCTTCCATAATTGTCTCAAACATTTTATAATCAGCCGATGGAGGTCTGTATACACAGATGACTATATGTTGCCCCAGCTCTATACAAGATAATTCAATACATCGTTCAACAGACAAAGCTACAATGTCTTTACGCTCATATCTAATGTAAGTAGTGGTAAGACACTATCTAGTGTCCGCCTGGCCAGCTACCACCCTCAAGTTAGAAAATCTGTCGTCACAAATATCTAATGTGTTCCGGCAGCTATCCTAGAGAGCCAGTTCCCATTCTAGACCTAGCGTGCTTACCATCTTCGGACGCATCATCACTTACCAACTGGTGAGATTGTGGTCAAACGCTAGCCTATAAGATATTAAAAAAAAAGTTTATTTACTTCAAACCTACGAATGAAATATAAGCTTCAAACCACGGATAGAGAGACTATAGTCCGGCAATCTCGTGCGCGACTGTCCCGCGGGGTGTCAGACGGTGGCGGGGATGAGGTACCCAAGATGTCAGCGGGTAGCGGGTGGTGTAGCGGGGAAGGGAAGCGTGTGTAGCCGTGTCACAGATTATATAATAGTTACTACGTAGCCGTGTGCTAGAATGACCGCTACCTCGTCCCCGCCACCGTCTGTCCCTCTGCAGGACGGTCGCGCACGAGATTGCCGGACTATAAGTCTCCGTGCTTCAAACCTACGAATAAACTTCAAGCAGACAATCTTTACCTATTCTATTACCTATAATCGAAGCCAAAAACAAAGAAATAATAATAATACCTATAATCGAAAATAAATGCCACCTCTTTGTAAAACAACTTTGAGTTCTTGCTGGTTTTAATTAATTTCGAAATAGTTAAGAAGCTTATTATAAACAAGAAACGAGATCGAAGTTTGTTGTTAACTTATTTTAGTTCTTAAGCTCGGTCCAAACTAGTAAAACGGTTTGGATCTGGAATTTGATGTGACTCGATTGAGACTACGTGATGTCAATATTATGACGTAATAATTATGATTTGACCCCCCCCCCCCCCCCCACCATGATAATTCAAAATGAACGAGGGTTTCAGTTTGTTTGTTTGTATTGTAGTAGTTGTTGCGCCCGCTGCTGTAATAAAATGTTTCAAGACACTTATTGTCTAATTTGTTATTAATATCTATAATTTTTATCTTTAGTAAAATATACAACTTAAAACTAAATTAAGATAAAACTATTTAAACTGATACAAATACGTAAAATGTTATAAATAAAAAACAGAACCTATTAAAATTGTATTTTAACTGAACTTTATTAAACTATTGTTAGTATACCTAAGTATATATTTTTGTAATGACGTCAATTAGGCGTCTGGACAACTCCGTAACAAAACCTCGGGCATCTCGACCCCATGGGTCCATTGTTTCGACCGCAAACGTGAGAAATATGTATCCATCACCAATGGTAGCATATTTCCTCCGTTTGAGGTTTTCTGCAGCATCCGCTGCCGCGCCCACTGACCGTGAGGTCCCGCATATGTGGGACGCCGCTAATGCGTTAGCACATGTGGCGTCCCACACCAATGGTCTTCCTCGACACAAAGTTATTTATATTTATATATATAGACTTATTTATATTTAACTCTAATATTAATTTTGGAACGAATGCATAATTAGTTAGTGTATTTTATTAAAGTTACAATAAAATGTTGAAATCTTACCTATATTATATTACTAGAAGTGCCCTGCGTCTTCGCCCCTGTTAAAAAGTTCTTTCATTAATATAACATTTTTCTTTCGTAAAAATCTTTCATTCATAAAAACACATCAATGAAAGAATTAGCCAAATCAGTCCACCCGTTTTCAAGTTGTGGCGTGAACAAGGAATATAGAGATTAATTTTTATAAAACTTAGAAAACATAATGATTTTCAGACTTTGTTACCCCATTTCACCTTCGTGGAATTAAAAAAAAAGCATGAACCATGTATTTACTTATTTATTTACAGAAGTAAGTGAAGTTTCGGAAAAATACTATCTTATCTTGTTACTCCATACACATTTTGAACTGCCGTTTCGTGAGAGAGTTAGAGACGTGGCGTGGACGTATGGCGGAGGCAGATAGTCAAAGTAACGCAATATAAACCTTATAACACGTATCATAGAGTAGCTTTTGGCGTAAGGAGAATTGCGCCCGCACCACCAGGCGACGTCCCCGCCACTAGGTGATGCGCCCCCGCCACCGAGTGGCGCGCGTGATTTCATTCGCAAACTAGTCGTCGTACTAGGAGCAATAAGGAGCAATTTAGCGTGAGCACTAATCCAAATGTAGAATGCCGCCGCATCGTGCCACGTGTCTACGCCACTTCAGTATAGTTTATGAAGCGACGTGACAAAAGGCAAGTTCGTTTAGGCATGATTAGGAAACAAACAGACAGAGTGACAGAGTTTCAAACGCTTTTATAATATTAGTATGGATTGAATTTCTGATATGCATTGTCTCTTTCTTTAGCAGTATTGTGTTATATTATACATAAATATGAATAGTACAGGTACGGACGGCCACACCGTAGCGTCCTGCGATTTGCGGGCGCGATCTCAGTACTTTTCAATTATTTTAAGATCGCGTTTGGTGTGAACCAGTCGGTACAAATACTGCGGTGCGGTGTGCAGGTACCGCAAGGTAGGTTATATTCTAGGTAGGAATGTAACATGTATAGGCTCAGCCGGGCGTAGGACCAGGTCGGAGCACAGAGCCGGCCTGACACCTGGCTTCAGCGGCACCAGCTGGAAGTGTCGGCATATCTCAGCAATCACGCATTTCATCTCCTGCATCGCGAAACGTTGACCTGGAATGAGAAAAAAAAAACCGACTTCACATGCCGCGCTCATTTTCAGTACTAAGTTTGAGGTGTTTTGTGCCATATCCCTGATACTTATCAGATCATCAGGACAGATACTTATCAGATCTCGATAAAATTACAATGAGACTAAACGGAAAGCATAGTCTCTCAGACAAAAAATATTTTTTTGAAATCGGTTAAGAATCGATGGAGTTCTGAGGTAACAAAAAAAATACAGCCGAATTGAGAACCTCCTTCTTTTCTGGTCGGTTGATAAGAATAGATGAGTAGTTTCTATTACGAACACACTGGTTAACGCAACAGTGTTTCAAATTTACACTATTTGATTGGAGACATTTCAAAGAAAGGCCAAGTACCTATAACCGGTGAGCATTGTATGAAGGCGCTCATGAAAGTGGAAGAAGCGTAAGAGGTAGGTATGTCAGGATCGTAGCATGTGCAAAGAAGTAGTCTCTGCCTACCACAACGGATTTCCGTTGTGCAAGTCGGGCTGGCACTCGTAGGGTTCCATAACACAGTAGAGTATTCTATGATTTTCGCAACTACAAAAATAACTTTGTTTTTCATAGTGTTTGTATGAAAAACAAAGTGATACTTGCGGTCGCTATATCTCAACAACTGCTGACTGTATCTCGTTCAAACCAATTTTCGTTGAAAGTTTTTATTGAGATCTACAGAATATATTTTTTCTAGATTTTTCACTCCCTTACTTTAAAAGTTAGAGGGTGTGGGGACACACATTTTACCACTTTAGACGCGCCTATATTTTAAGTGATTGATTTTGAGAAAAAATGATTTTAGAAACCTCAATGTCATTTTTAATATGAAAAAATTGTTTTGTTCCAATTTTACGTATGGGATGCCCCTTAAACTTTTATAATTTTGTATAAAAATCGGAAAGCGGTTTACAGAATACAATACATCTACCTACCAAGTTTCAATTCAGTAGTCCTAATAGTTTCGGAATATAATGGCTGTGACATACGGACGGACAGACAGACAGACAGACAGACAGACATGGCGAATCTATAAGGGTTCCGTTCTTTGCCATTCGGCTACGGAACCCTAAAAAGGCGTGATTTTATGTATGTAATATTTGATTCGTGTAAACTATAGAATAAAGCATAGCCAAGAAAAGTAAACCTTTCTAGAAATAAAATTTTCAACGTAGAGCATTGCTCTGTTGATAAGAACGTTATTTCACGTCGGTGTTGTCTCTATCCCACTCACACGTATCGTTACAACAGTCTGTAATATTCTGAGTTCCTAGATCAAATTGCTTTAGCTTTATTAGCAGTGCAGTGCGGTGCGCGATTGGAAACGGTCGTGTCACACTGCACAGTTAAGAATTTATTATTCGCGAGTCGCACGTCGACAGCCGTTGCCCGCGCTGCGCTATGGGTTCTCAGCAAATTATAGCTAACTAGCAGCCCGCCCCGGCTTCGCACGGGTAGAACATATATGCCTACAAAATTTGCATCAGTTTGTTGCATCGAATATAAAATATGAACATTGTTAACAACCATCGTCATATTTCATCCAATTTACACAAAACCTTAACGAATTATGCACCTAAACCTTCCTCATAAACACTCTGGCTATTGGTGAAAACCGCATGATAATCCGTTCAGTAGCTATTGAGATTATTGCGAACAGACAGATAGACGCAGTGATGAACTTTGTTTTATAATACTTACGTCTTGATATTGGACGGCCCTTTGGCGTAAAGGATAGTTACCCTGATTCTGACCCGACGGTCGTTGGTTTTAATGCTAGCTATATACCTACCAATGATAGTTTTATGTGCATTCATGAATCATGAGTTTTCGTACAGTGGTAGTGGAATCATTAAATCTACCAAAAAGTAGCTTACCACCAAGGAGTACATCTGCCGCCGTAACCTTACGGCGACGCAAAATGTAGGGGTAATATACGTTTAACGTGTGTATCTGTGTGTCTGTCTGTAGCATCTAAGCACCTAACCGGATGAACCGATTTTGTTTTTATTATTGATAGTTTTTTTTTGTTTGATAGATGTCTTCATCGAGAGTTTTCTTAGCTTTGGTTCATGAAAATTCGTTCAATCGTTATAAAATTATGAGCTTTTTTCTAGTTAATTTTCTATGAAATCTACTTTCATAGGTCTGATCAATTCGAAAATCTTCTTCTTCAACGATATTTTAAGAACATGGAAGCCTCCTGGACTCTACAGAATACTCAAATCCTCACCAACAGCTCAGATTTTAAATGTCGTGTTTAGAGTCATTGGAAAAAGCTATTATACATAGATCAGTCGGGGTGGTTTAAAATATTATATTATTATATATATAGATGAATATTATTTTATACAATAGATCATATTATTATACTATATTGACTTTTATTTTTATTTATTTATTTCTTTAGAACTGGAGCTTTTTCGCTCATGCGAATATGCCGCTCCGCTTAGTCAGAAAAAAAAAGTAATAATTAACAATCTTAAATATATACATATACGTCTAAACGTCTTAACACTATCTAAAATTAAAACAATACAAATCAATGTTGTTGTGCTCTGACCATCAGAGCTGTTTTAACCATGGCTAGAATCATTTTAATTTGCTGACACATGGGCTGGGATAGATAACTATTACATAATCCAATAGAACTGTCATCGAACAATAAACGTCTTTGGCCTACATTCCGGACACACTCCATCAAGACATGGTAAACGTCCTCCTCTTGACTACAGTCATTGCACAAAGGCGAGCTGACTTTTTTCATGAAACCCTATATTGACTTCAAATTGATTGTGATCGGTGGGGATCTACAGCATAGCTAAGCCTATAATAATATTTTCGTAGTAACTATGACCTATCTGTGGTTTCATTGCAAATATTTTATTAATTTTGCGATGCGTGTTTGTGAAATTCGTGATATCTTCTAGAGTTTTCATTTGAATTATATACTGTAAAGGACAATTTTAATCTATAATATGTGGCCAAGCTAATTAACGTAATTATTTGGATAAGGATTAATACTATATACTTGAAAATAGCCTTGGAAGTTATGTAATATTTTTTAACAAAAATTTTAAGATTAAAATGGTTACTGTGAGTCAACCTTAAGAGATAGACATATGCTGTTGTCGACTTTTTTGTAGGGCTTATTAAGTTGTACAACTCTTGCATAGAAAATATTCTTCTATCTATTTTCAATTGAGCAGCGTTCGTCAGAAACGTGTTTTTTCGACCGTTTATTTGCCGACTTAGGTTGCAAATTAGGTCTCCACGAATGTACCTTTGATTTAAACGGGATAATATATAGCCTATTTTCATTCCGAAAGTCCATTCTATGTATTAGTGAAAGAATTTTTTAAATCGGTTCAGTAATTTTTGAGCTTACTCATTACAAACATACAAAAATACAAATGTTCTCTCTTTATAATATTAGTATAGATATAGATGAACTGTCCAAGTGCGAGTTGGACTTGTGCACCGAGGCTTCCGTACAAATTTGTCAAACTAGGTTAAAGAACAAACATAACTTTGCAGTTCAAACCATAGAAAATGTATTGCACCAACCGCAAATAATAAGTTAGTAATATTAAATACTTATAGATTTAAAAACGGGAATTTAACGTGACTTACGCGATGTCGATATAGCGATCGACATATGTTTCGGCCTCATCAGTGCGAGGTTGAAAGCATCGGCGAGCGCCCCGCACTCAAGATCCTGAAGAAGGCCTCCGGATGAGGCCGAAACATATGTCGATCGCTATATCGACATCGCGTAAGTCACGTTAAATTCCCGTTTTTAAATCTATAAGTTTAAAATGAACGTGAGTTTTTATAATAAAATATTAAATACTTTTTTTTTTGTTTTTAAACTACATATTATTTACAGGTTTCAAATATATATTCCTGAAATGAAGAAGACCTTGTTTCTTGCCAATTTTCATGAATCTAGGTCAACACACAATATGTTTTGATTCCCACGTGAAATCGCAAAATATACGACAAAAACGGTCATATCTTTTGATCACGTTGACTTACAAGTTTGATTTTATCACAGCCAAAAGAGACTTAATATGTTTACGCATACCTGAGAAAAAGGGGTATTGACAGACGGACAGACAGACAAAGAGACGGACAACAAAGTGATCCTATAAGGGTTCCTTTATTCCTTTTGAGGTACGGAACCCGATAAAGCACTTGATTAATAAATTAAGTATAATCTTCTTGGTACCAACCTATACAATTCCTCGGTCCTGCGCTGAAGGGTACGTATGCATAGGGATGTCTGACCTCCCCACTGAGGAACCTCTCTGGTTTGAACACTTCCGGCTCAGCATACAAGTCCTCGCGATGGTGGACCTGGTAGATATGCAGGGATATCTCTGTCCCTTTCTTTACAAGGAGATCACCTGAATAAAACAAGAAAATGTTTTATGTTTCAAGTATTACACATATTGACACAATCCAAAATGGGATCGTAATGTAGCTGAGTTGGTTACAGCGCGCCTAGACATGTTTCCCAGGAGGTACGAAATGTTGGATTGTGAGTAACAGAAAAAGTTTATTTAACTAAAATGAGTTAGGGTTTTAGAAAACTTAAAACTCGTTAAACGAAAAAGAAGATTCCTTTGTCAATCATCAGACCCTTGTTCCTATGGCCAATCCATTGGACTAGTCAAAGCGAAACAAATTATGACCCCAAACTCAAAGGGTTTACTAGTAACTACTGAAGAGTTCCACCACCCACTTCCTGGCTCCATCCTCCATCATCAGATCAGCTCTAAGATATCAAATTATAGTATAGTATCATAAGATTTAATTTTATTGTTCGTCGTTAGTTTACAAGTTAAGTTAATAAAAGCGTAGTTAAAGGATACACTTCAGATCTGCTCTAGAATGAGAGCCCGATCGAAGTGGGTAACTATTGGGAAATTTCTATCGTGCTTAAATCACCCACGAAAAGAAGCCATCGTTTCTCCTTTTTGTGGCACGATGTTGGGTGTGAGCTATTTTTAGAAAAAAGAAGAAAAATAAAAGAATAAAAAGAAAGGATTTTGGATTTCTATCGAAGAATTTCTGTGCGCTTTTCAAAGTGGCCCGCCGGTGAAGAAAAAACATCGTTAAGAAACCAACAACCACTAGCTAGTGTCTGCCTGGCCAGCTACCACCCTCAAGTTAGAAAATCTGTCGCCAAAACATCTAATGTGTTCTGGCAGCTATCCTTAAAGCCAGTTCCCATTCTAAACCTAGCGTGTTTACCATCTTCCACCGCATCATCACTTACCAACAGGTGAGATAGTGGTCAAACATTAGCCTATAAGATAAAAATAAACTGGCCAAGTGCAAGTCGCAGACTCGCACTCGTAGGGTTCCGTACCACAATACAGTATTTTATAAGATCGAGCAAAAAATACCACTACGGTACGGAACCCTAAAAAAGGAAGGAAAAAAAAATGAAAAAAGAAGGGTATCGCAATTAGGTATTATTTACTAGCTTTAGGATAGGTGGGATTTTTGTTGACTTCATTGACAACAGTCGTTATCTAGTAATTATCATTACGCTATCATTAGTAGCAGTTATCGGGTGACAAGTTATAAGTGGTTGAAATTAAAATCGATATTTTTTCTAAGATTATAAATGCAAAAGTTTGTAAGGATGTCTAACGGTTGAACGGATTGGGGTGAAATTTGACATTTTTTTTTTATATATCTTATAGGCTAGCGTTTGACCACTATCTCACCTGTTGGTAAGTGATGATGCAGTCGAAGATAGTAGCACGCTAAGCCTAGAATGGGAACTGACTCTCAAGGATAGCTGCCGGAAAACATTAGATGTTTGGCGACAGATTTTCTAACTTGAGGGTGGTAGCTGGCCAGGCAGACACTAGCTAGTGTCCTTCCACCATGCGGGGGTTGTTGGTTTCTTAACGATGTTTTCCTGCACCGGAGGGCCACTCTGAGAAGTTCACATAATTTTTTCGATAGAAAAATCCATTGGTGCACGGCGGGGTTTGAACTCGGTACCGAACGGTCAGCATCAAAGCTGACCGTTCTGCCGATTACGCCACCGGGCCCTTGGGCCCTCGGGTCACATAGATAATAATACAACCCGGATTAAGACATAAGTGACTTTTCAACAAGGGCTAAGCTGGAGGGCACGGCCCAGTAATAGGTATATGGGTGTTTGGGTATATACATTTTAGATTTTTGTACTGTATATTTCTATGTAAACATTAACTATACCATATCTAACACTAGGTACTCCGTGCATGTAATATTCTTCAAAAGGCACACAAAGTTTTTACTTCTGTATTAGATTTTTTGGACTGGGCCCCTTGACAAAATCCAATTTCCTGTGTCCATTCACGCTAATGCAAGTTCAAAATGTATGGAATGAAATTTATGTTTCCGCAACAAAGATGTCATTCCCATACATTTTGAACTTGCGTTAGCGTGAATGGAAACAAGAAATTGGCTTTGTCTAGGGGCCCTGGTGGTAAGCAATGATGTCGTTGAGGATGGTAAGCCTGCTAGGCTTAGAATGGTCAGACTCTACTAAGTATGTATAAGTGCTTGTACTATTATTTATTCTGTGGTATAAGGACATAATAAATAATAGTAGTTGTAATTTAAGTGAATGTTATCACGTTAAGGGTTAAGTTAATTAAACCACGTCGCCCAAGTTAATAATAGTTTTCAAGCATATCATCCATTACAGAGTTGGTTTAGAGCCATAGAATAAATAATAGTAGGTACTGTAGAGCTAAAGCTGTTGACTGTAGTTGCTTCCAAATATTGAATATTCCCATCGACGTCATGAATATTCCAATCTTAGCCTTTGCGTGTAAGTACATTTTATTTGCAATGATTTGTTTATCCTTTTTAGGTTTCCGTACCCAAAGGGTAAAACGGGACCCTATTACTAAGACTCCGCTGTCCGTCTGTCTGTCTGTCTGTCTGTCTGTCCGTCTATCACCAGGCTGTATCTCATGAACCGTGATATTTAGACAGTTGAAATTTTCACAAATGATGTATTTCTGTTGCCCCTATAACAACAAATACTAAAAACAGAATAAAGTTAAAAATAATAGAGGGTTTCGGCATTTCACGCCATCTATGAACGCTTAGTTAGGAAAACGTCCCAAAGATGGCGTTATATTGAAATGTCGATCCCTAATTCCTTTGTTAGACGTTAGGTGGCGTTAAAAGAAATAAAATGTTTAATAATAATATTTTTTTGCTGGCGAAAAATGATAGTGGTATTTTTTGCTAGATCTTATAAAATACTGTAGTGTGGTACGGAACCCTACGAGTGCGAGTCCTACTTGCACTTGGCCAGTTTATTTTTATATATCATACTTGCTGGCCCGGCGAACTTCGTACCACCTAACAGACAATTAATGTCGTGTTACCTTTTAGATGAACTTAATTTAGGCTTTTATGAACGTAAAATTAGCTAGTTAATAATAGTTTTCGCACACAAAAAACTGAATTTTCTAACCTTTGTGATAGATCTTATATATTGTTTTAGTAAATATAAACTTTTTTAAGTTGCTTGTAAGCATACATTTCTGAACGCACGCATATTTGACAATCAATAAATATGTCAAACAATTGTCATTGACAGTATTTGACATTTTATAAATCTACATGACTTGAATTCACAAAAACTTGAGGAATTTTTATACTTGACACTGGCTAAATACAATAATCGTTTGGAGCCATAATTATACCGAAAAAAAAATACGCGATAATCCGAATATTGTAATGCTATCCACACATGGGAAGAATTTTTATACTTGACACTGGCTAAATACACTAATCATGTCGAGCCATAATTATACAAAAAAAAAACGCGATATTCCGAATATTGTAATGCTATCCATACGTGGCTATTTGTATTTGCATTATTTGCTATGTGTGATAGAAAATTACATGTGTGGAGGGTATATTTGCGAAATTTTTTGCCTATATGCGTATTTGGTATATATAGCAAATAACGAACATGCATTTCCGCACGTCTGTCGGTTTTTAAGGTACATAAAAGAAGACAAACAATATTTAGAAACATTGTCAATAAGCAATCACGAATACGAAATAGCAATGTACGGGAGATGACTCTTTGCGGTTTACCGTATAACCGTAGAGTCTGGCCAACGAAAGCTGTCCAAGAAAAAAGGCGGGAATTTAAAAAAAAATAGAGAGCTGTTAACCCTGGCTATACACTGCATAAACGGAGTTGATACTATTTATTTTCCAGCAAGTACATTTTTTTCGAGTTGTAAAAATTATGAATGGTTCAATTTCGTTTTGACAGTCATAAATTATTGCCATATCAAAACTTCTGAAAATAATACGTGGACAGCTTTCGTTGGCCAGACTCTATCAACGGGATAAACAATTGAACATCAAATTATTGGCAGTTTAGAAGCCCAGGAACATTATGGCAAAATAACTTTTCTTATATATATTTTTTAGGTAAATTATTCATAGTTTTTAATATTTATTATCCTATTCCTGACAAAGACGATTCCAAAACTACAAAAATCATATAAATTGGTCCAGCCTTTCTTGAGTTATAAGTGTAGTAACTAACACGACTTTCTTTTATATATATAGATTTGCTAGCGTTTTGACCATTATATCACCTATTGGTAAGTGATGATGCGGTCGAGGATGGTAGCACACTAATCCTAGAATACGAACTGGCTCTCAAGGAAAGCTGCCGGAACACATTAGATACTAATAATAATTACATAATTCGTTAAGGTTTTGTGTAAATTGGTTAAAATATGACGATGATTGTTAAATATGTCAATATATTATATTCGATGCAACAAACTGATACAAATTTTGTAGGCATATATGTTCTACCCGTGCAAAGCCAGGGCGGGCGATAGAAGTCAAACGCTAGACTATAAAATATAAAAAAAAAAAAATTATGCACCTAAACCTTCCTCATAAACACTCTGGCTGTTGGTGAAAACCGCATGATAATCCGTTCATTAGCTATTGAGATTATTTGCGAACAGACAGACAGACGCAGTGATGGACTTTGTTTTATAATACTTACGTAGTGTTATTGGACGGCCCTTTGGACTCGGACTGGACGGACTCGCAATCGTAGGGTTCCGTATTTTATGACTTTAATTTTTCCCCACCATAAAAATTTACTTTGATTTTCATAGAGTTTGTATGAAAAACAAAGTTATCTTTGCGGTCGCTATATCTCTAGTTAGCTAGTTTTTATTGAGATTTACAAAATATATTTTTTCTAGATTTTTCACTCCATAACTTTAAAAATTACAGGGGGGGGGGCACACAATTTACTACTTTAGACGCGCCTATCTTTTAAATGATTGACTTTGAGAAAAAATGATTTTAGGACCCTCAATGTCATTTTTAAAGACCTATTCATAGACACCCCACATGTATAGGTTTGAAGATTTTTTTTGTGTTAGTTCTGCCACCGTAACCTTACGGCGTTCCTCGACGCAAAAAGTAGGTGTATTATACGTTTAACGTGTGTATCTGTGTGTCTGTCGGTAGCATCTTAGCACCCAACCGGATGAACCGATTTTGATTTCATTATTGATAGTTTTTTTTTGTTTGATAGATTAGATGTCTTCATTGAGAGTTTTTTTTAGCTTTGATTCATGAAAATTCTGTATAAAACTATGAGATTTTTTTTTAGTTAATTGCGCTATGAAATCAACTTTCATAGGTCTGATCAATTCGAAAATTTTCTTCTTCAACGATATTATAAGAACATGGAAGCATTGACCTGATGCTGGGACATCTCCTGGACTCTACAGAATACTCAAATCCTCACCAACTTACAGCTCAGATTTTAAATGTCGTGTTTTGAATGGAAATGGAAATTGGAATGCTTTTAATGAAAAGATTATACATACTCGTAGATCAGTCGGGGTGGTTTAAAATATATTATTATATATATAGATCAATATTATTTTATACAATAGATCATATTATTATACTATATTGACTTCAAATAGATTGTGATCGGTGGAGATCTACAGAATAGCTAAGTTTATAATAATATTTGCGTAGTAACTGTGACCTAATCTGTGGTTTCACTGCAAATATTTTATTAATTTTGCGATGCGTGTATGTGAAATCCGTGATATCTTCTAGAGTTTTCATTTGAATTATATACTGTAAAGGGCAATTTTAATTTAAAATATGTGGCCAAGCTAATTAATGTAATTATTTGGATAAGGATTATTACTATATACTTGAAAATAGCCTTGAAAGTAAAGTAATATTTTTTAACAAAAAATTAAAGATTAAACTGGTTACTGTGAGTAAACCGTAAGAGATAGACATATGCTGTCGCGAACTTTTTTGTAGGTCTTATTAAGTTGTACAACTCTTCCATAGAAAATATTCTTCCATCTATTTTCAATTGAGCAGCGTTCGTAAGAAACGTTTTTTTTTCGACCGTTTTTTTGTCGACTTAGGTTGCAAATTAGGTCTCCACGAATGTACCTTTAATTTAAACGGGATAATATATAACCTATTTTCATTTCGAAAGTCCATTCTATATATTAATGAAAGAATTTTTTAAATAGGTCCAGTAGTTTTTGACCCAAATCATTACAAACATACAAAAATACAAATGTTCTCTCTTTATAATATTAGTATAGATACGCATCAATTTAATTAAATAAATTCAGGCAATATGTAAAATTCATTTAGATTGTAGAAACAGTGGCTCCACAGCCATTTTTAAGCAGACAGTAGAGGGCGCAACACGCACGGTCTCAGGCAGCCTGTTATATATACCTACTTACGGACCCATTTTTATATACACAGACCTTTCCAATTTCGCGAGCTTATGCGAAGGTGTTATAAGGCGGTCTTTGTATTTATCGCTGCGCAATGCTCGTCTCTCGTTAATCCCCCTTTTTGCAAACACATGGAGATGTTTGAACGTGAACCAGGAAATCACGAAAATAAGTTCACAAGGCAGAGGCAAGTATCTTTAGTTCTTTGAAAAGATCTTTGCAGGAGACGTCGTCTGAGACTCCCATGATGTCGCGCACGGCTCGCTTCTGAATCACGAACGCTATAGGTATGTTACTGCATAATACTGTTCAAGCTTACCCATCATAAAGTCTTCTGTTATATCCCTGCCGATGAATGGAACGCTGGGGTACAACCTTAAGGCTTCTTTGATGACTGCCTCAAGGTACTTCATGTCAGCCTGGTCAGCTAGATTGGGCGCACGGTCGGAATTACCAAGTATTTTCGTACACTCTTCAAAGACTCTTTCCTAGAATCAGTTTATTACATTTGTAACTTTATGGGTAATAGTAATTTTAACAAACTAAAATTCCTATAACTTAAATTTTTAATAGTTTAATTCTGTATGTAAAAGCTCTGACTATTAGATTAAGGACTTCAAAAAGGTCTCAATCTAATCGAGTGAATTTCGAAATGTTTTTATTGCGTGAACTGTTAAATTAATAGAGTTAAAATATTGCGGTCTTACCTACTATGTAAGCTATTAAGGATAATTCTTGTCCTTGACACGCATGAAACCTTAATTGAGAAATTCTCGATAGTTAATGTGATTATAAAAGTCTATACTTTTATGATACTATCAATTATCTTTATTATCTATGTGTTTTACTCATAATAATTTCAGTACCTTTAATTTTAAGATCTACAGACTTACTTGAATCTCAGGGTGGTCTGCCAACAATTTGAGGCAGAAAGTGATCGCCATTGCTGTAGTGTCGTGTCCCTGCAATATGATAGCCTTAGTTTAGTTTTATATTTGGTTTCCTAAGTGTAATTTGGTTGTTTTTTATTGGTTACATTTTGTGCAACACAAATGAGCATTAGTACCATAAAGAAACGTTTAAGGTACGCACACACCGCGGCTTCCTGCGCCCTGCGTGCACGATCTCAATACATTTCAATTGTTTTCTGATCGCGATACCAATTGAAATGTACTGAGATCGCGCACGCAGGACGCAGGACGCCGCGGTGTGTCCGTACCGAAAACGATCTCAATCGTTAAATCCCCGCCGTGCAACAATGGATTTTTCCATCGATGTATGTGCATATCTCACAGTGGCTCTCCCGTGAAGGAAAAACATCGTTAAAAAAACCCCAACCCCACATGGTGGTAGAATCTGTCTAGTGTCCGCCTGGCCAGCTACCACCCTCAAGTCGGAAACTTTGTCGCCAAACATCTAATGTGTTCCGACAGCTATCCTTGAGAGCCAGTTCCCATTCTAGGCCTAGCGTAATACCATCCTAGACCCCGCATCATCACTTAACAACCTAGGTGAGATAGTGGTCAAACGCTAGCCTATACGATAGAAGAAAAAAAAGAGATCTCAGGCAATGTTGACAAGAGAAAATCTGGATACGTTTCTATCTCAGATGTGTGATGTAACTAAGCGATAAACGTGGAATTAATCCAAAGACCTAGTATGTTTACCTTTAAACGGAACTAGGAATATTTAGTGAAACTAATCTTGGACTGACCACTTAAGCCCAAATCTCTGGTGAGAAAGTAGGCCTGCCTAACAATTGTTACAAGTTTTGCCACGGAAATTTTCTTTGGTTTTCACAAGATTCTGGTATGACGGCATTTTCAATTTAATCGCCTTTATTACCTTTTAAACTTAGTGTACCTCAAACATAAAAGTGTTGACTTCCTCTCTAATTCCTTGAAGATCAATTTCTCCCTTGCTTTCTGCCTCTAAAAGCACATCCAACATTGCTAGCCTTTTTTTCCTCCCAATATCATCTTCTACCAGCGCGGCATTGACTTCATTTGTAGCATCTTGCATTTTCTTTTTCTTTTTCTCTAGTATCACATTGTCAGCAAATGATTGAACTATTTTCAGATGTTTCCCAAATTTTTTTCCACCAGGTAACATTCCGAAGACAGTTTCGTTGTGAAGCCAGAATTTGGTGAGGCGGTCAACGACCATGAATCCAATTGAGAGTATGGATTTCTTGTACTCTAAAGTAGCGGCTGATTTATCTGAATCAAGTTGAGTTCCCATTGCTGTTTCTGTTGATAAATATACATACTTTTTTTTACATATAATGTTTCAGTAACGCCAAGATTGGTTAATCATTCCAATTTTTATTGGTGGTTGGGGCGATATGATTATCACTGACTGCCCACTGGGGCTGCATTTCCTGACAGCAATCAAGATCAGAGTCACAGACAGTCACAACATCAGAGGAGCATAATATCAGGGTCGTTGGCAAAATGCTTTCAGTGGTGAAAATGGTAATTGTGACTGTGATTATGATTATTGTTTGGTTGGTTGATTGATTGAGTAACCGTGAAGATAGAGCAAAATAAATATTTAGATAAGGTATTTTTATCTATATCCGCAAAAAAAAAACTGAACGCCATTTATTTACTCAAAACAAATTCATATCACACATATTTACAACACAGGCACATACAGTACCACACCTTTACTCATTTTAAAATTACCCACACACAATTTTAGAATAGCTATCTTTAACTTTAAAGTAAAATGTTGTATGTATCTACTTCTAGAAAACAATACAACTGCTTACATAATTTTATGCTTTATACATTTAATTAATAAGAAGTAGATTTATCTCCGTTTTGTAAATTATATCAGGGCATTTAATTTGATGGCTAGTAGAAAAACATTATTGATAAATAATATCGTTTAAAAAACTAAAAAAGAACCGACTTCAATGCCGCGTTATTAGTTTTCAGTACCAATTTTGAGATGTTTATCTCCATATCTCTGGAGATACTAATCAGACCTCAATAAAATTGACATGGTACCACACTTGGGATATTTCCTTTCCAACAAAAAAAAAAATCAAAATCGGTTCATAAACGACGAAGTAATCCGCGAACAAACATAAAAAAATATATATATATATACGGTCGAATTGAGAAACCTCCTCCTTTTTTTGAAGTCGGTTAAAAATACATTCAGCTCTCTTTATTTTAGTGATCCTCAGATTCAACTTCAACGTTATTTAGGCGAGGGGCCTGGTGACCTGTAACACAGGTATTTTATCAAACCTACATCTGGCACCAGCTCTCACAAAGTAGTACTAGTTTAAGATTCATCTGTCTCTGATATTATTATGTGTAGGTACACTTATGTGATGAGAAATAAATAAATATTATTATTATATTATTTGCCTGGTGAAAGCATATGAGTAAGATTCTTTACTCATGTGGTTAAAGGCCTAAAATTTTGTTTTTAGAGTTTTGTCAAGAGGTGTTAAAACACAACAATCATACATTTTCGTTGTCAGTTTATGATTAGAGACAAGCGTTCGACAACGTTGCACCTTACAGAAGTGATTTATACTAATAAAACTGGCCAAGTGCAAGTTGGACTCGCACTCGTAGGGTTCCGTAACACAGAAGAGTATTCTATAACCATGCATTTTCGCAACTACAAAAATAACTTTGTTTTTCATAGTGTTTGTATGAAAAACAAAGTTATACTTGCGGTCGCTATATCTCAACAACTGCTGAATGTATCTCGTTCAAACTAATTTTCGTTGAAAGTTTTTATTGAGATCTACAGAATATATTTTTTCTAGATTTTTCACTCCCTTACTTTAAAAGTTAGAGGGTGTGGGGACACACATTTTACCACTATAGACGCGCCTATCTTTTAAATGATTGATTTTGAGAAAAAATGATTATAGAAACCTCAATGTCATTTTTAAAGACCTATCCATAGACACCCCACTCGTATAGGTTTGAAGAAAAAATTTTTTTTTTGTTCCAGTTCCATGTATGGGAGCCCCCCTTAAAATTTTTTATTTTTTATTTTTTTCTAAAAATCAGATAGCGGTTTACAAAATACATCTACCTACCAAGTTTCAATTCTGTAGTCCTAATAGTTTTGGAATAAAATGGCTGTGACATACGGACGGACAGCCAGACAGACAGACATGGTGAATCTATAAGGGTTCCGTTTTTTGCCATTCGGCTACGGAACCCTAAAAATGCGATTAAGTAAAAGTAGAAAAGTTTTATATGAGCAACTCTATCGTTCCAAAAGCCATAATCCAGAAGTTGTACGAACCACAAATGGTGAACAATGTAAAATCGCTGACGATTGGCAGCAGATCTACCGGAGCACCGTCTAATGCCTTCAGTCTACTGATCAAGTCTTTAGTCTTCTCCTCCATTACTGTTGCAAAGTTCTTCAATATATTGAAATGGAATGTTGGAGTAAGGATCTTGCGACGCTTGTGCCATTTATTTCCTGCAAGTATTGAAAGAGTAGTTTTTTTTATATCTTATAGGTTAGCGTTTGACTACCATCTCGCCTGGTGGTAAAATGTTGTGTGGCAATCGCAATGGCAATGTTTCGGTCAATGGTGGTGAATACGCTAGGGCTAGAATACTCTGACTCTCAAGGGCTGTGTGCTGACGTAACACCGTAAGGTTATGGCGGCAGATTTTCTCCTTTATGGCGGTAAGATACTTTTTCGTAGTAAGTTAGGCGGAACGTCGATATAATATACTCCTCGATATAATGCGAAATCGTGACTGTTAAATGTGGTAGTGCGCGCTTAGTTAAATATTAAAAATAAAAATACCCATACCATGATTATAATAAGATCGTTTAAAAAACTAAAATAACCGACAACCTCCGGAATAACATGTTCCGGTGCTTTGCCAATTAAGCTTAATTGGCAAAGCACCGGAACGTTATTCCGGAGGTTGCGGGTTCAAATCCCGTCGGTACGATGAAATTTTAGATTGTGTTGAACAATTTACAAAAATATAAAGTGTGTAACACTTCAAAGAAACATAATATTTAAAATAACCGACTTCAAAGTCCGCGCTATTAATTTTCAGTTTTTCAGTCACAAGTTTGAGGTGTTTATCTCCATATCTCTGGAGATACCAATCAGATCTTGATGAAATTACTATGGTAATTCCTTAGGATATTTCATTTCCATCAAAAAATAATTATTAATAACGGTTCATAAACGACGAAGTTATCCGCGAACAAGCATAAAAAAATATATACGGTCGAATTGAGTAACCTCCTTTTTTGGAAGACGGTTAATAAGCAAAAAAATATTGATCTAGCTTTTAGATGGAAGAAGTAATTTCAATCTAGTCACATTACCTTCAACCGTTGACGTTTATTTTTGCTATTTCTATTTGCAGAAAATACCAGAAAATCGAAAATAAATAAATATCCCTTCGTAATGGATCGGAAATGTGGTTATAGAAAACCGATAACAGATTTTTAAAGGATGAAAAAATGCGTTTCAGAGCAGCAAACAGTTTTTATTAGCTTTTTAGGTATTAGCTTCACCTGTATGTTTGTAACCGACTTCTTTGGGCTCGATTTTGACCCACTTTAAACGGCCAGATTTCGTTCAAACTTTGTAGATTTATCAAGGACCGGTGACAATACACTAATTTGATAAAAAGTTATTCCATTTTTCAACTAAAAAGTAGACAATAAATAATAGTTTAAAAAAACACGCTTTTTATAGAAAACCGAACTAAAAAATAGAAAATAAATTTTAATAAATTTAAATTAAGAATAGTGTTAAAAATATCAATAAATATAAATTAATAATAGTGTGAATTAAAAAAAAAAGAAAAAAAAAGCGTGGGGTGCTTTTAAGATATCATCAAAATGATAATCACTCTACTCATATCTGTTAATAAAATATTTATAACTATTGACACCATGCACCTCACGCTTTTTTTTTAATATTTTTTTTTTATTCACACTATTACTAATGTATATTTATTGAAATGTTTACACAATTCTTAATTTAAATATATTAAAATTTATTTTCTATTTTTTAGTTCGGTTTTCTATAAAAAGCGTGTTTTTTAGTTTTTTTAAACTATTATTTATTTTTACCAGCAAATAGTAGTACAGTCTAATTTGGGCTTGTACCTGTGTCACTGTGTTTTGTTTTCAAGAGTAAGTATTCCATTACATAACATGATATATATATATATATATAAATATATATATATGATATATAACATAAGGACGGTATCAACGGAAGTCATTATGTAAGAACTTCTTTTTTTTACCGCTTTTATAACTTCAGTTGTAACATAACAACATGATAAATAATGTAACTAAATCTTAGAAGTCAATTTTAAGATTAAAATCGATACCACAATTTAATAATATCGTTTAAAAACTAAAAATGAACCGACTTCAATGCCGCGCCATTCATTTTCAGTACCAATTTTGAGATGTTTATCTCAATATCTCTGGAGATACTTATCAGACCTCGATAAAATTACCATGGTACCACACTTGTTACAACAAAAAAAGAATAATCAAAATCGGTTCATAAACGACGAAGTTATCCGCGAACAAACATAAAAAAAAATATATATATACGGTCGAATTGAGAAACGTCATCCTTTTTTGAAGTCCGTTAAAATAGTAGATACTTTTAAATTGTGGTATCGAAATAAAACTTTTCAATGTTGTTCGGATCATAATTATAATTTGGAATTTTGAATTATACTTAATTATAATTATAATTTGGAGTTTTGGATATGATCTGATAATGGAGCCGAGTGGTGGATAGTGGAACTCTTCAGTGGCTACAAACCTCTCGAGTTTGGGCTCATTTCATCCGTTTTGTCTAGTCAAACAGATTGTATTTATATACAAGTCTGATGATGGAGCCTAGAGGATTTTTTTAGTTTAAGCGTGTTGTATTAGCTTTTTAAAACATTAATTTAGTCTTACCTGTACTGAGCAGAAGGCCTGTACCCAGCCATGACTCAAGAAACCTATATGGAAGGCTTTTTGTAATGTTTCTGGAATGATTTAGCACTATCTGTAAATATAACCTTGCATTAATGTTTTATCAAAGAAGTAAGCTGATTGCGTACGAGACGGCTGATGAAAAGTACGAGCGATAAATAAAATGCATTGCCAGACGATGCTCTACTTAGCCGAAACCAGTGGATTATCTCCATTATTAATATAATATTTATGTGATTATCTGAGGCCCCGGTGGCGTATTCGGGAGAACGGTCGGCTTTAATGTCAGAGGTATATAGTTCAAACCCCGCCGTGCACCAATGGATTTTTCTATCGAGAAATATATGTGCGCTTTTCACAGTGGCCCTCTGGTGAACGAAAAACATCTTTAAGAAATCTACTACCCCCGCATGGTGGTAGGACACTATCTAGTGTCCGCCTGGCCAGCTACCACCCTCAAGCTTGTGCTATTCATTATTCTGTGCCTCAGTTCTATAACAGTTAGAAAAACAATCTTATGTGTTCCGGCAGCTATCCTTGAGAGCCAGTTCCCATTCTAGGCCTAGCGTGCTTACCATCTTCGACCGCATCATCACTTACCAACAGGTGAGATAGTAGTCAAACGCAAGCCTATAAGATATTTAAAAAAAAATCTCCTTCGTTAGCTCCAAATGCATTATGTTTCGCCAGGTACCTATTTATGTCACCAGGCTAGCGTTTGACCACTATCTCACCTGTTGGTAAGTGATCGGCGTGATGCGGTCGAGGATGGTAGCAGACTAGGCCTAGATTGGGAACTGGCTCTCAAGGATAACTGCTGGTACAAATTAGATGTTAAGCGTTAGATTTTCTTGAAGGTGGTAGCTGGCCAGGCGGACACTCAATAGTGATCTACCACTAGAGGTGCTCGTTAAAAAGCGCAGTTTAAACATATAGCGGAAGCAGTCAGCTTTTTATATTTACAGCAGACTGCTTTCTGCGGCGCAGCTCGCACAATCAAAATGTCTTTATTATTAAAGAATATGCGTTGTCTGTAGCACGTTATAACATACTTATGTAAATTTTTTAGGTAAATAAAATATAGTAAATTGTAAAACGCACTTAGATTATTGTAAAATCTCGACGTGTGCAACAAAACAACGACATCTCACACTAATATTGAGTGTTTCGTTTCGTCCAAACGCCGCGGCGCCGAACACAAGTGCGATTAATAACGAAAAATCAGACATGCTATTTATAGCATAAAAAATATTCTGCGTTTTTTACTGCGCGTTTCGTTGCGACGCGTTTTGCGTTTAGAGCCGTTATGAACACGATTACCTACCACTATGCGGAGGTTGGGTGTTTCTTGACGTTGTTTTCCTTCCACCGGAGAGCCACTGTGAAAAGCGCACATACATTTTTCGATAGAAAAATCTATTGATGATGTTTGGTGATTTTCTAGAGGTTAGACTTCAGCCGTGGATGAAACCGTCCACTGAACAAAAATATATCACCAATCGGTCCGCCGAGTTCCGGCATGATGTCAGCTATTATGGAAGACGGGTTGGAATAGTTTCACTCGCTGGATTGGATTGAAATCAGCTGTTCAGTGCGTTTACTCACTGCCGTCTTTCACTTCCAGACAAGCAACATTTCATCTTTCCATAAAACATATGCCGTTGCGCTTCGCTCAGCTCGTCTTGGCAGGGGCACTGCCGTGCCCCCAGATCAGATGAGATCGTGGTCATGTGCTTGTCTGTCTGCAATCTCATAATGTAATGATAAGAGATTTTGCTCTGTATTCGACTGGTTATTAAAAACATTTTTTCGTTTGGTAGTATGTCCATTGACGCTTCTAGAGCGTCAACATCTATATTAATGATTTTAAAGGAACCGACTCTCAGAACCAGAATCAGAACGACGCCTTATTCATTTTCACAAAAACCGGATTCAACGTTCAATATGGGTTGCAAATGTGCAACCACACTAGTAATGACTAGTATTCTTGTTAACCTCTCCAACTAAGCTAAATATGCTTGTGTCTGGAGTGGATTCACGTCAATAGTGCAATGGGTGGGGTGGGGACCGAACTCACGACCTTTCGATCGTCAGTCCGACACCTTATCCATTGGGCTGTTGCCGCCCGTATATATAGTAAACTATAATATTAGGTAATAAAAAATATATACCTACTTCTATATCAGCCGGGTTGCTTATGTTGAGAACTCGTAGATTACCAATTGAGAATATGTACCGATCTCCGTATAGTTTTGTAAACGTCGCTGTGGTAGATAAAAAACTAACTAGAAACAAACAAAGGGATTGATAGATAAACAAACTTTAAAAACTCAAACTGATGCTCGAGAAATTTAACGCTAATTACAAATAATTAAGCTAGTTTAAAAACTAAAACAACCGACTTCAATGCCCCGCAAGTAGCAAGTTCAGTAGCAAGTTTGAGACGTTTATCGTCATATCTCTGGAGATACTTATTAGATCTCGATGAAATTAAAATGGGACCACCTCGAAAACGTACCCTACCGGTTAAAAAAAGAATCATTCAAATCGGTTAACAATTGACGTAGTAATCGCGTAACATACACACAAAAAAAACATACAGACGAATTGAGAACCTCCTTCTTTTTGGAAGTCGGTTGAGAACTGACAAAACAACAGACTTCCATGCTGCGCGAGTCAGTTTCAGTAGTAAGTTTAAGACATTTATCGTCATATCTCTGAAGATGCTTATTAGATCTTGATAAAATTGAAATGGCATCACATTGGAGATGAATCCTACCTATAACAAAAAGAATAATTTAAATCGGTTCACAATTGGCGGAGTAATCACGTAACATACATACAAAAAAAACATGCAGACGAATTGGAACCTCCTCCTTTTTGAAAGTAGGTTGATTAGTCTGTATTTGCCCATTGATATATAAAATACGAAGAAACTTTTACAGACACAAGGAAGGAATACAAACTGACTTTTTCAATTATTATATTAGGGTGAATTGAGAACCTCCTCCTATTTGGAAATCCGTTAAAAAATAAAAAGGTTGGCACTTACGTGGATCTATGGCCATCATCGTAAAGATATTTCCAACGACGGGTAGCCCAGGTGGTCCCGGTAATCTATCCAAAGGATTCTCCTCATGATTCCCGAATATCTTCCACACAATAACGCCTAAAATAGCACACGCTATCACGATGACTAACATCATTATGACTAACGCGTTCTTTGTTTATTTGTGAATTCGATAAACAGACTCAAACTATCATAAAAAATTCAGACAGATTCGTGCCGAACACTGGAGTGAACGCAAGTGAAAGAGTAATACGCTTCCGCGTTCAGTTTGCTACCAAGCGGCAGCAGGGTCTGACGCTTCCGTGCAGTATTACTTCGCAGCGTTGCTAACGTAGTAATCATGCCGTATTGACTATGCTGGACTGAGCGCAGAAATTTATTACTCAAGAATTTAGTATTACTGAACTTGCGGTCACTCGGGTGTTTGGCACGAATCTGTCTGCCTTTTTTATGATAGTCTGAGTAAACAGATAAGAACTTAATTAGCTGTTACGCAATGTCCGGATTAAATATGTGATACAATTGATATCACAGGTTAGCTTGAATGTTGCTTCGTGATATAATAGACCGATAAGCCACTATCTCCATTATTATTAAATGAAGGTGCGGTCTGAAGTGGAAGCGCTTGTCCGAAAGTGGCAGACTGTTGTGAGACGTAGCGCTGCACAACTGACTTTCATTCAATCTGCATATCGTAATTATTTACAGCAGTCTTTGTGATTTATAATAATTATTAAGATAGTTTAAAAAAATAAAACAACCGACTTCCATGCCGCGCGAGTCATTTTCAGTAGCAAGTTTGAGACGTTTATCGTCATATCTCTGGAGATACTTATCAGATCACAACGAAATTACAATGGGACCACTTCAGAAATGTACCTCGAATCGGTTCAGAATTGACGAAGTAATCGCGTAACATATAAAAATGTAATTAACATGATTACTATTTTTAACCTCCACCTTTTTCAAAGTCGGTTGAAAATTGTAATCATTCACCATTGTGGCCATACGAAAAAAAACTGGCCAAGTGCAAGTCGGACTCGCACTCCGTACCGCACTACAGTATTTTATAAGATCGAGCAAAAAATACCACTATCATTTTTCACCAGCAAAAAATATTAATTATTAAACATTTTATTTTTTATAACGCCATCGAACGTCTAACAAAGGTGTTAGGAATCGACATTTTAATATAACGCCATCTATGGGACGTTTACCTAACTAAGCGTTAATAGATGGCGTGAAATGCCGAAAAAAACACGTTTCTTGTATGGGGACCCTCTATATATATAATACTAGCTGTTACCCGCGGCTTCGCCCGCGTTATTTGAGTTTTTATGACCTTTGAGGTCAAGATCGATGATCTCTTAGGCCAAGTCACCATAGATGACCCTAAAGTCGAACTCAATATCCTCTATTGTTAAAGTCATTAATCATTTTGGTTAGGTATACGAAGTTGTGCTGTTTAAATGTTTGAATCAACACAAAAGTTCCTGAAACATTTCTTGCAAAGAAAATAAGGTGAATAGCTGCGCGAGCGCAGCGAGAGCTATCATTGCGCGAGCGAACATTTTTTATGACTTTTTATGACCCTGACAAATTACGACCTAATAATCAACTCACTATAGATGACTCTTAGGTCGAACTCGATATCGTCTATTGTCTTGTATTTAAAGTCATTAATAATTACTTGGTAAACCTAACCAAGGTTTACCAAGTTTTGCTGTTTAAGTATTTGAGTCAGTCTAATGTATGAGGCTGATAACACGCGATTATACGCTATATAGCGTTATTACTGCGAAAATTTTTTACGACTTTTTATGACACTGACAGTTTTTATGACCTACTAAGTCAACACCGATGACACTCAGGTAAAACGTGATATCCACTTATTTTAAGGTTAATAATCATTATGATTATTGAAAATTGTACAGTTTTAATATATGACTCGTTTTGATGCATTTGGCTATTAAAATACAAAAGTTGCTGAAATATTACCTTCAAAGTAGATAAAATAAATAATTGCGCGAGGTTTGCGAGCGTTATAACTGCGCGAGCGAAGCGAGCGCTAAAAATGTTTACGACTTTTTATGACTCTGACAGTTTTTATGACCTACTAAGTCAACACTGATGACGCTCAGGTTAAAGTCGATAATCACTTGTTTTAAGGTTAATAATCATTATGGTTATTGAAGGTTGTACTGTTTCAAATTATGACTCATTTTGATGCATGTGTCTATTAAAATACAAAAATTGTTGAAATATTACCTTCAAAGTAGATAAAACAAATACTCGCGCGAGCGCAGCGAGCGCTATCACTACGCGAGCGAAGCGAGCGTGAAACATTTTTACGACTTTTTTGACCCTGACAGTTTTTATAACCTACTAAGTCAACACTGATGACACTCAAGTGAAACGTGATATCCACTTATTTTAAGGTAAATAATCATTATGATTATTGAAGGTTGTTCTGTTTTAATTTATGACTCGTTTTGATGCATATGGTTATTAATATGCTAAAGTTGCTGAAATATTACCTACAAAGTTGATAAAATAAATGCTTTTGCGAGCGTAGCGAGCGCGAAAATTTTTTACAACTTTTTATGACCCTGACAGTTTTTATGACCTACTTAGTCAACACCAATGACATAAGGGTTAAATTTGATATCCACTTAATCTAAGGTTAAATAATCATTTTGATTATTGAAGGTTGTTCTGTTTCAATGTATGATTCGTTTTGATGCATGTGGCTATTAAAATTCAAAAGTTGACGAAATATTTCCTACAAAGTAGATAAAATAAATGCTTGCGCGAGCGTTGAAATTGTCATCACTGCGCGAGCGAAGCGAGCGCGAAAATTTTTAAGACTTTTTATGACCCTGACATTTTTTATGACTTACTAAGTCAACACTGATGACACTCAGGTTAAAGTCGATAATCACTTATTTTAAGGTAATAATCATTATGATAATTGAAGATTATACAGTTTTAATTTATGAGTCATTTTGATGCATGTGGTTATTAATATACAACAATTGCTAAAATATTACCTTCAAAGTTGATAAAGTAAATGCTTGCGCGAGCGTAGCGAGCGCTATCACTGCGCGAGCAAAGCGAGCGCGGAATTTTTTTATGACTTTTTATGACCCTGACAGTTTTTATGACCTTCTAAGTCAACACCGATGACATTAGGGTTAAATTTGATATCCACTTAATTTAAGGTTAATAATCATTATGATTATTGAAGATTGTTCTGTTTCAATGTATGATTCGTTTTGATGCATGTAGCTATTAAAATTCAAAAGTTGACGAAATATTTTCTACAAAGTTGATAAAATAAACGCTTGCGCGAGCGTAGCGAGCGCTGTCACTGCGCGAGCGAACCGAGCGCGGAAATTTTTTACGACTTTTTATGACCCTGGCAGTTTTTATGACCTACTTAGTCAACACCGATGACATTAGGGTTAAACGTGATATCCACTTATTTTAAAGTTAATAATCATTATGATTATTGAAGGTTGTACTGTTTTAATTTATGACTCGTTTTAATGCATGTGGCTATTAAAATACAAAAGTTTCTGAAATATTACATTCAAAGTAGATAAAATAAATGCTTGCGCGAGCGCAGAGAGTGCTACAACTACGCGAGCGAAGCGAGCACGAAAAAAATCACGTGTTTTAATGACCCTGACAGGTTTTATGACCTACTAAGTCAACACCAATTACCCTAAGGCTGTTAAAATACGAAAGTTTTTGAAATACCTTCCACAAAGCAGATAAACACGTTGGGCAAGCAAAGCCAGCGCGTAAATTTGATGACTTCTAATGATCCTGACAGTTTTATGGCCTAATCAAGACTTAAGTCATTATAGACGAACCTAAGGTCAAACTTTTATGATTATGTCAGCTCTATGTAAAGTTAACAAAAATATATGCACCCTCACTTAACTGCCGAAAAAAAAGTATTGTTTGCCCTTTTATGCCCTATTAAATGTCTTTGTACAAAACGTTATGTGAATCCGTCAAGCCTTTTGGCCGAAAAGAGGCCAAACATATACTAAATTCAACAATAAAAAACTGACAACCGGACTCGATTGTAAAAAAAGTAACAAATGTGCTCGGATAATAGACTCTACTCTTGGTCTATGTCTTATTGACTGTCTATGTACAATTTTTGCTCAATCGGTCAACTCGTTTAACCGAGAAGAGGTCAACGTTTAAAAAATTCACAATACAAAATTTGAGCTCAATCGGTGAAAACGATTGCCAGAGGCAACACATTAGAGGCAACACATTATTCCATAATAAAATTATGAACACTCGAAATTGCCAGCCAAAAATAAGTATCCTATGTCTTATTGACCGCACAAAATTTCAGCTGAAATGGTTGACCTGTTTGACGGAGGAGGCACACACATTTATAAAGTTCAATAAAAAAATCTGGACACTCGACTGCCAGAAAAAAAGTATCCTATGTGCTTCTATGCCATATGAGCTGTATATGTAGAAAATTTCAGCCGTATTGGTCAAGCCATTTAGCTGATAAGTGGCCACACATACCCAAAATTCATTAAAAAAAACTGGACACCCAGACTCGATAGCCAAAAAAAAGTATCCTATATCCTACTCTGCCCTATGAACTGTCTTTATACAACATGCCAGGCACATTGGTCTAGCCGTTTATTCGAGAAGAGGTCGTATATTTACAAAATTCAATTAAAAATATTTGGACCCCCTGACTCGAAAGCCAGAAAAAAAGTATTCTATATCCTATTCTGCCCTATGAACTGTCTTTACACAACATGTCAGGCAAATTGGTCAAGCCGTTTATTCGAGAAGATGCCTTTTATTTACGAAATTCCGTTAAAAATATTTGGACCCCCTGACTTGATAGCCAGAAAAAAAGTTTTCTATATCCTATTCTGCCCTATGAACTGTCTTTATACAACATGACAGGCGAATCGGTCAAGCCGTTTATTCGAGAAGAGGTCTTATATTTACAAAATTCAATTAAAAATATTTGGACTCCCAGACTCGACAGCCAGAAAAAAAGTATCTTATATCCTATTCTGCCCTATGACATGTATTCACACAAAATTTTAGGCAAATCGGTCAAGCCGTTTATTCGAGAAGATGTATTATATTTACAAAATTCAATTAAAAATATTTGGATCCCCTGACTTGACAGCCAGAAAATAAGTTTTCTATATCCTATTCTGCCCTATGAACTGTCTTTACACAACATGTCAGACAAATCGGTCAAGCCGTTTATTCGAGAAGAGGTCTTATATTTACAAAATTCAATTAAAAATATCTGGACCCCCTGACTCGACAGCTAGAAAAAAAGTATCCTATATTCTATTCTGCCCTATGACATGTATGCACACAAAGTTTCAGGCAAATCAGTCAAGCCGTTTATTCGAGAAGAAGTCTTATATTTACAAAATTCAATTAAAAATATTTGAACCCCCTGATTCGATAGCCAGAAAAAAAGTATTTTATATCCTATTCTGCCCTATGAACTGTCTTTATACAACATGACAGGCGAATCGGTCAAGCCGTTTATTCGAGAAGATGTCTTATATTTACAAAATTCAATTAAAAATATCTGGACCCCCTGAGTCGACAGCTAGAAAAAAAGTATCCTATATTCTATTCTGCCCTATGACATGTATGCACACAAAGATTCAGGCAAATCAGTCAAGCCGTTTATTCGAGAAGAAGTCTTATATTTACAAAATTCAATTAAAAATATTTGAACCCCCTGATTCGATAGCCAGAAAAAAAGTATTCTATATCCTATTCTGCCCTATGAACTGTCTTTACACAACATGTCAGGCAAATTGGTCAAGCCGTTTATTCGAGAAGATGCCTTTTATTTACGAAATTCCGTTACAAATATTTGGACCCCCTGACTCGATAGCCAGAAAAAAAGTATTCTATATCCTATTCTGTCCTATGAACTGTCTTTATACAACATGACAGGCAAATCTGTCAAGCCGTTTATTCGAGAAGAGGTCTTATATTTACAAAATTCAATTAAAAATATCTGGACCCCCAGACTTGACAGCCAAAAAAAAAGTATCCTATATCCTATTCTGCCCTATGACATGTATTCACACAAAATTTCAGGCAAATCGGTCAAGCCGTTTATTAGAGAAGATGTATTATATTTACAAAATTCAATTAAAAATATTTGGATCCCCTGACTTGACAGCCAGAAAATAAGTTTTTTATATCCTATTCTGCCCTATGACATGTATTCACACAAAATTTCAGGCAAATCGGTCAAGCCGTTTATTAGAGAAGAAGTCTTATATTTACAAAATTCAATTAAAAATATTTGAACCCCCTGATTCGATAGCCAAAAAAAAAGTATTTTATATCCTATTCTGCCCTATGAACTGTCTTTACACAACATGTCAGGCAAATTGGTAAAGCCGTTTATTCGAGAAGATGCCTTTTATTTACGAAATTCCGTTACAAATATTTGGACCCCCTGACTCGATAGCCAGAAAAAAAGTATTCTATATCCTATTCTGTCCTATGAACTGTTTTTATACAACATGACAGGCAAATCTGTCAAGCCGTTTATTCGAGAAGAGGTCTTATATTTACAAAATTCAATTAAAAATATCTGGACCCCTGACTCGACAGCCAGAAAAAAAGTATCCTATATCCTATTCTGCCCTATGACATGTAATGACACAAAATTTCAGGCAAATCGAGTTTATTCGAGAAGATGTCTTATATTTACAAAATTCAATTAAAAATATTTGGACCCCCTGACTTGATAGCCAGAAAATAAGTTTTCTATATCCTATTCTGCCCTATGAACTGTCTTTATACAACATTTTAAGCAAATCGGTCTAGCCGTTTATTCGAGAAGAGGTCTTATATTTACAAAATTGAATTAAAGATATCTAGACCCCCTGACTCGACAGCCCGAAAAAAAGTATCCTATATCCTATTCTGCCCTATGACATGTATTCACACAAAATTTCAGGCATATCGGTCATGCCGTTTATTTGAGAAGAAGTCTTATATTTACAAAATTCAATTAAAAATATTAAGACCCCCTGACTTGATAGCCGGAAAAAATGTTTTCTATATCCTATTCTGCCTTATGAATTGTCTGTATACAACATGTCAGGCAAATCGGTCAAGCCGTTTGTTCGAGAAGAGGTCTTATATTTACAAAATTCAATTAAACATATTTGGACCCCCTGACTCGATAGCCAGAAAAAAAGTATTCTATATCCTATTCTGCCCTATTAACTGTCTTTACACAACATGTGAGACAAATCGGTCAAGCCGTTTATTCGAGAAAAAGTCTTATATTTACAAAATTCAATTAAAAATATCTGGACCCCCAGACTCGACAGCCAGAAAAAAAGTATCCTATATCCAATTTGCCCTATGACATGTATTCACACAAAATTTAAGGCAAAGGGGTCAAGCCGTTTATTCGAGAAGAAGTCTTATATTTACAAAATTCAATAAAAAATATCTGGACCCCCTGACTCAATAGCCAAAAAAAAAGTATCCTTTATCCTATTCTGCCCTATGTACCATCTTTGTACAAAATTTCAGCGAAATCGGTCAAGCCGTTTGACCGTGAAGAAGTCCCAAACAAACAAACAAACAAATAAACAAACTGACTTTCGCATTTATAATATTGGTGTTGATGATATATAATAATAATAATAATTATTAATAGCCCTAAGTGTCCCATTGTTGAGCAAAGGCCTCCCCCCATGACTTCCACGCATCTCTATCCTGTGCTATTGTAGACCAGTATATAATATATAATAGCTGGGGTTTTTTGTTCAATGATGTTCAGTTTGCCTATAATTACAGCATTCCGTGTCAGTACGTATGTTTGACATCATAATATCTTGGAAGCACGTCCTGACGTTCGATTGGATCCAAATTTGGCATAGGTACTAGCTTATCCCCGTTAACGTTATTTCCCACAAATTGTTCACAAAGGCTCTAGAGAAAATGTTCAAGACACTGAACTGGAAAGGACGAGGCATAAACATCAACGGCGAAAACCTCTCACACCTGAGATTTGCGGACGATATCGTCATCATGGCTGACACCGTGACACCGTATTTTTACATAATTGTATGTTTAATATAAATGTCATTATGTGTACAGTGAGAAAAAAAACATTAAAACTTAACATAGTACAAAATAAAACTAATCAACTTAGTTTTACATAAAAGCAGCAGATAGACCTGTTCGTAATTAGCAGTCATTATTCGTCCATTGTTGGACATATGCCTCTCCTATGTCACGCCACTGAGCTCGATCTTCCGCTATTTGTTTCCAACCGCTGCCAGCCAGCTTGCGTATATCATCGCTCCATCTAGTTGGAGGGCGTTCTACGCTACGTTTACCGAGCCGTGGTCTCCACTCTAGAACACGTCTACCCCAACGGTTATCGGTTCTACGACACATGTGACCAGTCGACTGCTACTTCAGTTTGCTAATCCTTTGAGCTATTTCGATAACCTTGGTTCTCTGTCGGATGACTTCATTTTGACTTCGATCTTTCAGAGATACTCCGAGTATAGCCCTTTCTATAGCTCGCTGAGCAACTTTTAATTGATGGATCAGTCGCACCGTCAGTGTCCACGTCTCGGCTCCGTATGTAATTACAGGTAAAACGAACTCATTAAAGACTTTTGTCTTTAGGCTTTGTGGCGAAACGAAGTTTGAACGTGTTTTATTGGCGAAAAAAAGGCTCGACGTAGTTTTCTAAATGCTGCCCATCTCAGCTGTATTCTTCTGAGGGCTTCCTTCTCGAAATTGTTTCTACCCAATTGCAAAGTTTTCCCAAGGTAGACGTATTCTTGAACTGTTTCAAGTGGTACTCCGTTTAAGGCAATCGGTTCCGGAATAACAGGTTCGTTGAACATAATCTTGGCCTTATCCAAGTTCATCCGAAGACCGATGCGTGCAGAAGAATCAGCAGAGGTGGTCAGCATGTATTGCAAGTCTTGCACTTAATGGTGTCGATTGCTGCACAGGTCCATGCACAGGCTTGTCCTGCAATTAACAGATAAATCGGTAGATAATAATTAAATAAACTGGCCAAGTGCAAGTCGGACTCGCACTCATAGGGTTCCGTACAGATTACTTTATTTTTATTTTTATTTTTATTTTTATGAGATCGAGCAAAAAATACCACTATCATTTATCGCCAGAAAAAAAATAATTAATAAACATTTTATTTCTTATAACGCCATCTAACGTATACCGAAGGTTTTAGGGATCGGCATTTTAATATAACGCCATCTATGGACGCTTAGGTAAAGCGTTATTCAAATGCCGAAAAAAACACGTTTCTTGTATGGGGACCCCCTATTATTTTTAACTTTATTCTGTTTTTAGTATTTGTTGTTATAGCGGCATCAGAAATACATCATTTGTGAAAATTTCAACTGTCTAACTATCACGCTTCATGAGATACAGCCTGGTGACAGGCGGACAGACAGACAGACAGACAGACAGACAGACAGACAGACAGATAGACAGACAGACAGACAGACAGACGGACAGCGGAGTCTTAGTAATAGGGTCCCGTTTTACCCTTTGGGTACGGAACCCTAAAAAACATACAGACAGACAATGAACCTCTCTCTGAGAAATAAGTGTGTAGAAATGAAAGCTCTGTCGCCCAGGCACTATTTAAGCTTAATAAATACTGTGGAACTCCGCTTATTTTTATTATATTTAAATACAGCGTCGCATTTCAGTCTACATATTTTAAACAAACGCTGTATAAACCTTGTTTATAATAAACTAAATTAAATGTTTTTCGCTGAAACTCGAAGCTCGGGATCAAACAAATAAAAATCTCGGAAACGTGATCCTGATAATGAGATAATATTTTCCTCAACCATGTTGCAGCTTGTATTTGGTTTAAAATATACAACTTTGTTTAAGTAAAATATTAATAAGCCTTATTATCAATATTTCTGTGCAAAGCTGTTTTAAACAAAAATAAGATTTTTATCTAATTTAATACAGAGCGAAAATGTGTCATTTTGCCGAATACATGAATAAGTCAAAGTACTTCAGTCAGCCTCTTCAGTCCAATATAGGACAGGGCATCTAATTATTGATAAGATGTCCTAACAAGACCAGCTTAAAGGCTGCTAACTCAGTGTTTCTTCTGAGCACAAGTCGATAAGGTCTATGAATAAGCTATCTAGGTATGTCTAGGCTCCCTGGGTTCAAGTATCTCAAATTATATTTACATAAACATCTATTAAATTTCCATTTAAAATCCACGATGAATCATTAGCTGTATTTCACAATATAAATATATTTTGTCTCATTCTATGAAAATCTGTCATTACAAAAAAGATTATAAACTTTATAAACATCAATGTAATTCGCAATAATCGTATATAATTCATTTTTAGGGTTTCGTACCCAGAGGATATCAATGGAACCTTATTACTGAGACGTCGCCGTCCGTTTATCCGACCGTCCGTCCGTCTGTCAGAGGCATGTATCTTCTAACATAAAATGATTTTTTTTGATTTTTGAAAGAATTTATAACTTTGGCTGTTATAATTTTAAAAACAGAATAAAGTTAAAAATTAAAGAGTCAAAGCCCCATATAGAAAACGTGTTTTTTAAGCGTTTCAGCTCGTTCTTGTAAACCGTAATAGGTAGATAGAGACTTTTGCTCATAATATGTATTACTATGATTATTCATCAAAATAAAAAGAAAATTTTTATTTAAAAATAAAGGCGGATGTCCATACTAAAACCGTGTTGATGCGGCAAATTTTATTGAATCTAACTAAATATTGTACACGGATCATTACGTGGTGCAACACGTTGGCCAGTTTATTATAATTTGTTCTGTTCAACAATACGAAATTGCATTGCTCTCTTTGACTTGGTAGAATTGACTTTGGCCTTGAAGTCCAATACCTACACACCAATATCAATACATCTAAAGGTACCTACAATATATTTTTTTAACGATATAAGGTCACAGGATAAGCAAGACGCTCGCCTGATGGTAAGCGATGACGTAATAGGTAGTGACAGATACAGCGGCATACAAAATTCTGGACTGCCAGAATATTGCATGTTTACTGCACTGCGCCTGTTACCTTGAGACATAAAGATGTGGAGTCTCACATGTCCTCTAATTTCACTGGACACCTTGCCGTTTAAACCAGAAAAACATTCCTATTTCACGCCTGAAAACTAATTGGCAAAGTGGTGGTACCACCCCAGGCGGACGAGCAGAAGTCCCTACCACTACAACTGAAATGTATTAGTATTTATGTTTTTATGGTCACTAACACTTTCATGTGACTGGAGTGGAGACCGCGAATCGGCAAACGTAGCGTAGGACGTCCTGTGACCAGGTGGAGCGACGACATACGCAAAGCGGTGGGCAGTGACTGGAAGAGAAGAGCCGAAGATCGGGCTCAGTGGCGCATCTTGGGAGAGGCCTACCTCCAGCAGTGGACTGATACTGGCTGATGATGATGATGATGGTAACGATGAACACTTTCACACGATATTTTAACGAAATATTTACCATGTATTTCTAATATCGGAAATATCGGAAGCTCAAAAATTGTGAAAAACATGAAAAATATCACGTTGAAATATCTTGTGAATATGAATTTGAATAGTCTGTAATGTTATTAATTATTCTGTGGTAATGTATTCGTACGAGTGAATGTAGATTTCAGATTGAGCCATTAATTGTAATTTCAATTATGAACCTATCAATATTAACCATATTGAAAGCATAATTATTGAAATTTCACCCGCCTTTGAATTGTGAAAAATCCTTGGTGTCAATTGGTAATAGTTTGAAATCAATCAAAACAATAGAATATATAGCTAAGTCTCACCAACTATCTCAATTAGTTGAGATCGTCGAGAAGTCGATGACGGCAGACAGACGGACATATTTCCATACTTTTTAACCGACTTCAAAAAAAGGTTGTTTTAGTTTTTAAACTATCTTAATTATTATAGGTTAGCGTTTTACTACTATCCTAGTGGTAAGCGATAGTATAGTCAGAGACGGTGAACACGTTAAGCCTAGAATGGTTTTCCTCTCGAGGGCTGTGTAAGTTGTAAGTATGTAAGTGTATGTAATTGTAAAGTATGTAAAGTAATGTAAAGTATGTAATTGTAAGTGTGTAAGTTGTCCAGTACCTCATCTCACTGTCGGCTTTCAATACCAGATTAGCACGATTCCACCTTACAGTACAGGGCAGTATTCTCGAGGTTGTAAAGGAGTATGTTTACCTCGGTAAAACTGCAGCTGGGAAAAAAACAACTTCGAGAAAGTGGCCAATAGAAAGATACAGCTGGGCTGGGCAGTATATGGGAAATTACGAAGAGTCTTCACATCGCCAATGCCACAGAGTCTAAATACAAAAGTCTACAATCAGTGCGTCCTACCCGTCATGACATATGGAGCCGAAACGTGGACACTCACGGGTGGACTGGTTCACAAATTTAAGTTCTATGCTATGGAAAGAGCTATGCTTGGAGTTTCTCTGAAGGATCGAATTCGTAAAGAGGTGATCCGACAGAGAACCAAAGTCATCGATATAGCTCACCAACTTAGCAAGCTGAAGTGGCAATGGGCCCGCCACATTAGCCGAAGAACCGACGACCGCTGGGGTAAACGAGTTCTTGAGTGGAAACCGCGAATTGGCAAACGTAGCGTAGGACGTCCTCAGACTAGGTGGAGCGATGATATCTGCAAGGTGGTTGACAAGATTTGGATGAGAGGAGAAGCCTATGTCCAGCACTGGACAAGTATAGGCTGATGATGATGACGATTCTACCTTAGATCGAATCATGGTGAGATAGTGGTTAAATACTAGTCTGTCAGACGTAAAAAAACTAATTTGCCCCAAATAATTCTCAGCAAATCCTGTGACAGACGGACAGACTGGCTCACAAGTAGTCATATAAAATGGTGCCCTAAAAAGGACTGGTCAAACAAAATGTCTAATGAAACTACGATTGTAGGCATACGTAGGAAGCAAGTTTGATAGTTTTCTATTACCCATTCTGTCTGTAACTTTCAATACCGTGCTCTATTCAGGATATTGTCTAAGTTTAAACATTCCAACTTAAGACATCGCACGTAAGAATGTTACTCGTCGCTAATATATTTAAATTGAATTGTCTAACTTCGTCTGTCTTCCTTCTTCCTCAAGATACGGACACACCGCAGCGTCCTGCGTGCGCGTTCTAGGCGGCGATCGATAGCGCAGTAGTATTTGTACCGACTGGTTCACACCAAACGCGATCAGAAAACAATTAAAAAGTACTGAGTTCGAACCCACTGATCGCAAGACGCCGGTGTTGCCGTATCTTTAGGAATATACACTAAAAATGTTTAAGTCATAACTGAATATGTAAATAATAGCTAACTTCATCTTTAACCTCATTTTCACATAATCATAATCATCACATAATTTTGCTTAGTCGTATATATAATACTTGAATACAATTTCAAATCATCCCCAACCCCCGACTGATCCATGTATATTCTGTCCATTGAGACATTCCAATAAGCCCAAACAACAGAATAAGTTCAACCATAGTACATATACATATATCTACATATTATAGTAGAACCCAAACTCGACATCTCTGCTGTAAGTTGGTGAGGAGTCGAGTATTCTGCAGATTCCAGTAGACAGCCCAGCATCAGACCATTGAGGGCCCGGTGGTGTAAGTGGGATTACGGTCGGCTTTGACGCCAAACGTACCGAGTTCAATCCCCGCCGTGCACCAATGGATTTTTCAATATAAAAATTTATGTGCGCTTTTTACAGTGGCCCTCAGGTGAAGGAAAAACATTGTTAAGAAACCAACAAACTCTGCTTGGTGGTAGGAAACTATCTAGTGTCCGCCTGGCCAGCTACCACCCTCAAGTCAGAAAATCTGTTGCCAATTCTAGGCCTGTTCCCATTCTAGGCCTAGCGTGCTTACCATCTTCGACCGCATCATCACTTACCAACGGGTGAGAAAGTGGTCAAACGCCAGCCTATAAGATATTTTTTTTAAAATCAGGTCAATGCTTCCACGTTTTTTTTAACATCTAACTGGGTAGCACTTGACCACTATCTCACCTGATGTTGAGTGATGATGCAGTCGATGATGATGATGTTCTAACAATATCGATGAAGTAAGAAGAAAAAAATGAATAAATGAATTTGAGAAAAAATAAATACATTTAACTAACTAAAAATTACAGAACCAGCGAACTAAACATGTCCACCTGCGTCGAGGAGTGAGACAGGGGGACGTTATATCCCCGAAACTGTTCACTAACGCCTTAGAGGATATGTTTAAGACGCTGGAATGGAAAGATCGTGGCATTAACATCAACGGCAGGTACATCTCTCACTTACGATTCGCAGATGACATCGTCATTATGGCAGAGACGCTGCAGGACCTACAAAGGATGTTGAATGGCCTAGCTGATTCTTCTCATAGCATCGGTCTCCGGATGAATTTGGACAAAACCAAAGTCATGTACAACGAGCACGTTGTTCCGGAACCGATTGCCGTAGATGGAATCCCACTCAAAGTTGTCACTAAGTATGTTTACCTAGGGCAAACGCTCCAACTAGGCAAACATAACTTCGAGAAGGAAATCCAGAGAAGAATTCAGCTGGGCTGGGCAGCATTCGGAAAACTCCGTCGAGTCTTCTCGTCGCCTATACCACAGAGTCGAAAGACTTTAACCAGTGCGTCCTACCTGTGATGACATACGGAGCCGAGACGTGGACACTCACAGTCCGACTGGTCCACCAGTTTAAAGTCGCTCATGGAGCTATGGAGAGAGCTATGCTCGGTATTTCTCTGCGGGATCGAATCCGGAACGAAGTAATTCGCCAGAGAACTAAAGTTATCGACATAGCTCAACGGATTAGCAAGCTGAAGTGGCAGTGGGCTGGTCATATCTGCCGCAGGACTGATAACCGTTGGGGCAGACTTGTCCTAGAGTGGAGACCGCGAATCGGCAAACGTAGCGTGGGACGTCCTGTGACCAGGTGGAGCGACGACATACGCAAGGCGGTGGGCAGTGACTGGAGGAGAGGAGCCGAAGATCGGGCTCAGTGGCGCGTCTTGGGAGAGGCCTATGTCCAGCAGTGGACTGATACAGGCTGATGATGATGAACTAAAAATTTAACTAACAAGTGCGAGTCAGACTCGCACATATAGGGTTCCGATCGAACAAGATATGCCGGAAAAAAATTAACCTCCTTAATTTTTTATTTCATTTAGTATTTATTCTTTGATGTTATAGCTGCTATTGCAAAACATACTATGAGTAAATTTCAAGTTTCGATCTATTTCGGTTCTTAAGATCGATCATAAAACAGCTGAAAAAACACGTTTCTTATATGGGAACCCCCTTTTATTTTTAAATACAAATGCTTTTTAGGGTTCCGTAGCCGAATGACAACAACGGAACCCTTATAGATTCGTCATGTCTGTCTTTTTGGCTGTCCGTCCGTCCGTCCGCATGTCACAGCCACTTTATTCCAAAACTATTAGGACTACATAGTTGAATCTTGGCAGGTAGATGTATTCTATGAACGGCTTTACGATTTTTTATAAAAAAAAAAGTAGGTAATAAAAAATATACAAAATATAATGTATACAATACATACATACATACATACAATACAATACATTACAATAACTCTTTATTTGCACACCAAGAACATATAACAGATAGAAACAGACACAAATTATAAGAATGAGTACAAATGGCGGTCTTATCGCTAAAAGCGATTTCTTCCAGACAACCGGGTATGGAGAGGAATAGAAAATAGATTTTCATAGGTAGGTGTTGTTGCAAAAATTTGTAATTAAAAATATTTTTAGAAAAAAAGAAAACAAAAAATATAGTGGTAAAATAAAACAAAATATTAAGCTATTATATAAGTTTTTTAGGTAGAGGCCGCCATATTAAATTTAATTTGCCATAGCCGTAGATGGATGATTAAAAAGATCTGACATTAAAATAACAATAATTATATGAGAAGGATAAAACTATACAATAACTAGTATGAGTGAGCGAGACGGACAACATTTTTTTATCCTTCTCGCGTATGCGATTTAATTGTTTGCCACCAGTAGGGCTATTCTGTAACCTATCTCGGAAGCGGAATCCGCAGTGAGATTTGAATTTCGTATTACGAAATTCAACCGTATTACGAACGTGATACGATTGAATTTCGTAGTACGAAATTCGAATCTCACTGCGGATTCCGCTGTCGAGATAGCTTACAGAATAGCCTAGCAGGCTCTGTCCCCAGCTCTAGCGGCGCCTGTTGGCTTTCACCCGGTGTCATATTAACCCGACCAAATTATGTTGTACATTTTATCTTATAGCTGGCATATGTATCACGTGTTCATCATTTTAGTCGGGTTATATCACTATAGCTATTTTATTATATACGCTAATGTCTTCTCCATTTGATTTTCCCTCCACGGCCATAGCCTATAGCCAGCGGACGATCAATCACTTCCAACGATACCTCCTTTGACAAATTGTAATAAAGAGTTTAGATATTACGAGGGAACCTTCGAGCATTTACCAATGGAGATGTTAACGTTGTAATCCGCAAACATTATTTTCTGCCGATACTTACGGGGGACGAGGTAAACACGCATTGCACACACACAAATCACTCACTTTAACGATCCCGCACACTAGCTTGAAACACGCACACAGTATTAAAAATACAGCGTAGTTACGCACGCTCATATGGCCAATAATGGCTATATTGCCAGCAAAGGGGTACGCCTTGCATAAACCCCCCTCTGGAGGAAGCAGGCTGATGAATATAATAGAGATAGAAAATAAATATAAACAAGGAGGCGCCGTGATACATTTGCCTGTATGGAAATAACTTCAAATAAGGTGCATACAGTCCGGCAAGTATAACTTGGCGTGCCTGTGCGCCACTGTGCTTTTACTTTGTACTTTGATAACAGTTTCTCTTAAACCACTTTTGATTACTTTTGGTATTATTGAACTATTTTAATGTAGCAGATTTATCAACAATAATGTCGCGGTAATCTTTCAAATGTCAAACTCACAGTTTCAATTAAAAGAATTAGTTCCAAAAACCACCACCGCCAAGTTATACTTGTGGCACTGTACTTATCATAATCGTCACCGTCATAATGGCACATAAAATGGCTGCCATTGATTGTCCATTGAATACTTTGATTGGCACAAACCTTAGCAAAACCCTAAGCAATGGCAGTCATTACAAGCTTTATCTCTACTTCGCGGCGAATTTATTTGTCCGTCACAAATCTTGCGATTGATTTTAGAGCGACTTCCAGGGGTTCTATTGAGCTGAAATTTTGCATACTTATGGGAATCGCGTGACAATGCAATATTATTATGACATGGTGCTGATCTGATGATGGAGCTGGAAGGTGGCCAAAGGAACTACTAAACTACACATGTTATACCCGTCGTGTTTGGGCTCGTTGGGTTTGTCTTGACTTTCTCTGGTCCTAGGTTATGTAAAAGCTTGTGTATATAAAGGTTTTCTAAGATATGACTTGTTTTAAATTCCATTATGACGCTTAGTTATGCACCTTTTCTTGTAGGTAATTTTATGCCCATATATATGTCAATCTAGGAGCAAGTAATTTGCTCCTAGATGTCAATGATGAACATAATTACATACCTGTCAAGTGTCAACCTTATATCGCTGTAGTCGAGTTTATAAATAAATCCTCTAACTACATTATTAAATTTATTTCCTTTCAGTGAAGATTTTGGAATCGGTGTATATGAAATTAACGAGAAATAGCTAAAATGGCGTTGTTTCATTCAGGCAATTTGCGTAGAATATAATAAATAATAAATGAATTTAGATACAGACAGTCTTACCACACAAGAATTGGACACGGCATAACCATGTGTTGAATAGATGTTTCAGAAATTCCATACTACAAATCCGTTTCTAACATTTGCCTAAGGGTAAACATGCCTTAAACACATGTTAAAATTTAAATGTGTTTAAATGTATACATAGTTTTGTAGTAAGATAAATAAAACACCCGTTCAAACACTAAAAATTTTAGATACTGTCTAACTAAACAGGTGTCGAAATGTTGTTTAAAAATATTTTTGTGGTAAGACAGTTAGATACTACCTATAGAACCTTATCGCTTCTCAGAATCTGTAACATAAATAGACACTGTAATAAGTTCTTTCTATGAATAAGTTTCGACTGAGTTATCAATCCACCCTATTAAAAGTTTAGTCAAGATTCACGGAGCTTTATTATATTCTAGTCGATAGGTGCTATACCAAATCTCCGGAGATCCAGCGAGAAGTTTACTCCTGAATGAGCGCTCTATTAAATTGGATTCTATCCTGCGCGAGTCTCATAGGGATGCCACAATACCTATTTTTACACGTACCAATAAAATCATAATCTTGATCGTAAACTTTTACACCTTCTTGGTGCATACGCTTGCCAAACCTTAACAAGCCCTCACAAATCCAAACGTGTGGATGAGGTGTCTGACTTGAGTCGTGTAGGTTTGCAAGAACTCCTCCATGATTTGCGGTGTAGTGGCTACACCGCGGCTGCGAGCCAGGAGGCCTAGGGGCCACGGCGGAAGAGGGGAGCTGGTATATATTGCAGTACATCGTTCTCCCTGTTCCGTGGCTATGATGGGGCCGTCATCGTTGGATTATGTACGTGATGGAATCGCAGAAGAGGAAAACTGTTGGTATGATGTTGCGCCGATTTCCCTATCGTCTGCAATTACAGTGGCTGGCGGTGGGGTTAGTTACCCGATCATAGGAGACCACGGGCGTCAGACTTGGTCCCCGAGAAAGTTGCGAATGCGAAGTACCAACAACAAAATTTGTCACGTGAGAACTCGGTATAACGCACGCGCAATATTTACACTGATTTAAAACTATACCTGTTATTCTATTTTATTAACCTAATTCACAAAAAGGAGGAGGTTCTCAATTCGTCGTTTCGAAATTCTTTTTTTGTTTCAAAGGGTACCCTTCCTAGGTGGTCCCATTTAAATTTTAACGAAATCGGCCGAGCCGTTTTTCAAATATCAATATTTGTATTACGACACATTTACTTATCTGGCACTATACTGGCACAGATTATGTAATAGTTACTGCGTCTACTGGCAACTTTGACTAGCGCGACGTTTGAAGTCGGTTCTTTTAGTTTTTTAAACGATCTTAAATTATACCATGTAGACTAGCGTTGGACCACTTTCTCACCTGTTGGTAAGTGATGATGCGGTCGAGGATGGTAGCATGTTAGGCCGAGAGTGAGAACTAGCTCTCAAGGATAGCTGCCGGAATACATTAGATGTTTGGCGACAGATTTTTCTAACTTGAGGGTGGTAGCTAGCCAGGCGGACACTAGATAGTGTCCCTACCACTATACAGGGGTTGGGGGTTTCTAAACGATGGTATTCCTTCACCGGATGGCCACTGTTAAAAGCGCACATGGGATTGAACTCGGTACCTCTGACGTCAAAGCCGACCATTATCCCACTACACCACTGAGCCCTCACCGGCTGTTCAGTTGTTATTTGGACACGATGTGGTCACCTTTATAGTGCCACTCAGGGGTCACGTGTCAAAGTCTAAGCCTACGTACGCAGGAAGGTAGAAATGAGCTTACCCGTTGGTGGCAATGGAGAGATTCCTAAGGACAGTTGCGCAATGTGGATTGGATTGGGAGTCAGCTGTCCATCCTCTCTATTAAATTTAAAAAATATATTTACGACAACCCTAACTCGAAGTTGTATCTACCTTCTTTGATTGAAATTTGTGGCTTTATAACCGCGATGGCTAACTCAATTTATGTTTGATCGTTGATTCCTCGAATACGTATCCAATACTTCCAAAACCAAATTCATGAAAATGTTTGTTTGTTTTTAAGGTGCGAGTAAGTATTTTTTTTATGTTAGAAGAAACCTTAAAGATATGGAAAAAAAATGATAGAGTTAAGCAGTACGGTATAGGATACCATGTTTAAATGTAATAAATTAACAAAGAATTATAGCCTGGTTAAGCCGGCCACATACATACGGCATTCCGTTTCAAAATGTCGAACGCAGTAAATCCATCCAAATCTATGGACCAATCTATCACATACATACGAACTGTAGTTTTGCATTCGAAGTTTTCTCTTCAAAACGAAATTCCAAATGTATGTGGTCGGTAACGTAATCCCGATTTGATATTTACATTCGGAACTCCGAAACGGAATTCCGTCTGCTACTTCATTTCATCAAAAGATTTCACCTAGGCCTAGGCTACGAATTCTAATATCAGGTGAAGATAGTTACTAAAAATTATGATCCCTCAAACATACAAAAACTGGTTAGAACCAATGACTTTAAAGCTCAAGTTCTCATTGCAATGTAAAAAAAGCTACCTAAAGTGATCGAGAAGTTCTAATCGTAATTGTTCGACTTGGCGATATCGCAAAAACTTTTTAATATGAGCAATTTAATAGTGACATTATTAATTTTACTTATCTTTCATATACATATAAATTACAACACGTTGGTAAAGCTCAACACTATAATGTCTTTCCAAAATCAGTACATAATTACACAGCGAGTTACGCTACAGCGTAACTCGCTTCGAGATACATCTCGAAGCGGCGCGAGGCGACTGACTAGCTCCGCACCTACAGACACGCTTCATAGCTAACAAATGTTAAACCAGCATATTTGTCTGTGGGTACGTCGCTACATGCTCTTTGTTTCCCACATTATTTTTACATCAGGTTATATAGTAGTGAAACGCTATCCTTTATATTATAAAAATAACATTAACCCACAATTAGCTGCTATCATTTAAAAAATTGATCAATTACACTCGCTAAGCTTTTGATTTTTTTTTTTAATTTTTAGCGAAACTATTTTGCAAAGGTCATCAAACATTGCAAACGTTAAATCTGAGGAACTAAAACGATATAAACATGTGTGCAATCGAAAATGAATAAAAAGAAAATAAGGACTTTACTGCGTTCATTTTATGGACCATCTGTTGGGTCTCCATGGAAGTATTTTTATTAAAGGACTGGCGAGAACTAACCACTCACATCATATAATCCTCAACTACATCAGCAGCTTGTATCGTCAAATGCAAAGCACGATTATAAAGAGTAAACATATAATGTATGTGAACGTACCGGCTATTGTTCGCGTGTATTTACTGCGGATATGCTCCGACCAGGTTTCAACCTAATACGTAGGTTATCGTCTAGGAGCGGCTAGGATGGCGGCAACGCACGTCGTATTGCCCGCGCTTCCCGGCGCAACTAAAATGAATACACGCGAACAAAAGCCGGTACGTTCACATTAAAATGAATAATTTTCGCGAAAACTTTCAAACTAATATATATAGTATGTTTTAATGTTATTATTTTTTTACGCTTACTAGCAATGTGGGTTGCACATTACTAGTAGTCTTGTTAACCCCTCCAACTAAGCTAAATAATGCTTGAGTCTGGAGTGAGTTCTCGTCAATAGTGCAATGGGTGGGGATCGAACTGTAGAACGATCATTAGGCAAACGCCTTAGCTATTGGAAATTGATATAATACTAGAAGCTTCGAAATATTTTTGTCAATTTCAAACATTCGCAACTCTATTTCAAAGTTAGGAGTATTGCCTGAGGGAAGTTAGGAGCATCGCTTTGTTGACTCGATTTTGGAGTAGCCTGGATGAAAACTAGGACGGCAGGTAACAGGTCAATGGAGAGGTCAGAGATGTGACCTGTTTCACTTTATTTTTTTATTTATGTATGAACGTAATGTTTATTTAATACTTAGTTGAAATTAAAAATCATTGCCGGGTTCGAACCCACTATTATTGTTTGTTTAATTAAAACAATATAAATAGCTACCAATCATATTATTTTCATTTATTAATATGATAAAAGAGTATATACTCGTATCTACAGGGTGGGGAAAAAGTTATCATCCGATGTTCTTTTGCTGTAATTTATTGTAATGAAAAAACTTTGGTTCTGCTTGTAAAATTTGTTTACTTAATCCATTAGAATGTATTCCATTAAGTTAAGAAAATGATATCGGTCAAGTCCAACTTCACGCCGTGCAATAATCTTACCTTAAGCTTAAGTAAAGTGCGGGTTTATATGACACTGACAGGTATAAAATAATATACGTCTATTATTGCACGGCGTAGCACCCTCGTTGCGCTCGTATGCTAACTTCACGCCGTGCAATAATAGACTAATTAAGTCACACGTATCGTAATATACTATTTTATAATGATCAGTATATTATGAATGTTATTTACATAAGTAGAGCAGTGCCATCTGCAAAGTTTGCACGCCCATTAAGAGCAAACGCGGGTGCACTTTTCCATACAAATGTATGCCTCCCTGGAAAATGCTTCTAGAGCAAATTTTGTTTCTACAAAATATCAAGGTGTGCTGTAGTTACGCCCCGCCCCTATAATTTGCTTTTTTTGACCAACCAATTGCAAATAAAAATATAATCCTTCAAAAATCTTAAAGAGGAGTATAAAATGCTTATATTTCTTTTTGCAATTGCTTGGTCAAAAAAGTAAATTATAAAGCTAAAGCACTTTGACCTTGATACTTTGTAGAAACAAATGTTGCTCTAGAAGCATTTTCTAGGGAGGAAACGGGGGAATACATTTGTATGAAAAAGTGTACCCCGCGTTCTCTCTTGAATTTTTTTTTAATCTCTAAATTATTTTTGTCATAACCTTTTGATTGATGCATGCTATAAAATAAAATATCTGTATAAAGATACTTATAATTTTATTATACGCATTTTTAAATTATTGCTAGATATTATTTATAAGTTAATTGTAATTAAAAAATTCAATATTTGTCATATTTAGTTTTACTTACATCCAAGCCTCCTTTTATTTTTTTTCTTTTTGGGTCATTACAATCTCCGTGTGACTTATCTGATTTATTATTTAATGCGCCTAAGTAAATATTAAATTTAGATTCCCTCTACTTTTAACTGTTTCTGTATGTATTTAGTATTTGACAGGGTTGCGTATCCTTTGTGATAAGGGTTCGTTTTATTTGTTTGACGCAACGTAAGCCACATTGAATATCGAATATTGAAGCGATATTTAGCACTATTCTCCGGCCTATAAATAAAAGGTATGTATATCTTTGGTTTAATGAAATTTTGTACGACATGCCTGTGACGTTTTGCTACTTTATAACCGTCTTCAAAAAAGGAGGAGGTTCTATGTTCCATTATATTTTTTTTTCAATTACGAAAGACGTCTAGACCGATTTTGAAAATTTTTCTTTTGTTTCAAAGGGAGTAACTTCCCAGGTTGTCCCATTTAAATTTCATTGAGATCTGACGAGCAGCTCCAGATATATATAGATAAACACCTCAATCTTGGTACTGCAAATGATAGTACGGCGTTTGAAGTCGTTTCTTCTAGTTTTTTAAAATTATTTACTATGGGGCCTGCGACGTACGGACGTAAAAGGTTATGATGCGTTACAAGGGCGAAAGGGAGTTTTTGAACTACGCGTTACGTTACATTGTTATTTTAACCATTCAGAACGCTTCTTTAAACGCCTACCTTACGCCACATAATTGTGACTTTTAGCACAGTTTTACAATCATATTTAGGTACAAATAGTCACTTGGTGGTTACGAAACGTATTAACTAGGAGGGAGGGGGGTACAGAAAAAAGTTTTCTCGCGTTACATGCACAGTTACGGACGGGCACAGGGGGTCAAAAATCTCTAAAAATTGGGATACGTAAGTACTTTTTAGATTACAATATGTGCTTGTGTTTGTATTGTTAATAACATTTCTGAGATTGATTTCTCGACTTTGCTCGGAAGTTTTGATGAGTTGTAAGCTTTGACTGTAGCTCAGGGGTACATTTCGAAGAATTTTTGAAGAAACATACCTAAACCTGTTTAAGCCTCGCGGTGGAAGATTTAAAAAACTAACTTTTGAGGGCCCGGTGGTGTCGTGGGAGAATGGTTGGCTTTGACGCCAGAGGTACCGGGTTCAATCCCTGCCATGCACCAATGGATGTTTCTGCCGAAAAATGTATGTGTGCTTTTAACAGTGGCCCTCCGGTGAAGAAAAAACATCGTTAAAAAACCCCCAACCCCCGTATGGTGGTAGGACACTACGAGTATCTAGTGACCGCCTGGCTACCAAGCTAGAAAATCTGTCGCCAAACATCTAATGTGTTCCAGCAGCTCTCCTTGAGAGCCAGTTCCCATTCTAAGCCTAGCGTGCTACCATTCTTGACCGCATCATCACGTACCAACAGATGAGATAGTGGTCAAATGCTAGCCTATACGATATAAAAATAAACCAACAATATACAAGGTGATTCATTACCGATGGATAAAACGATAAAACAACGCATATTATTTAACAGGTTATTTAAATTGAAAAAAAATAAATAATTGAATAATCAATTTGCTTAGTTTGAAGTTTATAATTTTTTATTATAACAATTATTGGATTATATTACTCTTATTTTCACGTAAAAAAGACAAAAAGTTCATTAAATAGAACATATCTACCATAGATTGCACATTCAGATCATGTTTGTATTAATTCTATGGAAATTTAACTCATTAAATCGGAATGTCGATATAGTTGGAATTCGACTATACCCCCTATACCGTGTATGTATACTACCCACCATATTATTATCAACTAATTTATTTTCAATCAATATGTCGCTTCGTTGTCTTAATACCGACATATTGCGTTTGTTGATCTTATTGTTGGTACGCCTCATAGTAATATCATAGAATAACTAACAGAATTAAAGCTGATGAAAATGTTAAAACAGGACCTTGAAATATTGGAAAATGTCAATATAGCGATTTCACGTGAAATTCGCGTGACTGCGTGAGCTCGATTAAATTTTGTTAATTTAGTTTGAAAGTCCAACACAAAACCTCTATGTGAACAAAGACTAACGGAACAAAGCTGAAATTTCGATCGTTTAATAAATTATTTAAAAAAAAAAACCGACTTCGTAACCACAAACAGGTACTCAAAAGCGAAAAATAAATTACTTAATGTAATTACTATAAAGGAACTATACTACTATAGATAAGCTACTTATCTATTTGAAGTCGGTGCCAGCCAAGTCTATTGGATAGTAGATAGATACTACGTATGTAGTAGTAGTAAGTAGGTACATGTAGGTTAGTAAGTAGGTAGATACATGTAGGTATTATCTATCTACTACCTATTAGACGTGGCTGGCACCGACTTCAAATAGATAAGTGGGTAGCGCTTATAATAATTACATTAAGTAATTTTTCGCTTTTGAATGCCTGTTTGTGGTTATGAAGTCGGTTTTATTTTTTTGATAAATAATTTATTTCCTTTTTTGTGCAAAACAAGTTTTAATTAAATTACATGCATCTATAAAATTTCGTGTTTGGGCCGTTATACACTGACGGATATATACTTTGTGAACATTTCAAGTATGTACCTATTACGGTTAAGAAGATACAGATCTGTCAAATGCGCACATATAGACACACGGACGGACGGACGGACGGACGGACGGACGAACGGACAACCAAGTCTCAGAAAGTGTTCATTTGGTACCCTTTGGGTTCGGAACCCTAAAAAATAGACTTTAAATGCCACGCTAGTGAAAATGGAAGCTGCTAGGTGGAACGATGATAAACGCAAGTCGGCTGGCAGCGGTTGGAAACAGAGAGCTGAAGATCGAGCTCAGTGGCGTGCCATAGGTGAGGCTTAAGTCCAGCAGTGGACGGAGATAGGCTGATGATGATAATGATAGTGAAAATATTCACTAGCCATAATGATGTCATCAAGATATCAAAGGACAATGTCCAAAATGGCCCTGTGCAATAAAAGCATCTGACACATCGTAGAAAAAGAAAAAGGGGACCCTCACCTACCCCTCCACCCCTCTATTCCCCCTTTTTCGTGCCAAAAGATTCTAAATTTCAACCCTCGGCGAGCTTATCCCGCTAGTATGTTAATAATGGTAAAACTGGGAACAGTTTCACGAATAAATAAATAAATAAATAAATAAATATCTTTATTGGGTTAAACAAAAGTGTAGGTACATTTCAAAATATCTAGTGTATAAAAGTATCTATTTAACAATGGATAGTAAGTACCCTTGTAGAGCTCTGTACCCAGCACTAGGACTATAAAGCCTGTATTGCGGGTTACAGTGACCCTCTCCGGTAAATGCCATTCCTTTATGCATAATCCAATATGCGAATAAAATATATTGCTTTTTGTACCAAGATATATTGAGTCCAATCTTCCATTATTCAATAATCTTATATTATATTCATTATGAAGGTGCTCATGAAAGTGAAAGAAGTGAAAGAGATATGTTAGGATAGTAGAATATGGAAAGAATTAGTAGTCTGCCAACCCCAACGGAAAAAAGGCTTGATTGTATGTATATAGGTATGTATATTCATTATATATCTTCCAATGTATGCTTTAGGTTCATCATCATCAGCCGGGGTCAGTCCACTGCTGGACGTAGACCTCTTCCAAGATGCGCCACTGAACCCGATCTTCGGCTCTTCTTTTCCAGTCACTGCCCACCGCTTTGCGTATGTCGTCGCTCCACCTAGTCACAGGACTTCTTAGGTTCATTTCTGCTAAATTAAGGTTCATGATTTTGTTTTCTAGTATATACTATTCAGGTGTTAGGAGCATATTATATCGATCTTTCGCCTGACTTGCTACCATAAAATAGCTTATCTTTATAAGGACAAAATCTGTCACCATAACTGAGCTGTGCAGGATTCGGGGGAATAGGAAATAAGGTTGTAATTCAAACACCGGTTGGCAGTAAAGTGATCATTTTGTTTCTTGGCTGTATGGTTAGCATGTTCTACCCACATAATACAAGAATGAATTGCCATGACTAGACTAGGTGATCTAATACATTACAATATCTAATACTATAAGAATCTTTGTCCTGACATACTGACTGACTGACTGACTGACTGACTAACTGACTGACTGACAGACAACGCACAGCCTAAACCGCTGGTCGTAGAGACTTGAACTTTTGGAGGGTATATTTGTCTTAGTACGTAAGGGAGTATTAAGAAAGGATTTTCCAAAATTCACCCTTAAAGGAATGAAATGGGGGTTCAAAGTTTGTATGGAGAAACAAGATTAGATAGTATTTTCTATTCGAAACCTCACACAAGTGCTTCAGTATAAAAAATAAGCAAATACGTGTTTCAGGCTTTTTTTAAATTCCACCCCTAAAAGGGTGAAATGGGGTAACAAAGTGTGAAAAATCAATATTGTTTCAGATTGCGCTGAAATTTAGCATGCGAATAGTTATTACGACGTTAGTTCCCTCTGAGAAAGGATTTTCCAAAATTCACTTTTCAAAGGGATGAATTGGGGTTTTAAAGTTTGAATAGTCATTTTATTCGACATTTCACATAAGTAGTACTTCTGTATATAAATAAGTAAATACGAGTTTTTAGACTTTTTCAAAATGCCACCCTAAGAGGATAAACTGGGGTAACAAACTATTAAAATCAATATTTTGTCGGATTGCGCTAAAATTTAGAATGCAGATATTTATTGTGACGTAATATTCGCTCAGAAAGGATTTTCAAAAAGTTCCTCTCGGATACGGAACGGGGATTCAAAGTTTGTATGGCGAAACAAGATGAGAGTCTGTTTTATTCGAAACTTTACACATAAGTACTTTTGTAAATAAATAAGTAAGTACGTGTTGTAGGATTTTTCGCAATGGGGTAGGTAACAAAGTATGAAAATTTGGGTGTTTCGGGTTTTATAAATATGACTTCCGACTTGCCTTAGTCACTTGATAACATAAAAACGGGTGAACCGATTTAGCTAATTCATATTTGATGTATTTAATGACAGAAACGTTTTCACAAAAGAAAATTTTTAAGTAAATAAAAGGAGTTTTTAACGCGGGCGAAGCCGCGGGGCACTTATAGTTATTAATAATAACGTTACATACAGCCCTCGAGAATCAGAGTATTTTAGGCCTATCGTTGTCGACCACACCATCGGTTACCACTAGCCGAGATAGTAATCAAACGCTAGACTATAAGATGTTTAAATAAAATTATAGACCTGTGCCATCTGGTCTGATATTTATGAGTCCCGCTTTCTACCTACACGCCCGACGACCATCTTAGTTCGGAAAATGGGATAAACTGAAAATCAGCCCTGCGTGAACCCTGTTTGCGCAGTATAGTCAGTTTTACAATAATAGTAAAACTGTGTAAAGTGCTGAGTTCATTTTTAGGGTTCCGTACCCAAAGGGTAAAACGGGACCCTATTACTAAGACTCCGCTGTCCGTCTGTCTGTCTGTCTTTCTGTTTGTCTGTCTGTCTGTCTGTCTGTCTGTCTGTCTGTCTGTCCGTCTGTCACCAGGCTATAGCTCATTAACCGTGATAGTTGGACTGTTGAAATTTTCACAGATGGTGTATTTCTGTTGCCGCTAGAACAACAAATACTAAAAACAAAATAAAGTTAAAAATTAAAGGGGGTCCCCATACAAAAAACGTGTTTTTAAACGCCATCTATCTAATTAGTTTCGGCAAAATGACATAAATGGCGCTAGTAAACGAGCCGCGTATTTCTAGATCGCGACCACACCACATATTCTTGGTAAAATCAATAAATCAAATATATGAGGTTGAAACTCTGTTATGTTTCGTATTGTACGGAACCCTCCCTAAGTGTGCGATAAGAGACGCGATGCTGAATCGCACTTGGCCAGTTTTATTTTATTATATTAAAGATGTAATATTTAAGTAATTAAATGTATTTATTTTCTGTAATCGACAATACGTGTGTTTGTATTTGTATTTGTCTGTCAATGGGCTACAATCAATATTTCCATCATTCACTTTTAACCACGTGGTTACGAATGACAATGGATTCAACTGCCTCTGTGGACGATCATTTGGTCCATTAATGACGTGAAAATTGACATTTGCGAATGAACGTCTCCGGGGCACAAGATCTCTTAGTAGCTAATGAAACAATATAACAACTTAGCCCTCTATTCATTATTCTGTGGCCCTGGTGAGCAAAGATAACCAAATCATTTCTTATTCAGAATGTCCATACCAGGCCGACCCTTTATAAACTTTACAGGGGCCTTATTCAGTATGACCATTTTAAAGTCTTACCGCGCCGTGTTACGTTATCTCCGCGTTATGGTATTCTCTATGCCAGTTAAAATGCGGTAGGGTAAGGTTATGAGCGCGTTTTAAGCTGTCAAAATTTCGTGACATATGAGGACGTCTAACGCGCGCGTTTTGTATAATTTATCTATCGTGTAGCATACAAAATACAATTTTTCAATAACGTACCGTGACGCCTTAAGGAACGCGTTATCTCATTGGCCATACTGAATAAGGCCCCTGATCAAATAAATTAAAATAAATTAGTTAATAGAGCTCAAGATACCCAGAACGTAATTTAACACCAAGAATAATTTATTTATTTATAACAAGTGACTGCGAATAATGATATCTTCTAATATTTCTGCTTGCTTTTTTACCTGACTGCGCCAGAAGGAGGGTTATGATAAAAGTCGGGTTTTGTTTTTAGAAATTACATCTTGTTTAGACCTTTACACACTATTACTGTAGTACTACTATATTTCAATTTTTTTTTAAATAATTGAAACTCTTTTAATTACAATTGGTATAAATCTATGATTTTTCCCACAAATTTCAGAACATTGACCATAATAAGTTCTTGGACGATTAAAATGGCCCCCAGTTCCCGGTCGCCCCGCTATTCCTAGCCAAGGCGGTAGCTATGCTTATGTAGGGGCAGATGATCCTAAGAAACCCCGGGCTACGAACGTCCGCCAAACACGCTACTGCTCAATGTATACACATGGCATTATACTAGCTATATGACAGAGCTGAGAAACTTAAGGTGACCAATTCTAGGTTTATGCGAAGTCCTAGGAGAGGGGGATGACACCGTGACCCTGGAATTGGGTCATTTTATGCATTTCAGTGCGAGAGACCAACCATCCCAGAGCGGCATAGGGTTCTTGGCCCACAAGGTCCTCTCTGACAACTTCTTATACCAGGTTCAGACCAGGCGATTCTAGTCGTTCAACTTCCTAGGGATGTACGATACAAGTTACAAAAAGTACCCGATCGATATTTTTTTATCGATTAAATCGCGCTTGATTAGAAAATCAAATAGTTTCATTCGAAACCATATATCGCTGTATAATGCCAGCCTTAATGTTCTTCCAAAACAAATAATTGAGTAACGAAACGAGTACATATAACCGGTACTTACTAAGTATCGATTCTAAAGTATCGATACTAAAAGTACTTGGAATCGAAAGACAAGTACATCCCTAGCCAGTTGAACGACTAGAATCGCCTGGTGTGAACTGGGTATTAGAAATCTCCATTGTATCGACAAGGGTTGCAATCTTGCAACTTATCGAGAGGTAAATCACTTGTATAATTATTTGATACCGTCATCATACCTATAAATATAAGCAATTTGCCGAAATTACATGAAAGTTGTCGCCTCCCGTAGTATGATTGACAATTTAAAAAATAGTACAGGTTAAATTGCCGCGGTAGCGGTTTCGTGGCACGGTAAGCAAATATAGCACTGTATAGCACTGTTTTTACCACAGAAATAGGAATACCTTATTATTCCTATTTCTATGGTTTTTACTGACTTAGACGACATTACACAGACGACGTCACTAGCTTCAACTATTTCAAGTTAAGCGGGTACGCGGGGTGCACTTTTCCATACAAATATATTCTCCCGTTTCCTCCCTGGAAAATGCTTCTAGAACAAAATTTGTTTCTACACAAAATCAAGGTCTGCTGTAGCTACGCCGCTGTAATTTGCTTTGTTTGACCAAACAATTGCTAAAAGAAATATAAACATTCTAATCTCCTCTTTAAGATTTTTGAATGGTGATATTTCTATTTGCAATTGGTTGGTCAAAAAATGAAAATGATAAGAGGCGTAGTTACAGCAGACCTTGATTTTTTGTAGAAGTATTTTTTTCTCTAGAAGCATTTTCCAGGGAGGAAACGGGGGAATACATATGTATGGAAAAGTGCACCCCGCGTTTCCTCTTCAATATTCTTTATTTCCTCTAAGTTCGCTTCCAGGATATTAATTCACACCCAGGCAAATGATTTAATATCAGACCGAAAGAGTGAGTACATTTACAATTCTAATAGTAATAAATAATTTAAAACCGTATGCTTGGTTGTCAGGATAAAAAAATATCAATTAAATAATATTCACTCGGGTCAAACTCTATCATTGCGACTGTATGACTGTATATCATTGGTAAGAAATACCAAGTTACACAAAGTAAGTTCTGTAAGTACGTAAAAAGAAATCCCGAACTATTTTCCTTTGAAAATCTGATTGACAAATCCAAAATTGAAATTCCTTATATTACTTAGAACTGTCAACTTAGATAACGATATTAAGAACCTTATTACTATGCTAATGTATGTTACTGAAGTTTGATAGAAGTATTTTATGCTTTTATTTTCAACCGACTTTAAACCGATTCGAATGGTTCTTTTTTTAACCGACTTCAAAAAAAAGAGGAGGTTTCTCAATTCGAACGTATATATTTTTTTTTTTTTTTTTTTTTTTTTTTTTATGTTTGTTCGCGGATAACTTCGTCGTTTATGAACCGATTTCGATTATTCTTTTTTTGTTCGAAAGGAGATATCCCAAGTGTGGTACCATGGTAATTTTATTGAGGTATGATAAGTATCTCCAGATATATTGAGATAAACATCTCAAAATTGGTACTGAAAATGAATAGCGCGGCATTGAAGTCGGTTGTTTTTTAGTTTTTAAACGATATTATTAATTGCTAGGGTACGTTTTCGAGGTGGTCCCATTGTAATTTTATCGAGATCTGATAAGTATCTCCAGAGATATAGAGATAAACACCATAAACTTGTCACAGAAATTTTTATCAAATTTAAATTATTAAATTAAATAATACATATATTAAAATTATTAATTAAATACATTTTTAAATATTTATTAAATTATTATTTATAATTATCATAATTATTATTTATTTTTTTATTTATTACTGCTTTATTCGATTTTATCAACATCTGATGATACAATTTAGATATGGCGATAAAAATCTCAAACATGCTACTACTAAATTCGAGATTTTGGTGGGTGGTTTTTAATTTTTTTTTAACTAACTTAGTTATTAATTACTAACATCAATTAAAAAGAAAACAATGACAATTCAGGAAAAACCTCTGAATAATTTACCTTTTCAACCTAGCACAAATTATAGTGCAAATATCATGTTATGGTATTATTTGCTAATCAGTCAAGAAAAGCACTATAGTGTTCTCATTGAAACGTTTATCAGTGTAAAAAACAAAGTGTCCAGTAAAGTTACAGGGCGTATGAGATATAAGATGAAGAGAATAAAGTCAAATAAATGATATTAAGTATATTTTTTTGAGATTTTATAATGTACCCTACCTATATAAAAAAGAATAATTTAAATCGGTAAACAAATGGCGGAGTAATAACGTAACAAACACACACAAAATCAACATACAGTCGAGGAGAACCTCCTCCTTTTTGGAAGTCGATTGTATAGAGACGATATTATTGTAAATCGAAAATAGTAAATTTTGTTTTATATTTCTTGGTCTAAAACAAGTCTATAGCAAACATTTAAAATATTAAGATGTATCTATATAGGATTTGAATCTACCAATGCTATTATAACGTGTCAAAATAATCCGTTTCGTATGCATCCAGACAAAATACAAAGCTCCGATCCGATTGTTGCGCATTTGAAATAACATTAATGAATTTCCATTCATAACGCGGCGCCTATGCGCTATGTGGCTAGGTTCGTATAGATGAATCGTAGACAGTTTGTGCTACGACGCCGCGTAGATATCACGCTACGAGCGCTACAAGTCCCTGCTACGACTTTTGCGTAAATCGTTTGTTTTGTCAAGTACTAAAACGTAATATATAAATTAATATATAATAATACGAATTGAATCGTTTCAAAATCTTAATTTTTCGAGGAATAGTAAGTTTGTGCAAGTGTTTTTTAAATATAAGGTGAAAAATTACTGTTTTTGTACTATTAAAATTTTACTATACCTTTATACATAAATGACTTTAATATGTGTTAAAAATAAAAAACATATATTATTATAACATATAAAATTAAATATCTGTAAAGTTTTATAAATGTGTTTTATAATGTGTGTAATAAATTAGTCAATTTTAATGTGTTGTTGTTGATATACATGCATTAATACAATATTTAAATTAACTTCATAAAAAAATACAACGTAATGTGCTAAAATATACATAATAAATAAGAAAAAAATAATCATTATTAACTTCAATCAGACATTTCTTTAAAACTTTGTATATTTACATTATAAACAATGAAACATAACATTTATTAACTGAAAAGTAAAAATGATTAATTAAAAATGTATAGTAAAAACTATAAAAATTGTTTCTACATATAAGTAACATACAACAATATGGTGTTCATAAAAACGAACGACATTGCCCTCCATTTTATATTTTGCCATCAGAATAAAGTATTCCCGAAGCTGACTCGATTAAGCAATGAAATCAACCCCTTTAATTGAAGATCACAGATATAAATCAACAAGATGGTGATTACAAGTGTCAGTGATGATCAATTGGAAGTTCTATCTTCGGATATAGACGAACAGTTCTGGGATTATTTCGACTTGGCAACTCCAACGGTTAATGTCTCATGTTGCCCTGAGACGGTGCCTAGAGACCAGACCTTAGTGTTAGTGACGTATGGGTTTCTGCTGCTAATTGGAGGATTCGGAAACATCGCTGTACTTGCCGCGTTAACGAAGAGAAGAAAGAGATCCAGAGTGGACCTCTTAATGAGGCATCTAGCCATTGCCGATGTCTGTGTCACGTGTGGAGTCATACCTTTAGAGGTAAGTCTTAATTAACTCATAAAATCCATGTAAGTTTAAGCTTTAATTTCGTTATGTATAATTTACCGATTATCAATGGTGCCAATAACATAATTATCACATTTTTTACGGTTGTCAACCCGGACACAGTAAAGGTACGGCCACACTGCGGCGTCCTGCGATCTGCGGGCGCAATCTAAGTACTTTTCAATTGTTTTCTGATCGCGTTTGGTTTGTTCAGTACGTATTTTTCCTTCTTTACTCATGTGTTTGTACCGACTGGTTCTACTGCGCTATCTGACCGCCGCCACAATTTTTTACTAAAATAAAATTTTGCAATTTTTAATAAAATTTGTTATATAGCTGAAACATACTAAAACCTCAAACATAATGAAATACATTTACGAGAGCGGTCGACCCCTGGATGTTGTTACACGAGTATAAAAGGGCTCACCTCGCTCGAGAATTGCAACAACACCTCAATCAAGCCACGAATAAATCTTCTAATGGCAGGTTCACCGGCTTATTTGCTACGATTGTTGACGTTTTTAGGGTTCCGTACCTCATAAGGAAAAAAGGAACCCTAAAAGGATCACTTTGTTGTCTGTCTGTCCGTCTGTCCGTCTGTCCGTCTGTCCGTTCATAATTCATTCGTTTATTGCGTTCTCTAAACGTTTATAAAATACCTTATAAATAAATACAGTACATTAGAGACTGTCGGGCACAACAATATTAGAGAAGAGGAAGGCACATTTTTTAAATCTAATTTAGTACATATTTGAATTTTATTTTCTGCATTACATAAAATTATTATATTGTAATTAATACGTCAATTTGAATATTATATTATAAGTGAATTTGAATTTATATTTTAGTAATTTTATTATAAACATATTTACTATGATTTAATTAAGTTTGATATATATTGTTAATGATTTAATATTATTATTATGAATTAATTAAGTTATTGAAGTCTATTGAAATATAAGCAATTTTAAAATGTCAATTATTTCATTAGTATATTTTTATCGTTGAGATATTCTTCGATTGAGTAATAGCTTTTGTCAATTAATATTTGTTTAATTTGTTTTAAAAAAGACTTTTCATTAAGTTCACTGGCGAAGTGTTCGGGCAGTTTATTATATATTTTTATAGACATCACGAAGAGACTTGTGGCGTGCATCTGGAGGTGGGTGCGTCTGTCCGTCTGTTCGTCTGTCCGTCTATCCGTCTGTCCGTCATCCGTAAACAATTAGTTATATTTTTTTTTTTTTTTTTTTTTTTTTTTTTTTTTTTTTTTTTTTTTTAAAAGATTACTCGCAATGTGGGTTGCACATTACTAGTATTCTTGTTAACCCCTCCAACTAAGCTAAATATGCTTGTGTCTAGAGTGGGTTCACGTCAATAGTGCAATATTGAAGTTGCTAAGCAAAAAATTTGCATGACATTCACAGTTAGCTACAATTAACTGTCAGGAGTAAAAGGTAAGGTCAGACATGTTGTTTGGTTTTTATGTTTTATTCTATTACACAATTAAGCACTCGAACGTGAAGATGCAGTCTATGATAGTACGGAGCTTGTCTGAAACTGGGAGACGGTGGTAAGACGAAGCGATAACCGATACCCGAATCACCCTATATCTGTCTAGCTGGACTACCTACCAAATTTTTCAACTTATATTTCAAGAAACAGAAACTTTTTTATGTCTGATACATATGCTAGCGTTTGACCACTCTTTTGCCTGGTATTAAGCGATGATGTGGTCGAGGTTCGTAAACATACTCGGCCTAGAGTTATGACTCTTAAAGGCTGCGCTGCCGGAACATCGTAAAGTGTTGATTGTGTTAAGCTTCTTGATGATCCCACAAAACCCCTAGGTAGGAGTAATTAATACAACTTTTTAGCGAGAACACTCTCACGTTTATTTAAATACACAAGTTAGCTCAATTAGTATCGCGTGCGAATCTCGTCACCGCGATCTAGAGATTAAAGGTCACAGCAAAGCGCCATCTATTGACAAAGTGGCGTACTTTTATATTAAGAGTGTTAAGCCATTAACAGCTACTTTCTGGTAGAAAGTCAGGCGGAATATTGAAATAACAACCCTACTACCTGTGGGAATATAATTAAATTGTAACATATAATTAATCAAAATAATTAAATGTTTAGTCGTAAGTTGAAACCACAGAACAAAGAAAGCGAAATTACTTTACATTTTAATATGTAAACATAAAGCTCATGCTTGGATAAGTTAATTGAAACACGACACTAATTTGAGAAAATATTAGAACTTTTGAATTAAATAAATCAGCAAATTAGAGAAGTTGACACCAGTAGATATGAAGCATAAATGACTATTGTACTACGCTTATCTTCGAGCATTTAGCTTGAAGACGCTTATTTATAAAATTTAGTTGTCATTAAAGACTGGTGTTGTCATTATTTTTACATGTATTAAGGGAATATTAATAATACCCAAAATATTTCTTACTTTTTCACTGTAAGAAGTATTTGTTCGTGTTAAATACAAACAAACACTTGTCCACTATTTCACCTGAACCAGTGACAATGCAGTCTTTAGTGTTATTCACAGAAATATTAAACTAAACTAATATTACTGTGGTGTAATCTTACTTGTCTAGAAGCAGAACAGCCCCTACCTAGACCAAGTCCAGTTTCTGTTTCCATTCAAGCTATCGCAAGTTCAAAATGTATGCGAGTGTATTTTTTTTTTTTTATATATATATAGAACTGGGCAGCACTTGACTACTATCTCACCTGATGTTAAGTGATGCTGCGGTCGATGATGGAGCGCGCTTACCCAAAAGATACCTATTCACTCGCGATTTGAAAACCCCCATATTGTATTTAGGCGGAAACACAGACTCAGGCAGAGCATTCCATTCCCTGGCGGTTCGCATGATGAACGAAGATGCAAATCGCTTCGTTCGGGTAGATGGTATATCCACCATAAATCGGTGGCGCCTTTTAGTGTCTCTGGATCCGTTAATAAAATGGGGAAGGTGGAATCAAATTATGCAGTTCCATAGCACACTCTCCAAAATGTAACCGATAGAAAACCGACAAACAAGCGACTTTGAGGCGATGCGCGAGACTCTGAAGTCTCTTGCCTACAAGTAGATCATCACCAATGAGCTTCTTGGCTCTCCTCTCAATGGTTTCCAGTGTCTCCAGCTGGTATTTGGCAGAACCATCCCAAAGGTGAGAACAGTACTCCATGCACGATCGGACTTGTGCTTGGTAAAGATTGAGCAACTGTCCCGGTGTGAAGTATTGTCTCACCTTTGCCAAAATGCTAAAAAGCTTGTTTTTTGAGGCTTGCTGAGCTCTAGACTCAATATAAGAGCCGAAATTGAAAGTCGGTGTTAATGAGATGCCAAGGAGCTGGAGATGGTTAATTATCGGGACGGATACATCTCGGAAAGTAGGAGCCATAAGAAATTGGCTCCGTTTGGCGGAGAAAAGACACGCCTGGGTTTTTGCAGCATTGAAATTGACTAGATTGGCATCGCCCCAATCGGAGACTGCCTTTAAAGAAAAGTTCAAGCGCTGGACCATCGCTTCCCTATGGGACTGGATTTGTAATGCACTGGTTCGTGCGTTGGACGTTTAACTCTCTACAACGGTGCTGTCATCTGCGTACCCAAAAGTACCGGGTTTAAGCAGGTCATTAATATGCAGCAGAAAAAGCGTTGCAGAGAGTACTGATCCTTGAGGGACTCCGGCATTTATGGCCGGAATCGGTCGGAAGAACAGCCATCGATGACCACTCGAATCGGCCGATCCCTCAAGAAATCTGATATCCATACACACAAACCAGTGGGAAGGCCGTATGAAGGAAGCTTGCTAATAAGGCTATCGTGCCGGACCCTGTTGAAAGCCTTCGATATGTCAAGAGAGACGGTAGGCGCCTCTCCGTGGTTCTCGATGGCCTCGTTCCAGATGTGAGTGGCATACGCTAGAAGATCCCCAGTAGACCGGTTTCGGCGGAATCTGTATTGTCGGTCACTGAGGAGATCGTTCACTTCTAGGTATGCCAGGAGCCTGTGGTTCGGTACTCGTTCCATAGTCTTACAGAGTATGGATGTGACTGAGATAGGTCTGTAATTGGCAGGGTCTGCACGACTACCCTTTTTGGGCACGGGCTGCACGTTAGCTTGCTTCCAGGACTTAGGCACTTGACCAGTCGTCATGGATAAGCGAAAGAGGCGTGTCAAAATAGGAGCCAACTCAGGTGCACACGTCCTCAAGACTACAGTTGGTATACCGTCTGGACTACTAGCTTTGTTCACGTCTAGATCGCGCAACGCTTTACGTACTTCAGTCTGTCGAATGCGAATTTCGGACATAAACGTCCCGCAAATTGGCAACCGCCTAGGTACAGCATTGCCAGCATCTAAACGTGAAGATTCTGCAAACTGAGTAGCAAATAAATTTGCTTTCTCTTCAGCAGTGTGCGCTAGAGACTCGTCGGGTTTTAGTAGTGGAGGCAGTGAAGGACGGCAGAAGTTCTCTTCGATCGACTTCGCCAGTGACCAGACTCTTTACTACCCGAGGGGTAAGAAGCAAGATTGCTCCCTGTTCGGCGTATGTGATCAAAGCGAGCCTTCTTGAGAGCCTTTTTGCAGGACTTGGCTGCTAAGTTAAATGCCTTCTTCTTTTCGCGTACATCTCTAGACTTGCGGGTTCGATCATCAGCCCAGGCTAAGTAGGCCTCATGTTTTAACGCTTCTGCATCTCCACATTTGGCGTTAAACCATGGACGAGCTTTGCTGGACAGCGGGACGTCAGAAAATGGTATGAGATATTACATACCCTGACGTAACACTTCTGTCACCGCATCCGCGCAAGCTGAGGGATCACTTGAAGAAAAACACACCTGCCTCCAAGAGTAAGATGCGGAAAAACAACGCATCTCATCCCAATCTGCTGACCTGTATCGCTACATCCGCCGAGTGCCTTTTTGGCTGGGATCGGGCGGGGAGTAGACTGAAACAGATTTCACCAGACAGTGGTCGAAGCTACCTAAAGGTGATGAAACCGATACCGAGTAGCGGTCTGGTTCTGTTGTCAGCAGAAGGTCCAAGCAATTGGCTGAGTGGCCATCAACATCAGGTATCCTTGTTGCTCCTTGGACCAGCTGAGTGAGGTCTAGCGTCAAAGCAAGCTTGCGCATCTCTCGACCAGCGTGGTCTGTGTTCTGGTATGGGTATAGCCACTCTTGATGGTGGGCGTTAAAATCCCCCAGAAGCACAAGTTGAGCAGAAGGACACCTCTGTTGGGCCACATCGGCCGCCTCACTGAGGTGGTTTGTAAGCCTGGTTGTCTCCTCATCTCCACTGTGCGAACGGTAGACACTAGCATAAAAAATTTTCTCCATGCCAGTGTCCACCAAAACCCACATGATGGAAAATTTGGGGTCTTCAAGGTCTATCATCGCGGGCATACATACAAACTCCCGCCTTCGTCCTAAAGTTGTGTTCTAGAACGTAGCCTGGGTACGCAAGGTATGACGCGTCTGCTGGACATTTGTACTGCGTCTCCGTGAGGAACAGAATATGCGGTCTTAAGATGATGGTGGACCGAGTTGATATTAGAGTGCAAGCCTCGAATATTTGAGAGGTGCACTTGAAGGGAGAGGACGTGCTTCCGCTGTTGAACCTTTATTCTGTTATGACCTTTCATTTTATGGGGAGTGAAGATAGGTAAGGGAAACGGCAGTGGAAACGAGGCGCATATTACCAACCCGTGATACAAATTAAGCCTTTTTACCTATTGGGAACCAATCCTGGAGACCGCGGGGACGCCCGAGCCCCCCCGGCGGTGTCCATCGGGTCCTCTCGTCCGGTCGCCAACCGGCACGATGGCGCACCTCCGGGATTTTTCGCGAGATGGCGGGGCAGCCTTTCATGAGTGGCTGGCTCACTACTTGGGCCCCTACTATCTGCGGTCGGCCAGCGAAGAACCGTGCCTCGGATCCCGCTGCTCTCCAAGATTGGCTGCCAGGCAAATTGACCTTCAATGTATCACGATCAGCTATAGTAATATACGCAACTGTTTCCGACCCGTTCCCCATGATGGCTTCACCTAACATCATGCCGTAAAGCGACCGCTTGGCAGCATGGCTTTGTCAGGTGGGTGGTAACACGCCGCGGCCTAAGCCTACCACCTGAAAATACTGCTCTTTTAGCTCCACCCAGGGGACACGTGTAGGACATTGAGGGCTAAATCCTACGAACGCGAGCAGTACAGCCCCCCGCGAGCAGTACAGCCCCCCAAATTATTTTTCCGCAAAAAATTTGTCATTCCCATATATTTTAAAGCTGCGTTAGCGTGAATAAAAAAAAAATTGGATTTTGTCTAGGAGTTTTGAGCGGTGAGATAAGGCAAACCACACATTGACACAGCGTATCCATTTTAACCCGTTTTCTAATTTAGCTGAAAACAAATATCATGCTAAATGGGACATATGATGACATAATCGCGCAAAATGACAAAATGACGCATCATACTCTCGTGATTCGAAACGAGGAGGCTCTTGTATCTTGATAAAAAATAACTTACAGTATAAAGTATTAACGAATATCAGTGAATTTGCATGCAAGTTTCATTTCGAATGTTGTGGAATAGAAATAGCAAATATTGCAAATAAAAAAAGCAAATAAACTGAGATGTATTAAAAAATATAAAAGTTACAGCACTAAGCTCAAAAGATGCATTTATAAATCTAGACAATTGCAGAATAAAAAATATATCGACAAAAATAAGAACAAATGTAAGGCAACATGGACAGTAATTAATGAAAACATAGGTGACCAAAATACTAACAAACAGATTGACAAAATAATTATAAATAATGACACATTTACTGATCCTAATATAATAAGTGACATTTTTAATGACTATTTCATACAATTGACAAATAAAAATAATTTTAAATATAATGTTGACAAAATAAATAAAACTTTGACAAGACAAAACACACAAACAATATTTCTAAGGCCCACTGATGATGCAGAAATTTTTCAAATTATAATGCATTTAAATAATACGAAGTCAGCAGGTATCGATAACATAACAACCAATGTGATAAAATCATGTGCAAAATATATATGCACACCACTAAGTTACCTAATAAACATTTCATTTGAAGAAGGGATGTTCCCCGACATTTTAAAAGAATCAATTGTTAGACCATTATTCAAAAAATGAGATACAACAGATACAAACAATTATAGACCTGTAACTGTAACACTATAATACCCATCATGTCAAAAATTTTTGAAAAGGTTATGTTGAAAAGGCTTCAGGAATTCACAAAAATACATGATATACTAAGACAAGAACAATTTGGATTCCGCAAAAATAGTACAACATCATTGGCATGTTGAAAATTAAAAACCTATTGAAAATTATTACTGATGCAATTGACGACAAAGTACCTATAACGGCTATATTCCTTGACATGAGTAAAGCATTTGATTTCGTTGACCGTAAATTACTTTTGTACAAATTAGAAAAATACACACAGCAATGTGTAGAAATAACAAGCATTTACAATAATAGGAAAATTACACATAGGAGTAGGCTTAAAAGCAACAATTTTGGAGTTCCCCAAGGTAGCGTGTTTGGGCCATTTTTGTTTCTGATGTACATCAATGATTTAGCACCACTCATGAAACAATTTTATTTGCTGATGACACAACATTGATAGTAAAATGTAATAATAAGTCCACCTATGCAAACGAAATAAACGACGCAATAGGTAAAATAATTTGTTGGTTAAGTAACAATAATCTACAGATTAACATAGAAAAGACAAAAATGATCCAATTCAGGACCTATAGAAGAAAAGAGCTCAATTTGGTAATAAAATATAAAGACAACATAATTGAAGAAGTGGCCTCTTCAAAATTCCTCGATATTATGCTGGATCAAAACTGCGACTGGAAGGCCCATATAAATTATGTTTCTAATAAACTTGACCGATTTATTCATGCTCTTAGAAGACTGAGAACGACTGTTTCCGCAGAAGCAGCTATAACCGCATATCACGGATTTATTTATTTATATTTATTTATTTATGTATCATCGGTTCTTTCGTATGGTCTCTTATTGTGGGGAAATTCGGTACTGATTGAGAAAGTATTTCTTATACAAAAAAAATGTATTCGTGCGATCTGCGGAGCTTGGTTCATGGATAGTTGCAGGCCACTATTTTAAAAATTAAAGATTTTTCCTCTAGTCTGTATGTATATAAAAGAATTGTGCCTGTTTGTGAGGAAACATGCACAAAACTTTTAAAAAAAGTGTGACGTAGTGACTCGCATTGGGAGAACTACAACATTTAAATTATATTATCCACCGTATAAAGTTGACATTGTCAAAAGAAATTCCTTTAAAATGGGCATAAATGTTTACAACAAATTGCCTATTCATTTGAAAGAGTTACCTTTCTTAATTTTTAAAAGAAATTTAACTAAGTAGTTAGGGGAAAAATGTTTTTACACAATAAATGAATTTATGACATATAAAGAAAATACTTAATTAAGTAAATGATGTATCTTATGTTTTTAATTAATTATCATTCCAATGACATTCTGATTGTTATTATTATTTTATATTATTATTATTTTATTGCAATTTTTTATTCATTTTATGAAAATTTTTGACATCATAATTTTTATTAAATATATAAATACTATTTAATAAATTTTATATTGAATCGCGAATGACATTTAGTATAATTAAAAATATAAGAATAATATAATACTGTAATTAATTTGAGATATAATACGATATTTGCACACCATGAATCATGGTAGAATGTATATTATTAATTCATTTATTTCAGATTCATTCCATAGCTTAATTACACGTTATCATAAATCATCATTATTTCAAATTACTAAAGTTAGATTAAATATTAAACGGTTTAAAATTACACGATAAAAATAAAAATTATATAGGAAAATTCAAATGTCATAATTAAAAATAATATATAAAATAGTTAAATAATCTTAAGCACTAGTTATCCAATTTTAAATTTAATGTTTATTGTAAGCCCATGAGTATCTACATCCATTTATTTTGGATCGGGCAATCCAATCGTGCTACAATCATTTTTAGGATGCTATTACCACTGCCTCGCACACGCTGCCGTAGGGAGGATACTTTTTTGCGAATTATGGCATGATAGCCGTCTGTCCTTGCTTCAGTGAACATTCCCGACGCACTGCAATAGCTTGGCAGTCGCATCAGCATCCTAAAAATATTGTTGTATTGGATACGCAAAGCACTGGCAGTGCGCTTAGTATGATCCACCCACAAGCTACTCGAATAAAAAGATTGACAGTATGCTCTGAAAAGTGATAATTTAACTTCTTTCGAGCAACGAGCAAACCTGCGGCAGATCATATTTCCACGGACAGCCAGTGCCCTGCGTTCTCTTTCAATGTCTGCATCGTCTCGTAAGTCCTCGGTCACGATGTGCCCCAGATAAACAAATTTAGTTACCATCCTTAGAGCCGCACAATTTAGCATAATAGGCGGAACATGCACGGGTTTAATATTACCGCTCTTAAAGATGAGCACTTCGCTCTTTTTGGTGTTGTATTTCAATCCATGCTCCGCTGCATATACTTCACAAATCGTCAGTAGGTTGCGAATCGATCCCACTGACGGTCCCAGTAGCACCATATCATCCGCGTAACTGATATTATTGACGCTTACACCATTTATAAAGCAACCAGTATGTGTACCACTGAGCTCGCAGATAAGATCGTTGACATAGAGATTAAACAGCAAAGGAGAGGTGATACCACCCTGCCGCAAGCCACACTCCATGTCAAATGAGTCAGACAGAGCAACTCCCCACCTCACCTGGTTCCGCTGGCAGCTGTACCAATGTTTTAACATTATGACGATTTCAGCCGGTACGCCAGCCGTCCTCAACTTGTTCCATAGCTTGCTATACAAAACTGTATCGAACGCCTTAGACAAGTCAAGGAAACAAGCGTATACCGGCGTTTTTCTGTCAGTGTAGTACCTGACGGCCTGCTTAAGGCATAGGATCGCACTCTCCGTCGACAGCCCAGCTCTAAAACCGAACTGATTATCATGTAGTTTGACGTGTTGCTGTAAAATGCCATTAAGCAAGCCGTCAAGCACTTTTGACACGATTGTTGCCAGTGAAATCGGCCTGTAATTACTCTTATCTGACGCATTACCGGTTTTACATTTTATGACTGGCACCACTATTGTTTTGGTTAGTTCTTCGGGTACATAACCATGACACAAGCATAAGTTAAAGAACATGGAGAGTACGCGCGGAAGGTGAACGCCTGCATACTTAAGGTGTTCAATGCTGAGACCGTCGTAACCAGGAGATTTTCCCCTTTGCATAGTGTTAATAATTTTGAGAACATCTTTTGCAGTAAATCTAACCGTACGCTCGTGAACGACGTTCTCAGCATCAACCACCGCACATGCAAATGACCCCTCATGGTGTTCCGGCTTAACTCTGAAGTGCTCTTTGAACATATTGGCAATGAGAGTATTTTCACTAACATTATCGACACTCACTGGAAGGCCAGGCTTTGCAGTCATTTTGCTTGTTTCCTGCCAGAAATGCTTGAAATCTTTAGCCGTGTGATGAGACGCAAGAATATCCATTTTAATTTGATCTTGTCTGTCCTGACACCACTTTAGTTGCTTCTTGAACGATCGCCTGCTCTCACACATATCAAAATAGACTCGACCAATATTTGGTTTACCAGCATCTATCCAAGCCAGGAACTTAAGCCTGGCCTCCCTGTGGTAACTTGCCACATGTTTATTCCAACCCACGATGTAACCACCTCGCCTCCGTGTTTCATCTCTTTGGTAAGAACATTTTGCAGCATCTGATAGGATGGAAACTATGTCTAAGTACAATTTTAGTAGAATATATGTATGCGTTATATCAACACACATTCCATCACAACATCGTGATAGTTCATCAGGAAAGTCAATATCTCTGAGCCGCGAGTGACAAAATTTATTATATTTATCTATTTGTCCATTTATACGCTCTCCCCATACGATTTTATTACGGAGCGGAATCAAGTTTTCCCCCTTCTTACAGGTTAATTTACCTAGGTCACATCGAATAAAAAGTGGGAAATGATCTGACCACTGCACATCGTTATCTACCCATACATGTTTAATAGACAGCAGCGCGGCATTAGTAACTACACAGTGATCTAACCACCTTGCACACCCATGTGCCTCGCTTACAAATGTATATGTGTCAGAATCGGTACCTAACAATTGCATATCCGCGCATGTCCACAATTGATATTTACAAAATTCTAATAACTCTTTACAGAAGCTTTCATTTGGATGTGCATTAAAATCACCGAGCATAAACACTGCTTCAGTATCACTATTATCCTCGACTATAGAACTAATTTTACTAAGACATTGCGTAAACTCTGGCAAATTCTCGTAGCAGTCAGTTGGCATATACACACTAAATATTATCAAAGATCTATCACATAATTTAACTTTTACGGCTACTAGTCGCGCGTCATCACAGTCTGTCACACGAACGGAATGAAATACGCTTTTTCGCCATAATATAGCGACTCCACCGAACGGTCTTCCTCGAAGTAGGCCTGCGGATGTGTCAACGGCAGATGTCCCAGTGCCAGCAAATTCGTCGTCTATGGTGTTTAACATCGGCAAATCGTGCGGGAGCAACCACGTCTCTTGCAGCGTGATTATATCCGCCTGTCAACACAGACTCCTAATACCATCAAGTGATCACTTGAGCGACTTACAATTAAATGACAGGAAATTATTGTAGGGCGTACTATCCATTGTGGGTGTCAGACTGCTGCCTCTCCTTATCACGAGAACGGTGACTATGTTTTTCATTTCTAATGCTTACGAAGCGCCTAAAAGATATTCCCTTAGGCCACAAGCTTCCGTCGAGATAGTTGTCTATATTGGCATTGCTCACAAAAATCTTAAAGGCGCTATAGCTTTGCTGTCGTGCCATTTTTATTCTTATAGGTTTAACTACTTCTTGAGTTTTGGATAAAATGTACTCCGCAATATCAGCCTCTGAAACATCTTCATGTACATTCGTAATGAAAAGTGGTAATTTAGTATCTGCAGCCTTAAATTCACAGTTATCTTCTAAACATGCTTTGCCTTTGTTTGTGATAAATTTATTTCTATAACGATGTCTCTGCACTATTTTCCACTCCCCATCCCTTTCTGGTACTTGCCACAGACCATTACTTCCTGCTACATTGGCAAAAGTCGATTGGGTTTCTTGCTGCACACACTCATCATTCTGACAATTAACTTTTTCGTTCGATTTCTGGATATACTCGACCTTGTTTTTGTTAGGATCATTTTTAGTTGGAGTCACACACTCATTCAACAGACTCTTAGTAATCCGCGATGATGTCGCAGCAACCAACTCAAGCGCAGTTCTATGCATGACGTTAGAATGCGTTGCGTCGTTAAGTTCATTAGCCGCCATCGGCGGCCGCGGCGGTGAGTCATGCGGACTAGAGCGCGCGAGGCTACCGAACGGTTGCGGGGGTGACTCATTTGTACAGTTCATTGAGCCGAGCGCCATCGGCCCGCTATTCAAAAGATCCGCTCCTCGCGCGCGAATATTTACAAAGTGACTATAGTGATTTTGTAGAGGAGTTTGTATAACAGAATCGTACTTATTAGAAGTCATCTTTGCTTCAAATTCATGCAGTTGGTCAGTTGTAACATATGTGTTCTTAATGCTATCGACCTGCGTTTTTAAAAAGTTAATATCTTTCAACAAGGCAGTGACATCAACCGCATCAAAGTTACACGGCGGTAAGCGATGCAAGTCTTTAGCCACAAATATAGGAATTAAATCAGGATCTAGACTTTTTAGCACTGTTATAATATCCTCCAAGTCTCTTTGCACTTTACCTTGGCTTTTATTTCTTCTGTTGATCTTCCTAATATCCGTAGTGATCGACTCAAACAACAAACTTTTTGACTTCTCAACTTCTTCCATTGTAAACGCAGATCCACATATACGCATTATGCTTTCTTGATCCATCACATCAATCTTATTCATAATGAATGATAATATTTCGTCAATAACAACATTGCAACTTGCACATTTAACAGTACACGCCGTCATGATTGCTTATCGCACACCACAGCACGACTGCCCGCTAGGGTTGCCGCGCTCAGACTATGATATAATGCATAAGGCGCTACTATTATTATTATGTAACAATCAACATGCATGTATACCTACATTCTGCAAATACATTAATTTTGATTTGATTTTGATTTGATAACACATAAATAAGACACCGTGCGCCGCGGGCAGAATACGACTACAAACATATTTTAAAATAAAAAAATAGAATCGAAACATATTTATTAGGTACGTAATGCACAAAAGACACAAATTAACAATACGCATAATAATGTTTTACAACTGGGATAGAAGGCACTGTTTTGCATGGACTGGGTCTACGCGTGTGCGTACGCCCAGCAAAAAGTATCGCCTTTTCAAGAATTGAATGATGCAGATAATTAGTGACTTATATCGTGTAAATGTGCCCGAAATTTTATATTTGTGCCTCCAACGGCTTAACAATTATTTAAGAAAAACGGATTCTGCTGTACGAACGTTCGCCCAGCAAAAATTAATGGATCGATAAAAAAAAATATGTCTTATACATTTATACATTTATGCCATCAATACCTACATTTTGCTAAGGGTGCACATCTGCCAAAACGCAACATAGCATTTATAACAGAGGTGGCGGAGTACGTGCTGCTGAAGACCAAGCTGACGCTGAGGGTCGTGAAGCTGGAGTCGCGTCACAACGTGAGCTTCAACTCCTTTGTGCTGCGGGTTCCGGTCAAGTCTCATGACACGTTCATGGCCGAAGAATTCTGGCCGAGAGTCGTCAGGTTTCGCCGCTTTAGAGGTCGACTACCTGACACCAAAGATATACGTCACACGTCGTAGTAGTATTAACGTGTCTTATTGGATATCGCTGATTTGTATTATATATATGTTAGTCTGTAAGGTATATGTTTAAATATGGGCCAATGTAACAACACCAACATTATTTTGCCTGAAATAAATGAATTATTTATATATATATATTATATTATATAACCTACTACCAATAAGGAGGAGGTTATATATTAATTTAAATGTTTTTTTTGTGTGTACCACCAATTTTTTTTTCATGAGTAGCGAATGTCCGCTGTGATCCCATTATACAATTTTTCGAGATCTTTATCTACAAAGGTCTGGAGATAGAGACAAACATGCTAAAAAACAAACGTTTTTAACGATCTTTATTATTAACTGCTAAGGTTTTATCAACATTGCTCACCTGGAAATAAAATCTACAATCACCTGGGAACAACCTAGCTAAATGGATAAATCGATTTTAGAATTTATTTCAACGTCGAATCTGCGCTGAGTTTCGCCAAATGCGCGCCGGCCCTAAGCTATGATTATTGAATTGTGGTAAGCCACTTTTATATCATATTTACGCAGAAGCATTGGCTGTTAAAATAACTGTGACTTAATTATCAATTCCATTCAGTTAACTGAACCGATTAAATTAAAAGCGTTATATTTTCCATGTCATGCACCAAGCACAAGGCGACTTAACTTTGAAAAGGAAAACTTTCTATAGATTCAATTAAAATTTTCCAGACCATTCATGTTGTAAACAAGTTCGGAGAAATACGGGGCAGTAGCTAAAATTAAGCCTCGCTTTTCATAAGTAAACTTTAGCATCCAGTCTTATTAGGCAGAAATCTTTACTCTGCTAAATAAACTTAAGGTATCGACACACCGCAGCGTCCTGCGTGCGCGATCTGGGCGGCGATTAGATAACGCAGTAGTATTTGTACCGATACCGACTGGTTCACACAAGACGCGATCAGAAAACAATAGGTCAGACAGACGACAGTATCAAAAAATCGAAGATTTGATGAGTTTAGGGGAAAATACATATTAAAACAATTTAAAACATTGGTTTAGTTTTATATAAAACATTGAGATTATTAAGATTTTCAATAAAATAAAACATTAAAATAGTGCAATCGGCCATTTTGATTGAAACACCAATCACAGCGCATGACGTCACGCCTATGTCCTCTTATGAGGTTTACTTGAAAATGTTATTAAATTTTGGAAAACCCATGTGTATTCATTGTCACAGATTATATAATAGTAACTTCGTTAAGTATGTCATTAACCTATACGTGACGTCACAGCCGACGCGTAGACACATGTGAGCTGTTTTCGCGCACTATTGAAATAATATTAGAAAAATTGCTTTAAACTTAAGTTAATTACCGAAATAAAAGTTTTTTTCGTAAATAGTAAATGTGTTCCCACATTACTGAAGAGGATTTCAAAATCTTTCGGCACGCCTATTGAAAAGTACTAAGATCACGCCCGCAGATCGCAAGACGCCACGGTGTGGCCGTACCTTTAATCCGCACCGGCCATGGTCTATTAGTCCGGTCTATTTAGTATTATGACAGCGTTTTTAATATGCGTAGCAGCGTTTTCTAGCAGCACAACCTTTGAGAGTTAAACCATTTTTAACCGACTTCAAAAAAAGAAGGAGGTTTCTTGATTCGACCGTATATATATATATATATTTATGTTTGTTCGCAGATAACTTCGTGGTTTATGAATCGATTTGAAATGTTCTTTTTTTGTTAAAAAGGAGATATTCCAAGTGTTGTATCGTAGTAATTTCATCGAGGCTTAATTAGTATCTCCCGAGATGTGGAGATAAACACCTCGAACTTGGTATTAAAAATTAATAGCGCGGCATTTGAATCGGTTCTTTTAATTTTTTAAACGATCTTAAAGGCCTAGCGAGGTCACCATCCTCCACAACATCATATACCACCAGGTAAGATGGAGTTGAAACCGTAGCCTATTAGATAGGTATAACATTAAATGAACTGGCCAAGTGCGAGTCGGACTCGCACACGTAGGGTCCCGATTGAACAAAATTTGCCGGAAAATTAAGTATCTACATAGTTTTAACATCGATATATATAAATACCGTGTCAATACTAAACATGCTTATTTACTACAACGCCATCTAACGAATGTCGAACGAACTTCTAACACCCACCATGTCAACGTTAACACAAAGGTCAGTGACTTTTTTGTTGGTTACCATCGTTCATAGATGGCGCTATAGTAAAAACACGTTTTTTGTATGGGGACCCCCTTTAATTTTTAACTTGAACGTTTTTAGTATTTGTTGTTATAGCGGCAACAGAAATACACCATCTGTTAAAATTTCAACCGTCAAACAGACAGACAGACAGACAGACGGACAGCGGAGTCTCAGTAATAGGGTTCCGTTGGTACCCTTTGGGTTCGGAACCCTAAAAAAAGTATTTTATACAAGCTATATCAACGATATTAGCCTGATGTCTGCACTCAAACATTTGTAGTATTGGCAGGTGCTCGGACCACCCACCGAGCAAAGACATGTAGCCAGTCTGTTGACTATACCAGTATGTATGTATGTATGTTGGTTATCAGGTTATCACATAATATTATGTGAGATAGTGATCAAACGTCGTATTGTCGACAAATTACAATAATTAAGAAGTCGGTTGTTTTAGTGTTTAAACTATAAACACTAAAACAACCGACTTCCACGCCCCGCGAGTCAAGTACAGTAACAAGTTTGAGACGTTTATCGTCATATCTCTGGAGATACTTATCAGATCTCAATGAAATTACAATGGGACCACCTCGAAAACGAACACTACCGATGAAAGAATCATTCAAATCGGTTCACAGTTGACGGAGAAAAAACACACACAAAAAAAACATACAGACGAATTGAGAACCTCCTTCTTTTTGGGAAGTCTGTTGAAAACATTAATAAACTGACCAAGTGCAAGTCGGACTCGAACTCGTAGGGTTCCGTACCACACTACAGTATTTTATAAGATCGAGCAAAAAATACCACTATCATTTTTCGCCAGCAACAAATAATAATTATTTAACATTTTATTTCTTATAACGCCATCTAACGTCTAACAAAGGTATTAGGGATCGACATTTCAATATAACGCCATCTATGGGACGTTTACCTAACTAAGCGTTCATAGATGGCGTGAAATGCCGAAAAAAACACGTTTCTTGTATGGGGACCCTCTATTATTTTTAATTTTATTCTGTTTTCAGTATTTGTTGTTATACCGGCAACAGAAATACATCATCTGTGAAAATTTCAACTTTCTAACTATCACGGTTCATTAGATACAGCCTGGTGACCGAAGGACAGACAGACAGACAGACAGCGGAGTCTTAGTAATAGGGTCCCGTTTTACCCTTTGGGTACGGAACCCTAAAAACGATGTTTAATATTTAAACACGCATAGATGAACAGATTTGTATGAAATTTAGCTAATAGTGTATATACTAAATTAACCTTTAAAATACATTTTAAGGTACTTTTTAACGCAGTCAAAGCCACGAAACACAGCTACGAGGGCGGCACTGAACATTTCGGGAATCTAGGAAGTGACACAACATTACTATTTAAAAATGTATTCATTGGTTTTCGAAGTATTCTCCGCGAAATTTGACACATTTTTTAACTGACTTCAAAAAAAGGAGGAGGTTTCTCAATTCGACCGTATATATATATATATATATATTTTTTAATGTTTGTTCGGGGATAACTTCGTCATTTATGCACCGATTTTGATTATTCTTTTTTTATTCGAAAGGAGATATCCCAAGTGTGGTACCATGGTAATTTTATCGAGGTCTGATAAGTATCTCCAGAGATATTGAGATAAACATCTCAAAATTGGTACTGAAAATGAACATTGAAGTCGGTTCTTTTTTAGTTTTTAAACGATATTATTATCCATACGATGGAACCAATCATTGAAGCAACCATTCCATTCGGAAGTTGGGGTCTCCAAAATGGCCGTTTTGTAGGCGTCCACAGCTTCTTCAGGTGATGAATAACACCCAAACTCGTGATTGGTTTTTTGTTTCGAGTTCGTACCCTTATATCCAGGATTCGTCACCTGATACGATGTTCGAAACCTTGTGACAAGACCGAGAATTTTTTTTAAAATAAATAAATGGTATTCGATTTTTAAAACCACGGAGTTTTCAATTACAAAAGATTTTAATACGACAGGAACAGTGGAAATATTCCATTCCCGATAGTTTTAGTGCCGCCCTCGTAGTCCTACTATTAAAAGTCAAAAGTCAAAGCATATATTCAGAATATGGTCAAATTAAAAATTGCACTTACACACGTTAAATAACATTAAATAGATCATATCAATAATTATTCTAATTACCAATTGTAATTACTTCCTACTAATGACATTATTTTGATTAAAGATTAAGAGAAAACACAAACCAAATTAATTGACATTCTTTATACTACTGTTTTTACTTTTATACAATTGAAATTTGACATTAAAATGTATTATAGACATATTAAAATGGTATTGATGATTATTATTTTTGACAATTTGCAATGTGATTTTATATAATTAAAAATGATTAAAATATTAATTATTAATTAATTGTTGAATGCCTTCAAGGCTGGATACAGAGAACAATGATGAATCTAAATGTCATATCTTACCTATACCTGTATTCTCAATAAATGATTTGATTGATTGATTAATATTATAAAGGTGAATGTTTGTGTATATAATTGTCACTTCTTCACACTTAAATTTGCACAAATTGCTGAAAATGCTGAAATTAATATACGTACGTATGGTCTGGTATGTAGATAGCCTAGACACTGAGATAACATAAGTAGGATACTTTTTATCCCGATATTCCCACGGGCACAATGTCTACGCGGGTAAAACCGCAGGTAGCAACCGCACAGCTAGTCTCTGAAGCTACTGTTCGAAAATTATTAAAATCTTTTCTCTAAAGCTTAAGCGTCAATATTGTCCATTGACAATATTTTTAATCGACTTCAAAAAAAGGAGGAGGTTTCTCAATTCGACCGTATATATATATATATATAGGATATATATATATATATATATATATGTACATATATATATTTTATGTTTGTTCGCGGATAACTTCGTCGTTTATGAACCGATTTTGATTATTCTTTTTTTTGTTAGAAAGGAGATATCCCAAGTGTGGTACCATGGTAATTTTATCGAGGTCTGATTAGTATCTCCAGAGATATTGAGATAAATACCTCAAAATTGGTACTGAAAATGAATAGCGCGGCATTGAAGTCGGTTCTTTTTTTGTTTTTAGACGATATTATAATAGACAAGATTTAATCCTGTTATTATCACAGGATCGGGATCAAAGTGGGTGATTCTATCCATAGTATAAACAAGAAACAATCACTGTCTCTTGCACTCGGTCCTGAAGAACAAGCTCAAGCTAAGACGACTTTTTATATTTTTTAGATATTTATACATTATATTGATCAGCACTTACCACCTGTACACTTGACACTTGTCGGCCCGATTTTGTCTTTTGTTTTTTTGATTTGATTTGATTTGTCTTCAATAACCCCCGATGCAAAAAAAGGGGTGTAATCAATATTTTGACGGGTGTATCTGTATATTTGTGTCTCTATCTATGGCATCGTAGCGGATCGAGAGTGTTCTTAGCTTTGATTCATGAAAATTAGTTCAGCCGTTTTTAGATTATGAGTTTTTTCTAGTTAATAATGCAACGAAATCACCCCTCATAGGTCTGATCAATTCTACAATTAAAATGAAGCGAAAATTCGCCAGGAAAAAAACACGTTTTTTGTCCCTCTTTAATTTTAAATTTGATTATGTTTTAACCGACTTCAAAAAAAGGAGGAGGTTTCTCAATTCGACTGTGTATATGTTTTTTTTGTGTTTGTTCGCGGATAACTTCGTCGGTAATGAACCGATTTTGATTACTCTTTTTTTGTTGGAAAGGAGATATCCCAAATTTGGTACCATGGTAATTTAATCGAGGTTTGATACGTATCTCCAGGGATATGGCGATAAACACCTCAAAATTGGTACTGAAAATTAACAGCGCGGCATTGAAGTCGGTTCTTTTTAGTTTTTTAAATCGAGCGATCGACCTTATTAGTATTATTGTTATAGCGACTTTAGCAATACATATTTTATGACAGTTCCAAGTTTATATCTATTACGGTGCATAAGATAAAGCAAAAACCGCCGAAAATCATTTCTTGTATTAATTTCTTGTAATAAATTAATTTTTATTCTGTTTTAAGTATTTGTAGTTACAGTGCACTACATACATTGTGATTATTTCAAATTATTAATCAATTATTTTAATTATTAATTAAACCTATTACGGTTAAGGAGATACAACCCTATTAAAGGCAGACCGAAGGACGAGCGGTCAGCGAAATCCCTTTGGGTACAGAACCCTAAATAAAGCTAGTCAGTATTAGATATACAAAACAACAATATAATGATAGCATACCATATCCAAATTAAAATACTCTGGATTCGTAGATATGTTTAATTCCACGTATAGACTCTCTTTGTAAAGTGGGATGAAATTAAACAAAGCCCCGATGGATACTTACGTACTTAACCTGATACTTGATTCTAATTTTTGTTTTTTAATTAGGTTGGCTCTATAGTTACAGGTCAGACGGAGCCGCTTGAAATTTAGGAAGCCGTTCATAATTAGCAGCCACTATTCGTCCACTGCTGGACATAGGCCTCTCCTATGGCACGCCACTGAGCTCGATCTTCAGCTCCTTGTTTCCAACCGCTGCCACAGCTTGCTTATATCATCGCTCCAACTAGCTGGAGGGCGCCCTACACTACGTTTACCGAGCCGTGGCTTTCACTCTAGAACACGTCTACCCCAACGGTTATCGGTTCTACGACGATATGTGACCAGCTCACTGCCACTTCAGTTTGTGGTTTTATTTCGAATTCGATCTTTCACGGATACTTCGAACACAGTCCTTTCCATAGCTTGCTGAGCGATTTTGAATTGGTGGATCAGTCGCACCGTCAGTTTCCACGTCTCGGCTCCGTATGTCATTACAGGTCATCATAGGAAGCCGTTAGGTCAATGTAAACCAGTTTTTTAAATTGCTTACCAGCATCATGGTGAAAAACCATAACCTTATGGTGTTCCGACAACTCACAGCCCTTGACAGTCAGAGTATACTAGGCCTAGCGTGTTCATTATGTTCGACCACATCATGCTTGCCACCAGGCGAGATAGTGGTCAAACGCTAGCCTATAAGATATTATAAAAAAAGCTTGTATGTTTTTATTATGTGATTTTGTGAAATAAAGATTGCGTAAAGTTAGAGTTAAAATTATCGTCTAAACAGAAAAAAGGTTGCCTGTTTTTGTTCGCTGAACTTCAATTTAATATTAGGTGAATCTATTTTTACAAGCTATTATTTTAGGATCATGTTTTACAGTATAGATTTAAAAATCCGTACTTTTGTTTATCTATCTTCTACTTTCCTCCTTTATAATGAATCCAGTGATCCTTAAAAATTTTACTATTTCTTTAAAAAATATTTAAGTTCATAAAATTTGTGTAAATAAATGAACTGGCCAAGTGCGAGTCGGACTCGCACACGTAGGGGTTACGTACCGCAGAACAATATTTAATGAGAAAAGCAGTTTCTTTTATGGTCCTTAACCGTATTTTTTTTTAAAGATTACTCGCTATGTGGGTTGCACATTACTAGTATTCTTGTTAACCCTTCCAACTAAGCTAAATATGCTTGTGTCTGGAGTGGGTTTACGTCAATAATGCAATGGGTGGGGTGGGGATCGAACTCACGACCTCTCGATCGCCAGTCCGACAACCTATCCATTGGGCTATTGGCGCCGTAATAGATAGATACTTGAAATTTTTAACGAAATATTTTTCAACACTGACAATATCTTCGCTTTTGTTATAAGATATTGTCAGTGTTGTGTGTCACGATCGAGTTCCAGTAGAACCAAGCAGTAGGGGCGCCGAACCTGCAAAAAGAACGCGAAAGCGGGTAGACCGCTTCATTTGTTCGTAAACAATCCTTTTACCCGCAATCGACAGTTCTCCGTGAACATGGCGCTTGCCACAGCGCCGAAATATCAAAAGATCATAAATAATAAAAAACATGGTAAATATGAATACTTAAAAACTTCTAAGATAATAGAGAGTTGAAATCTTTATATAATACTACTCGTATCTATACACTACATTGTATAAAACAAAGTCGCTTCCCGCTATCTGTCCATATGTATGCTTAGATCTTTAAAACTACGCAACGGAATTTGATGATTGATGCGTTTTTTTAAATAAAAAGTGTGATTCTAGAGGAAGGTTTATATGTATAAAACATGCATGAGATAGTAGAGAAACACTGATAATTTTAGAGGTTTCTAATGTGATGTCGTAAATACACACATTTTTTTTTGCGCTTACATTGCAAACGCTGGATGAACCCTACGAGATAGATCAAAATAATTTAATGTACTACAGTATTGTACACCTTAAAAAGGTCTACAAAAAATAGTGTTATAGTTTATGTCTATCTCTTAAGGTTGACTCACAGTAACCATTTTAATCTTAATTTTTTTACTAAAGTACATAACCTAACTTGCAAGGCTATTTTCTGTATAGTATTAACCGTTATCCAAATAATAACCTTAAATTACCTTGGTCACATATTATATATTAAAATTGTTTTCTATAGTATATATAATTTAAATGAAATCTTTAGAAGATATCACAGAATTAAAATTATGCGCATCAAAATATTTGCAGCGAAACCACAGATTAGACAAGAGCTACTGCTTAAACATTATTAGTTTCGCTATTTCTGTAGATCACAACCGATATAAATCATGATGTCAATATAGTTTTATCTATCGTATAAAACTAGCTGTGCCCCGCGGCTTCGCCGGCGTAATAAAAAGTATCCTATGGCCTTATCCATTAATAAGTACTAAGTAAATCGGTCCAGCCGTTTGATCGTGAAGAAGTCCCAAACAAAAAAATATACAAACCGACTTTCGCGTTTTCGCATGTTGAACAGGCAAGGCCTAGAATGAAATAACTTTCGAGAGCTAGGTGCTGCCGGAACACCGTAAGGTTAGCCGGTAGATTTTTTCCTTGGTGGTGGTAAGCTACTTGGCAAGTACTACTACGTGGCAAGTCAGGCAGAACATTGATATAATGATCCCCCACTACCTGTGTTCGAAACACCCACGATTCATGAATGCACATAAAATTTAAGAAAAAAGAATTGGTATATAGCTAGGATTTTAACCAGTGACCGTCAGGTTAGAAGTCAAGGTAACTATCCTAACAACAGGCCGTCCAATATTATGTACCAATTTCACCCGTGCGAAGCCAGGGCGGGCTGCTAGTAACAGATTCAAGTTAAAAATAAAAGGGGGCATGCCATACAAGAAACGTGTTTTAGGCGTTTTATCGACCATACAAACCGTAATAGATTGAGACTTGAAATTTGCCATAGTGTCTATTACAGCGGTTGCTGGTCAAACGGCTAGACCGATTTCGCTGAAATATTGTACAGGGACAGCTAGTACTATGGATTAAGCTATAGGATACTTTTTATGCGGGCGAAGCTGCGGGGCACAGCTTGTGTTCTTATAATTGAAAAGTTGGAACAGTGTCCTGAGAGTGAAAAGTATGTCACAAATTATTTAAAATCCTGACCCTACGCGATGCGACAGTCCCACAGGACAGTCCTTTCGATGTTAAAACAAAAAGTAAAAGATAGAAATAATTAAGGTTTTCTGAAAAGGTTTGCTGAATTCACTGGTCACACGATGAGTTCCGTTGTGTGGTCCATTCTTGGTATCGCTCGGCGGATTGCAACTACAGTTATGTTCTCGTTGAAGTAGTGGCTTGGCGTCAATGATATACTTAGCAGTGGAATATAACAAGCTAATAACCGCGTGTTAAAAATGCATACCGCTAAAAATAATGAAATTTAATAACCTACATTTTATATTGTGCTTTACTGATTAAATACCGAGACAATATGGATCCTGTTTACCGGTAAATTTTTCCCTGAAATTGAGTCCTTTCAGGACTCAATTCCTTCCCGGACCTCGGTCTTGAGACTGTTTTCTGAAAGGTAGTAGGTATGATCGAACTTATTTCAATAGAAAATATATTTCCAGTCAATTTAAAAACAATCAATCATTAGATTATTATATTACTAGCAGTGCCCCGCGGCTTCGCCTGCGTTAAAAACAACTTTTATTTATTTTAATTTTTTAACCGACTTCAAAAAAAGGAAGAATTCTCAATTCGACCGTAAATATATATATATATATATATATATGTTTGTTCGCAGATAACTTCGTCGTTTATGAACCGATTTTGATTATTCTTTTTTTGTTCGAAAGGAGATAGCCCAATTGTGGTACCATGGTAATTTTATTGAGGTCTGATAAGTATCTTCAGAGATATTGAGATAAACATCTCAAAATTGGTACTGAAAATGAATAGCGCGGCATTGAAGTCGGTTCTTTTTTAGTTTTTAAACGATATTATTTTTCATAAGAACCATTTCCTGACGATAAAAAACACAACATAAATGAATTAGCGAAATCGGTCCAGCCGTTCACGCGTGACGCCGTGACCAAGGGCAATTGGGAGTCATTTTTATATATAAACTAGCTGTACCCCGCGGCTTCGCCTGCGTTAAAAACAACTTTTATTTATTTTAATTTTTTTCATAAGAACCATCTCCTGACAGTAAAAAACACAACAAAAAAAGAATTAGCGTAATCGGTCCAGCCGTCCACGCGTGATGCCGTGACCAAGGGCAATTGGGATTAACTTTTATATATAAGATTTCTATTGGGTTTTCGATTGTCTTTTAAGTTATGTAGATGAAAACTTTTTGCTTGCGTATTATAATCACAGAAATATTATTCATTCGGTAGGTATTAATAATTCTGTGATTATGATACACAGGTACATATTTACATACAATCAGGCCTTTTTCCTGTTGGGGTAGGCAGAGACTACTTCTTTCCACATGCTACGATCCTGACATACCTCTTTCGCTTCTTCCACTTTCATGAGCGCCTTCATACATGCTCGCCGGTTATAGGTACTTTTGACTTGGCCTTTGTTTAAAACGTCTCCGATCTGGTCGTGATACGTTCGCCTAGGTCGGCCTCTACCGGCTGCCCCATTCACACTCATCTCATAAATCTATTTCGTCAATCTTCCTTCATCCATCCTCTCTAGATGTCCAAACTATCTTAGCATCACTTCCTCTATCTTTGTCACTACATCTTCTATCACACCACAACGTTCCCTTATCACGCTGTTCTCCACCTTATCCATCACAGTCACTCCCATCAACTTCTCAAACTGCATTAATTTTCTACGGCATTAATTATACTTCCATGCTTCTTCTGCCACACTCAGCATTTACATTCAAACATGAGTGCGGGAACCAGCATTCCCCTATGTACAGCCAGGCGTGCTTTTTTAGACACGTTCTGATAGCTCACAAAGATATGCAGAGCCCCACTCACTTGGTTTCCTGCTAAGACTCTTAGACGTTCATTCGTTCAATATCACTTTCATACTTACCATCTCTCGTAAACTTAGAACCCAGGTACACAAACTCTTTTACTTGTTTTATTCCCTCTCTTTCAATCGTAACTCTACAATCTGTCATTATTTCTTCTCTTTCAAAAACCATTACTTTTGTCGTGCTCACATTCACTATCATCCCGTTCCTTTTTTAGGCATCATGCATAATATTAACCATTCTTTGCAACTCCTCCTCCGATGATGCTAATATCACCTGATCATAAGCGTATTGGAGGCATTTGATGGTTAAATCATTCATTCCACTCTCTTTCAGATCTGTCAAGCAATTGTTTATGAATAGATTGAACAGCCCTGGCGATGCAACACATCCGCGTATAACACCTTTTTCGATGTTAAACCAGTCCGTGTACGCTCCGTTTATTCTGACACAAGCACTGGAACCCTCAGAGTGATTTCAGTGCTCGTATCAAACTGCCACCCACCCCATACATAGACAATGTTGACCACAATTCATTCCTCACCAATCTGTCATAGGCCTTTTCCAAGTCTACGAATGCGTAATAGACCTTTTGGCTTTTGGCAAACATTTTTCAACTATGTTTCGTAAGGAAAAGACCTGATTCATGCATCCCATTCCTCTCCTGAAACCCGCTTGTACATTCCACATTTTATTTTCAGTTTCATTTGTCACTCTTGTAATTATTACCTTTGCATAAAATTCCGACGATGCCGAGAAACTATTATGATAATATTAAATATTATAATCGAAGACAAGTAAAACTCAATAGGTATGACAAATGGGCTAGGCAAATAACAAAATGTCTTATCACTTAGACCAAAATCTATAAGACAATTTCACTACTTTTACTATTCATTATTCTGTGCTTTTTTTCATTTTTTTTAGTTTTGGGGGACAACTGTTTGTAACCGACTTCAAAAAAAGGAGGAGGTTTCTCAATTCGACCGTATATATATTTTTTTTTTTTTTTTATGTTTGTTCGCGGATAACTTCTTCGTTTATGAACCGATTTTGATTATTATTTTTTTGTTCAAAAGGAGATATCCCAAGTGTGGTACCATGGTAATTTTATCGAGGTCTGATAAGTATCTCCAGAGATATTGAGATAAACATCCCAAAATTGGTACTGAAAATGAATAGCGCGGCATTGAAGTCGGTTCTTTTTTAGTTTTTAAACGATATTATTTAGCAAATGATTGCCATACATTAAAAATACATGAAATTAAATTATTAGATATGTGAATTATACCTATTTTTTTATTGAACTACTTTATGTTGCTTAGATTAAATGTATACCTACGGTTTTGAGAAAAACATTCTATGTTTGTACACCAAGCTTTGAAAACACATTTTATCTACTTACTGAGAATTTTATTTCATTCCTTGGAAAGTTTAATCTTGATGCAATGAAACTGGATATTATTTGCTTTGACTGTCAAAGGTACACAAGATATTTGATGTTCTGTGATTATCAACAGTATTTTATATCCGACTGCAGTAAAGTTGAAGAAGGGTAATTATTTTTAACTCCCGACAAAAGAGGGGTGTTATGAGTTTGACGTGTGTATCTGTGTATGTCTGTATGTGGCATCGTAGCTCCTAAACGGATGAAACGAAAAGAAGCTTTGATTCATGAAAATCTGTTGAGCCACTTTAAGACTGAACTTTTTAGGGTTCCGTACCCAAAGGGTAAAACGGGACCCTATTACTAAGACTCCGCTGTCCGTCTGTCTGTCTGTGTGTCTGTCTGTCTGTCTGTCTGTCTGTCTGTCTGTCTGTCTGTCTGTCTGTCTGTCTGTCTGTCTGTCTGTCTGTCTGTCTGTCTGTCTGTCTGTCTGTCTGTCTGTCTGTCTGTCTGTCTGTCTGTCTGTCTGTCTGTCTGTCTGTCTGTCTGTCTGTCCGTCTGTCACCAGGCCGTATCTCATGAACCGTGACAGTTAGACAGTTGAAATTTTCACAGATGATGTATTTCTGTTGCCGCTATAACAACAAATACTAAAAATAGAATAAAGTTAAAAATTATAGAGGGTATACCATACAAGAAACGTGTTTTTTTCGGCATTTCACGCCATCTATGAACGCTTAGTTAGGTAAACGTCCCATAGATGGCGTTATAGGAAATAAAATGTTTATTAATTATTGTTTTTTGCTGGCGAAAAATGATAGTGGTATTTTCTGTCGATCTTATAAAATACTATAGTGTGTTACGGAACCTTACTAGTGCGAGTCCGACTTGCACTTGGCCAGTTTATTTCTAGATGATGACGCTGAGATCAACTTTTGTAGCTCTGTTCAATTCAAAATTTGGTATCCTCTTACTTCAATGATATTGAAAGAACAGTAGTATTAACCTAATGCTGGGGCATCTCCTGAAATCTACAGATTACTCTACTCTTCACCAATTTAAAGCAGAGATGTTGGGTTTGGGTTCATTGGAATGGCCTTAATGAACTGACTGATCTATTTGATTTTACACGACGAACGGAGGTTTTACATTTTGAATTTAAACGTTTATGTTGTTAACTTGTTACCCCGTTAGTAAATGTAACTCACAAACAATGAAATAAAACAAAGATTTACTTTATTTTTGTGGTAGTAAGTTAGTTAATTTTGAAGTAGGTTAATGTTGACTGTTAATTAGGTAACTTATTAACAAAACAATAAAGTAAAATGTATTTGATTTTAGTGAGTTAACTAATTAACAAACAATAATATAAAATCTATTTTAATTTCATTGTTTCTTGGTTAGAAGTAAATTTTAACCAACTTCTAATTGTCGTACTGAAATAAAACTATAATGTAGTTAGGATAAAAATATTATAATTTGGTATCGTGGAGCTGATCTGATGCTAATAATAGATAGTGGAACTCTTTGGTGGCTACTAGTAAACCCCTTGATTTTAGGCTCATATAATTCGTTTTGACAAGTCCAATACATTGAGCTCGGTAACGAGGGTCTGATGATGGAGCCAGGAGTCTACTTTCTAGTTCAAGCGTGTTTTATTCGCCTTTAAACCCTTGTTATTTAACCTTCTCCGGGATACGATGTAATACCCTTAAATTAATATATTTGACCATATTGCGATGTCGAGAGATTAAAAGCAGAGCTTATTTAATGTTGAATATTACAAGCCAGCAATATTCCGTAACATAATCTCCATTAAAGATAAAGCAATAAAGCTTAAATTAATAACAAACAGGATTAAACATGAAATAGATAATGGGAGACAGTACATAGGTATAGTAGGTATAGGTAGATTAGATAATTTTTTTTTATTATTTAAGATTTAAAGGTGATTTTTTTTATTACATCGCCTTAATTTTTTTCGTCCATCGATCGCATGTCACGACATTTTTTTTTCTATCATATAGGCTAGCGTTTGACCACTATCTCACCTGTTGTTAAGTGATGATGCGGTCGAAGATGGTAAGCACGCTAGGCCTAGAAAGGGAACTGGCTCTTAAGGATAGCTGCCGGAACACATTAGATGTTTGGCGACAGATTTTCTAACTTGAGGGTGGTAGCTGGCCAGGCGGACACTAGATAGTGTCCTACTACCATGCGGAGTTTAGTGGTTTCTTAACGATGTTTTTTTCTTTTACCGGAGAGCCACTGTGAAAAGTGCACATACATTTTTCGATAGAAATTTTCTCTCTGACATCAAATCCGACCGTTCTCCCGATTACGTCACCGAGCCCCTCACATGCATGTCGCCGTAGTCTACTATAAAGGTTCTGCACTTAAACAAAAGTTTCACTTGCATCGTAGTTTCATAAAAAACAACACTGTTTTTCAGATGAAGACCGTTGGCTCGTCCAGAGTGTATTCCGAAACAATCCTTTGATCAACACAAAACAACCAAATAAAATATTTCTCTGTGATATTGCAACAGTTTCATTTACATCATCATTGCAAGTTTAACAAAAGCTTTTGAGTTAATTTATTCCGAGTTAATATTTTTTAAACCCCCGACGCAAAAAGAAGGTGTGTGATAAGTTTGACATGTGTATGTTGTGTGTCTATCTGGCATCGTCCAAACGGACGTACCGATTTTAATTTAGTTTTTTTTATGTGTTTTTTTTTGATGAAGACACCTGTCTTCATCAAACTACTACATAAACTTTCATATGTCTGATTCATTCGAAATTCAGTGTCCTCTTGCTCGACGATTTTGTAAAAACGTGGCATTGGCCTGATACTGGGACATCTCCTGGAATCTCTAGAATACTCAACTCCTCACCAACTTACAGCAGAGATGTCTTAATGCTGGAGTGGAACTATGGTTAACGAAAACCTCCCCCTTTTTGAAAGTAATTTAACAATCACCATCATCATCATCATTAACAGCCGGTTTCAGTCCACTGCTGGACATAAGTCTCTCCCTAGACACGTCACTGAGCCCGATCTTCGGCTCTTTGTTTCCAGTCACTGCCCACCGCTTTACGAACGTCGTCGCTCCATATATTCACACATTTAACAATAATCCTGAGTAATATATAAAATAGAGATAGTGTACTTACACTTAGACTTACCAACTAAGAAAGCAAAAGTTAATAAAATATATGATATTATACGAAGAAACTCAATTTAATCTCTTTCTTATAAATACTTATGTCAAAACTGATTTTTTCAAATAATATTATCTCTAGATTTAGGTATTCTCTTTGTATTTTATCATATTATATAAGAGCCAAGGCAAATAATAAATCCAATAGAATTAAACAAGTTATGTTTACTTAACATTAATAGTACCTTTTGTTTCTAAGAAACGTATTCACCACGGAGAAAATAATTATCATCTGTGGTCACGGAGAATAGTATTCACTCTGAATCTTCGTAAACTGATGATGAAGGTGTAGATGACAACTGTCCCTCGATATGTTGTGTTTAGTAAGATCTGTCAACTGCGATATATATCTATAGATAGATTGTACGTCTACATCTACGAATAAATTATCTATATTCGTAAGTTTACGAATTTGTACCGATTGCATATAATAAATACCCTCTGTACTGCCCACAATTGGCGTTTTCACACTGCAACGATTACGACATTTACGACACCGACACTCGTCAGCTCGGACGACAACGATATCGTCCGACGATATCGGGACGGACACGATGTAACCAACAGCTTGTAATGCGGTCTAACCGTCTACAACTTACATCTCTGCTGTAAGTTGGTGAAAAGTTGAGTATTCTCCAGATTCCAGAAGATGCCCCAGCATCAGTTCAATGCTACCATGATCTTATAATATCGTTGAAGAAGGATACTGAATTTTGATTTGATCAGAACTATGAAAATTTCATAGCGTCATCAACTAGAAAAAAGCTCATAGTCTTAAAACGGCGGAGCGGATTTTCATGAATCAAAGTTTAAAACATTTTCGATTAAAACACACATCAAACAAAAAAAAACTAAACCAAAATCAGTTCATCCGTTTGGGCGATACAGTGTGTGTTAATTAAAATTAAACACTCAATATCTTTAATTGTTATGACAATTTTTTTCATAATTTAATTTAAAAATCTTTAAAAACTCATAAAGTCAATCCAACAATCGTACTTATTTTTTAATAAATTGAAGGTACGGACACACCGCGTCCTGCGTGCGCGATCTAGGCGGCGATCAGATAGCGCAGTAGTATTTGTATCGACTGGTTCACACCAAACGCGATCAAAAAACAATTGAAATGTACTGAGATCGGGTCTGCAGATCGCAGGACGCCGCGGTGTGTTCGTACCTTTAATCAACGAATAGGCCCTTAGGGTAGAAAATCGGGCTATCTTCATCGATTGTTATCCGAACTAAATAATGCTTCTATTAAGTGAATAAAAGTGAATGGTGGAAAATAATGGATCAAATTTTGTTTATTACGATTATTGCCTATCTGGATCTTTGTATGCTGAGAATTTTCGTCGGAGATGACAGAAAACGTGTCGTGGAGCATCGGAAATCGGCTTTTTATTTGAATGTAGCCTGATCTTTATGTTTATACATGATCCGCAAGCAGTTTACCACAACCTCACCTAATATCAAAGACGAGTACTATAAAACTTGACCACTCTGTCACACCATATGTGACGATGCGATCCAGAACATCATCATTACTTAGTGGTGTCGTGGTTGTCTGGATGTGACGTCACATTGCGGTCATGTAAAGTCAGTGTAAACATTTAGCTATACATTTCGCAGCGTGAAAGACAGTTGCACGCTAGTAGATTGCTATCGCGGCCGCCATGCCATCGGAGCTGCATGATCGCATTAGTCTTCGCGTACACAGATATCATTATAGTTACTAGGTACTATACGTACTAGTTACTATTTTTTCTACATATCTTATAGTCTAGCGTTTGACCAATATCTCGCCCGGTGATAAGCGATGATGTGGTCAAAGATGGTGAACACGCGCGGCCTAGAATACTCTGACTATCGAGAACTGCGTTGCGGAACACCGTAAGGTTATGGCGGCAGAATTCTCCTTGATGGCGGTAAGCTATTTTTTGGTAGCAAGTCAGGTAGAACATCGATATAATATGCCCTTACTACCTGTAGGACTATGCAGTTATCTATGTGCGCATACCATAAGACGATATACTGTATATTTGACAAATACATGATACTGCTATTGTCTTAACCCGTGTTTAAAGCATTCATATATATTTCCTTGCTTCAGATTGGATGGAAGTACACGAACGAGTGGTTGGCAGGCAATGCTCTGTGCAAGCTCCTGCAGGTCATGAGGGCGTTTGGACTGTATCTGTCTTCTAACGTCCTCGTTTGCATCTCATTAGATAGGTAAGTTCATAATTAGGGCCTGTAAATATTTGTGTGTTAAATAATTATTATTAATACATTCCCGCTGGGGCGGCTTTGTTGCGAGCCGACGGTGAGTGGCAACACCGCGTACCCCTATCCCGTGAGGGCTAAATGAGACCCTCTTCTGACCCCCAGCTTGCCTTTACCGGCCGGCATTTGGTGGGAATCGCAAGAGTTAAAACTTAAGCTCCAGGGTGGAAGTGTTAAAGGCATAAAGCCGCTACTAGCGTTAAGTGAAAGTGCAGCACACCTCTCGATACCTTTAGCTATCCACACCAAGGTTGCCCCTCGTCGCCAATATAACGGTCTGCCTTTATGGGGGGCCCATTCAGTGGATGGCAAGTCACCACTCGCCTAAATATTTTGTAATTGGTGGGTGCCGTACCTCATCCCATAGACCAGGAAACAGACATCAAGCAGCACTCATTCATAGCCATGATAAAAATGTACCATCTTTTTATACTTTTTCTTATCTCCATCCACAAATCATAGAATCTAAGTTATCATTGTAAAGGGCCTCTTGACGTTGGCTTTGGCTCTGTCAATGCCTTTCCGACCCGTGATGTTATTTAAATTAATACATCACTATATTGGTGAGATTTTTTAAAGTGAAGCTTTTGAGGTGAAGTCGCATGTCGCATTACAGCCGGTGCTTTAACTTGATTGGTGGATATGATATATGACATTTAGGTCTAGCTGTGACTGGCGGTCGCTTCCTTAGCCATATTTATATACATGCTAATGTGTCATGACAACTGCTGTCATAGTAGCTAGCTACCATAGCTACACATAAACAAAAAGTTTCACTTAGATCGTGGTTTCATAAAACCACACAACACTTTTTTAGTTATTAAAATTCGGCACGTGCCCACGTAAGGGAGCACAAATACCACCTCAGCGCTGCCAGCCAACCTCACCTGCCTGTGGTGCATCCTGCTGATCAACAAACGAGGCTCTGGCGACCGACAAATGGCGGTATAACCATTTCAAATTATGGCGTAGCTAAATACTACTGGCTGGTGACGGGCAGCAGCGTCACCGGTGCGAGAAGCTACGTTCTGCGATCGGCAACCCACCTGCCCAGCGTGGTGATAAGGGCATATCTCTCCCAAAGAGCCGAAGATCGGGCTCAGTGGCGTGTCTTGGCAGTGGCCTGCGTCCAGCAGTGGACTAACACAAGATGATTATGATACGCGCCCTCATCTCATTTGATGTTAAAAGTACGTGCGGACGGTCCATAGGTAGTGCTAGCCGAGGCAGGGCAGTTACGTTAAAAGTAATGACATAAGGTAATGGCTCATATTTCATCGTCGTCCTAGAAACAGACCATGGACAAGGCGCTGGAATTCCAATCAATAGTTAAACCTACGACTAAATCATAAGTCAGTATTCGTATAGATAAATAGATAAACAGCACGTTCCACATTCCGCATTCCATTTGGTATTGACAGCAGTCTCATTATACGGATCAACGGCTACGTGCCCCGTCCAACGTGACATCGATACTGTCGCAATATAGGCTCAAGCCAGACAGACGACAGATCAGACAAAAAAGATTGAGATAGTATGTAGAACAACATTTTAACGAATATAAAAAATAATTTCAATAAAACTGGCCAAGTGCGAGTCAGCTCTTATCGCACACTTAGGGAGGGTTCCGTACAATACGAAACATAACAGAGTTTCAACCTCATATATTTCATTAATTGATATTACCAAGAATATTTGGTCTGGTCGCGATCTAGAAAGACGGGGCGCTCGTTTACGAGCGCCATCTATGTCATTGTGCCGAAACTAATTAGATAGATGGCGTTTAAAAACACGTTTTTTGTATGAGGACCCCCTTTAATTTTTAACTTTATTTTGTTTTCAGTATTTGTTGTTCTAGCGGCAACAGAAATACACCATCTCTGAAAATTTCAACTGTCTAACTATCACGGTTAATGAGCTATAGCCTGGTGACAGACGGACAGACAGACAGACAGACAGACAGACAGACAGACAGACAGACAGACAGACAGACAGCCAGACAGATAGACAGACGGACAGCAGAGTCTTAGTAATAGGGTCCCGTTTTACCCTTTGGGTACGGAACCCTAAAAACTAAAACCCAACTATGAATATGTTTGAAATACAATAAAATGTTTGTTATAAGTAAGTTGTTTAATTAATATACGATTCATATTGAACAGTTTGTTGTAGTAATCTCAGTTGAGAATAGTTTCTAGTTTCATACTTTTTAGAGTGTGATTGTTTAGTAGTCGGGTTTAGTTTTTGAACTTTTTTTATTTAAAGTATTTTGAGGTTTTTACGTAAATGTATTACATGCATACAATTATATACATACTCACATACATACATACCTATCAACAAACACATAACCCTCCCTTTTGCTTCTTTGCGACGCCATAGTCGGGTAAATAATAGGATATATCTCGCAAACGCTATGCTCAACAAAAATATGTTGTATCAAATCCTACCGTAATTTTAAAAACTCTATTCAACGACATCACACATGATAGGGTGGGATGAAATATTTTTTTGTTCTTGTCTTCGTGCCCCGTGGAGGGCGCCATATTCAATTTAATGTGACGTCACATAGCTTATAACCAGAAGACAAACAAGACGCTTCCAACGACACCTCATTTGTCAAATTATGATATGTGGTTTAGAAGTTATGAGGCAACAGATGAACATACATACATAAGTACATACATACATACATACATACTGACATACATACTTACATACATACTTACATACATACTTACATACATACTTACATACATACTTACATACATACATACTTACATACATACTTACATAGCCATATACTGGTCAAAAACAAAACCCTCCTTTTTTGCTTCGTCGTATTTGGGTAAAAAGTATTACCTATACCTTGCAATTTTGTAATATATTCTCCGCTAGACTGTAGATTTTTTTTGAGACTGAACAGCTAATATGTCTTTCAGGGTAAAATATAAACTTGTTTTTAAGCTTATAATTTAAAATTAAAACCGGCCAAGTCGACATGGACTCGCCCACCGAGGGTTCCCTACCAACTTCTTAAACTAGGTTGAAGGACACACTTTGCAGTTCGATCCATAGACATTTTTTTGCACCAACTTTTTAACCTTTTGTTAATGAACCACATATTTATGGTTTTCAAATTTATTCTTATATTTCAGTGCTTCAAGACCTTGCTTTTTATCAAATTTCATGATTCTTGTCTAACGGGAAGTACCCTTTAGGTTTTAATTCCCTTGCGCAAATTATGCGAATATATGCGACATAAACGGTCAGATCTTTTGATCGCATCTACTTACAGGTTTGATCTTATTCACAGCTGAAAGATACCTTAGAACTAAGTATTTAGTGTAAGTTTCAACTTAGTACCTCTACGCGTTCTGGAGATAAAGGGTCTTGACAGACAGACACAGACAGACAGAGGGTAAACAGACAGACGAACAACAAACTGATCCTATAAGGGTTCCTTTTCCTTTTAAGGTACGGAACCCTAAAAAAGGTGACTGTTATTATTTGCACGATCCTTATCTTTTTAATCTTATGCGTTTAAATTATTAACTCTTACTTTAGACTGGCTTTTTCTCAAAAAAACTAAAATGTAAAAATATACGACCCATTTTAAAAACTTGTCTACACATTAAGGACCTGCTGTCTCCTTTGTGGGTAGTCTCATGAAAATTGACAGGCAGAGGAATTACGTCTGCTTTTATAGGGTTCCGTACCCAAAGGGTAAAACGGAACCCTATTACTAAGACTCCGCTGTCCGTCTGTCTGTCTGTCTGTCTGTCTGTCCGTCTGTCACCAGCCTGTATCTCATGAACTGTGATAGTTAGACAGTTGAAATTTTCACAGATGATGTTGCCGCTATAACAACAAATACTAAAAACAGAATAAAGTTAAAAATAATAGAGGGTCCCCATTAAAGAAACGTGTTTTTTTCGGCATTTCACGCCATCTATGAACGCTTAGTTCGGGAAACGTCCCATAGATGGCGTTATATTGAAATGTCGATCCCTAACACCTTCGTTAGACGTTAGATGGCGTTATAAGAAATAAAATGTTTATTAATTATTAGTTTTTGCTGGCGAAAATTTGATAGGGGTATTTTTTGCTCGATCTTATAAAATACTGTAGTGTGGTACGGAATCCTACTAGTGCGAGTCCGACTTGCACTTGGCCAGTGTATTTATCATTATTATTTGACGTCTGCTTTCTCGATCTCAGTAAAAGGAAACGCTAAGTAAAGTAAAGAGTCTCAACAATTTCTGCATCAAGTTTATATTTAGGTTACGCAAATATGACCACTTGTTTCAGTTTCAGGCACAACTCCAATACGTGTTTGCCAAATAAAGATTTAATTTCAAAGTATTTTTTGGACAGAGAGTGAAAGTGAAAGGAACAAGTGAAAGAGTTTGTGTACTTGGGTTCTAAGTTCACGAGAGATGGTAAGTATGAAAGTGATATAGAACGAAGAGTTTTGGCAGGAAACCAAGTGAGTAGGGCACTGCATAACTTTATGAGCAGTCAGAATGTGTCTAAAAAAGCGACTGGCTATGCATAGGAGAGTCTTGGTTCCCACACTCATATGTATGATAGTGAATGCCGCCCGTTACACTGGGTATGGCAGAAGAAGCATGAAAGTAAAATTAATGCTGTAGAAATAAGACGTTTGAGAAGTATGATTGGAGTGACTCTGATGGATAAGGTGGAGAACAGCGTGATACGGAATGTTGTGGTGTGGTAGAAGATGTAGTGGCAAAGATAGAGAAAGATATGCTCAGATGGTTTGGACATCTAGAGAGGATGGATGAAAAAAGACTGACGAAACTGATTTATAAGACGAGTATGAATGGCCCAGCCGGTAGAGGCCAACCTAGGCGGACGTATCACGACCAGATTGGAGACGTTTTAAAGAAAGGCCAAGTAAAAAGTACCTATAATCAGCCAGCATGTATGAAGGCGCTCGTGAATGTGGAAGAAGCGAAAGAGGTATGTCAGGATCATAGCATGTGGAAGGAAGTAGTCTCTGCCTACCCCAACGGGAAAAAGGCGTGATTTTATGTATGTATGTAAGTGAAAGTGAAAGTGAAAGTGAAAGTGAAAGTGAAAGTGAAAGTGAAAGTGAAAAAGTTTATAAATGTATATATTTTTCTGCACTATTCTTAGTCATAGACAAGAGTCAAAAGTATTTTATTATAATTACCTATTATTTACTACTACCTACCTATATTATTTAGATTATTTTTACCTTTAAGTATCACTGTAAGTTTTCCATATAAAAAAAAAAACAAAAAAGATAGTCGAAGACGTTATGCAGAGTTTAAATTGAACTGGAGTTACGCGTATTAGAATTAGTTTTCTATAAAGTTAGTCGATCAATAAAATCACTCAACTTTTGTATAATTTGTGGTAAGTTTTGTCAAACACAACCCACAATTTTTTTTGTGAGACCTCTCTATCCAAGCAAAACACGCTTTCAACAATAAAACCGCCCGTTGTAATACTGTAGAGGTGTACAATAGAAACATTTCTATTCTATTTTATTATATGCCAAATAATCTAATTTACTTTGTTACAAGTCTCCGTTTGATCAATCTATTTCCTTACTGGGTATGTTTACTTACCCAATTAAAGGAAATACGACTGATAAATTCACGATACAAGATCAAGCAAAAATTTAATTTTAATGAGAAATACTAATGATATCGATATTCAAAATCTTTAGCATTTCCCAGAAAAATAAAATCCCACCAAAAACTTTTTTATGTAAAGGCTCGCACTGTCAAAAAGTTATCGGATCTCATTTAGAGCCAAGCTTCTAACTCTACACGCCCTAACTGTACAAGCTTTAACTTTACAAGCTCTACACCTTAGTGAAATAAGTGAATTGGTCACTCTCCTTTTTTTCTCTTCTCCTTTTTTTGAAGTCGTTTTAAAATAATAACAAAATTAGAAAGTTAAATTACAAACAATAAATACAGTTAATTCACAATAATTAAGGCTGAGTTGCACCATCTTACTTTAACTATAAGAAACGTCAAAAATCTGTCAAACTCCATACAAAAACACCGGTTATAGTTATAGTTACGGTTAAAGGAAGATGGTGCAGCTCAGCTTAAGTTAGTGCAAAATAACAAATAGAGCTTTTTTGCAGGTTTTTTGCTGTGATATATCCGCTACGGCTACCAGTGGCTCGACGGAGAAGTAAACAAATGTTGTACTGCGCCTGGGCAATCGCACTCGCATGCAGCATACCACAGGTCAGTCATTACAAGGTCAACCTCCTCAGCCAAATGACAGGTTATACATGTAACGTAACGGAATGTAATGTCACGGAGCCCTGGAGGAGGCCTACCGCACGCTACATCCCTAAAAGAACCAGGAACCTAGACAAGAAAATATGAACACAGATTATAACATTTAACATACTTGTATTATGATCAAAACACAAATTATCTTAAAAACACTAGGTACAAATATTCCGGCGCATCCTCTGCTTCACTAGATATCTCGTCTGGTTTAACACATTTATCATGTTCGACTTCATCTTATCAGTGACGTCGGAAATCATTGAAATCCTAATAGAATTGGCTTGTTTAGGTTCTTCAATGAACATATTCAATTTTTCCGCCCATGCTTCGGCGTTTATTTCGCTATTTCGAAAATCATCTTCTTCCAATGATCTGCGAATATCTTCCTCTGTACAAAGGCGTCTTTCATCACCTCTGTTAAGTTATCTGTTGAAAGCATCTTTCAACATTTTTCCATTGTCATTTTAAAGAAATATCATGTTTTCAATTTAATATAATTATCATAACCACATTATTATAATTTTAAACTTCTCCATCTTTTTTATTTCTCGTCCCTCTCTTTGTACAGACCCAAAATCGAATCCCGTCAAAAATGATTTTTCTATACTTCCTTCTATTTTTAAATTTTAAAAACGTTCCACCCATAAATCGTTGTAATACAAAAGAGTATATGTATGATATATGAAAATGTATGAGGTCGTTAAAGATATGCCACACACAATAATCTATTCTGTATAACCTGGTGCTTAAAAGGGCCAAAAAACGGCCTGGCTTGTGCATGAAAATGTATTGCATGTTAGATTATTTTCATAGTACATACAGATTTACGACATATTTCCAATGTTTGATGATGATTTAATTTATAAATTATAAATAAAGGGCCTCAAATAAGGGTATTAATACGGTGATCGATACATTTGAGGGTAGTCTAAACCTTACAAGATGTGTCAGAGCCGCCATCTTGGTTTTCGGTTAGACTGATGCTTTAAAAGGGCGGTAGAAACGTTTATTGAGACACTTTTGCTCGAGCAGCCTTCGGGCTAACATCGTCACCTTTACTCCATTATTATTAATTATATTAATTATAATGGCCCTGAGTCTCCTGATGGTACATAAAATGTTGTTATAATAATGAAGGTACAAATAAAATGCTTTCTCGGTGATGTCCTGACTTTTCTATTGTATTGATAAGTCCTTCCTATTAGCTGAAGTATAGGCAGGTAGTTTTAGACGTGGTTCCATGTGAATATTTAGCTTCAGACATATTAAATATATGGTAAACCATTGGACTACCACCTACCACCCATCTTGTTATCTGTGAGTAAGCTAACACATGCATATGGTATGAAAACGTACATTACATTGGCCTCTTTTACATAGTAACTTTTAAAACAGTGTTGATAAACTTACGCCCTTCCATAAAAAAATATCGTACATTTTCAATAAACTGGCATTACAATCTCATTTCATGCACAAACGTACTTTGGCCCTTTTAGCACCAGGCCCCAGTTTTACTTTAATGTTCGCAGCAAACGCCACTTAAAAGTACGAGGGCCAGTTTCACCGGTTCATGATAAAGTGACAGATAGTTATCTGACAGATGACTTCATACAAAAGCTATCAAAATTGTGCCACATTAGTTCTTGATGGCCAGTTTCACCGGTTCCTGATAGCCATCTATCAGGAACCGGTGAAACTGGCCATGAGAATATTTTTATATATATAATATTTTTTTATTTCCAAATAACAATATGCATTGTATGGGAAATTTTAGCAAGGTACATTAAAGACTTACAAATTTCATTCAATAAAAGTAAATTAACTAAATCAATAACATATTAAAAACATTTTACATATATTTTAACACTACAAATGTCTTACCGTCCATGCTTATCATAGGTTTCATATTCATCCAAAGGTTGTCTGGAAGAGATCGCTCTTAGCGATAAGACCGCCCATTGTACATCTAATTTGAGTTATGCCAATTTTGTTTTTTTATTTTGTTTATATATTGGTGTCAATAAAGAGTTTTTGTATTGTATTGTATTGTATTGTCTTAATGGCGTAATGTTTGGCAGTCATTCCTAATACGCTATCATCAGTACTCATGAGCAGCAAGCGTTATCTTTAGGTATCATCACTACTTATTAATAATTAGTACGAACGTTTGTTTAAGCCCTCTTCGCACGGCTATACCGCTTTGCTTGACATTTTGTACAGGAATAGCTTATACAGTTGAATTGGGCATTATGATATTCTAAATGCGGGCGAAGCCGCGAGGCACAGCTATTCAGAAGTATTTACTCAAGGTCTTTCTATAGACACGGCGACCAACGCATTTATGTACGCTCGTAAAGTAATTCGTAATGTCCAAGTTTTATACGAACATAGCCGTTATGCAAAAAGCTCTCCAAATCACCTACTTCAATATTATGAGATCATTAAATGGCGTCATGTAACCCATCATATTTTTTCTATACAGACCTATATAAGTATTGTTAATGCTGACCTGCCGACGAAACTTTAGAGGTCTTCAAATATTTTATTCGAAGTTTATTGCTAAATAATGATTTTTCATTGTTTATATGTGATTTTCGAACATCAAAAGAATGCATTAGGCACATTCTATCACATTTGAGGGCCCGGTAGCGTAATCAGGAGAACGCTCGGCTTTGATGCCAGAGGTATCGAGTTCCCCCAATCCCCGCCGTGCACAAATCAATGGATTTTTCTAACGTAAAAATTAGAAACTCAAGTTAGAAAATCTGTCGCCAAACATCGAATGTTCTCCGGCAGCTATCCATGAGAGCCAGTTCCCATTCTAGGCCTAGCGTTCTTACCATCTTCGACCGAATCATCACTTACCAATAGGTGAGATAGTGGTCATACGCTAACCTATAAGATACCTATTAAAAAACATTTTTTAAAACGTAATATATAGACAGACAACTATAGATTTCATCAAGCTGGCTCACGGCGCGGGCTCACGGCGCGGGCTCACGGCGCGGGCTCACGGCGCGGGTTCCCGCGACGGGCTATTTGCGTTCGTTCGTGTCGTGCGACTGGCGATTAACGCAGCGCTGCTCTATCAAATAACACAAATACAGTACACGGAGCGGGGAGCTTGCTTAACAGTGAGAATACCCTAATTCGAGCAATTAATAACCGGCCAAGTGCGTGTCGGGCCACGCGCAGTGTAGGGTTCCGTAGTAGCCTGTTATTCAATACAAGTCTTTACCCGTTATAAACATGCAACTAGGTACTTCGTCTTTGTCACTTTAAAGGATTTATTCTAAGGATTTTGTATTTGGTACAAAATTATCCAACACCCAAGATCAACGACTATTACTGCTAAACTAATAAAGTTATTTCAACCGCTATAATTTTTCTTTAAAGTTCATGAAATGCGCTATTATCACGAATTTTTCCAGATTTTTCAAGCCCGCAGTTTAGCTTTTAGAGGGGGGGGGGGGGGAGGGACGCCCTCCTGGAACAAAAATTTGCACTTTAAAGTTTAATATTTCGTAAATGGAGCATTCAATCGAAAAATGGTATTAACAACCCTAAGTCAGTTTAAAAGACCTATTCAACGATACCCCACACGATAGGGTAGACGATGAAAAAAAAATTCATCCCCACTTCTCATATAGTGGAGCTACCCTAAAAAAAAATATTTTTCACAATTTTATTTCAGCACTTTTTCAGCGTAATATATATACATACCCTCACAAAATTACAGCTTTCTAGTATTAACGGTCTCTTAGCAAAACCTCGGACAGACAGACAGATAGACGGACATGACGAAACTATAAGGGTTCCTTGTCAGGACTACGGAACCCTAAAAATGGTTTTGAGGCATTTTCAAGATACTAAGTACTAACTGAGCTGTAATTTGTAATAAATCTAATAAGAGGCAAAAATATATCTAGTCTAAATAACAGACTTAGGATTCACCACTAGTGACTCCTAGGTCTAGATATGATTACATAGTACCAATGATACAATTTGATAAATTAAATGAAGAAAACTTTGAAATACTTACGTAATCTCGATTCTCGATCATAAGATTACTTACATTTTTGAGGGCTCTGGGGCGTGATTTAAAGGACGCCTGACTTCAACTTTTTTTACATACGGTAACATTCAAATTGACATGTAATCTTTCTATCTAGCGTCTGTGACAAAAATAAATATTCTATGGAATGTAATGTAAACAGAGGTTTTGACATGTTGTTTTTTGAATGGATTATTACTTTATCATAAGGACTAACTGATATTAACGTTAAGTCTATGAATTTATGGTTATGTATTTGTGGCGACCTCGCCTTATTTTATGATGTTCGAACTCTTTGTTGACAGCCTAATTTTCTCATCCGATATATTTGAATTTCATATGTCGATGGTAGAATTGGTTGCCAAGGTTTCCATATGTTATTTTGACAAGTTAGAATATAGATTTCTCTCTTGCAATGTTTGGTTGATTAAAAAACCATTATTTATTTTCCTATTAAAAAGGATTAAAGTCACATGAGACTGGGTTGTTCAGTAAACCGTCCATGTGAGCACTGATTCACCAATTCTTGTGAATATACAGAAATAAATTATGAAAACAAAGAAGTTGACTTAATTATTATAAAAATCTATCACATACAAATCCTAGAGCACTTGACGGTCGCGTCGGAATAATATCTTCCTGGGACCGTCGATATAAAAGATAAGTACCTAGACCTTCCTATTAATCTAGAAGAGGACCCTTCTCTGTTCTTCCCCGGCTCTTACGCCTCAGTCGTAAAACGCCGGAACTGCAAGTGCCATCCCATTCCTGTCTCAGTATTTAAGTAACAGTAGATAGGGTTGGCACACATAAAAGTAATTGGGATTTCCCGGGAGTGTTCCCGGAGATCCCAAATTGGTGACCAGCGACGGAGTGCTGAACAGTGCAGAGCTGCAACTAGACGACAGGAGCCTAGAAGATTCCGTCGTCTTACCTCTTTTAGTGTGTGAAAGTGTCAAGGTACCCAAATTCGCCAGTTCCTGTCCCGGATTGTCGCAAACGACATTCCGAGGTTCCTTTTTTTTTAAGCGGACGCTGCCGGCGCATTCCTTTTATGTGGCGAACTTAATTATGTGTTTTTAGTATTTTTTTTATTTTCTATATCGTACTTAGGCTATGCCTATAGGTGTAGATCGCCGCATCACGATCATTCTAGCCCAGAACAGCCTTGTAGAACCTAGAAAGGAATAAAAATTAATTTCCTTTGTTTTTTTTTTCCTGTTGTCATTGTGCAATTGTTTTCTGTGCTTTGAAAATTTTCAGATTGGTACCTTCTGGATGTTTTTTACTTCCCGGACGTGCAGTTGGATTGAAAGGCGTCGACGATGACGGGACAAGAGGCTCGTCCGTCGGGACCGACTGCAGAAAGGGAGGCGTTCTTTGAGGCTTCGAATGATAGTCAGGATGGGCAAGTATGCGTCGGCCGGGTGAGTATTCGTACACCTGTTTTTTGTAAGGACAGGCCTGCCCTGTGGTTTGCCAGTCTTGAGTCGCAATTCTGTATTAATAAAATCACTCAGGAAGTGACAAAATTTTGTTATGCCGTGGCACACTTAGATATTAGTTGCACCAGGGAGGTTGAGGACATGATCGTCCAACCCCCTGCCATTGCCCCGTATACAAAACTAAAGGAGGCGATTATATTGTGCTTCTCGGACTCACACGAAGAAAGCATTCGCAAACTATTAGAGGGCGTGACCATCGGGGACCGGAAGCCGTCGTCTTTCTTGCGTCATTTAAGGACGCAGGCGGGTAGCAGTTTCCCCGAGGACGTTTTGAAGTCAATCTGGTCCAACAGATTACCGCGACAAATTCAAATTGTTTTGGCTGCACAACAGGTGCAGGGTTTAAATGAATTAGCGATTTTAGCGGACAGATTAATGGACATACAGGTACAAGGTCCGTCCCAGGTTTGAGGCACGCGCGCAGAGACTCCGTACCCGTCTTCGGAGCGATCGGAGATGGAAGACTTAAAAGAACAAATTTCAAAGTTGACGGGGATGGTTGCGTCTGTCATGCAGGTACAGTCGCGTAGTAGTAGGGCTCATAGCCCGAACAACAATAATCGTGAGGGTAATAGGCGCGACCGTAGCCGCAGTAGGTCGCGTCCAAGAAACACCATGCTGTGCTGATACCACGATAGGTTTGCCGCTAAGGCAACAAAATGCGTGAAACCTTGTAGCTGGCAACAGGGAAATGCGAGCCGCGATCGATAGTAGCGGCGATCGATCGTGAGTTTAAAAGTCGTAGGTTGTTCGTTAGTGATCGTGCAACTAAAATAATTTTTTTAGTAGATACAGGTTCGGATATCTGCTGTTTCCCGCGACGCTTAATAAAGGGTCGTTTAGGGGAGAGCGGGTTCGAGTTGTTTGCCGCAAACCAGTCATCTATTAAAACCTACGGCACAACTAGTCTTCATTTAGACCTTGGTTTTAGAAGAGAGTTCACTTGGAACTTTGTAATCGCGGATGTTAGCACTCCAATTATTGGCTCAGACTTTTTGAGCCACTATAATTTGTTACCCGACTGCCGTCGACAACGGATAATCGATGGGATTACCAAACTGGGCGTTGTAGCAACTGCAGCAAACATTGCACAGTCCAGTGTTAGGGCCATCGTACTCCCGAGTAACAGTTATACGGATTTGCTTTCAGATTTTCCCGATATTACGCGCCCACCAGGTATTGATAGGGTAGTCAGACATTCGACTAGGCACCACATCGAAACAACAGAGGGACCACCTATTTCGTGCAGACCACGACGGCTGGCCCCCGATAAACTTCGTGTGGCGCAGCAAGAGTTCGACGCAATGGTTCGAGCTGGTACAGCTAGGCCTTCGGATAGTCCTTGGTCATCACCCTTGCACCTAGTTTCTAAAAAGGATTCAACCTGGCGTCCGTGTGGCGATTACCGGATATTAAACGCGCGAACTATCCCGGATAGATATCCGGTTAGGCATATCGGTGATTTTGCTAGCAACTTAGCTAAGTCAACGGTATTTACGACCGTAGATTTGGTTAAAGCTTACAATCAAATTCCCGTGTTTAGAGGGGATATTTGCAAAACTGCGATTATAACACCGTTCGGGTTATTCGAATTTCCCTACATGACATTCGGTTTACGAAATGCAGGTCAGGCTTTTCAACGATTTATCGATGAAGTCGTGCGAGGCCTCGATTTCTGTTACGCATACGTTGATGACATCCTGGTACATTCCGTGGATAAGCCGAGTCATGCGGAACACCTCAAAATACTGTTCGGTAGGTTACGACAGTTCGGTATTGTTATTAACCCGGCAAAGTGCGTTTTTGGTACATCTGAGGTTACCTTTTTAGGTTATCAGATCAATGCAGAAGGCACAAAGCCGCCTAACGAGCGAATACAAGCGCTCGCAGAGTTCCCGCCTCCTAAAACTGTGCAGGGAATGCGACGTTTTTTAGGAATGTTAAATTTCTACCGCAGATTTTTACCCGGTGCAGCGAAATATCAGGCACCTCTGGTTGATGCGATTTCATCCACTCAAGGGAAAGGTACACAACCATTCCCTTGGACGGATGCCTTAGAAAAAGACTACATAGCTTGTAGGGATAGCCTCACAACAGTTACCTTGTTGTCACACCCTGATAGTAACGCGCAGTTAGGTTTATTTACCGACGCGTCAGGTACTCATGTAGGCTCGTGTTTACATCAACGTAAGAGCGAGAATGAGAGTTGGCATCCCTTAGCCTTTTTCAGTAAAAAATTAACAGAAAAGCAGAAGGAGTGGCCCGCTTATTATAGGGAACTCCTAGCTGTTTACGAGAGTGTTCAGCATTTCAGACATTTTTTGGAAGCGCAACATGTGACCATATTTACGGATCACAAACCTCTAATTTTCGCGTTTAAACAGCGAAGAGAAAAGTTACCACCGGTTCAATTAAACCAGTTGAGTTTCATTAGCCAATTTAGCACTGATTTCGTGTACGTTAAAGGCGACGACAATGTAGTGGCAGATGCGATGTCGCGCATAGAGGCAATTTCTCTTACAGACGACTACGCTGCTCTGGCTGAAGCTCAGAAGGTGGACGAAGAACTTGTTACGTTGCGAGCAGATGCTTCTTTGAAATTAGAATCTGTTCCTATTCCAGGAACGGATATTTCTGTAACATGCGATGTATCAACGGGGAAACCGAGACCGTATTTACCCGCATCCTTTCGACGGCCTGTATTTCTCAGATTGCACAATCTCGGCCACCCTAGCGCGCGCACAAGCGCACGCCTGGTCGCAGATCGTTACATCTGGCCGTTACTTAGGAAAGATTGTATGTCTTGGGCACGTTGTTGTGTCTCATGCCAGCGTAGCAAAATTACCAGGCATGCTTCATCTCCGTTAGGCAATTTTGCCAGCACAAGTTCTCGTTTTCAGCAGGTACATTTAGACATAATCGGACCGATGCCGCATTCAAACGGTTTTACGTACTGCCTCACCGCAATCGATAGATTTACGAGGTGGGCAGAGGCATGGCCGATGTCATGTATCACTGCTGAAGAGGTAGCAAATACCTTTGTCAACGGGTGGATTTCGCGATTTGGTGTACCACTCGTTGTCACTACTGACCAAGGCAGACAGTTTGAGTCTACCTTGTTTAATGAGTTGTTACAGTTTTGCGCAACTAAGCGAATTAGGACAACCAGTTATCATCCGCAAGCTAATGGGATGGTAGAACGTTTACACAGACAGCTTAAGGCTGCTTTAATGTGCCATGCAGAGACATGGAGTAATGCCTTACCGCTGGTTCTGCTAGGTATTAGAACAGCACTCAAGGAAGACTTGAAATGTTCTGCTGCCGAGTTATTATATGGAGAGCCTTTGAGACTTCCAGGGGATTTCGTGGTACCATCCTTGCCAACCAGTGATAGTAGTGCGCATGATTTTTTGGCACAGCTACGTAAGGTTGTGGCAGATCTTCGACCAATTCCTGCGTCTCGGCATTCGTCTCCTTCAGTTTTCACTTTTAAAGAAATGTCGACCACTACGCACGTGTTTTTACGTGACGATACGGTCCGACGTTCTCTTCAGCCACCCTATACTGGACCATATAAGGTCCTCAGTAGAGGGGCAAAAACCGTCACGATTGATGTGGGGGGGAAAAGGCAGGAGGTAAGCGTGGACAGAGTTAAACAAGCACATCTCGAGGCTGAGGATGATCATGTATCGACCTCAGTGCAACCAGGCAGCAACCCATTGGACGTACCTCTCACGGTGCCTGTTCCTCCGGTCGGAAATTTAATTCCATTGCCTGCCTCGAAGGAGTCTCCTCCACCAGCCTTGGATCCTGTCGTTTCGACGCGTTCTGGACGTCGAGTCAAATTTAGGGATGTTTTGGATCTGTGAATCCTTAGTCCCGAGATAATTTGAGTTTTAGTTAATGTAAATTGTTATTTTGTATAATTTGGTTGACCTGACGTCCCGAATTTCAACTTCCTCTATGGTCATCACAGATTTGTTTGATTCTGAATGACTATGGGACAATTTTGTTCATCCTTCCGATTACGGGCGGCCTTCCTTTTTGGTGGGGATGTTCGTCTTCGTGGGGGGGTGATGTGGCGACCTCGCCTTATTTTATGATGTTCGAACTCTTTGTTGACAGCCTAATTTTCTCATCCGATATATTTGAATTTCATATGTCGATGGTAGAATTGGTTGCCAAGGTTTCCATATGTTATTTTGACAAGTTAGAATATAGATTTTTCTCTTGCAATGTTTGGTTGATTAAAAAACCATTATTTATTTTCCTATTAAAAAGGATTAAAGTCACATGAGACTGGGTTGTTCAGTAAACCGTCCATGTGAGCACTGATTCACCAATTCTTGTGAATATACAGAAATAAATTATGAAAACAAAGAAGATGACTTAATTATAAAAATCTATCACATACAAATCCTAGAGCACTTGACGGTCGCGTCGGAATAATATCTTCCTGGGACCGTCGATATAAAAGATAAGTACCTAGACCTTCCTATTAATCTAGAAAAGGACCCTTCTCTGTACTTCCCCGGCTCTTACGCCTCAGTCGTAAAACGCCAGAACTGCAAGTGCCATCCCATTCCTGTCTCAGTATTTAAGTAACAGTAGATAGGGTTGGCACACATAAAAGTAATTGGGATTTCCCGGGAGTTTTCCCGGAGGTCCCAAATTGGTGACCAGCGACGGAGTGCTGAACAGTGCAGAGCTGCAACTAGGCGACAGGAGCCTAGAAGATTCCGTCGTCTTACCTCTTTTAGTGTGTGAAAGTGTCAAGGTACCCAAATTCGTCAGTTCCTGTCCCGGATTTTCGCAAACGACATTCCGAGGTTCCTTTTTTTTTAAGCGGATGCTGCCGGCGCATTCCTTTTATGTGGCGAACTTAATTATGTGTTTTTAGTATTTTTTTTATTTTCTATATCGTAGTTAGGCTATGCCTATAGGTGTAGATCGCCGCATCACGATCATTCTAGCCCAGAACAGCCTTGTAGAACCTAGAAAGGAATAAAAATTAATTTCCTTTGTTTTTTTTTCCCTGTTGTCATTGTGCAATTGTTTTCTGTGCTTTGAAAATTTTCAGATTGGTACCTTCTGGAAGTTTTTTACTTCCTTCCTATTAATCTAGAAGAGGACCCTTCTCTGTTCTTCCCCGGCTCTTACGCCTCAGTCGTAAAACGCCGGAACTGCAAGTGCCATCCCATTCCTGTCTCAGTATTTAAGTAACAGTAGATAGGGTTGGCACACATAAAAGTAATTGGGATTTCCCGGGAGTTTTCCCGGAGGTCCCAAATATTTAATATGTAATGGAAAAGACTGACGTTCATAAAAGTGTACAGTATACCCAAATAAATTATATAAATGAATTATGAATTATGAAAACCAGAAGGCTGTGTTTGTGGCTTTGAACCTGACGTGCGCCAATGCATTTTCCATCAATCGAATTTGCACATGCTATCTAGTAAATGAAAACATTGTGCGGTCGTAGGAATCGGCTGAACAAGAATTTCTATTTGTTGACAGAGACACATGAACAAAATCCTGGAATTTCAATTTTAGATATAAGCCTGCCGAACTTTGTTTACAGTGGACATTTATATGGGTCTGTTTAACGCTCCAAGCAACATTTATAATATCATTGTATACCATAAATATAACATATTTATAGCATCATTTATAATATCATTGTACTCAGAAAGGACTATCCTTGTATTGTACGAGTAATTTTCTGTTGCTAGGAGTCTAGTCTAGGAGGCACTTCATATTTTATTTCATTTGATAGGTATTCTAGGATTAGTGTGTTGACCATATGGTGAACACGCTAGTCCTAGAATACTCGACTCTCAAGGGTTGTGTGCTGCCGGAACACCGTAAGGTAATGGCGGTAAATTTTCTCCTTGATGGTGGTAGGCTACTTTTTGGTAGCAAGTCAGGCGGAACATGATATAATATGCCCCTATCACCCACCTGGCTCCGCTTCCGCGTGCGTTTCGTCTTGTTAATGCTGTGCTAAACCAACATATAGATCTATTTAATTGTAAAAAGCAAGAATTTCGCAATGTTACTATAAATAATGTTGAAACTTTTTCATCTGTAACTTTTTCATTTGTATAGAATAGGATTTGGTTTAGTAAAACATTTTATTTTACTATAGTCATTATAAATTGTTAAACACAATCCAAAATTTCATCGTACCGACGGGACTTGAACCCGCAACCTCCGGAATAACATGTTCCGGTGCTTTGCCAATTAAGCCACGGTGCGAAGTATCGTTACGACGAAATTAGTGGATTGCATTTTGTTAACCCAATTATGCATTGGTGGCGCCATCTATGACTACTTATTACGTAAGTTAATCATTCGGAAGAATACATTACAGTTTTCAAATCCGACGAGAGATGTTGCACTGCGTAAATCAAATATTATGTTTCTTTTGAAGTGTTTCACACTTTATATTTTTGTAAATTGTTAAACACAATCCAAAATTTCATCGTACCGACGGGACTTGAACCCGCAACCTCCGGAATAACATGTTCCGGTGCTTTGCCAATTAAGCCACGGTGCGAAGTATCGTTACGACGAAATTTTGGATTGTGTTTAACAATTTACAAAAATATAAAGTGTGAAACACTTCAAAAGAAACATAATATAGTCATTATAATTATTTTATCAGCTTACTTGGAAGGGCGAATTGGAAAACTGTAATGCCCATCGACAATATAAGATAATAAAAGATACATAAATAAAATCTATCCTTTAAGCCAGCGGGTCTCTAGACACAATGCATTAATTTAAACATTAAACTAAGAACGTCTTAAGTATTCTCTTGGAAACAGTCAATGCTACCTTAAAAAAAATTCTTGACAGACAAGGTCTTGAATACTATTTCACTGTAACAATGTAAACAATGATAAAATTGTGCCTGTCTGAGAATGAAAGACGGCAGTGAGACGAGGTGCAGGACTACTGACTCAAGTCCAATCTACTTATCACATCTAACTTTACCAGTCTGCCTTACTTGTTCGTAACGTCAAGATAAATAAAATAATGTAATTTGTGCAATAAGTCCCGTATTACAATATTGCTATGAATTCAAAACGATTTATTGATATTTTTGAAATGCTCGGATAGAAACCTTATTTCTCAAGGATCAAATGAATATTGACGGTAGAATTTTGTTTATTAAACAGTCTCAAGCATTTTGTGCCGCTGTATTGTTCTAGGGTGAAGAGAAATGTTGACAAAGCCCGTTTGTAAAGAGTTTGCCTATAACATTTTAAACAACTTGAAAATATAAGGTTTTCAATTCGTCCAGTATTTTTATGTCCGTTTCTCGAATTATCTGTAAACTATCAACTGTTCTTTTATTTTGTGGAGAAGGTATATCTCGTAATTTAATCATTTAATACATTTGATCAAGGTCTGATCATGGTTACATGTAAAAAAATATAGAGATATAAATCCAAAAATTGCTACTGATAATATTTAGCGAGTTACCGCGCGAGTGCGCGGCATGTATTGTAGTCCTTTCTATTTTTCAAAAGACTTCCATAAAGGAGGCGGTTCTCAATTCGAAAGTTTTTTTTCCTTTTTGTATGTATGTATGCTATACTCCGTCAATTGTAAACCGATTCAAATGATTATTTTTAATTAATTGATAGGTTACGATCTTCAGCTATTCGTTTCCCACCGCTGCCAGCCAGCTTGCGTATATCATCGCTCCATCTAGTTGGAGATCAGATCGATCGAGATCAAGATCGAGCTCAGTGGCGTGCCTTGGGAGAGGCCTATGTCCAGCAGTGGACGGTAATTGGCTGATAATGATGATGATGATGATAGGTTACATTGTAAAGGAAGTCCCATTGTAATTTCATCGAGATTTGATAAGCGTCTCCAGAGACATATATCTGATATGATGGAGAAAAACACCTCAAAATTAGTACTGAAAATGACTAGCGCAACATTTGATGTCGGTTTTTTCGTTATGTAAACAATCTTAAATTATTTTAAATTATTTTGTTGTCAATATCATAAATTAAGTAGTATGATCCGTAATTACGAAAACATGTATATGATATTTCTTTGAAGTGTTACACACTTTATATTTTTTTTAATTGTTAAACACAATCCAAAATTTCATCGTACCGACGGGATTTGAACCCGCAACCTCCTGAATAACATGTTCAGGTGCTTTGCCAATTAAGCCACTGTGCGAAGTATCGTTACGACGAAATTAGTGGATTGCATTTATTAACCCAAATATGCATTGGTGGCGTCATCTATGTCTACTTATTACGTAAGTTAATCATTCGGAAGACATCATCACAGTTTTCAAATCCGACGAGAGATGTTGCACTGCGTAAATCAAATATTATATTTCTTTGAAGTGTTACACACTTTATATTTCGCACCGTGGCTTAATTGGCAAAGCACCTGAACATGTTATTCTTTGTATGTTATCATCTTTCAAGTTATCATTCTTTCATGTTATTCTATATATTATATAATTATTTCTCAATTATTATAAAGTTGACATAATGTGTATTACTGAACACTGGTTTGTGAAAGGTACTTTGTTACCAATATTAAAAAATTATACAATTGCCAGCACATTCATTAGACAAAAGGCAATTCGTGGTGGCTCACTAATATATGTAACTGAAAATTGTAACTTTAAGGAGCGTAAAGACATTGTAGCTTTGTCTGTTGAACGATGTGTTGAATTATCTTGTATAGAGCTGGGGCAACATATAGTCATCTGTGTATACAGACCTCCATCGGCTGATTATAAAATGTTTGAAACAATTATGGAAGAAGTAATGAGCAAAGTCTTCAACACCTCTAAATCTTTAATAGTTTGTGGCGATTTCAATGTTAATTTAATTGAGCAGTCTCCGCTCAGCGACAAATTAAAAAATTTATTTCTAAGCTTCAATCTGAAGCATCTTTTTAATCAGCCAACAAGAATCACTAGCTCGTCAGCTACCTGCTTGGACAATGTGTTCTGCAACTGTGAACCCGAAAAAATTGCAATTTTTGATAAACTTGGCTCGGACCATCTGGGACAAAGTGTCACTTTTTCATGTAAATTATCCATCAAAGGCCAAGAACATTTTTACAGGCCCATTACCACCAAACGGGTTGAACAGTTTGTGGATATCATTGACAAGCAATTAATGAACCTAAGATTTTCTGAGGATCCTGATGACCTATGCAGTGCTTTATTTCAAATGTTAGATGCAGAGTTCAATGATATTTTTAAAATTAAAATGGTTAGAAAGGGTGCGAAGGTTCGTTTCGATGACTGGGCAACTCCTGGTATTTATAAAAGTAGAAACAATTTGTATAACTTGTACTCACAAAAAACCATTAATTTACATAATACAAAATTCATAAATCACTTAAAATTGTATTCAAAAACTTTTAAAGTTGTTTGTCAGACAGCAAAATCACTGCATCTAAGTAGAAAAATTAAGCATGCCGATGACAAAATAAAATCAACATGGAAAGTCATTAATACAGAAACTGGAAAAATTAAGCAGAGGGACGGTAAAATTATGTTAAAAGTTAATAATAAATTAATCATAGATAATAATGATGTCGCTAACACATTTGTTAAGTACTTCTCACAAGTACCTATTATTACTACTCAGCCTTTAAACTCTTCCCCTAAGGATGCTTTTGTTTTACTATCGAAGTGTGTGAATGTATGTGACTCTATGTTTGAGTTCAGACACATAACTTCAATATCAATTATCAAAACTTTTAAAATGCTCAATCAAAAGAAAACCGAGGATCTGTGGGGTATGTCAACCAAAGTACTTAGTTATATTATTAATGCAATTAGCCCTCACTTAGCGTTTATTTTTAACAGATGCGTCGATGAAGGTGTCTTTCCTGATGTAATGAAAAAAAGTAAATTAATTCCCCTATACAAATCAGTGAACAAAAATGACCCTTCAAACTATAGACCAATCTCTATATTACCGGCGCTCAGTAAAGTTTTTGAAAAAGTTATATTAGACCAGCTTTTGGCACATTTTAATATTAATCATCTTTTAAATCACAAACAATATGGTTTCACTAAGGGGCGTTCTACTACTGATGCTGGAGTAGATCTTCTTAAACATATATTTGATGCCTGGGAGAAAGCACAAGATGCTATCGGCGTTTTCTGTGACTTATCTAAAGCGTTTGATTGCGTCTGTCACAAAACGCTAATTTGCAAATTAAAACACTACGGCGTTAACGGAAAAGCACTTGATCTGGTCTCATCCTACCTCAGTAATAGAATACAGATGGTTGAGGTCAATGGCGTCAGGTCATCTGGATCCCTCATAAAAATGGGAGTTCCGCAGGGATCGATCTTAGGACCATTTTTATTTCTAGTTTATATTAATGACTTGCCGTCTTTCGTGCAAAACTTATGTGACATTGTTTTGTTCGCGGATGATACATCCTTAATATTCAAAATAGATAGGATTGCGCCTGGATTTGACGATGTTAACAAATCAATCGCACAGGTTTTGAATTGGTTTACAACCAATAACTTATTACTGAACGCCAAAAAAACTAAATGTATTAAATTCTCGCTGCCAAATGTAAGAAAGGGTGTCATTAATAGCAGGATATTAATAAACGATGTACCGATAGAATTTGTTGAATCCGCTACATTCTTGGGCATCACCCTGGATTCAAAACTACTATGGGGTTCTCAAATATCGGCTCTGGCAGGTAGATTGAGCTCCGCTGCATACGCAGTTCGTAAAATCAGAAACTTGACTGACGAATCCACTGCTAGATTGGTTTACTTTAGCTACTTCCATAGTATAATGTCCTATGGCATTTTATTGTGGGGGAAAGCCGCCGAAATCCAATCTATATTTGTTTTACAAAAAAGAGCTATTCGATCTATATATACCATGAAGTCGCGAGACTCACTTCGTGAAAAATTTAAGGAGATTAAAATTCTCACAGTGGCATGTCAATATATATATGAAAATATTATGTATGTACGCAAAAATTTGAATGAGTATGATAAGAGGTCCGATGTACATAATTTCAATACAAGACACAAAAATAGATTAATTCTACCTCAATTCAGGTTGTGGAAAGTTAGTGGTTCTTTTCTGGGGAACTGTATACGATTTTATAATAAACTTCCTAAAGATATTGATCAACTGTCTATAAGCAGATTTAAAACCTTTGTAAAATCCAATTTAATGAAGAAATCGTACTATACAATAAATGACTATATGAATGACAAAAATGCTTGGCCTGAATGCCCCAAGCTCCAAGATATAATATAAATTGTATGATAATAGAATTACTTATTGTACATTAAACATTTATTTAATATGAATTTAAAAAAATGAATTAAAATAAGTGACAAGCCCCATAGAGTTTCTTGGTGTTTCTTCTCTGATGGGAGTACTTCCGAAACACCAGTAGATTCAACAGTCAATCAGTTTTCATCTTTTGTTTGCAGATCTAGGGTTGCCTGTTACGACGGTATTATGCGGCTGATAGTCGGACAATCAGTTCCATTCGGAACATGATTTGTACTGCAATTAGTCTGCGTTTTATTTATCTATTATGTTTCATTATTTCACAATTTTTTGGATAAAAATTGTCTGAAGTACTGAAACATGCACTGGGTTGCGGGTGCACGTAATGGTACGGTTGGCAACCCTACATTAATAAGGGGAATTAAACATGTGTTTTAAGTGTGACGTTCGACGTCTAGATGAAAGCTGAATGGCTCAATACCTTTGTTTTTTTTTTGTAAATTCAAAGCGTTATGTTTCTGTTATATCTATATTTTTTGTTGAATATGATCTATTTAATGTTATTTGACGTGTGTAAGTGCTAATTTTTAATTTGCCCATATACTGAATAAATGCTTTGACTTTGACTTTGACTTTGATTCAGGAGGTTGCGAGTACAAGTCCCTTCGGTACGATGAAATTTTGGATTGTGTTTAACAATTTACTGTACATTTGTCATGCAAATTGAATTTTATCTTTTAAATTCTGGACGCTATATAGTTGTTCCCGACATCAGTAGACGCTGCTCCGCAAGTTCTTCCTGGATCTGAAACATAAAAATAAAATTAGTAGTATTTTAGTGTATTTTAGGTAGATTTTTCTAAATTTTTCATACGAAATTATGTTTTTTATAGGTTCTCTCGCTATTACTTACCCAAATAGCGACTTTTATTTACGGGAATCACTGCTAAGGGTGTAATAACATCCCACCTAAATAACCCACCCCCTTTGGGAGCGCTACGGCCCATAAAAAACAAAAATTTCGACCGTGTCGTTACGATGAAATTTTGGATTGTGTTCCACAATTTACAAAAATATGTATATGTGCCTCTAAAACTTTTAGTTGTTTTATAACAACTACCCAATACCAATATTTTTTTATAACAAATAATGGTTATAACAAATTATTGGTATACGATGATAGCTGGCTAGTTAGCACTTATATTCAGATTATCAGAGTTATATGTTTAAGTTTTTATAACCCATTTACGAGCTTTTATAATTAGCTGAAAATTACAGGTAGAGAGATAATATGACCAGAGCCAATATGGAGAATAGATCATAAGATACTTTGAATGCAGGTGTAGCCGCGGGCCGCTAGTTGCCGTTATTTACACATACCCAAGCAAACCACGGCTACGAAGCTACGTCTAAACGTAGCACCGTAGCTTAGAGTAAGTACGTTGCTTTGTAGTTCCGTAGCTTGGTAGATGCGTAGCTTCATAGCTCCGTAGCTTAGTAGCTTCATTAAACGCATTTCAGACTACGCTTTACTATTCTGCTATATAGTACTCTTATAGTACTACAGCATGAGAGGAGCTCCGGAGCTACTTAGCTCCGGAGCTAAGTAGCTCCGTAGCTTCGTAGCTCTGATTGCAGCTATCACACCAAAAACTGCGCACACGGCTACGTAAATTTACGATTAGGTACTACGTGAATCGTTTTGTTTAAAAACTCAAAAAAGGACAGACCTCAAATGATGCAAGCATATCTGAAAAACCAGATTAAAACTAATTAACATTTTGGATACTTTCCCATCCACAAACAATTTGTTAGATTAGATATCAAAGTTAGCTTAAGTTCTTTATTATTTTTGATTTATTTTTTTATATTATTTGGAAGCTGATAGTGAGAAAATATCAGTCATAAATTTGAAAACCGAGTTTTTTTTACAATATTATGCTTATTTCATAATTTTTCACTATTGTACGTAAAAAAAATTATTTACACACCCAAAGTGCTTCGCACTACTCGACGTCTTGGCAAACACCAGAAGCATCCAAGAGCAGCCCTAACAAAGTGTGTTCGTAACTCGAGCACTCATCCATAATTCAATTTTAATTCTATGACATTGTGAAATTGAAGTTTGTTTTCCCGAAAACATACAAAAGTACGATATTTGAACTTCTGCTGTTCACTCTGTCAGTATTAAATGACGATCCTCTCTCCGTTTCCAGCTCGCCATGTATTTGAGCATACTGCATTGATTTAGTTACAAATATTTTTAGTAAACGTAACAGTATACATATATATATATAAGAATAGTTATATATATAGTATACATATATAAGAATAGTTTCAAGTGATATGCGTGCGAGAGATACTTCCCCGATTCAATATAACAAAATCCCAAGAAAAACAAACTTTCTAACATTTCTCTGGAATTTACTCGTCAGCTGCTTTCCTATCAAACTCGGATTTGCTTGTATTAATAAATAAACAATCAAAGAAGAAAGAAACAAAATAAAATTTTCAATCTTCAAAAATCCATTCAATATACCTAGTACTTTGAAAATTCTTTCTTTGTACAAAAACGTAAAAAAAGCATTCTAGCAAATTTTTTTGTAGTAAATATATGTAGTCTGTATTTTACCGGCGACGCTGACAATCCTAGTTCTAACTTTTTAATTGTCCTCTTAAGTTTTTAGTACTCCGTATTTCTAGGAAATCGTTCCTTGAAAATGTCTTGTACAATTTTTTCAGCCTAACGAGCAATAATTTTAAGTGTCTACTCAAAAAAAAAACATTAAACGTTAATTTGACTGACATCCAATATTAAAACGTTAAACTGATCTTATATACTAGTTTACCTAATTAATAAAGAATTTACGAACATTTTAAAACAAAAATTTCATGTAAAGTTACGTTCAACATTTATTTACTTATTTCTTAGAAACCTGTCTAGGACTCTTAGGAGGCGTTTAATATCAAGTTAAGTGTTTAAATAAACAGTCCAAGTGCAAGTCGGACTCGCACTAGTAGGGTTCCGTACCACACTACAGTATTTTATAAGATCGAGCCAAAAAATACCACTATCATTTTTTGCCAGCAAAAAATAATAATTAATAAACATTTTATTTCATATAACGCCATCTAACGTCTAACAAAGGTGTTAGGGATCGACCTAACCTAACCTACCTAACTAAGCGTTTATAGATGGCGTGAAATGCCGAAAAAAACACGTTTCTTGTATAGGGACCCTCTATTATTTTTAACTTTATTCTGTTTTTAGTATTTGTTGTTATAGCGGCAACAGAAATACATCATCTGTGAAAATTTCAACAGACAGACAGACAGACAGACAGACAGACAGACAGACAGAAAAGTTTAATTGACAGAAAAGTTTCTAATAGGTTATCAGGGATTTTCTCAGAAACCGGTAAAACTGGCTCCAGTCAGACAGACTCGTCAGGGTAAAAAGTAATAAGAATGGCCCGATGGCGCAGTGGGAAAATAGTCGCCTTTGACGATAGAGGTAGCTGATTCAAATCTCAATGCGAATTTCACATTGGCCCTGCGGTGAAGGGAATCATCGATAAGACCCTTAGTAAGCTGGCAGAATAAAAGTGTGGAGCAAACCTGTATTAATCTAGTAACGGCTCCTACATGGTGGTAGGATACTGTCAAGTGTGCGCCACCACCCTCAAGTTGTAAATCTGTCACCATAACATCTAATGTGTTCCGGCAGCTGTCCTTGAAAGCCAGTTTCTAGTCTAGGCCTAGCGTGCTACCAACTGCGACCGCATCGTCACTTACCAATGAGGTGAGGTGAGATAGTGGTCAAACGCTAGTCTATGTGAAAAGCGTCCTATGTTAATGTTTTTGGCATAAGGTTTTACTTAGAAGCCTTCCAAGTTATTATTAAGTGTCTTGATTCTGATTCTAGCTATTTCGGTAATTTTCTTTGAATTAGGTAAATGAGCAGAATGTTTACTCTAGGCACTTCATTAAATATTTAGAATATTCACAGTACAATCTGCCGAAAGCAAACATCTGCTATAGTATAATGAGATCGAGTGTTCTAGACTAAGTTTAAATGTAAACTAATAATGAAAACTTGATATGAATAGAAAACTAGTATTTTTTTAATATCTTATAGGCTAGCGTTTGACCACTATCTCACATGTTGTGATGTAAGTGATGATGCGGTCGAAGTTGGTAAGCACGCTAGGCCAAGAATGGGAACTGGCTCTCAAGGATAGCAGCCGGAACACATTAGATGTTTTGACGACAGATGTTATGCGGTTGTTATGCGGACACTAGATAGTGTTCTACCACCATGCGGGGGTTGTTGGTTTCTTAACGATGTTTTTCCTTCACCGGAGGGCCACTGTGAAAAGAGCACATAATTTTTTCGATACACAAATCCATTGATGCACGGCGTAGTAATTGGCTGATAATGATGTTATCCACGCCTCGTCTATCGCCGTTTTTAGGGTTCCGTACCTCAAAAGTTAAAATAGAAACCTTTATAAGATCACTTTCTCGTCCGTCTGTCTGTCTGTCTGTCTGTGTGTCACCACTGATTTTCGAACGGGTGGACCTAGCAAGTTGAAATGGATAACAGATACTGAGGTCTTTAGTAGTCCCTACTAGATGTAAAGAAATGAAGGTACTGGGTAAACGCGATAAAAAGATATGGGCCAATTTAGATTTTCGCGAAAACTTGTAGGTACCAAAAATTTACCTTAATTTTAATACTTTTTTTATTTTTCGGATTTTTTTCTTTACTTATGCAGTAAGACCTTGCTTTTGACCAAAATTGACAATTCTAGGTCAACCGGAAGTACCCTAGAATTATGAAATTTGGCAAGAAGCAAGGTTTTACAGCATAAATAAAGGGAATCATTCCAAAAAATAAAAAAAGTTGAAAATTAAAAGGTGTACCCATACATACATCGTTAACGCCAATTTAGATAGACCTCTGATTTATATGAGCGCTGATACAATTTAGGGATCTAGCTTAATTGTCGCTACCTTAAATAAGGTAAATATAAATAAAATTGTGCTATTGTGTATTAAGGTGTACACACTGTAACCATTTTATTCATAATTTTTTTTTCAATTTTTCACAACTTTATTATTACAACTTAAAAATAATTACCTAATGACAATATCAAAATTATATAAACTACAATAATAATATCTATACCATAAATAAAAGACAGAACCTAGGTTCTGTCAGGCTTGTCGCACTCCGCGCTGTAGCTATGAAACTACAAGTACTTCCGCGCACCCTCTCGGGCCGATGTTCAGTCAGTTTTATAAGTGTCACGGGCGCTCTCGATCGGCCGCGCCTTACTTGTACCTACCTCATTATTATATTCCTTGCTTACGATATTAACATACAAAAATATTATTCAGTATGTCTAAACGAAGGGCTACAAAGCATTGCGTAGCATACGTTTATACATACTTATACGTTTTTACATACTCATTTTCAATTGAACGTAGAACATTATTTTCTACCGACTTTCCAAACAGAAGGAGGTTCTTAATTCGTCTTTGTGTGTATGTTACGCGATTACTCCGTCAATTGTGAACCGATTTGAATGATTTTTTTTAATCGGTAGAGTTCGTTGCCGAGGTGGTACCATTGTAATTTCGTCGAGATCTGATGAGGGTCTCCAGAGATATGACGATAAACGTCTCAAACTTGCAACCGAAACTGACTCGCGCGGCATGGAAGTCGGTTGTTTTAGTTTTAACTATCTTAATTAAACTATCACATACACTATCTTAATTAAAGTATAACTGTAGTACTTTTATCCTACCTCGACATTAAACATGAATGTAGCACTTTAAATATACTCATTACATTGTTCTACCTTAAAGTATTCTGCTACCAATTAAAGGCTTCAATAAGTTATCTTATAACATTCAACTCTATAGTAAAGGCCGCGAGTTGACCGAGTTATTCAGACTCTCGCTGTGCGGACTTACGGTGCATTTTACTGTGCGCAACACGCGGTTTATAGTTACTATTAGTTGATACTGTGACGCAAATTCAAGGTCGCACTCGAGGCGTGAAGCGCATTTTGAACGTTACCGACGTTGTAACTAGGTTTAATCTCGCCTTTTTGCTCTCAGGGAGTGCAACTTCTGTACTTGTACTATTCATTATTCTGTGGTTCTGTTACTGTTACATTACCGGCAGGTAGCGACCTAGCTAGGTCGCTACCTGCCGGTAATGTTCCCAAAAAACTAGCGACGTTACCTCGTTGTATAGCTAGGCTAATACGTTGGCCGAGGTAAGCGCCAGCTCTTTGGTCACGGGTGATGTCAATTAGGCGTTTGGACAACTCCTTAACAAAACCTCGGGCACCTCGACCCCATGGGCCCATTGTTTCGACCGCAAACGGAAGAAATATGTATCCATCACCAATGGTAGCATAGTTTTATTTTGTTTATTTTGGCTAGCGTTAGGCTGGGACAGGATGACTGAGGATTCACGGACAGCTTGAGCAGTTAGCCAGTAATCAACATACACGGACCGCTCTTGCAGTCAGAGTCAACAGCTTGAAGCTGCCATTGATATCTGCTCAAGCAGTTGGCAATTTAAATTTTAATTCAAATCAGTAGAATCATGGATTTAACTTGAAATGAAATTTCACCGTGCAGCCAACCGCCCGAAGCAATTGCAACTGTTCGAGCGGTTTGTGTATGTACGTACGTAGAAGTCTGTAGTTCATTTTGCAGTCGCAGTTTGAAGCAGTTAATCCTAACTGCTTCAAGCTGTCCGTGTATGCCCAGCCTTAGACCACTATTTCGCTGAACACGCTTAGCCTAGAACACTATGATTTTCAAGGGCTGTGTGCTGCCGGAACACCGTAGGGTTATGGCGGCAGATTTTCTCTTTGACGGTGGTAAGCTACTTTTTGGTAGCAAGGTGCACGAACACTCGTGCCCATGCACTCACCTAAATCGAACCGGCGATTTCTCGCTTAAAAGTCATCCTTTACGTCAACGGAGAGAGCTGAGATCAGATCATTACTTAAAATCACTCATCAATCACAATAAACACGTAATTACTCCGACCGGCTTCAGACGTTCTTGAAGTCCTTTGTCTGGGAGTGATGCCTGCAAATAATTGATTGATTTGTTGATGACACGTTATTGTTACACGTTATTGTTGTTTTAGACAACATACATTCCAATATTATATTACAGTAACTATCTTGCATTAGTACAATGACTTACAATGGATTGACTTATTGCTTTAAGCGAACTCTACCAGACAACTTAAATGGACGCCGATTTCTATGACAATTGTCTTATTCGTTCGAGTTCCCAATGGTTATTCTAAAACGACCTACATTTAAATATATTTTTTTATTGTAGGTATTTTAATTTATTTCTTTTATCATACATTAAGTACCAAACTACTACATATTTATTTATACGTATATTGTTGTAAGGTAATTAAAATCTATATTTTTTATTTAAGTTTCATACACTCTATTTGTAAGTAATTCTAGTATTTTCTCTGTTAAGTGATTTGTAATCTTTAGAGAAAATAAATGTCTTAAACCATAAACCACATCTTATGGATGGAGTAGAGAGTACGAACATGTCAAGGACTGAAGTGTACGCAAAATAATAACATAGTGCTGTGTAAGTTTCACGATAATTGTAACGAATATTTAATTTTGTCAACAGAGCTTAGTATTTCGAGTGATGCGACACCCACAAATCGCTGGGTTCGAGCAGTGTGTGGCCTTCCATGCGTTCAGTTCTGAGAGTCAAGAGGTGGCATACAACGTGTTCTGCGTGTGTGCCATGTACTTCCTCCCACTGGTCATCATCACCGTCTGCTACCTGTGCATCTTCTGCGAGATACGGCGGAGCAGTGACGAGCTCGATCGTGAGTTTTGATACACTCTAATAAGATTCATTTAGTAACGAAAAGGAAGGTAATGTTTTTAGAGTGTATGTACGTATAACTATCGATGTGCTTGAGTGATTTTTATCTGCAATGGTGTCCTTGTGGTATGTGCTAAAGAATCGTGTCATTTTTGAGTAGGTAGATATCTATATATATAAAATCCAAAGTCCTGACTGACTGAGATATCAACGCACAGCCCAAACCGCTGGTCATGAACATGGACACATGAAATTTGAAGGGTGTGTTCTTTATAAAGTTTAAACATCCATTAAGAAAGAGTTTTTCGAAATTCCACCCCTAAGTGGGTGAAACCCTCTAGGGTTGAACTTTCTATGAAACTTTTTATTCTCTGGGTCAATTGTCTTGGTACACATACTCTCTAATTAAAACAGTGAGTAATGGGTATCACAGTTTTTCAAATATCATCCCCCACGCGTTTTTCTGACTGACTGAATGACAAACCACTCGTCTTAGAGACATGATATTTGGAGGGTGTGTTCTTTGTGAAGTGCAAGTATCCACTAAGAAGTAGTTTTTTTATATTTCACTCTTAAGTGGGTGAAATGGAGGGTTACATTTTCTGTAATTTTTTCATATATGACACTTTTTTTTGGATTTTATAAGCGTGTGGCCACTTATTGGCAAAACGGTTTCACCAATTAAGCTGAAATTTATTACAAAGATAGTCAATAAGGTAAAGAACAAAGTATACTTTTTTTTTACAATCGAGTCTGGTTATCAAGATTTTTTATTGAACTTTGAAAATGTGTGACGTCTTATCAGCTAAACAGCTAAATCGAATCAGCTGAAACTTTATGCAAAGATAGTCAATAGAACATACAAGGACATAGGATACTTTTTTCTGGCAGACGAGTCTGGATGTCCAGTTTTTTTTTGATGAATTTTGTAAATGTGTGACGTCTTATCAGATCAACAACTTGGCCGATTCAACTGAAATTTTATACAAAGAGTAGAGCATAGTAGGACATAGGACACTTTTATTTTTGCAAACACTTAAACAACTCAACTTGGTATACCCCAACCATAATGATTAATGAATATTACTATAGAGGTTATCGAGTTCGACCTTGGAGTCCTCTCTAATGACTTAACTAATAGTCATAAAACTGTCAGAGTCATAAAAAGTCATACTTGGTATACCTCACTATACAGATAAATGACTTTAACCACAGAAGATATCGTGTTTGACCTTAGAGTCATCTATAGTGACTTGATTGTTACGTAATAAAACTGTAAGGGGCATAAACAGTCATAAAAATGTCTACTTCTCAACGAGGTATATCTCACCATAATGATGATGACTTTAATAATAGAGAATTTCGAGTTTGGCCTTGGAGTCCTCTCTAATGACTAAAGGTTATAAAGTCATAAAACTGTCAGGGTCATAAAAAATCATGAAACATTCGCTTGCTTCGCTCGCACAATAATAGCGCTCGCTGCGCTCGCACAGCCATTCGCCTTATCTACTTTGTAGGAAATATTTCTGTGTTATAACAACCTCATGCATCAGACTGAGTCAAACATTTAAATAGTACATTGCTCTACCTTACTATACTGATTATTGACTTTAACCACAGTATACTTAATAGTCTTTAACAACAGAGGATATTGAGTCCGACCTTAGGGTCATCTATAGTGACTAATTAGGTCATAAAACTATCAGAGTCATAAAAAAGGTAAAAAATTAGGCCACGCGAGCGAAGCCACGCGCAGATGCTAGTCTTCAGGTATAAACTACATTCAAATGAATTACTTATGAGTTAAACACTTTTTGACGTGATAACGTCTTATATATATATATAAATCGATGAACGCCGGCTGCACGTACGGAAAATTATCACGTTCCGCGTGCAAGTGAGAGAGCGCAACAAGTGATAGAGAGGCACAATCGTATAACGTTATCACGTTAAATAATCTTCCGTAAACCGACTTTACAGACAACCAATTTTTGAAGTTATACTTCTTTTGGCGCGATAGAGAAAAATGATGAGAGTGAATTTTTACGATGCGCACGCACACCGACACCTAAATTTAACACCGTGAAGTTAGTTCTAGGTGGTGCGATGCGCGCGCACACCGTCACCTAAATTCTACACCGTGAAATTAGTTCTAGGTGGTATGACTATGTTCAAGTTGTATATGTCATATTTAACGTCATATTTTTACGTTAATAAAACCTTTTTATTTAAATAAAATCTTTTTGATTAATTTTAATATTTATCGTTAATCACTTCTGCATTTTAGTTATTTTTTTTCCATACGCCACAGAAGTATAACTTCTAACGCGTGTACATAAGTACACACACTCTTTTTTTTTTAAGCACAAGTAACCTTTTTCTGGATATTGTCATTTGAAATTAAAAGTACAAATGATAACAGCATATACTATTAGCCAAATTTCTATGGCCGTATTATGGATTCATTACAGGATTCCAATCTCTACAGCCCGATTTTATCATCAGGTCATTTCGAGGGATTCATATTATTATTATTGCATTGTCACCAAAGATACGCAAGTATATATCACATTTGAATCCAGTCATACGTCAGGAAGTAGGTCTAATTTAGCTTCCAAGATTTGACCCACACAAAAATACATATTAATACGGCAAGTTAAGGCGTCACCAAACATGTATAAACTTGGCGCAGACGTTAACACAGGTAGTTGCTACACGCCACATGCGCTAAAGTCCACGTTGTAATGTTAAATAATTATTATTGTTCTATACCAGCTGTAATTCACGTACCTTTGGTCGAATTTTCTCGACCTAGGTTTCGAGGCAGTCAGTCGCTCTTCCTCGGGAGTAAGGTCACGCGGTGAGATCGCGATGTCAATCAGTGAACATCGCGATCTCACCGCGTGACCTCATTCCCGAGGAAGAGCGACTGACTCGCTCGAAACCTAGGCCGAGAAAATTCGACTAAAGGTACGTGAATTACAGCCGGTATATAACAATAATAATGTTACAAATTCACGATAATTTTAAAAGTTACAAAATATTAAAAGTTAAATCATATTCTGAGTAAACTCCCGAGGATGGGTATCCGACATGCGCGAAAGCTAGGTTGTGACATTCAACAAAATATAATAAGAATAAAGATAAATATAAGAGTATAGTCGGTACTTTTATGTCTGTAGTGTGGTGATTAAGGCATATGCCTCCCAATAAGCCGAAGATCAGTCTCAGTTCCGTATCTTGGGAGAGGCCTACGTCCAGCAGTGGACTGACACTGGCTGATCTATAATCATATTCAAAGGAGGTGAGTAGTATACTCACAATACTCACATAGCCTACCACAAGCCTCGAGAGTTTCACACACACATACACAGATACACACGTCCTTCTTTTTACGTCGGGAGTTAATAAAATGGAAAACGGGTTAATATGATAAGCTCTGGTACGCTTGGAATGTTTCAACTGATTCGGTTTTAAGCTGAATTTTAGTAAGCCAAACATTTTTGCTACTTAACAAACTAATTCTCTTAAGCTCTGCAGACACGGAATTTCGGATCGGAAACTAGTTTATAGCCGCCTTTTTCCGTTACAAAATTCTCTTTTCAAAGGTAATAAAAATACAACTTTCAAGTACTACTCATAAAATTGTTCGATCACATTATTTAGAAGGTCCATAGCCTACTCTAGTAATTTCTTATCTTATAAATATAACGGAAAAATCTTATATAAGATCCTTGTATTGTCCATGGACCGTCAATCTATCTGGCTTTTATTAAGTACGAGATAGTTTCCCTTCTTGTGAGACGGTTAGATTGAAAGGCGGACAATACATTGGGATATTGGCTCTTCGTGAATTGGACTACAAACGTCTTGCAATTGTAGCATAACTTTGTAGGTGGCACTATTTGTTATAACTTCATCATTATTGTACACCACTAAATTGTAATTAACAAAAAATTAAATAGGATTATCAGTTACTGCATCCACATGGACGTCGATGAGTTACTGAACACATCTAGGGTGGTAAATTTAAAAAAATTTGACTCATAATTTGACTCTCCGCCGCTGGCTGGAGCCCGACGCTCATATATGACGGAGTTATGCCCGCAAAAATATATATTCTTACCGACCAGAAGTGAAAAAGGTTAAAATAAATTATAAGTAAAAATATTTTAAAAAACAAGCTTTTATCTGGGACAATGAATGATAAGTTTTTGGCGTTTAGGTTTTTCAGGCTAGGTAATTACTATACTTCAGTGCCTCAAGCTTTTAAAAATATAGGTAAGTACCTACACGCCAAATACTTACTAGAATTTATTTTTAACATTTTAGTTCATTATCCCAGATAAAAGCTTGTTTTAAAAAATATTTTTTACTTATAATTTATTTTTAACTTTTTAGTAGGTAGGTATAGTTACCTACTACCTAAGTAATTAAGAGAACGCATGATGGTTTAAAATATTCCACGGATATTTGATGTGATTATGGGTAGTGCTCTTCAAGGAAAATCAATCGACTCGGTGGGGCTATATTGCTTTATAACAGAAATGCCATGGCCACCTTACAGCATCATCATCAGATCCTGGCTATCATTTAAGTGTAAAGTGCTCCTCAAGACGAATCATTTGACCCAAATTCACTGGGGTTACGTTATTTTATCACAGAGATGCCGTGGCCACCTTCCAGTTTCATCACCAGTCGCTAAATATCATCTAGGTGTAAAGTTCTCTTCAAAACGAATCAATCGAGCCCAAACTCGATAGGGTTATGTTGATTTATCACAGAGATGCCGTGGCCACCTTCCGTCTCCATCATCAGTCCAGCTCCATGGTACCATATCATTGTATTTATTTATTTTTATTTATTTATTTATATATATTTATATATATATATATTTATTTTCATATCAATACTTTAAATGGCCATTACAGTTGCCCAATTCGACCATTAAAGCTTATTTTATTAAACTAACTGGTCAAATTAGGTGCTTAGGAGCTATATAGGTACATATTAGAATAAACAAAGTTTTATAATTTATGCATGGAGGATGCATACGTCTCCACATACGATATTGCCACTCTGCGAAATTCGTGTTCTCTACAGGAAAATATGTCTAGATCCTGATATTGGTGTACCACGGCGTTGAGTAACCGAAGAGCGCGTGATAGAGGAGCAAGGCGGCCTAGCTCAGTCCGACACCACGGTACCGACAACAAATCATGGCGTCGAGCACTTATATAATTGTCCGGAACTGCTATCTTTATCTTCTCTAACAATGTAGGGTTATTCTTTCGCCCAAGCATGACATTTAGAATATACTCAGTCAAAGATATCAAGCGCCTTAGTTCTAATGTGTTGTAACCCACCATTCCAAGTAAAAATGCACTAGGATACACAAACGGGTATCCAACAAAATACCCATAACGCTTGTAATAAAGCCAACGAATTAACTTTTTCTGAATTTTCTCTACTGACTGCACATACTTTGCTTCAAACGGACACCAGACTATAGCGTTTGATTCCAGCCTGCTTCTTACGAAGGCATTGTACAATGCCTTAAGAGCAGCCACGCTATCTAGATGTCTCGCTTGCCTCAGAATAAATCCCAGAGAGCGGAATGCCTGCGCACAAAGTTTATTTATGTGCAGCCGGAAAGACAAATCTTCACTCAATGTGACCCCCAAGTCTCTAACGGTGTCGGTATTGTCACCTAAGATACATAAGTAAACCAAATTTGAGTCCAATTGGACATCGGGAAGTGGGTCTAATTTAGCTTCCAAGATTCCATCCGAACATACATAATTACATACATACATTGCAAGTTAAATGAAAGCTTGTAAAAATAAACACTATCACAATATCTACAACGATATAATGTCACAGAACTTTAACATATTCAGAATTACATCATTTGCCTAAGCTAACTACATAACCACTACGTCCGAACAATACGACAGCCGCGCCAAGAGTAAGCCAGGTACAATCTTGGTGACCGCTTGCACCTTTCTGGTGCTGGGAGAGTGGGTCAGGGCGTTGCCCTCTTCCCCTGGCTTCTTCTTCGCCCATTGCAATGGGCGCGGCTGTTGTGTACGGTTTTTACACCTTGGAGTTCAGGAGGGTTACCCGCGGTGACCACTAGTTGCCGGCGCGATCAAGCCGCGCCAGGTTGATCCCCGTTCTCCATACTTCATCGGTGTCTTTAACGTTGACATACTCGTCTGCGTCTTCGTCTGCGGTGTCGTTGTTTTCCTCTTGTGTCAGTTCTCTTAGGTACGGTTTCATGGAGGCTGCTGTCCTTCCTTTCTGCTCCGGCGGTCTTGCATGTAGCGGGGCGATCCTGCGAATATGGTCGTAGGGAGATCTATCTGCTCTTGCGAACATTTTCTTTGAGAGGTTTCGTATGAACTCTTGCAGGTTTACGTGCTTGATGTCACGCCTTATGGTTTCATTTCTCGCATAGCGCGGCGCCCCCATTATCCTCCTGAGGGTGAGGTTCTCTTGCGCTTGGAGTCGGTTTCTGTTTCGCCCACTCAGGAGAGGGTACCAGGCGGGGGCGGCGTCTGTGAGGCGGGTTCTGATGTAGGTCTTGTAGACCATTAACTTGGTCCTTGTTGGGAGTCTGGAGGACCAAACGGCGGCTAGCCCGGCGCGTGATCCTTTCGTCTTCGATATGACATAATCTGTGTGTTTGCTGAAAGTGAGATGTCTGTCAATCTCCACTCCCAGGTAGCGGACGCTTGTACTCCAGTTGATCTTGCTTCCCATCAGTGTCGGGTTCTTTGGTTGGTTTCTCCTTCCGATGCATATAGCTTGAGTTTTGGCTACATTTACTGAACGTCGCCATCGTTGTAACCAGTCCGGTAGGGCATCTAGTGTCATCTGAATTTTCTTTACTGTGTGGTTCGGGTTCTTCGATGCGACGTAGAAAGCTGCATCATCCGCGTATAGAGCGAGCTGCGCCCGCCCGACGACTGGGATGTCTTCGGTGTACCAGGCGTAGCATGACGGGGAGATGCAGCTTCCTTGAGGTACTCCGGCTCGTACCAGCTTCTCTTCTGAGACTTCGTCCTCGACTGCCACTGTGATGCGTCGTTCATAGAGGAAGCTTCTTAGCGTGTCGACTATTTTTCTTGGGGCTTCTGTTTGTGCTATCTTGTAGAGCAGGCCTTCGTGCCAGACGCGGTCGAAGGCCTTCTCCATGTCCAGCATGATCGCTACGACTGTCTCCTTGCGGTTATAATATCGGGTCATTTCGTTATCCATCTTCGCTATCTGTAGCGTGGTTGAGTGATGCGCCCGAAACCCGAACTGCTCTATCCCTGGTTCTATATAGGGTTGCAATAGCGGCAGTAGTATTCTCTCAAATAATTTTGAGAGAGAACTAAGGAGCGTTATCGGTCGATAGGACTCTGGTCTACGTGCATCTTTTCCGGGTTTCGGGTACATAACCACTTTTCCTATCTTCCAGTCTGTGGGGAAGTGGCCTGATCTGATTATACCATTGAAGATTCTGGTTAAGGCTGCTACAGTTTTGGGTGGAAAACGTCGAATAGCTTCGTTGGTAATTTCATCTAAGCCCGGTGCTTTCCTTCTTGGTAAGGCTTGAATCTGTCTTTGTACCCGGCCTGGGGTGATGAAGATGTCACCGACTTCTTTCTCTCAGTTTGTTGCGGTGTCAGAGTTAAAGTATTCTTCAAGGAACTTTTCAACGTTTCTCACGTGCTCAGTATTCGAGGTTGGATTTGGGGTATTGGGGTAAACTGGGCTTCCAGTGCCTTGGCAAAGATATTCGACCTCTCTGCTGCAGTAAATTTTAGGTTGCCGTCGCTGTCAATAAGTGGCTGGATTGGCTGCTTTGCATTCGACATCTGTTTACACAGTTTGTGTACAGATGGGATATGGTCTGTGATGTCTTCAATGTGCCTTTCCCATGCTTCTGTAGCATTGTCGTCGAGGGCGGCCTTCACTTTTCCACTAGGTTGTTCAGGTCTCTTTTAACCGTGGGGCATCTAGTCTCTTGCCACAGCTTCCGGGTTTCTCTTTTCTCATTAATTAAGTCCCTTATCCAAGTGGGCAGAGGGTTTAGTTTCTGGCCGGTCTTGGAGGTGCGTGATGCTTTCAATTTAGAGACCCGGATAGCTGCTGTGAGTTCTCTCGCGGCTGTATTGACGTCACTTGCCGTTTGTATCGGGCGGGTCGGTGTGTGTTCTTCGAGCTCGTTACGGAATATCTCCCAATTGATCATGTCATGATCATGACGCCAGGTACCCGCTCGCTGTCTGTTTTTATAGTTTTGCGCTCGCTCGCAGACTGAGGGTAGGCAGATTCGTTAACAATATAAACATTCGAATTGATTACTCCCTCCAGAAAGTCTGTTAAAAGCATCACTTTGCTTAAATTCAGCTTTAATCTTGGATCAATAGGTAATAGAAGCTACGGAATTATCAAATTAGGCGCCAATATTAACACAATAGTTGAAACTACAGAGCGACAAAATGCTATTACAGGATACACTGAAGTATCAACGCGTACATAACATTAGTATTCGTGTTTCGTTAAGCCTATCAAGAAAGCCTTGATTAATTATTATTCATATACCTACTGGGAAATCAAGATTTAAGTATTCCGTTAAAACTGTACGTAAAGAAAGACCCTCGTCCAAATATGTAACAGAAAGTACTCATGTACCCGTAACAAGACATACTAGTAGCAGTGATCTGGCCCCACAGAAATAATACCTTATTATGAATATTTCTGTGTCTGGCCATAGAATCATGGAATCATGGAATCATGGAATCATGGAAATAAATATCAAACTTCATGATAAGCCCGCTGATCTATGGAATGAGGTACGGCACCCACTAATAAAATTATGCCCCATTAGGTATATTCCATCCACTGAATAATAACATAACCACTTAGTCTAAAACTAATCTAATTATAACTATTGACATGTAACTACTATTAAGAGCGTCGCCAATTTTTAGTTCTTACTTAAAAATGTCTTTACTTATTCAATACATTAACAAGTAACTGCTATATTGTAATAATAAAGTAGTTGTAAATTGTTAAACAGAATCCAAAATTTCATCGTACCGACGGGACTTGAACCCGCAACCTCCGGAATGACATGTTCCGGTGCTTTGCCAATTAAGCCACGGTGCGAAGTATCGTTACGACGAAATTAGTGGATTGCATTTGTTAACCCAATTATGCATTGGAGGTTGCGGGTTCAAGTCCCGTCGGTACGATGAAATTTTCGATTGTGTTTAACAATTTACAAAAATATAAAGTGTGTAACACCTCAAAGAAACATAATAAAGTAGTTCTCCATTCGTCTGTATGTTTTTTTGTGTGTATGTTACGCGATTACTTCGTCAATTCTGAACTGATTCGAATGATTATTTTTGTTATCGGTAGGGTACGTTTCCGAGGTGGTCCCATTGTAATATTATTGAGATCTGATCAGTATCTCTAGAGATATGACGATAAATGTCTCAAACTTGCTACTGAAATTGACTCGCGGCGCATTGAACTCGGTTGTTTTAGTTTTTAAACTATCTTAATTATTTTCGAAAACTTTTTGCCATCTTGTAGTTAGTGACATAATCCCGTTGCTATTTAGATAGGATAGATAGATTAGAATTTTGATCAAATAAGTGCGATAAGTAGTTTTCACAGTCCTCTCTTGATGTTAACCTAACACTACCCGAAGAATTCTAAAGAGATCGAAACAGGTGATAAATGGTATGGTATGAGAGTACAAGGTCAGGACTAATGGTGGATGCATTAACATTTCCCAACCAAGCTCTCTTAATTCCGTTGATCAGTTTCGGCAGTTTTTAGGGTTCCATACCCAAAGAGTACCAGAGGAACCCTGTTACTGAGACTTCGCTGTCCGTCCGTCCGTCCGTCTGACTGTTTTTCACAAACTATGTATTTCTATAGGGGATTTAACAACAAATACTATAAACAAAATAATATTAAATATTAAACGAGGCCCCCATACAAGAAACAAGTGTTCAAACAAAGTGCCCACAAACAAGTGTTCTCTACGGCGTTTTTTGCTTTAATTTATGAACCATAGTAGATAGAGACTTGAAATCTACAAAAAGTATGTCAACAAACACAAAGATAATTTAAGATCGTTTCAAAAACTAAAGAACCGACTTCAAACGTCGCGCTAGCCAGTAGACGCAGTAACTATTACATAATCTGTGCCAGTAGTTAGTATTATGTCGTCAGGATAAGTAAATGCGTCGTAATACAAATGTTGAAATATTAAAAACGGCTCAGCCGGTATTTCGTTAAAATTGAAATAGGACCTTTAGGACCTTTGAAACAAAAAAGAATTTTCCAAATCGGTTTAGGCATCTTCGAGTAATCGGAGAACATACAAAAAAAAACAAAATGTTTTGGCGAATTGAGAACCTCCTCCTTTTTGTGAAGTCGGTTAAAAAAAGTTAAAAATTAAAGGGGGTCCCAATACAAGAAACGTATTTTTTCAGGCGTTGTATACTCGATCTTACAAACCGTAATAGATAGAGACTTGAAATTTAGCTCTTGATGTGCATTACAATGGTTGCTATCTATGTGCATTATAATGGTGTCTATAAAATAAAAAATTCTAAATTAAATTAAAAATTTAAGGGGTCTCCATATAAAAAAAATATTATTCCGGCAAATTTTGTTCAATCGGAACCAACCGTGTGCGAGTCCAATTCGCGCTTGGCCAGTTTATTTCTTAATTTATTGCTTAAGTCTCACTATTTCCCATGTTAGCTGTAGAGCTCCGAATCATAATCATAATCATAATCAATAATTTATTTGTCAAACACATATTACATTAATCATTAATTCCGGATCTTATGAAATATTTTGTCAATGTGTTCGGCCTGCACGCAGACGTACAAATATTTATATTTATTCTCTATGCTTAGGTATATAGGTATTAACATTATAATTTTTATTTTGATTTATTGTCTAAATATTCTTTTATTAACCGACTTCACAAAAGAGGAGGAGATTCTCAATTCGTCTGTATGTTTTTTGTTTGTGTGTATGTTACGCGATTTCTCCGTCAATTGTGAACGGATTCAAATGATTATTTTTTTAATAGGTAGGATACGTTTCCGAGGGCTCCCATTTTAATTTTATCGAGACTTGATTAGTATCTCCAGAGATATGGAGATAAATACCTCAAACATAGGAGAATGTACTGGTTTTAGTAGAAGAGTCCCAAGAAGATTATACACAAAATGCACGGCGGTTTAAACTCGGTACCAAAGCCGACCGTTCTTCCAATTACGCCCGGTGGCGTAATTGGAAGAACAATGAATAACAAGATCAATAAATAATTATATATTAATAATTTTAATAAATAATTATGTATGAATATAAATAATTTGTCTTCACAGGAATGTTCTACCGGGCAAAGTCTTGTTAGGGTGCAAATTTTTTTAAACATATTTTTTGACATGACATGAGTTTGGCGAAGATGGCGGGCATATCAGTCCCGCGACACTGCATACATAATTAAATAACTCAGAATTATGAACGTACTTTGTACCAATCAACACTGCAAAAATATATATATAAGCATAATACCACAGATTATATAATAGTTACTACGTAAATAATACTTTCCGTTGTTAGGTTGGCTACACAGTGCTTTCATAATTCGGGTATCAACAATATAGGGAAGTGCCTTATATAACGTAGTAGAGTGATTCAGTACTCTGTTGGCCATATGGCTGCAATTAATGTTAATAATCACAAATAATACTTTTGAATATTCATTTTGGAATACAACTAGTCCGTGTTATTAAAGTATTTGGAATTATTGTAATAAAATAGACAATTAATTATTGTGTGTGTCAGATGGTTTAATTGCACAGGGCCATTTTGGACATTGTCCTTTGATACCTTGATGACTTCATTATTACTAGTAAATATTTTTACTAGCGCGGCCTTTAAAGTCATTTTTTTAGAACCCAAATGAACACTTTCTGAGACTTTGTTGTCCGTTCGTCCGTCCGTCCGTGTGTTTATATGTGCGCATTTTACAGAACTGTATCTTCTTAACCGTTAGAGGTACATACTTGAAATTTTCCCAAAGTATATATCCGTCAGTGTATAACGGCCCAGACACGAAATTTAATAGATGCATGTAATTTAATTAAAACTTTTTTTGCACTAAAAAGGGTAAAATAAGTTATTTTTCAAAAAAAAATTAAACCGACTTCATAACCACAAACAGGCACTCAAAAGCAAAAAATAAATTACTTAATATAATTATTATAAGCGCTACCCACTTATCTATTTGAAGTCGGTGCCAGCCAAGTCTATTGGATAGTAGATAGATACTATGTATGTAGTAGTAGTAAGTAGGTACATGTAGGTTAGTAAGTAAGTAGGTACATGTAGGTATTACCTATCTACTACCTATTAGACTTGGCTGGCACCGACTTCAAATAGATAAGTGGGTAGCGCTTATAATAATTATATTAAGTAATTTATTTTTCGCTTTTGAGTGCCTGTTTGTGGTTATGAAGTCGGTTTAATTTTTTTTTTAAATAACTTATGCTATAAAAACATTTGTCCAGCAGCCATTCATTTATCTTAGTAATAAAAACCTTACCACTAAGTGTCTTTATCTCATCTGGCAGTTTATTATTAACTGTGACGCACATATTATACATGTTTCACTTGTAGATATCTTTATGACAAGGAGGTTGAAATAATAAATGTGTGTACCTACTGCGCTCTTTTTTGTCGTGTCATTACCTCACGATCGATGGTTATGCCAAATGGTGGTAAAAGCTCATAATGAACGATGCCCTTCTAATTCGACCATAGAGTCTTTTCAAAAAGAAAACCATCGTAGAAATTGAAGGCGCGCGTGTTGATGGTTCTAATTTTACTGTTTTTTGCTTTGTCATTGCCAAAAGGACTAAAATGTTAATGTGAACGTACCGGCTTTTGTTCGCGTTGTATTTACTTCGGAAATGTTCCGACCAGGTTTCAACCTATTACGTAGGTCATCGTCTAGGAGCGGCTAGGATGGCGGCAACGCACGTCGTATCGCCCGCGCTTCCCAGCGCAACTTAGGTTGAAACCTGGTCGGAGCATATCTGAAGTAAATACAACGCGAACAAAAGCCGGTACGTTCACATTAAAATGAATAATTTTCGCGATAACTTTCAAACTAAAGGACTTAAAATGTTTGATACCTTAGTAGGTACCTACTCTGATCATTATCGGGTGGTACAAGGTAGGTATAAACCTTCTTTCCTTACCTTTCAATGTTAGTTCATCGTGAAGCCACGACGATTCTCTTTTTGCACAGAATGTACACACAGCATCACCTAACTGCGTGTTCGCTACAGTCTGTGAAGCTTGACTGTACCTTTAGTACGAGTTTTTATCGTAAACGCTTTTGACAGATCTCACATAGTTTTCGACTTATCCCGGCGTCCTGGGGCCTTATTCAGTATGATCAATGAGATAACGCGTTCCTTAACGCGCCACGTTACGTTATTGAAAAATTGTATTCTGTATGCCACACGATAGGTAAATTATTCAAAACGCGCGCGTTACACGTCCTTTTATGTCACGATATTTTGACAGCTCAAACCGCGCTCATAACCTTACCCTACCGCGTTTTCATTGGCATAGAGAATACCATAACGCGGAGATAACGTAACACGGCACGGTAAGACTTTAAAATGGTCATACTGAATAAGGCCCCTGATTGGTCTAAATTTAGTGAAGTGTAGTAACCACTAGAGGCGCTGTACTGTTTTTCATACAAAATTTGTTCGATATACAATATCGAGTTTGGTATGAAAACTCCTCCAAGGGTACTTGCTCTTTGATCTTTTTCGCACGTAATTGTCAGAGGATTGTAAGAATCAATAATTTTCAAATCCTTCTAATGTTTTTCTTTTGATGTTTCAAATAAGGTAGATAAATATTGTTACGCTGTTTCTTACATTTCTTTTACCACGTATTTCAGAGCTCACTTTTACGAAACACACAGTTACGTTATCTATAAGCTGTCAAAAGTAAATTAATAGTTGGACTAACAAATAATGTAATAAAAACATAACTTATTCCTAATTGTCTTATCGAAATGAAACTTTGTATGTACCTATATGTAGTTCGGATGACGATAGTATAATTTGGTAGGTAATTTGAAACTGATCTGATGATGGAGCCAGAAGGTGGACAGTAGAACTCTGCAGTGGTGACTAGTAAAATATATAAGTAGTCGAGTTTGGGCTTATTTGATTAGTTTTTAACCCTCGACGCAAAAAGAAGGGGTGTTATAAGTTTGCCGTGTGTATCTGTGTATCTGTGTGTCTGTCTGTGGTATCGTAGCGCCCAAACGGATGACCGATTTTGATTTAATTTTTTTTGTTTGATAGGTGTCTTCATCGCACTAACTAGCAAACCTGCTAGTCAGTGCTTCATCGAGAGTGTTCTTAGCTTTATTTCATCAAAATCCGTTCAGCCGTTTAAATGCTATCAGCTCTTTTTTGGTTGATGAGACTACGATAGAAACAAAATGGCGCTGCTGCGCACTATATACCCGTCACTCTGCTACTGTCTGTTTAGCGTAGTTTATTAGTCAAATCAAGTGTAATAATTTGAAATTCAGTATTCGTCACTTCAATGATATTGAAAATGATATGAATGATTAAGACATAGTAAACTTGAACTAATTAAAAAAATTAAAAAAAATAAAATTAAAATTCATTTATTTCAGGTTGTAACCCATATTATAACAATTTTTCAACACACACATTTTGATAGGAACGTAAGAAAAGGTAATAATTAATATCACATATTAATAAAATAGCAAATAAATCTCACATAAGTACATGTCAAAAATGCTGAGACATTCCTTGAATCTGTAGAAATCTCCTCAACTCCTCGTCTGAGATGTCGTGTTTAGGCTCATTGAAATGGTCTCAACGAACAAATTATACATATACAAATCAGTCGGGGGTGGTTTTAAATGTTGAAATTAAGTATTATAACTAGATTGATTGGGCTTAGTAACAAAGATTATGATGATCGGGCCAGGAGTCTACTTTTTAGTTCAAGCAAGTTTTATTCGTTTTTAGGGTTCCGTAGCCTAATTGCAAAAACCAAACTCTTATAGATTTTTCATGTCTGTCTGTTTCTCTGTCTGTCTGTCTATCTGTATGTCACAGCCACTTTATTTCGAAACTATTAAGACTACACAATTAAAACTTGGTAGGTAGGTGTATTCTGTGAATCGCTTTACGATTTTTATACAAAAATAAAAAAAATAAAAAATTAAGGGGGAGCTTCCCATACATGGAACGGAAATTTAAAAAAAATCATCAAACCTATACGTGCGTGATGACTATAGATAGTTCTTTTAACGTTTTAAGGAAGGGAGTGAAAAATATAAACAAAATAATATACTGTAGATCTCAATAAACACTTTCCACGAAAATTGGTGAACGAGATATATTCAGCAGTTTTTGAGATATAGCTACCGCAAATATAACTTTGTTTTTCATACAAATACTATGAAAAACAAAGTATTTTATAACTATAATTTTTCGCCAGCAATTAAAATACTCTACTGTGTTGTACTTGGCCAGTTTATTTAAAACTACGTATAACGTATTGCTCGCTATCGGACATAATACGGGGGGGGGGGGGGGGTTGTTACTTACTATCATGATAATATTTTAATTCAAAATTTAAAACCACACCCTACAGATTTGTGTATTATAATCTGTTTATTGAGACCATTGCAATGAGCTCAAACTACACCTCTGCTTTAAGTTGGTAAGGAGTTGAGTATTCTGCAGATTCCAGGAGATGTCCCAGCATCAAGTCAATGCTACCATTACCATACGTTCATACAATATCGTTGAAGTATATGAAGTATATACCGAATATCATATTGATCAGGCTATGAAAGTTGATTTCATATTAGAACTATAAAAAAACTCATAGTTTTAACACGGCTGAACGGATTTTTATATATCAAAGCTAAGAACACTTACAATTAAGACACCTATCAAACAAAAAAATTACATCAAAATTGGATGAGGCGTTTGGGCCCTACGATGCCACAGACAGACAGACACACACACACACACACACGTCAAACTTATAGCACCCATTATTTTTGCGTCGAGGGTTAAAAATGTGCATTATCTTATTTGTCTAGAGAAAGCCAGCCACGAGGGCGTCGACGGCGTCGGTCACGTCCGCCTGCGTCGGTCTGACCGTAGCGTGCTCGAGCGTGCCCGACGCCGCACGCTGCGCATGACCGTCGTCATCGTGGCCGTTTTCGCGCTGTGTTGGCTGCCCTACGCTACTATGGCTATGTGGTACGTTTCTTATCCCTTGACACTTTCTGAGTACTGCTTTGAACAAAGACTTTCTACTATGTCAAACTCGACTGCGAACTGAACCGCAAAACCGGCCCACATGAGACCGACCTTGAACGGAGTTTGTCCCTTTCTGTTGTATGGGCCACATATATATACTATACATATAGTTAGTAGTACATGTATAGCACGGGCAGGTTGTTAGACAAGGATGCACTACATTCCCACCTAGGTGCCTTTCGTTTGAGCCTTTTTGATGTACAGTATCGGTCATAATTGGAGTAGCAGTCTCAAAAAATAAATAGCATGACAGCAAAATATGCACATACGACCTTCTTCTATAAGACGTTTCGAACATAACATAATGAAAGAGAAAGATATACACCCATATATCGCACTCTATCATTATGAACCAATTAGAAAGAGCGCATGTATTAATTAGTAGAATAGCTAGACCAGATTTGCTTCTTTTATCAGTTATACAAATAATGAGGGTAGATTTGAAACAAAATATATTGATGGCATAAATGAATGAACAAACATTGTTGGTTGGTGAACTTCGGTAGTGGTTGAAGTTTGGTTAGTAAATAACTTAAAAAATCAAAATGCAAGCAACTATAATTATTAGAAACGGCGAATATTGAGGCATTGCATAGAAATGGACTAAATAAATTATATTATCTCAAATGTATAGTGAAAGCGGCATAAGTGTAAGTTATTGCTGAGTGATATTAAGTGATGAGAAATCGTAGTTGTGAAAGTAAATTGTTAATAAAGTGTGTTAATTTGATTTGGCGTTTTTCAGAAGAATTTGATACATCATTGTGGAAAGTTCGCCGCACACTATGTGGTTTAATAATGCAAAGGTGAGAAGTACGAGACGAAAGATGTCCTGAGCAGCTAAGCAGCTGTAGTCTTTCTGGATGCAGTTTGGGAAAATAAACATGGCACCGACATAATATGTGCGAATATTGTGGCTTCTTTGCTGCATCGAAAACAATAGAAGTCACACGAAATATTAATTTAAAAGTATCTAAAAACTAGGCGATGTGCCGGCTGTGATAATTTGTAATAAGCAATTATGTAAGTTATGATTATAAAGGATTAAGCTTCAATCCTCTTTTCCTAGAGAAAATGAATAATTAAACTTATAACCTCAAATAATCAATAGGTAGGTAAGAGCAGTTCTTAGATGCAACCAAAACAGTGATATTTTGTCAAAGTAGAAAATTGTCAATATAGGCAATTTCAATTTAATATAAGTATTATGAAATAAAAATTGTAGTATAAGATATTTTGATTTATTGTAAATCAGTTTATTTAAAAACATGTTTGCTGTGTATTCTTATTATACAAATAAATATTTCCTCAAAACCTATTAAGATAACATCACCGTGTTATTTTTTTTTATTTCACATATAACATAGATCGTAAATAATTTACCTTTATTAGCTAAGTTTGTATAAACAGTAATAAAATAATACAAGCTATTAATAATTGATAAACAAAAAGAATTCAGGTGATATAGATTCGAACTCGGGCCTGCCGCTCTTAAAGCAATCTATCTAACCATTACATTAAGATGCTGATACAGTCTCATTCGAATTTAAGCATCCGTTACTTGTTGCGTGGCTTACTCTGCGTTATGTTAATTCAACAAAAAGAAAACGAGTATTCAGTGGAATATTGTTATCTTTATTTGATGTTTACCAAATGTATCTGACGCTACGTTTCACCTTTTTATTCTCTGTGCTCTGGCTAAGCATGCCGTCTATGCCATACTTACGTGTTATTGTTTGCGTTGGAACATTCGACGGAAATATCGTGCAGGCTACTATGAACATTGAGGTGCTACTGGACTATTGTCCCTCGATAGTACAAAGCGATTACAACCTTATATATAGAGCATACAGATTAAATTGAATTTGTCAAAACATCTGCAAAGCACCATCCTTTTATATTAGGTCTATGGCTTTGAAGGTTAGTTCTTTTACACTAGTCTCCATGGTCAGTTCATTCATTTCGGTATATTTTCTATTCCACTCACGCTTAACGTGAAAACCAGGAAGATTATACACAATAGAGGTTGCATGTAGAATAACATAAGATTTATGTCGGATTGCTGGTCTATGAGATGAAGTTCAGCACCCGCCAAATATACTTCATTATAAACATTATGTAGGCGGGTGGTTACGTGATATCCACTGGCCCCCCAGGCGGACCATTATATTGGCGCCGAGGGTTAACATTGGCGTGGATAGCTTAGGGTGTAGAGTTGTGCTGCACTTTCACTTGACGCTACACGCGGCTTTATGTCTTCAACACTTACGCCCTAGTGCTTAAATCTTAGCCACTATACTATCTGGTGGTAAGCGATGATGTGGTCGAAGATGGTAAACACGCTAGGCCTAGAATACTCTGACTCCCAAGAACTCCCAAGCATAAAGTTATAGCGGCAGATTTTCGCCATGATTGATCTATTGCGTTTAAGGTGGTACGATTTCCATACAAAAGTATAATAAGCACAAATTTATTACCTACATAATTTGATTGATTACAATTAAATTATTTAGAATAATAGTAATATTCAAGTTCAAATAAAAAAAAACTTGTGTGTACTTATGTACACGCGTTGAAAGTTATACTTTTGTGGCGTATGGAAAAAAATAATTAAAATGCAGTAGTGATTAACGATAAATATTAAAATTAATCAAAAATATTTTATTTAAATAAAACAGGTTTTACTAACGTAAAAATATGACGTTAAATATGACATTTACAACTTGAACATAGTCATGCCACCTAGAACTAACTTCACGGTGTAGAATTTAGGTGTCGGTGTGCGCGCGCATCGTACCACCTAGAACTAACTTCACGATGTTAAATTTAGGTGTCGGTGTGCGCGCGCATCGTTAAAATTCACTCTCATCATTTTTCTCTATCGCGCCAAAAGAAGTATAACGTCAAAAATTATTGATTGTATAATATGTTTATATTAAAAATTAAATCATGTAGGTAAATATAATTTCCGACATGTAAAGACTTATACAAGACCAATAGATGGTATTTCAGTGGAAGTTTTTGCTCATATATACTCATATTTGTGCATTATACTTATGTATGGAAATCGTACCCCTTTAATGAGTTGCAAAGCTTCAAGTGAAGCTTATAAAGTATTATTTATTGTGCTACGTCTACGCAATGCAGCTGAAGTATTGTAGCTCGTATCGTATAACTGGGAATCAGTGACAACTTGACAAGGTAAACGATAACATCCCACGCATCCATAAATGTGAGCTGGATTTAATGGCCATACATCACAGATCTCTCATAGGTATATTTTAAGATCGTTTACAAATAAAATAAACTGGCCAAGTGCAAGTCGGACTCGCACTAGTAGGGTTTCCGTACCACACTACAGTATTTTATAAGATCGAGCAAAAAATACCACTATCGTTTTTCGCCAGCAACAAATAATAATTAATTAAAAAAAATTCTTATAACGCCATCTAACGTCTTACAAAGGAGTTAGGGATCGCCATTTCAATATAACGCCATCTATGGGACGTTTACCGAACTAAGCGTTTATAGATAGCGTGAAATGCCGAAAAAAACACGTTTTTTGTATGGGGACCCTCTATTATTTTTAACTTTATTCTGTTTTTAGTATTTGTTGTTATAGCGGCAACAGAAATACATCATCTGTGAAAATTTCAACTGTGTAACTATCACGGTTCATGAGATACAGCCTGGTGACAGACGGACAGACAGACAGACAGACAGACAGACGGACAGCGGAGTCTTAGTAATAGGGTCCCGTTTTACCCTTTGGGTACGGAACCCTAAATAAAACTGGCCAAGTGCAAGTCAGCATCGCGTCTCTTATCGCACACTTAGGGAGGGTTCCGTACAATACGAAACATAACAGAGTTTCAATCTCATATATTTGATTAATTGATATTACCAAGAATATTTGGTTTGGTCGCGATCTAGAAAGACGGGGCTCGTTTACTAGCGCCATCTATGTCATATTGCCGAAAAGAATTAGATAGATGGCGTTTAAAAACACGTTTTTTGTATGGGGACCCCCTTTAATTTTTAACTTTATTTTGTTTTTAGTATTTGTTGTTCTAGCGGCAACAGAAATACACCATCTGTGAAAATTTCAACTGTCTAACTATCACAGTTAATGAGCCTAGCCTCGTGACAGACGGACAGACAGACAGACAGACAGACAGACAGACAGACAGACGGACAGCGGAGTCTTAGTAATAGGGTCCCGTTTTACCCTTTGGGTACGGAACCCTAAAAACCTACTTCACATGCCGCGATAGTGAAAAACATCCACTAGCCATAATCATGTCATCGAGGTATCAAATTGGTTCATATTGTTTTAAATCCTCATATCTCCGGAGATGGTTATCAGATCTCGATAATTTGGATGGAATCAAACGGCATGTATAATCTCTGAAACAAAAAAATAATATTTCAAATCGGTTAAAATTTGACGGAGTTCTGAGGTAACAAACATGAAAAAAACTGTTGAATTTAGAACCTCCTTCTTTTTTGTGAAGTCGGTTAAAAAGAAGGAGGCTCTCAATTCGTCTGTATGTTTTTTTATTGTATGTATGTTACGCGATTACTCAGCCAATTGTGAACCGATTTGAATGATTATTTTTGTTGTAGGTAGGCTTACATTTACTGAACATAATTCTGGAGAAAATGCTGCCATTTTGCAACACAATTTTATAAACCAAAAAAGCAGGACTTTGAACAAAATAATTCTAACAAATAATGTAAGCTGCAGGTAATTGTACCTGCAAATTACAATATTTTTTTTCTATTTTTATGTAATGTATAGAGTATCGTGTCATTAACTCCTGATAATTATTAATAATAACTGGTTATGATTATAAAATACCGACTATTATACTCACTACGATTTGATGTCGACTGTCTCGACCTAGGTTTCGTGCATGTCCGATGCACTTCCTCGGGAGTTCACGCCGCAATCGCGACAAGCTGCGTGAACTCGACAATCAATCAATCAATCAACAATCGACATCAAATCGTAGTGAGTATAATAGTCGTTATTTTATAATCATGATTCAAACTCACTATAGTTATAAATCTAAAATAACTGGTTAGTTCATAAAACTGTTAATCACTCGAACCGTTACCATTGGTACAAGTACGGTGCGTTTTCGATGTTCTGCTTGCGTTATCATGCGGCATCGGGCATCTATCAAAAAATCAAAGCATTTATTCAGTATATAGGCAGTATTAATATACGCACATATACACGTCAAAATCATAAATCATAACCAATTATCAAGTAAACATAGCAAAAGCAGAATTTTAACACTTTGAATTAGAAAAAAAAAACAAAATTAATGAACCATTCAGCTGTCATCCAATTGTTTACGACAGAATATTAAAAAAATATTAAAGTAGGTTAAAACCAACCATACATGTAACTGTGTGTTTCAGTACTTCAGACAATTTTTATATAAAAAAAATAAAAAAAGTGAAATAGTGAAACACAACTTAAAGAAACGCATACCGATCACAGCACACATCATGATCTAAATGGAACTGATAGTCCGTCTGTCAGCTGCATAATATTGTTTAAATAAAAATAAAAATGGCAAGCCTAGAAAGAAAATCTGCGGACAAAAGGGAAAAACTGAATGGCTGTTGAATCTACCGGTGTTTCGGAAATACTCCCATCAGAGAAGAAACACCAAGAAACTCTATGGGAATGTCTAAAAAGGAATATTTGAGCCTTTGATATCGAAAATAAAAGAAACTATTAATAGGTTTGCTAGAGGTCTACTAATCTTTACTACAAATTATGATAGCCGCGCGAATCTATAAAATCACTATTACGCGCGTTGTATGCCTTTCTTATTATTTTTTTATCCGACACCTGCTAGGCTATTCTGTAAGCAATCTCGACAGCGGAATCCGCGGTGAGATTCGAATTTCGTACCACGAAATTCAATCGTATCACGTTCGTAATACGGTTGAATTTCGTAGTACGAAATTCGAATCTCACCGCGGATTCCGCTGTCGAGATTGCTTACAGCATAGCCTAGCTGGGATTATTCTGGATATTGGAATCATCGAATGAAAAATAAATCAGAGATTACGCCCTGGTTGCATGTTATCTGCCCCGTCACACTGTGCCTTCTGAATGACATGTGGGTGGAGGGGCATTTCACGTCGTTACTTCACTATCAGTTGACAACTTAACCGAGATGACTGTGAAAAGTTGTTACCCAATACCCGGGGGAAACACGAGGAGGTGTTCCGACCGTACAGTTATGAAAAAACTGTTAGGATTACATCTAAAATCTTTATACATATCAAAAATATACTAAATTTATTAAAGTTCAAAACTTACCTGATTGAAGATGGCTAATATTTGACTCGTGGAGACAAAATATTCCCCTTTTAATTTTTTTTTACTTTTTGGTCGCAAAATGAACAAGCCGTGCATGTACTTCACTCGATCGACAAGTCGCCACAGGCACAGTAATATAATAAACAGTATTCTGACTCCATACTAACGGTCGGATCGCCCGTCATGCCTACGCACCTCGAGTTCGGTACACACTCGGTACACAGCTCACGATAAATGTGGTTGCGCCGCAGTGACGAACGGACCGTGTAAAGGTACAGTCGTGTAATGATGGTTTAAACAGTAAGCGTGCGAATTGTGAATATTTGATTGATTCCGCTCGTGTTAAAAATAGACAAGTATTTACTGTATTTAGGTAGTTTCCTAAGCCAGACTATCTACTTACTTATGTATTGAGCTACTTACGTATTATTGAATACGATGAAATAGCATTATGAAGTTATTGAGAGAGTAATAAACGGCAGGTACCTAAGTAATAAGATTTACATTGTAATTTACTTTTCGAGTAAGATATGGATGTATGTAAAATATGTACTGTCATATTTTCACGACGAATTTAATTTCACTAGAAAGATCGTCAAGTAGGTAGATGTAATAAAAATACTGTAGGCGGGCAGCCCTATCGCGCGTGTACGTACCGCGCGGTGCCGGCTGCCGCCGAGCGGCTTTAGCTTTTAATCTCAAGGACACGCCGAGTCAAAATACTGTATTATAATATTACCGTGCCACAGGCAGACGCGCGATGAGTTCCCTTCCCGCAACCGCTTCTTTCCGCTAATGATGCATTAGGGTGCGGTGTATTTTCTAAGATATTTCGATTGTCCAACTTACACCTATTCTCAACTAGCCCCGCCCTACCTAACTGTTTAGTTGTTTAATTTTAAAAAATATAGTCCAGACAAAATAGACATTACAGTTTGCATTAATTCCCAACAAGCTGGATTTTTGTGCAGGCCTTACAAATGATATGTCAAAAGTTCCCATCGATCCCGCTTGTGCGTTGTTTTTTATTCGAGGTCAAAGGTCACAAATTTGCGTTTTTCTCGATTTTCAGAAAAACGGTAAGTTTTATTATAAAAGTACCTGTAATAAAATTGTAGATCATATAATTATCTATAAAAAATGTATCAATACTTTTTTTTCTACGAGCCACCGTTTCTGAGATATAACGATTCAAAAAGTTATAAAAGTAGTTATCGTCATAATATGCATGAGTACGCCACGTATATATGATGTATGATTTTCGCAACTACAAAAATAACTTTGTTATTCATAAATTCAACTAATGCAAACTGGAATCATAATTTAGTCTATTTTGACTGGATTAATATATGTATTAACTGCGCATTATTCAATAAACCTATAAAAGTTAAATAAAAATTAACATACTATATAATTATTTGTGAAATCAACATAGGCTTCTCCTAAGTAAGTTACATTAATTTAATAATAAATAAATGGTATAAAATGTAAATGTGTTATTAAATTAATGTAACTTACTTAGGAGAAGCCTATGTTGATTTCACAAATAATTATATAGTATGTTAATTTTTATTTAACTTTTATAGGTTTATTGAATAATGCGCAGTTAATACATATATTAATCCAGTCAAAATAGACTAAATTATGATTCCAGTTTGCATTAGTTGAATTTATGAATAACAAAGTTATTTTTGTAGTTGCGAAAATCATACATCATATATACGTGGCGTACTCATGCATATTATGACGATAACTACTTTTATAACTTTTTGAATCGTTATATCTCAGAAACGGTGGCTCGTAGAAAAAAAAGTATTGATACATTTTTTATAGATAATTATATGATCTACAATTTTATTACAGGTACTTTTATAATAAAACTTACCGTTTTTCTGAAAATCGAGAAAAACGCAAATTTGTGACCTTTGACCTCGAATAAAAAACAACGCACAAGCGGGATCGATGGGAACTTTTGACATATCATTTGTAAGGCCTGCACAAAAATCCAGCTTGTTGGGAATTAATGCAAACTGTAATGTCTATTTTGTCTGGACTATATTTTTTAAAATTAAACAACTAAACAGTTAGGTAGGGCGGGGCTAGTTGAGAATAGGTGTAAGTTGGACAATCGAAATATCTTAGAAAATACACCGCACCCTAATGCATCATTAGCGGAAAGAAGCGGTTGCGGGAAGGGAACTCATCGCGCGTCTGCCTGTGGCACGGTAATATTATAATACAGTATTTTGACTCGGCGTGTCCTTGAGATTAAAAGCTAAAGCCGCTCGGCGGCAGCCGGCACCGCGCGGTACGTACACGCGCGATAGGGCTGCCCGCCTACAGTATTTTTATTACATCTACCTACTTGACGATCTTTCTAGTGAAATTAAATTCGTCGTGAAAATATGACAGTACATATTTTACATACATCCATATCTTACTCGAAAAGTAAATTACAATGTAAATCTTATTACTTAGGTACCTGCCGTTTATTACTCTCTCAATAACTTCATAATGCTATTTCATCGTATTCAATAATACGTAAGTAGCTCAATACATAAGTAAGTAGATAGTCTGGCTTAGGAAACTACCTAAATACAGTAAATACTTGTCTATTTTTAACACGAGCGGAATCAATCAAATATTCACAATTCGCACGCTTACTGTTTAAACCATCATTACACGACTGTACCTTTACACGGTCCGTTCGTCACTGCGGCGCAACCACATTTATCGTGAGCTGTGTACCGAGTGTGTACCGAACTCGAGGTGCGTAGGCATGACGGGCGATCCGACCGTTAGTATGGAGTCAGAATACTGTTTATTATATTACTGTGCCTGTGGCGACTTGTCGATCGAGTGAAGTACATGCACGGCTTGTTCATTTTGCGACCAAAAAGTAAAAAAAAATTAAAAGGGGAATATTTTGTCTCCACGAGTCAAATATTAGCCATCTTCAATCAGGTAAGTTTTGAACTTTAATAAATTTAGTATATTTTTGATATGTATAAAGATTTTAGATGTAATCCTAACAGTTTTTTCATAACTGTACGGTCGGAACACCTCCTCGTGTTTCCCCCGGGTATTGGGTAACAACTTTTCACAGTCATCTCGGTTAAGTTGTCAACTGATAGTGAAGTAACGACGTGAAATGCCCCTCCACCCACATGTCATTCAGAAGGCACAGTGTGACGGGGCAGATAACATGCAACCAGGGCGTAATCTCTGATTTATTTTTCATTCGATGATTCCAATATCCAGAATAATCCCAGCTAGGCTATGCTGTAAGCAATCTCGACAGCGGAATCCGCGGTGAGATTCGAATTTCGTACTACGAAATTCAACCGTATTACGAACGTGATACGATTGAATTTCGTGGTACGAAATTCGAATCTCACCGCGGATTCCGCTGTCGAGATTGCTTACAGAATAGCCTAGCAGGTGTCGGATAAAAAAATAATAAGAAAGGCATACAACGCGCGTAATAGTGATTTTATAGATTCGCGCGGCTATCATAATTTGTAGTAAAGATTAGTAGACCTCTAGCAAACCTATTAATAGTTTCTTTTATTTTCGATATCAAAGGCTCAAATATTCCTTTTTAGACATTCCCATAGAGTTTCTTGGTGTTTCTTCTCTGATGGGAGTATTTCCGAAACACCGGTAGATTCAACAGCCATTCAGTTTTTCCCTTTTGTCCGCAGATTTTCTTTCTAGGCTTGCCATTTTTATTTTTATTTAAACAATATTATGCAGCTGACAGACGGACTATCAGTTCCATTTAGATCATGATGTGTGCTGTGATCGGTATGCGTTTCTTTAAGTTGTGTTTCACTATTTCACTTTTTTTATTTTTTTTATATAAAAATTGTCTGAAGTACTGAAACACACAGTTACATGTATGGTTGGTTTTAACCTACTTTAATATTTTTTTAATATTCTGTCGTAAACAATTGGATGACAGCTGAATGGTTCATTAATTTTGTTTTTTTTTTCTAATTCAAAGTGTTAAAATTCTGCTTTTGCTATGTTTACTTGATAATTGGTTATGATTTATGATTTTGACGTGTATATGTGCGTATATTAATACTGCCTATATACTGAATAAATGCTTTGATTTTTTGATAGATGCCCGATGCCGCATGATAACGCAAGCAGAACATCGAAAACGCACCGTACTTGTACCAATGGTAACGGTTCGAGTGATTAACAGTTTTATGAACTAACCAGTTATTTTAGATTTATAACTATAGTGAGTTTGAATCATGATTATAAAATAACGACTATTATACTCACTACGATTTGATGTCGATTGTTGATTGATTGATTGATTGTCGAGTTCACGCAGCTTGTCGCGATTGCGGCGTGAACTCCCGAGGAAGTGCATCGGACATGCACGAAACCTAGGTCGAGACAGTCGACATCAAATCGTAGTGAGTATAATAGTCGGTATTTTATAATCATAACCAGTTATTATTAATAATTATCAGGAGTTAATGACACGATACTCTATACATTACATAAAAATAGAAAAAAAATATTGTAATTTGCAGGTACAATTACCTGCAGCTTACATTATTTGTTAGAATTATTTTGTTCAAAGTTCATTTGTGAAATCAACATAGGCTTCTCCTAAGTAAGTTACATTAATTTAATAATAAATAAATGGTATAAAATGTAAATGTGTTATTAAATACATTATTTTCAACTTACCCGTTGCTGTCTAATACATCAATATCATACAATATTCGCAAAATTAATTACTCGTAGGTTTCGAAGGAAACCTCTTATTTAACACAAATTAATTGGATTAGCACGACAAGAAACACAATGTTCATCTACTAACTTTTAATGATAGCCGAGTCTCAAATAAACATAAGAAAATTGTGAAAGCACGTCGCAACCATGACAACTGTAGAGTTTTAAATAAGCGATAACGGCTCTGTTGAACGAATGTATGGAACCATTATATCAAAACTTATAAATGAGTACGTAATATTTGTAAGTATTAACTTCTCAGATTTATATGTATTGTGCGCCTGAATCATGATTTTAAAGTACCGGCTATTATACTCTCTACTGCTTGTTGTCTCGACCTAGGTTTTTTTATAATGTAAAATAACAGGACAAGCACGAAGCGATGACGTCTCATGTGACATATTTAGCGGTATGCAAAATTCTGTACAGACAGAATTTTGCGTGTCACTTCACTGCGCCTGTTACTTTGAGACATACAGATGTTAAGTCTCACATGCCCTGTAATTTCACTGGACACTTTGCTATTCAAACCGAAAAACATTCCTATTTCATGACTGAATTAATTAGTAAAGTGGTGGTACCGCCCAGGCGTATTAGCAGAAGTTCTACCACTGCAGAAAGGTTTCGAGCATATTCGATGCTTTTCCTCGGAAGTTTAAGAATAGAATAATAATAGTTCATTGCCAGAAAGAAAGACATACATTACGAGATACACAAAGATATAATTTTAAAAAGGCAACAGGATCAAATTTAGCTTCTGCTACGTGTACAATAGCTTGCACACGCAGCGCTGGTTTACAACCACCAATGCTCGGGCTAGGGTCTTTGCCTATATATATTTAAGTATAAGCGGGTTAATTATACAACAAAATAATATACATAATTGTATAAGGTAAACAAGATCATTCCAGATTTTCGAGGCGCGGTATTTGAAACAGCCTTTAAAACCGGCAGTGTTATGTTCGAGGATGTAAAGACGATTGGGCAGTGTATGTAGAACGCGTGTTTAGTTTAGTTTAGTTTACGCAGCAAGTGGTTGCCGCGATCTTACTACGTAAGTTCTTAATAGTCGGTACTTTATGATCAACTATTATGATAATATTACCTTATTAAGTACTTAAGTCGCTCTGATCTATGGTTAAAATTAACTCCCGATACGATATGTGTATTGAATTAAATCAAATCAAAATCATTTATTGCAACTAGTTTTTCAAGTCATATGTATATTTTAGATGTAAATTTATCGTAAGTTTGAATCATGGTTATAAATTACCGACTATTATACTCACTACTGAGTGTTGTCGACTAGAGTTGGGCGTTGATTAAACGAACTAGTTGAAAAAACCGTCCATCGACTGTCAACGTTTCGACCGTTAACCGTTCACCGATTAACTAGTTGAATCCATAGACGGCAAAATTCAAGAGTATAGGGAAACGTATCAGTTGAAGTCAACGAACGGAGGCGCGCCGCGTCTTTCAACTTGATTTCGAAGGGTAACGTTCGTTGTTAGACGGCTAAATTTGAAAGTAGAAAAGGGAATTTCAACTGCGTAAGTATTTTTTATAAAAAAAGTAACTCCTTAATTACATCGATAGCTCTATATGCAATACATAGTATTTATTTTTTTTAGAAATTTACGTCATGACTAAAACTTGAAATCAAAATATATTTATTGTTTAAAAAAATGCAAATACAATTAACGTACGTACGTATTTGGATTTTGGATTAAATGATTGAACTATCAAAACTTCGTTAGCGGTTGAATTCATACGCGCACATGTGAAATAGACTATGGTTAAAGCATTAACTAGTTAATCAATTCAACTAGTTAATCGACTAGTTGACGGAGGTTAATTCAACGGTCTAGTTGCGTTACCGAAAAATACGTCAACGACCCATCGCTATTGTCGACTGTCTCGACCTAGGTTTCACGCATGTCCGATGCACATCCTCGGGAGTTTACGCAGCGAGATCGCGACGACCACTGATACGTATATGTCGTATGTATGTCATATGTATATGTCGCAGGTAGATAGCTTAATTAACCGTTCAATTAACAGTCTAGTATCTTAACTAAACAGCACCGTTCAACTAGATTCCTGAATGATATCCAGCCGTAGCGTTTGTTACAACATTTAATGAACTGGCTGGGTAATGCTTAGGCCAGTCATATAATGTCTTAGTCTCACACTAAGGCAACACACTAGGAACAGTGACCACCGCGTGACGTGCGTCGACGAGCGTAGCGAGGAGGGGAGCCGCGGCACCGGCCGCGCGTCACCAGAAACATAAGTATATGCATATTTTAGTGTGTTGCCTTAGTGTCAGACTAATGAACAGGCTAGGCAAGTAATGAAACGTCATCGATCCAAGTCATTTGCCTAGCTGTTTGATCAAATGGTATGATATCATTCAGGAATCTAGTTGAATGGCGCTGTTTAGTTAAGAGGCTAGGCTGTTAATTGAACGGCATATTAAGCTAACTGCCTGCAACATATAGATAGATAGATAGATAACACTTTATTGTACACCATTACAACAATAAAAATTAAATTACAGTTAACATTAAAGCAAGTAAAGTGGGCGGTCTTATCGCTTAGAGCAATCTCTTCCAGACAACCTTTGGATGGAGTGGAGAGTACGAACATATCAGGGGCTGAGGTATACACAATAAGACAACCTTATTTAGGCATAACAAAACAAAACAAAAACATCCTTACATACAATATACATAAACACTTACATTCCTACATACATAAATACATACACATTATAAATATATAATATTATTATAAATATGTTAAATGGTTAAATTAAATACATTCAACCGAAAATAAAGTGCTATAAATAAATAAGACTTAATTATCATTGGTACCGATTTCAATCAAGTATAATTTATTTACCTGTTCTTTGAAAGAGTTTAATGTGCGAGCATGACGAACTGAGACAGGTAAGTCGTTCCAAAGGTGACATATACATATTTAAAATGAAGTAAGTACTATTCTGTTAATTATATTGAAAGTCAGACCATTCTAGGCCTAACGTGTTCATCATCTCCGACCGCATCATCGCTTACCACCAGGCGAGATACTGGTCAATCGTTAGCCGCTACGCCGCGCGAGTCCGTTTTAGTACTAAGCTTAAGGTGTTCAACTCCATATCTCTGGAGATAGTACTTATCAGATCTCGCTGTAATTACAATGGGACCAATTTGGAAATGTACCCTACCAATTAAGAAAAAACATACAGACGAATTTAGAACCTCCTCCTTTTTGGAAGTCGTTGAAAACAAGAATTGTGACAACAGAATCAATGTCATAATCTGTGTATTTGAACAAAACTATTACGATTTTATAATAAGCAAATATTGTGTTATGTTCAGTGGCAAATTGCGTGTTTTATTGGTGTATTTAGTCAGTGGCAAGTATTAAAATTCTTCAAGATTATGAGAAATCAAGTCATAAAGATGGGTCAATGTCAAATTTCTGGTCAAGTTTTAAGTCAAAGTCTAGTCCAAGTGTAAAGTAATGAAGCGCATCCCTCATGCTACATGTATAGAGGGAACCTAGACTGAGGAAAAGACGAGATTACGGTAATTATTATATTAGCTCAAGATACATAACTTAACACTATAAAAAGTTCACCGATCTTCCTTTCACTGCTTATAACCTTACATCTTCGAGACAAGTACCCCATCAAAGTCTGGCAAGATTTCTCCATGAAAAATCGAATATTCACATCTTGATTATTATAGCGGCAGGCGGTTATTGCCAAGCCGTTAAAGCTGCCACTGTGAGCATCTTGTACATCTTTATCTTGTACATTCTCCATGCTATTGGCAAGCAATTAAAGCAGACACTGTAAATGTCGTTCACTGCTTTATCTTGTACCTGCGTTTACATTCACCATTCTGTCAGCGGCATCTGTGCGGCTTCTTTTTTATTGTTTCTGAAATACTTATTTATATTTCATTATTCGTATATTTTGCTATATCTCTTCTCTAGTTTTTTTCTAGACTACCCGATTTTTCGCTGCCATTTTCATCATTTAAAATTTTGAAATCGTTCTCATATTTGCTGGTCGGTATTAATAAGTGTATTTTCATATTAAAAGTATGAATAGTAAAATATGAATGAGGCGATACAAGATATACCACACAAGTCATACCTTTAGTAAAGATGTGGATTTTACTGAAAATTTTCAGTGAAATTTTGGTGAGAACGCTAATAGCATGTTTTTCAACATTGTACGGTTTCCCTACACTCGCACTCATTCACCGGCATGGAAATTAATGGTTAATAATCCACATTAACTCGCGGAAGAACACAAGTTTTAGGTAAAAATACAATGAGAGCACACACACTTTTCCACGTTCCCGCCAAAACTCTTAACCTAGTCTTTATCATCATTATCATCATCATCATCATCAGCCTGTGTCAGTAGTCCACGTAGACGTAGACGTAGCTTCTCCCTAGATGCCTAGTCTTCGGGGGCTAATACAATGCTAATACAATGCAACTTTTAAATGCAATATACAACAACAGTTTGAAGTTTCGTGTTTTTCTGTTTAAGACAATTCCTTTTTAAACAGACTTCACAAAAAAGGAGGAGGTTCTCAATTCGTCTGTACGTTTTTTTTTTTTTTTTTGTGTGTATGTTACGCGACTTCTCCATCAATTGTGAACGGATTCAAATGATTCTTTTTTTAATAGGTAGGATACGTTTCCGAGGTGGTCCCATTTTAATTTTATCGAGATCTGATTAGTATCACCAGAGATATGGAGATAAATACCTCAAACGAAGATAGAGAAGTGGACTAGAATGGGAACTGGCTCTCAAGGATAGCTGCCGGAACACATTAGATGTTTGGCGACAGATTTTCTGACTTGAGGGTGGTAGCTGGCCAGGCGGACACTAGATATGTTCTACCACCATGCGGGGGTTATTGGTTTCTTAACGATGTTTTCCTTCACCGGAGGGCCACTGTGAGAAGCGCACATATATTTTTCGATAGAAAAATTCATTGGTGCACGGCGGTTTGAACTCGGTACCACGGCATCAAAGCCGACCGTTCTCCCAATTACGCCACCGGGCCCTCAATAAATAATTATATATTAATAATTATAATAAATAATTATATATTAATATAAATAATTTGTCTTCACAGGAATGTTCTACAGGGCAAAGTCTTGTTAGGGTGCAAACTTTTTTAAACATACCTAATATTTTTTGACATGACATGACATTTGGCGATGATGGCGGCCATTTCAGTCCCGCGACACTGCATACATAATTAAATAACTCAGAATTATGAACTTACTTTGTACCAATCAACACAGCAAAAAAAAATTATAAGCATAAAACCACATATTATAATAATAGTACCTACGTAAATAATACTTTCCGTTGTTAGGTTGGCTACACCGTGCTTTCATAATTCGGGTATCCACAATATAGGGATGTGCCTCTTATAACGTAGTAGAGTGATTCAGTACTCTGTTGGCCATATGGCGGCAATTAATGTTAATAATCGCAAATATTACTTTTTAATATTCATTTTGGAATATAACTAGTCCGTGTTATAAAAGTATTTGGAATTATATTATTGTAATAAAATAGACAATTAATTATCGTGTGTGTCAGATGTTTTAATTGTACACGGCCATTTTGGACATTGTCCTTTGATACCTTGATGACATCATTATTACTAGTGAATATTTTCACTTTAGCGCGGTATTTAAAGTCAATTTTTTTAGGGTTCCGAACCCAAAGGCTACCAATTGAACACTTTCTGAGACTCTGTGGTCTGTTCGGCCGTCCGTCCGTCCGTCCGTGTGTCTATATGTACGCACTTTACAGATCTGTATCTTCTTAACCGTTATAGGTACATACGTGAAATTTTCAAAATGTATATATCCGTCAGTGTATAACGGCCCAGACACGAAATTTTATAGATGCATGTAATTTCATTAAAACTTGTTTGCACTAAAAAGGGTAAAATAAGTTATTTTTCAAAAAAAATAAAACCGACTTCATAACCACAAAAAGGCACTCAAAAGCGAAAAATAATTTACTTAAAATTATTATAAGCGTTACCCACTTCTCTATTTGAAGTCGGTGCCAGCCAAGTCTATTGGATATTAGATAGATTATGTATGTAGTAGTAGTAAGTAGGTAGATACGAGTACATGTAGGTATTATCTATCTACTACCTATTAGACTTGGCTGGCACCGACTTCAAATAGAGAAGTGGGTAACGCTTATAATAATTTTAAGTAAATTATTTTTCGCTTTTGAGTGCCTTTTTGTGGTTATGAAGTCGGTTTTATTTTTTTTGAAAAATAACTTATGAAATACATGAAACAGAGAACCCTTTTGAATTATTTATTTTTATGAGCTTTTACTTACATTTAAGGGACCCTTATGTTACAAAATCTGAGCTCTGTGGTTACAATGTACTTGAAGTCCATTGAAATGTAACCAAAAATACCTAATGTTTAGGTAGGTGGAATATTATGTCTTTGGGCATTTTTTGTATAGGTATGGTTCTCATATTGATAGTTTGCTTTTTATATAAGATAACTAGCAGCCCGCCCCGGCTTCGCACGGGTAGAACATATATGCCTACAAAATTTGCATCAGTTTGTTGCATCGAATATAAAATATGAACATATTTAACAATCATCGTCAAATTTCATCCAATTTACACAAATCCTTAACAAATTATGCACCTAACGCTTCCTCATAAACACTCTGGCTATTGGTGAAAACCGCATGATAATCCGTTCAGTAGCTATTGAGATTATTGCGAACAGATAGACAGACGCAGTGATGGACTTTGTTTTATAATACTTACGTAGCGATATTGGACGGCCCTTTAGCGTAAAGGATAGTTACCCTGATTCTGACCCGACGGTCGTTGGTTCTAATCCTAGCTATATACCTACCAATGAAAGTTTTATGTGCATTCATGAATCATGAGTTTTCGTACAGTGGTAGTGGGATCATTAAATCTACCAAAAAGTAGCTTACCACCAAGGAGAACATCTGCAGGGCTAGTATGGCCTCATCCCCGGGGGAAAGACAAAATTATTTCCCTGTTTTTCGCCACTGACAGGAGATCAACACAACAATTTAAACGCTTGGTAAAGTTTAACCCCGAGTTTTGATTTTTTTCGTATTAAAAATGTTAAAAGAAGAATTGATTAAAACTCAGCAGGCGTTTATAATTGTCAAAAACTTTACTTATAATTTGCCTTCTCCACCAAACAAAACACGGATAGGTGGAAAGACAAAATAGTCCCCTTGCCATGCTAGCCCTGCTGCCGCCGTAACCTTACGGCGTTCCCCGACGCAAAATATAGGGGTAATATACGTTTAACGTGTGTATCTGTGTGTCTGTCTGTAGCATCTTAGCACCTAACCGGATGAACCGATTTTGTTTTTATTATTCATAGTTTTTTTTTGTTTGATAGATGTCTTCATCGAGAGTTTTCTTAGCTTTGATTCATGAAAATTCGTTCAATCGTTATAAAACTATGAGCTTTTTTCTAGTTAATTGCGCTATGAAATCAACTTTCATAGGTCTGATCAATTCGAAAATCTTCTTCTTCAACGATATTGTAAGAACATGGAAGCATTGACCTGATGCTGGGACATCTCCTGGACTCTACAGAATACTCAAATCCTCACCAACTTAGAGCTCAGATTTTAAATGTCGTGTTTAGAGTCATTGGAATGCTTTTATTGAAAAGATTATACATAGATCAGTCAGGGTGGTTTATATATAGATCATAACGATATTATACAATAGAATTGTATACAGAAAAATATATTATTATACTATATTGACTTCAAATTGATTGTGATCGGTGGGGATCTACAGCATCGCTAAGCTTATAATAATATTTTCATAGTAACTATGACCTAATCTGTGGTTTCACTGCAAATATTTTATTAATTTTGCGATGCGTGTATGTGAAATTCGTGATATCTCCTAGAGGTTGAAGGTAGAGAAAGAAATGAAGGTTGAGATCTTGGTTTTCATTTGAATTATATACTGTAAAGGACAATTTTAATTTATAATATGTGGCCAAGCTAATTAACGTAATTATTTTGATAAGGATTAATACTATATACTTGAAAATAGCCATGTAATATTTTTTAACAAAAATTTTAAGATTAAAATGGTTACTGTGAGTCAACCTTAAGAGATAGACATATGCTGTCGCGGACTTTTTTGTAGGTCTTATTAAATTGTACAACTCTTGCATAGAAAATATTCTTCTATCTATTTTCAACTAAGCAGCGTTCGTAAGAAACGTGTTTTTTCGACCGTTTTTTCCCGACTTAGGTTGCAAATTAGGTCTCAATGAATGTACCTTTAATTTGAACGGGATAATATATATTATTATATATATACCTATTTTCATTCCGAAAGTCCATTCTATATATTAGTGAAAGAATTTTTTAAATCGGTTCAGTAGTTTTTGAGCCAAATCATTACAAACATACAAAAACACAAAAATACAAAAATACAAATGTTCTCTCATTATAATATTAGTATAGATAGAATGTGTAATTCGCTTAAAATTTTATCATATGTACTGCCGTGGAATAGAATTGTTTAGTAGGTGTATCCCGATAACTACCTTAAAATATTGTATGTTAACTATTGGAATTGTAAACGATTGGATGACAGCTGAATGGTTCATTACTTTTGTTTTTTTTTTCTATTTCAAAGTGTTAAAATTCTGCTTTTGCTATGTTTACTTGATAATTGGTTATGATTTATGATTTCGACGTGTATACGTGCGTATATTAATACTGCCTACATACTGAATAAATGCTTTGATTCTTTGAACTCCGAAATACCTATAACACTTAATAACACTTTCACGATCCCCAATCACAGAAGCGAAAACTTTCGATCCGCTGTTTACATCAATATCGAATATTGCGGGCATTACTTTGCGGAATTTGCGCGCGAAATTTGGCATTCATAAAGTTTATATCAACACCAATATTATAAAGGTACGGGCACACTGCGGCGTCCTGCGATCTGCGGGCGCGATATCTCTTTTCTGATCGCGTTTGGTGTGAACACTGGTTCACACAAATACTACAAATACAAATACTACTGCGCTATCTGATCGTGTCGGTACCTTAAATGCAAAAGTCAGTTTGTTTATTTGTTTGTGACTTCTTCATGGTCAAACGGCTGGACTGGTTAAGCTGAAATTTTGTACAGGGATAGCCAGTACTATGGATTAGGCTATAGAATACTTGTTAACGCTGGCGAAGCCGGGGCACAGCCAGTTGAGAATAAACGCAAAAATTAAAAATTATCTCACTCTCTCTTTTGTATCTATGTTTTCATTGTTGAGCAAAAAACCTTGACTCTTCTACTGCCCGTGGTTAGCCTCTTTGAGATCCCGTGCTGTGCACGTCATGCCAGGAGTAGTGGGCGAGATTGTTCTGCATCTCAACAAGATTCTTCGATACACAGTACGTTACAGTTGGAGTTGCGACACAGTTCACTAAGTAGATGAATGCGTTTTATTGTGTAAGAATCCCTCGATGTTGAAAAATATTACGGACAGTGCTGGCTTATTCAGTCGACTATGATAGGAATCTTTTTAAGTATGTATGTGTATGCAATGAAAAGTGCCTTTCTGTTTTGTATTGTGTCCTGAAAAGGACCGTTTTGTGTTGGAAACTTCGTAGTGAAGGGGATTCGCCGGCTGTTCTCGCGTTTTAAAATTTAGGTATGGATGAATATTTTATTTATAAGTAAACTATGATCACAGTAACAATGTAGTTGGTACTATTAAATAAATGTCGCTTAGGTTCCTCCCATGCACACAATGAAAATTATAATACTGCATAAATAATAAACCAAACAGAGTCAGAGAACCAAAGAACCAAAATTATTGACATAGCTCAAAGGATTAGCAAGCTGACGTGGCAGTGGGCTGATCACATCTGCCGTAGAGCCGATAAACGTTGGGGTAGACGAGTTCTAGAGTGGAGACCACGGCTCAGCAAACGTAGTGTAGGACGCGCTTCAGCTAGGTGGAGCGATGATATACGCAAGCTGGTTGGCAGCGGTTGGAAACGAATAGCTCAGTGGCGTGCCATGGGAGAGGCCTATGTCCAGCAGTGGAAGAATATTGGCTGATAATGATGCCGATGATAAATAATAAATTAAAAATATAATTGTTACTAAAATTTGGTATTGCGACCACTAGAATTAAAATACAATTATAATCATACGAACTCATTTATGTACCTAATATTTCAATGGACTTCAACTGAATTCAAACCACTAAATTGCCAAGTAACAAGTACCCATTTTCGCCTAAACTTGGAGCTCGGCCATTACATTGTGATGACGCCAGTGACCTACATTTCAAATTTATTCCACAAAGATATTTGTAACGAGTTACGGTGAAAAGAGAGGTAAAGTAGAGGTCTTTAAATATTGTGATTTTTCAGTTCAGCTCCTTTAAGTTGTAAGACTTCAGCTAATCATCCCGGGATGGTGTCATTTTTTTGAGAGTTTCAACTGTATTAAAGTGTAAAATTTAAACATGTTTTGCAATCTGAAATGTAAAGGTACGGACAAACCGCGGCGTCTTGCGATCTGCGGGCGCGATCTCAGTACAATTGTTTTCTGATCGCGTTTGGTGTGAACCAGTCGATACATTTACTACTGCGCTATCTGATCGCCGCCTAGATCGCGCACGCAGGACGCCGCGGTGTGTCCGTACCTTAACTAGACCGGATTTTTTATGCCGTACCGCATGTCGAACGGCCTCTATAGTTAGTCGACGATGCCTGACGGAGATGGCGGGATGAATTCGACACGGAATCACAGATTATATAATAGTTACTACGTTAACGAAAGACAATACACCGTGAGTCCGTATTAGACCGTGCAGCGTTTTTCCACAGCATGATCGGCACCGGGCGACGTGATCCCGGCCGAAGATATTTCGAGTAGATTGGCGCGACCGCTAGAAACCGGCCAGAGATTTTGACGGGCCGATGTGCCGGCATTGACTCGCAATACAAAACACGTTTGATCTTGTCCACACACTGCCGGCGCCCGGCGCCGTTCGATAGGTTATTGTTTTTATATCTGAGGTTGTTTGTTTTATTTTTATGGAAACGCATCTGCCACGCATGACAGCTAGAAGAAACAGAACCACCGGAACCGGTGGCGGTGGACAAACGATCGACGGCACATTATTTTCAAACCGGCCTGAAAAAATCTCGGTGTCGGTGACGTCCCGGTGCCGTTGCTGTGGACAAACGCTCTGAAAGTGTTCAGGAATATTAAATTATACTGTATATACTTTTATTCCGAAATTCATACATTGGCCTCAAATAAAATATTCTTATTCAGTTTTATTTTATGGAATTTTAACAAAAGGCTATTTAAGTGAATTACAGTTGAGAGCAGATATAGCAGGCTAGTTAATGAGTACATATTTATATCTTTCGAAGGTACATGATAGACCGCAAGTCAGCGAGCCACGTGTCCCCTCGCATCCAGGACTTGTTGTTCGCGATGGCTGTCTCCAACTCCTGCATGAACCCGCTGGTCTACGGCTCCTACACCCTCAACTTCAGGGGAACCATCCAGCGATTCATCAAGAACACCTGCTGTAGATCCAGTGCTGGTTCTGATACTATAGGTAAGATTTTTACAATATTTATCTTCATTGTGTTATTACTTGTCACCCAAAGGATTGTTACTCACCTTAGGGTTTGACCGTTATCCTACACGTGATCCCTAAATTAGTGTTAATTGGTGCTAAATTGGTAAACAATGATCGTAGGCTTTGGTTGTGACTCCGCACAAAGACTTGTTCAGAATTGGTCCCTCGAGTACTTCTGGTCTTACTTTCAAAATTAGTATTGGAAAACTGTGGTAACTTAATAAGTAAGCGGTATAAACACTAAATACTGAATTCAAAATTAATATTGGTTCTGAAATTCCGCAAACATGGTCTGAATTTATTATATACAATATCTACATTGAGAATTTACTAACAGTAACTATACATTTTGATTTTGTAAACTGTGTCCGGGTAAAGGTCTCTTCCATCTTCTTTCACTCTTCTTATGGCTAGTTTCACCGTTCCTGATAATGCGTTAGATAGTTATCTGACACATGATGAAAGCTGTCAAAAATCTGTCAGTTATCTTCATATTAGCGTTATCAGGAACCGGTGAAACTGGACCTCAGTCTGCCAAGCACGCCGCAAACGGCCTCGACGCCATTGTCGGTCTTTGGGCACCCACTCTGTTAGACTGATATATTGTTTTGACTGATATGTTATCGATAATAGGATATATTGTGATAAGATAGACGGACTCTATTAAACCTACCATCTGAATTTTACTCAGTTTTATATGAATCATCATCATCACAATTTTCAGCCAGTATCAGTCCACTGCTGGACGTAGGCCTCCCCCAAGACACGCCACTGAGCCCGATCTTCGGCTCTTTGTTTCCACTCACTGCCCACCGCTTTGCGAATGTCGCTCCACAGGGCGTCCTACGCTACGTTTGCCGATTCGCGGTTTCCACTCTAGAACCAGTCTGCCCCAACTGTTATCGGTCCTACGGCAGTTTTATATGAATAAATGATTATTATTATGAATTTCCAATAACATCATTTGTTTGCGGAATAAATGAATGAGTACCGATACCGAATATGACTTGACGATGTGCTTCATCCGGGGTAAATTCTACCAACGTGATAAAAATTAAAAAATATATTAAAATCACTTGAGACTAGCATATTTCTGCATAATTTAAGGTTTTTTCAACCGACTTCCAAAAAGAAGAAGGTTCTCAATTCGTCTGTATGTTTTTTTGTGTGTGTATGTTACGCGCTTACTCCGTCAATTGTGAACGATTCGAATGATTCTTTTTGTTATCAGTAGGGTACGTTTCCGAGGTGGTCCCATTGTAATTTCATCGAGATCTGATAAGTATCTCCAGATATATGACGATAAACGTCTCAAACTTGCTACTGAAATTGACTTGCGAGCATGGAAGTCGGTTGTTTTAGTTTTTAAACTATCTTAATTATTATTATTGTAGTGCATATATGTGATTGTTCTGCGTCTGTTTTTCCGCCTAAATACATATATATGTATATTATTTATATTATATATTTTCCAGAAAACAAATTTACAGAGGATACAATAGTTAGTTAGTTAGTGCCTAGACGATACATATAAAGATGATTTGAACTTATAACTAGATCCATATTTTTAACTGTGGCCCCACACTAGGCTCAAGGCCCGTGCCGTGGTAGCCATTAAATTCGATGTACGTTATTTAACAAAACAAACTTAACTTGAAGGCATCCCATAAGGTTACGTTTTTACATCACTTATAGATATATGTGTTTGTATGTGTGTGTATGTGTGTGTGTGTGTGCGTGTGTATGTGTACATCCTCGAAGCGTTCAAGTGTGGAGTGACTAATAGGTTTTTACTGAGCTAGCGTGCTCTATCCTCGACCGTGTCGTTACTTACCATCAGGTGAGATAGCAGCCAAACGCTTGCACAGTTTGCGATAAAAAAAAGTGTGTGTGTCAGCTCCGACGCACGACTGGAGTTTACTCTTATGATTGTGGTCAAGGTCAAGGGAGCTAAATATGAAATGCGTTCCTTAAGGAGTAAATTCCAGTATACTATGTATATACATACATGTATATACACATATACATACATAATCATGTAAAAGGTGCGCAAAGTACGAGCAAAGGAACGTTACGCCTCACCTTTAGTTAACGCTTGATATTACTACTCATAAAATTTTCATACCGCGGGCTAAATATGAAAATCATTTCTTAAACAGTAAACTCCAAAAATGATAACATGTCTATTCTTTCTCACAGGCAATTCCGGCTCCAGCTCATCGAGAAACAAAAATATGAACATGGATGCTCCACTGTTCCCCAAGGTAAGGTATTCTTCATTTATTTCTGTAATTGAGGATGCACTAAACAAATACTACAACAAGTAAATCTACGTCATGGCGGGTTTTATAAACAGTATATAGTTTATTAAATATGTCGTTATATATATTATGTTAATATTGACGATATTTCTCAAGAAACCATCGAGTGGAAAAAATGTCTAACAATTTTTGAAACAGCTTTTCTATATTTGTTGATAGCTGTCATATTTTATATTTAGCATATATTTTATATTATTTTATATTCATCTCAGCGACTATGGGACGGACCGATTTGCGAGCAAGTGCGGAGAAATCTTTTACATACGTGTATATGCTCTGCAGATCGTGCCCGTCTCCTAGCCGTTGCTGAGTGGGAATCAGGTTTATGGCTCCAGGCCCTTCCTTCGCCAAATACCGGAACGATGATGGATTCGTCAACGTTCCGTATAGCTGCAGCGCTTCGTTTGGGTGCACCGTGCTGTGCTCCGCACCACTGCCAGTGTGGCGCGGCGGTCGATAAACTCGGCCTTCACGGTCTTTCATGCATAAGAAGTGCTGGTCGTTTTTCCCACCACGCCAGCCTCAATCACATTCTACGTCGGGCCTTTATATCAGCTAATTGCGCGGCAATACTGGAACCGGTCGGTCTGGCGCGCAATGACGGCAAGAGGCCTGACGGAATGACTCTTATTCCGTGGAAGATGGGACGACCTCTTGTGTGGGATGCAACATGTGTCGACACACTTGCGTCGTCACATCTTTCCGGTACAGAAAAAAAAGCTGGCGCGGCTGCACTTTCAGCGGAGACGCTCAAAGGCTGAAATATAATTGCATAGACAGCAGTTACTTATTTGAGCCTTTTGGGGTCGAGATATTAGGACCGTGGGGGCCTGGAGCACGTTCTATAAATAAAGATCTATCTGACCGCCTTGTTAAAGCGACTTGTGATCAAAATGCTGGCTTGTATTTAGCTCAGCGTTTAAGCATTGCCATCCAACGTGGCAATGCCGCCAGTATTTTGGGCACAATACCCACTGGTAGTGAAATGCTAGATTAGATTTATTTTGTACAGGTATATATTTTGTACGTAGTTTGTAACTTGTTAATATTTGTATATGTTTAAAATAAAGAAAATTTTCATATTTTTATTATGATAATAAATAAATACTTTATATCTGTTCAAGCTCAAGTGCGATCCATATTGTAAGCTAATAATGTTCTTTTTAAAATTAGTTCAACAAATTACCACTAGGTTGCGTTGTACGACGTTAACACACGCAAGTGTTTCATTTCTCATTTTGACGACGTGAATTTAATTTCAATAATTTAGCCATGACCAAACCATATCCGTAAAAAGTAAAGCTAGATACATATCAATTTCAACCAGTGCTGCCATTTAAGCGCTTTCGGCGCTAGATCTAGTGCTTTTTTGCTATGTTCAGCGGGCACTTGATAATTTTAGCGCCAAACGAATAATTTAGCGCTTTCTTAATTTTTAATATGGCAGCACTATTTGTTCCGTGGAGAATAAAATTATTGTCTATGTTTACGGTTTATTGACGCGTTTGAGCCGATTTAGCGCTTTAATGGCTCGTGAATATATTCGAATCTAGCGCTTAGTGCACCGCTGTCAGCGCTGATTAGATTTTTTCATCTGGCAGCAGTGTTTTGAACAAAAGATAAGCGATGGGTCATACTTAATAAATCTAGTACCAAGTCTACTTAGTACGACAACCGTCAACTACCAGGGCTGAAAACCAGGGCTCAAAATACTTTCTAGTATTTATCGAGCCCGTTAAAATACTTTCATAGGAATTTAATACATGCATTGACATAATAGAAGTAAATATCGTGTGTATAAAAATGAAGTACTTTCAAGTGTAGGAATCAAAAATCCTTGATAAATATAAATTGTCTTATCTTAGAACACGATACAGAGTGGTTTTATTTACAATTCTCTAGTATCCTCGCTATTAGATCGCGATCAGGGCAAGATTAGACCGCTAACATTATCCAATATAATATCGTTTAAAAACTATAAAACAACCGACTTCAATGCCGCGCTATTCATTTTCAGTACCAATTTTGAGATGTTTATCTCAATATCTCTGGAGATACTTATCATACCTCGATAAAATTACCATGGTACCACACTTGAGATATCTCCTTTCGAACAAAAAAAGAATAATCGAAATCGGTTCATAAACGACGAAGTTATCCGCGAACAAACATAAAAAATATAAAAAAAAAAAAAAAAAAAAGTAATACGGTCGAATTGAGAAACCTCCTCCTTTTTTTGAAGTCGGTTAAAAACAATATAAAAATGTTAGAACTTAAAACTAGATCCATATTTTTTACTGCGGCTTATTATTATATAGCTTTACAACAGATTGTCTTGTAATAATATATACCAAGAAAGATGATTATGATTATGCTTTCTCCATTCAAAAAACATCTTTAAATAGAGTCAAAATATCTGTAGTAAATATTAATAGTTTTTGATAATATAACAACAAAGATATAAATAAATATGAATATTATACCTAATTAATATATTCACTATAAATTCGCGCGGGCTAACTTCACCATCGTCTCGTCATTTGGTTTCGCTTTCAAATCTATAAGATCTTCGATTAAATCAAAAGTAAAGTTATTGTTTCGTCGTAGAGAACTTCTACGATAACATGGCCCGCACCTCCAAATTACTGTTTTCATGTGTGTAGTCACATCCGTACGAAAGAGTTTGTATGTAGTTGTAATGATTCGTCTACAGTAGCAGGCCGGCAGTACCAGTACGCACACGTGTGTGGTGGTGCGTTGTAAATACTTTCACAAATACTTTCAAACGTTTTGAATTTTGGAGGGGCGGGTCATGTTATCATACTAAATCTATCAGTACGATGGTCTTGTAGCTGAGTTGGCACAGTGCCGGGCATGTTCCCCGGGAGGCGCAGGTTCAAACCCCGTCCATACGATACAATTTTGGATTGTATATAACAATGATCAAAAATATAAAGTATTCTTTATATTTTTGATCATTGTTATATACAATGAATATAATAACTCTTTATTGAACATCATAAAGAACTTATTATCTAAAATAGCAACAATATAACTCGGTGATACAATCAGCGGTCTTATCGCATAAAGCGATCTCTTCCAGACAACCTATTTGTGGACTGGTTAAAATACACAGGGTGTTTGGCGATGGCGTATAATTTATTTTTATTATCTAGTATACAGCATATACAACAGTAAAATATATACTATATATATTATATATATATATATATATACATATACATATACATATACATATATTCATACATAACATACATACCACATTTACAATATATATTTAGTTATACAATACATATACTTAAAATATACATAAATATAATATAATTGTATAAACATATTCTATACACAAAAACAAAAGCAAAACAGTGTTGAGTAGGTTAAAGACAAGTAGTGATTATTGATTAAGGATTTGAATTACGAAAGAGACTTAGCACGTCGAATCTCTACAGGCAGCTCGATCCACAACCGAGCGGCATGCACTGTGAAAGATTTGTCGTAATCAACACCAATCAACACCAATATTATAAATGCGAAAGTCAGTTTGTTTATTTGTTTGTTTGTTTGTTTGTTTGGGACTTCTTCACGGTCAAACGGCATGACCGATTTGGCTGAAATTTTGTACAAAGATAGAATGTAAGGCAGAATAGGATATAGGATAATTTTTTTTGGCTATCGAGTCAGAGGGTCCAGATATTATTAATTGAATTTTGTAACTAAAGGACCTCTTTTCGAATAAACGGCTTGACCGATTTGCCTGATATGTTGTATAAAGACAGTTTATAAGGCAGAAAAGAATATAGAATACGTTTTTTCTGGCTATCGAGTCAGTGGGTCCAAATATTTTTAATTGAATTTTGTAAATATAAGACCTCTTCTCGAATAAACGGCTTGACCGATTTGCCTGAAATGTTGTATAAAGATAGTTCATAGGGTAGAATAGGATATAGGATACAATTTTTTTGGCTATCAAGTCAGGGGGTCCAAATATTTTTAATTGAATTTTGTGAATATAAGACTTCTTCTCGAATAAACGGCTTGCCCGATTTGCCTAAAATGTTGTATAAAGACAGTTCATAGGGTAGAATAGGATATAGGATACAATTTTTTTGGCTATCAAGTCATGGGGTCCAGATATTTTTAATTGAATTTTGTAAATATAAGACTTCTTCTCGAATAAACGGCTTGACCGATTTGCCTAAAATGTTGTATAAAGACAGTTCATAGGGTAGAATAGGATATAGGATACAATTTTTTTGGCTATCAAGTCAGGGGGTCCAGATATTTTTAATTGAATTTTGTAAATATAAGACTTCTTCTCACATAAATGGCTTGACCGGTTTGCCGGAAATTTTGTATGTGTTTAATGTTTTTTTAATTACGCCATCTGCCGAATCCATTTAAAACTAAATTCATGAAAACCAATGATAAAATCATGACTCGTATAGTATCTGTGATTATCGCATTTAAACTAGATGGCGTTGGCTGTCTTCCTTGCACATTGTAATATAGATAATATTCCGCCTAGGGATGATTGACAGCTGTCATTTAGTAATTTTAGTCGAGTCAATGACTTCTAAATATGTAAAATTTGTGTTTGCATCTAACTAAAGTAGCAACTCTATGAGTATAGTGATCGTTATGAGAACCCCCTTCCGGTTAACTTTAACTATTACCGGCGTGATTAGCGGCCAAGCCTTTTTTGCTGTCGCCACTTTTGCAAGTTTACGTTTTTATAAGGATTGTTGTCGCATGTATTTGGAAGATAATAAACTTGTGCCATTCAACCATCGTTTTTGGATACTATCATCGCCTCCGCCCCACTCGAAAGGATAGAAATCATCGAACCAGCACTTACAAAGCGCCGAAGCGCAATCATGGTCCTTCGAGCCGGATTAACAACGAGGTTGGCGGCGTCGAGGTGTGAAAAAGCGTGTGTGGAGCGTCTACTACGTGCTGTAGACATCCAAGGCTATAGGCACGGCGAAGACCAGTGTGGTCATCGGCCAGGTTGGCAACTTCAATCGTAAAAAGGGCAGACCAAGCTTTGAGGTCGAAGGTCGGCGGCGTGGCCGGCCATCTTCGGGACGAGAAATCGCTCGACGTGGTGAGCGATCGCGGTCCAGGAGGTCTGCGCATCTACAGATAGGTCATCGAGTCTACCAATCGATAAAGTGTAGAAATAAGCGTGAGTTCAGTGCGGTACACACAGCATTGGGTTATTTTCTAATCTACTCGAGTACGAGTGAAGAAACCTGTAAGTACTTCGAACATTCATAATACAAAGAAATTTCTTTCATCGAGATCCTCGGAGTGATAATTAGTGTTTGTGCGGTTGATATTCCTGTGTTAGTTTCATAATAATTATAGATATTATTTGGTACACTAACTTAATTGTAATTTGTCTATTTATGGTTAAATATGGAAGCGGCAAGGCTCATTGAATACTTGGAAGATATTTATCAGAGGGTTTTAAAAGGGCGAACCAATTTTAGAAAGAGTCCAAAAGATAGAATCACTAGAGAATACATAGAAGGCAGGCTAGAAATTCTAGAACAACTTTGGCTAGAATTTTTAACCGGCCATAAAGAGCTAAAACGTAGTGTCACATCAAAAGAGTTATCAAGCACATCTTATATTCAGAATAACACTTATGATTTGTTAGAGGAACTTTATTTAGAATATAAGTGTGAGTTGAAAGGTGGTCTTGTAAAGGATCTTAACATTCAAGGTGAAAATTCATCACAGTCTCACACACAATGTGACATTAGGTTGCCTCAGGTTCAGATCCCTAGGTTCTCTGGTAAATACCAAGAGTGGAATACATTTAGAGATTTATTTGTGTCACTCATTCACAACAATGAGCGGTTGGATGATGTTCAGAGGTTGCTCTACTTGAAGAGTCACTTGACAGGGGAGGCAGAGCAGCTTCTCAACAACATTCCCATCACACAAGATAATTATAAAAGAAGTTGGCAACTTTTAGATGAAAGATATAATAATAAAAAGTACTTATGTAGACATATAATGAAGAGACTCTTATCTCAACACAATTTAGTAAAGGAATCTGCAAAGGGATTGAAAGAATTGTTAGACAATACCGATGATTGTTTGGCGGCTTTGAAAAATGTTGGTGTTAAGACTGATAACTGGGACGTGTTAATAATTCATATAATTAATTCTAAATTAGATCCAGAATCCAAGCGACAATGGGAATTTAGTGATGAGTGTTCCGGTGATGACTTGCCCACCTATGAAAGTTTCAAGGAATTTATTACCAAGCGTTACCGAGCATTGGAATACTTGGATTCTGGAACCAGTTTAACTCGTAAACAGTCAAATCAGTCATCAGTAAACAAGATGCGTGCTATGCACATTGCTAAAGTTCAGTGTCCTTATTGTTCTGAAGAACACAAACTTACATGCTGTGGCGGTTTTAGTAAAGATTCAATTGAGTCGCGGAGAACATTTGTTCTAACAAATAATATATGCTTTAACTGTCTGGGTAGTAACCACTGTGCCAAGAGCTGCCAATCAAAGTTTAGATGCCGTATATGTAAAAAGAGGCACCACGTGTTATTGCATCCTTCAGGTGAAGGAGGCAAGGTTCAAGTCACTCGTACTACGGCTACAGTCAGTGACGCGGGTAAAGGTGAGGTTGGGACTTCGGAGACAGCTCCGGTAGTGTCTTGCTTCACGCAGAAAGGTAATACTATTTTGTTAGCAACTGCTCTTGTGAATACCATGTCGCGGACAGGTCAGTCCCATACGGTACGCACATTACTGGATCAAGGATCGCAATCTTCGTTTGTTACAGAGGCGGTGGTGCAGGATTTGGGTTTAAAGAAAATTAAATCTAAGGTACAAATATCTGGAGTAGGTGGAGAGCGGAGTATCTCCAAGGCTATGGTAAAAATCAAACTCCAGTCACGGATCAATCCCCAGTTGGAAATTCCTGTGAAGGCACATGTACTTAAAAATATAACGACCCTGCTCCCTACAACGAAGATTGAAGATGTAAAATGGGACGAGCTCAATAAGCTGGTGCTGGCTGATCCAGAGTACCATACTCCCAACCGGATTGATATTTTATTAGGCGCTGATGTCTATGGTCAAATAATTCAAGACGGCCTAAAGAAGAATCCTCACGGTGATCTGATCGCGCAGGCTACAAGTTTTGGTTGGATCATATCTGGAGTTGTGAGTACTGGAAGAAATTTATCTCCTCACAATATTGTCATGCACACTTCTACTGATGATCATGAGATGCTCAAGAAATTCTGGGAGCTGGAAGCTGACATTCCTATGCCAAAGGAAAAGATGTATACGGAGGAGGAGAAACAATGTGAAAAACACTTTGTAGATACAACTCACAGAGATCAAGATGGAAGATATGTTGTGCGTCTCCCGTGCAAGAACGGAAGAGCACCAGAAGTGACTGGATCAAAGATTATCGCTGAAAAACGGCTTATGTCCCTCGAAAGAAGACTGGACAAAGATAAAATATTAAAGGGAAAATATCAGGCAGTCATGCAGGAGTATTTGGATTTAAATCATCTGGAAGAAGTACCTGCAAATGAAATTGACAATCCCGATGCAATTTACTTGCCTCATCATGCAGTGATCCGAGAAGATAAGGATACCACAAAAGTAAGAGCTGTATTTGACGCTTCCTGTAAAGGAATAAATGGTAAGTCACTTAATGACAACTTACTAGTAGGGCCTACTTTGCAAGCAGATTTGAAGCATCTTGTCATGTGTTGGCGTACCTCGCCTATATGCTTGTCAGCTGACATTATAAAAATGTATCGTCAAGTAAAAGTAGACACAGCAGATATTAACAGTCAAAGAATATTATGGAGGAGTGATGCAAGCCAAGACTTAAAACATTTCAGGATGTTGAGGGTAACATTTGGAGTAGCGTCAGCCCCATACCTGGCGGTTAAGACCTTGCAGCAGCTGGGCAAGGATGAGGGGCATAGGTGGCCAGCAGCAGCTGAAGCAGTATTAAATCAGTTTTATATGGATGATCTTCTTTCAGGATGTCAGAGCATTGAAGAAGGTATTAAACTGTATGAGGAACTGAATGAGCTTCTAGCTATGGGTGGTTTCAGTCTACAAAAATGGACAAGTAATAGTGAACAACTGCTGCAAGAAATGCAAAGACGGAATCTAAAAGCAGAAGGAGAAGGAAAGAAAGCAGTGTCAAAGGAAGGACTCAAGATTAAAACAGATGAGATAGTAAAGATTGTGGGAATTACTTGGAACCGCAGCGATGACTCCTTCCAGTACAAGGTGGAGATGCCAGAAATTGTTGAGAATAAACCTGCAACTAAAAGAAATATTATATCAGAAATATGTCGTTTTTATGACCCACTTGGATGGGCAGGACCAAGTATTATAATGTCAAAAATATTAATACAGAAGCTTTGGCTTACCGGGTTGGACTGGGATGAAACTGTTCCAAATAACATTCTGAAAGAATGGCAAAACTTCAAAAGAGAATTGAAAGAACTCACTAAAGTCTCCATACCTCGATGGTTAGGATTTAGAACGGGTGACCATGTGGAATTGCATGGATTCAGCGACGCATCCAAGGCTGCATTTAGTGCTGTACTGTATGCTCGTGTGAAAGATTCCAAAGGATGCATCCATGTATCATTGATCGCTGCAAAGACAAAAGTGGCACCGATCAAACAAGTATCTATTCCTCGACTGGAGCTTTGTGGAGCAGTTTTGCTAACCCGTCTCATAATAGAAACAGCTTCAGTCCTGAAAATAGAGAAACCCCACTTGCACGCCTGGACTGATTCTACAGTGGTACTTGCCTGGTTAAATAGCCACCCCAATCGCTGGAAGGTGTTTGTGGCCAACCGAGTATCTGAAATCGTCTCTAATTTGGATTCATACCATTGGTCACATGTGTCCACGAAATGTAACCCAGCGGACTCGGCATCTAGAGGCCAGTATCCATCTGAGTTAGTAAAAAATGAGATGTGGTTTCAAGGGCCACAGTTTCTTCATGAAGCTGACATCAACTATAAGAAATTAAAAAAAGATACAAAAGAAGAAGAAGCTAAAACACAGACTCACTTTGCCACAGTAACAGAATCATTATGGGAAAGGTTCTCAACACTGACTAGAATGGTCAGGGTCTTAGCATATTGTAGACGTTTTATCTGGAATTTAAAGTCTGACAAGTCAGAAAGACATTGCGGTTTTTTGAGTACCCAGGAATTAAACTATGCTCTTAATTGGTGCATACAGCAATGTCAAATGGAATATTTCAAACAAGAGATCGCCATTGTGAAGAGAAGAGAAAACTTAACAAAACAAAGCTGTTTGCGTGCACTAAATCCCATATTGGACTCAGATCAGATACTTAGAGTTGGTGGCAGGTTGGAACATTCTCATCTGAGTATGAATAAGAAACATCCAATTTTACTACCTAAAGACTCACATCTGACCAAGCTGCTTATTTTAGATTCGCACAAACAGACTCTTCACGGCGGTCCACAGCTTATGCTTTGTTACTTGAGAAATAGATATTGGATTCTAGGAGTTGCACGTCTGGTGAAGTCTTGTTTCCGTAGTTGTGTGATATGCGTGAAGAATGCTGGTAAAACCAAAACGCAGCTGATGGGGCAGTTGCCGTCTGTACGATCTGCTCCAAACCGTCCATTTAAATCAAGTGGGGTAGATTTTTCAGGCCCGATCCAGATACGAACTGCAAAGGGACGTGGTCACAAAGCACATAAGGGTTACATATGTATATTTGTGTGCATGGTAACACGAGCACTTCACTTAGAGGTTGTCACTGATTTGACTACAGAAGGGTTCCTTCAAGCATTCAAAAGATTTGTTTCCAGACGCGGATATTGTACTGATATTTGGAGTGACAATGCAACAAACTTTACTGGAGCAGCCAGTGAACTGAACAGGTTGTTCAAAGACGAGAAAGGTTCTCTGCTTCCGGAGATTGCTGAAGTATTAGCTACAAATGCATGTTCTTGGCACTTCATACCATCTCATGCACCCAACTTCGGTGGATTATGGGAATCTGGGGTGCGTTCAGTAAAGCATCATCTTCGAAGAGTAATCGGCCAGTCAACATTGACTTACGAAGAGATGGCAACAGTCTTGGCCCAAGTAGAAGCCTGCTTAAATTCCAGACCTCTCTCCATACTTACTGGGAACACTGAAGATGACATAAACATACTAACTCCGAGTCATTTTCTGGTTGGAGAAGCAATAGTGACTCCACCTGAAAGAAACTACGAACCTGAAAAAATAGGGTCACTACGTAGATGGCAGCTCACTCAGAAGATGACACAGGATTTTTGGCGTAAGTGGTCTCAGCAATATTTAGATAAATTTTATAAGAGGTATCAATGGGCTTCTCAGACATCTCAACCCCGTATCGGTGACATAGTTGTAGTACGGGAGGATAATCTACCAGTTTGTAGATGGCTTTATGGCAGAGTGGTTGCAACTCATCCGGGAAAGGATAACTTAATTCGGGTTGTAACTTTGAAGGTAAAAAATGGCAGTATAAAGCGTCCAATAAGTAAGTTGTGTATCTTGCCAGTTACAAATTGACATTTATTTAAGTAATAATGGATTTAAGTTGTAACTGAACTGAACAGATGATTTATTGTTAAAGATATATGTAAACAAATGTTTAGTTGTTTAAGTTATATCATTCTGTAAAAGAAATAGTTGTCGTTTGGTTTAGGCTGCCTATGGCCTATTATAATAATTATATACAGTCCACTAATAGAATTAACTTGTATAAGTACTTGTATGTATTGTAAAATTCATGAGTAAATTTGGTTTGAGCTATTATATTATAATAAGATTTTAGTTTGTGTTTTGTTGGAAATATTTAAAAAATTGAAGGTATAGTAGAAACATAAAAATAAAAAAAATTGTTTCAATTGATTTGTTTATTCCATAACTTATGATCATAAGATTTGCTTGCTTATGCTGATTTGTTTGTTTTTGTTTCATTTACTTAATGGAAAGGATCTATCATATTTGTTGTAATGATAGAAGTAGATACTTAGTTAAAATAAGTTCTTTATAAAACTATCGTGATAAGTGTTGTCAATGTATGTTTATGATTTGGGGTTCTCATTCGACAGTAGATTCAGATTAAGTAGTAAGTAACAAATAGGATTTATAATAAGTTTATTTTGTAATTTGAGAGTGTTCAACATGTTGTAGCGTTGGTCATGGATGCTCATGGTGGGCGATGTCAATGTTTGTTGAAGGACAAGCTAGGGTTGTCCTTGGTGGGCGATATGTTTAATGTTTTTTTAATTACGCCATCTGCCGAATCCATTTAAAACTAAATTCATGAAAACCAATGATAAAATCATGACTCGTATAGTATCTGTGATTATCGCATTTAAACTAGATGGCGTTGGCTGTCTTCCTTGCACATTGTAATATAGATAATATTCCGCCTAGGGATGATTGACAGCTGTCATTTAGTAATTTTAGTCGAGTCAATGACTTCTAAATATGTAAAATTTGTGTTTGCATCTAACTAAAGTAGCAACTCTATGAGTATAGTGATCGTTATGAGAACCCCCTTCCGGTTAACTTTAACTATTACCGGCGTGATTAGCGGCCAAGCCTTTTTTGCTGTCGCCACTTTTGCAAGTTTACGTTTTTATAAGGATTGTTGTCGCATGTATTTGGAAGATAATAAACTTGTGCCATTCAACCATCGTTTTTGGATACTATCATCGCCTCCGCCCCACTCGAAAGGATAGAAATCATCGAACCAGCACTTACAAAGCGCCGAAGCGCAATCAGTATGAATACATGTCATAGGGCAGAATAGGATAAAGAATACTTTTTTTCTGGCTATCGAGTCAGGGGGTCAAAATATGTTTAATTGAATTTTGTAAATATAAGATCTCTTCTCAAATAAACGGCTTGACCGATTTGCCTGACATGTTGTATAAAGACAGTACATAGGGCAGAAAAGGATATAAAATACTTTTTATTTGGCTATCGAGTCAGGAGGTCCAGATATTTTTAATTACATTTTGTAAATATAAGACCTCTTCTCGAATAAACGGCTTGACCGATTTGCCTGAAATGTTGTATAAAGACAGTTCATAGGGTAGAATAGGATATGGGATACTTTTTTTTGGCTATCGAGTCAGGGGGTTCAGATATTTTTAATTGAATTTTGTAAATATAAGACTTCCTCTCGAATAAACGGCTTCACCGATTTGCCTGAAATTTTGTATGAATACATGTCATAGGGCAGAATAGGATATAGGATACTTTTTTCTGGCTGTCGAGTCCAGTTGTCCAGAATTTTTAAATTGAACTTTGTAAATGTGTGGCCTGCTCTCGGTAAAACTGGTTAACCATTTAAGCTAAAATGTTGTACACGGACAGTCATTAAGACATAGAAGGGCACAACGAATACTTTTTTTTTGGGTGGAAATTTCGGTTTTCTATATTTTTATTATGGAATTTTGTACATTTGTGGCCTCTTTTCGGCCAAACGGCTTGACCAATTCAGATGAAATTTTGTACAGACATTTAAAAAGGCATAAAAGGGCAAAGAATACTTTTTTTCGGCAGTTAAGTGTGGGTGCCTATATATTTTTTTAACTTTACATAGAGTTTGCATAATCATAAAAGTTTGAGCTTAGGTTCATAGTTAATGACTAAACTTAATAAGTGCCTTAATTAGGCCATAAAACTGTCAGGTCATTAAAAGTCATCAAAATTTACAAAATGGCTTTGCTTGCCCAACGTGTTTTATCTGCTTTGGGGGAAGTTTTTCAAAAGCATTCGTGTCTTAACAGCCACATTTAACCTTAGGGTCATCGGTGTTGACTAAGTAGATTATAAAAACTGTCGGGTCATAAAACGTAAAAATTTTCGCGCTCACTTCGCTCGCGCATTGATAGCGCTCGCTGCGCTCGCGCAAAAATTGTTTTATCTACTTTGCAGGTAATATTTCAAAATTTTTTGTATTTTAATAGCCACATGCATCAAAACGAGGCCATAAATTGAAACAGTACAACCTTCAATAATCATAATGATTATCAACCTTAAAATAAGTGGATACCAAGTTTACCCTTTGTGTCATCAGTATTAACTTAGTAGGTCATAAAAACTGTCAGGGTCATAATAGGTCGTAAAAATTTTTCGCGCTCGCTTCGCTCCCGCAGTGATAGCGCTTACAACGCTCGCGCAGTAATAGCGCTCGCTCCGGTCGTGCAAGCATTTGTAATATCTACTTTGTAGGAAACATTTCAGCAACTATTGTATTTTAATAGCCACATTCATCAAAACATGTCATAAATTGGAACAGTACAACTTTCAATATTCATAATGATTTTTTACCTTAAAATAAGTGGATATCAAGTTTAACCTTAGGGTCATCGGTGTTGACTTAGTAGGTCTTAAAAACTTTCAGGGTCATAAAAATTCATAAAAAAGTTTCTCACTTCGCTTGCGCAGTAATAACGCTACATAGCGTATAATAGCGTGTATTAACAGCCTCATACATTAAACTGACTCAAATACTTTAACAGAAAAACTTGGTAAGCCTTGGTTAGGTTTACCAAGTACCAAGTAATGATTAATAACTTTAACAATAGACGACATCGAGTTCAACCTAAGAGTCATCTATATTGACTTGATGATTAGGTCATTAAACTGTCAGGGTTATAAAAAGCCATAAAAAATGTTCACTCGCCCAATAATAGCGCTCGCTACGCTCGCGCAGCTATTCACGTTATTTTCTTTGTAAGAAATGTTTCAGGAACTGTTGTGTTGAGTCAAAAATTTAAACAGCACAACTTCGTATACCTAACCAAAATGATTAATGACTTTTACTATAGAGGATATTGAGTTCGACTTTGAGGGTCATCTATGGTGACTTGGCCTAAGAGATCATCGATCTAGACCTCAATGGTCATAGACACAAATAACGCGGGCGAAGCCGCGGGTAACAGCTAGTACCGTATATAACACTTAAAAAGAAACTTAATATCTGGCTTAATTGCAGCCAGCTGATTCATTAAATGTTCTATTGTGCTAGCACATTAGTAAGGTGCTAGTAAACAGGCTCAATTGAATAGCTAACTAAACCCTTCGAGCATTTTACCAATGGAGATATTAACGCACGGCGTACCCCTCTGCTGGCCATATAGCCATTTTTGGCCATATAAGCATGCGTATCTACGATGTATTTTTAATACTGTGTGCGTGTTTCAAGCTAGTGTGCGGGATCGTTAAAGTGAGTGATTTGTGTGTGTGAAATACGTGTTTACCTCGTCCCCCGTAAGTATCGGCAGAAAAAAATGTTTGCGGATTACAACGTTAACATCTCCATTGCTCGAAGAACTAAACCAGTTGACTGCGACATATTCGACCCCTCTGGGATGAAACGTCGTAAAAGCCATTTTGACCAAAATCTGTTTTCAGCAGTTTCTTAGTCAGAATCGCGCGCTCTATCGATCTGTATATTTAAAATGTTCAAATTCGCAAAAAATGTCTTTTACAACACGCTACGAATCCCTCTCTAAACCCGGGTTTCTTGTTTTAAAATGTCGTAATGAGCAACTTTTAAAGAAAATTTTCAAATTTCTGAAGTAAGAGACATATTTTTTCGTTTCATGGTTAATACGACATAATATAATACAATGTAAGAAAATAATACTTTTTAACTTTTTGTAATAAAAGACACAAGATTATCAAATATGGCTTTTACGTCAATATTTGAGGTAAAAAATTAGAAATATACGATGTCAATTTACGTCGTAAAATCCACGACTTTTAAAAATATGGCTTGTACGACCATTTTATTACTAAGAGACTATTGAAAAGTAATGCTAACTTTGGTCTTAAAGAGCATGACGCATTTTTATTTGGCTTATTACGGCTTATACATTTTTCTCAGGTCATCTATACAAATCTTTAATCTGCATGAAAGTGTAAAAGACATTATATCGACCCCTTCAGGACTAAACGTAGAAACAAAAGGCCATTTTTCAGTACGGCTGAAAAACAAAAATGATAAAGTTTATTTCTTGTATATTTTTGTATTTACTTAATTTATAATGTTTATTATAGATTAACACTATATTATCTCATTAAGCTAAGATTTTTAAGTTGTTTACTAAATAGAAACTCAAAAAATAACCTATTTTAATAAGTTTCAGAGATTGCATGGCTTTTACTACAAAAAAAAAATGTTGTAAATGGCTTCTACGTCTTTTTTCTTCAGCTTGGTAACTGTAACCTTTTTTTATTAAGTTGCATAAGACTTAATAATTGGTTTTATCAAAGGGATTATCGAATTAAAAGACAATTGTAATAAGAGGAAAGTGTAATTTAGTGTTGTAAATGAGGAACACATTAATGACCAAACTCATATTATTTTAATATTTTTCATTATATAAATGTAATATTGTTATTTTTTCTGACAAACACTAATAAAATTATCAAAATTAAATCAACACACCCAATAAAATATGCCAAACAGGCAGTAAATTTTACCTAGAAATGTAAATCTTCTAATCTTCTGTTTTATTAAAGTACGAGACAAAACTGCGCATTGTGCACACATGAAAACAGGTATTTAGCAATAACATAGCTGAAAACAAATCAATGTCTTAATACAATCATCAGCATCATCATCAGCCTATCTCTGTCTGCTGCTGGACATAGGTCTCACCTATGGTACGCAACTGAGCTTGATCTTTAGTTCTTTGTTTCCAGCCGCTGCCAAGCCTTGCAAGCTGTGGATGAGTTTGTGTGCAGTGGCAGTGCTAAGTTATCGTTGTGGTTGCCGTGGCTGGTATTCTTCATCTGTGTCGCGGTCGTATAACTTGGCTGTGACTCTTATCTCATCCAAGACCGGGCACTGTGAGATCCCATGTGTCACGGTCTCATTTTCAAGCATGCAGCCTTGACACAGAGGATGACTATCTGTGGCGCCAATTATGTGGAGTAGATAATTTAGATTACAGTATTCCGTGATGAGGCCTACTATGTAGTATACTAATATCACGTCTTTGTAATATTAGCAGTCTGTTTGTAACTTTACCGTCTAAATTCGGAAAAGCTGCTTTTGTATATTTACAGCTTGTCATGTCCACACTGTCCCAAAACTTTTGCTGCTCATTTTCGGTATGACAACGTAATAGGTCTCTGACTTCCATTGCTAGCGGTCTACAAAGGTTCATCACATCGTCACTTACCTGTTGTGTCAATTCTTCTGTAGCGAGTATGTCAGCCGTGATATTGCTAGCACATGATGCATGGCTTTTCGTCCATCTTACCTTAACGTTATACTCGGTTGCCAGTGTTTGCAGAGTAAAGTGGCATTTCGCCACTACTTTTGATCTTGTTGTAGGTCTCCTGAATATGTATAAAGTGGCTGCACTATCAGTGACAAATTCTATACTGACTTTATCTTGATTATTTTCGAATTAAGACTGATTTATGGACACTGCTTGCGCAGACAGTAACAGTCCGTTTGTTTCGGCTTGTAAGACGGTTGTAGTCTTGGTTAGCGCCATCGATGCCGAAAGTCTTATACTCAGTTATTAGTTCATACTTTTTACTATCTAGATGAGTACTGTCTATCCTGTCCATGCCTTAAATGGCTTCCGAAATTATCATTATCGTTTTTACAGTATTTTGCAGTGGTTTGTGGTCGGAGGATATGTTCAAGACGCTGAATTGGAAAGGATGGGGCATACATATAAACGGCGAGCACCTCTCACACTTGATGTTTGCGGACGATATCGTCATCATGGCTGGAACCGCGCAGGACTTGTAATACATGCTGATCACTCTAGCTGATTCTTCTCCACGCATCGTCTCCGTATGAACTTGATAAAACCAAGATCATGTTCAACGAACATGTTATTCCGGACCCGACTACTTTAAATGGAGTTCTTCTCGAAGTTGTTCACGGATACGTCTATCTACCTAAGCCAAATCTTGCAATTGGGTAATAACTTCGAGAAGGAAGCTCGCAGAATGATACAGCTGAGATGGGCAGCATTTGGACAACTTCGTCGAGTCTTTTCGTCGCCCATACCACAAACCCTAAAGACAAAAGTCTTTAACAAGTGCGTCCACCTGTTGTTACTTACGGGGCCGAGACGTGAACTCTGACAGTGCAACTGTTTCACCAATTTCAAGTTGCTCAGCGAGCTATGGAGGAGGCTATGCTCGGAGTCTTGTTGAAGGATCGAATTCAAAATGAAGTCATCCATTAGAGAACCCAAGTTATTGACATAGCTCAATAGATTAGCAAGCTAAAGTGGCAGTGGGCTGGTCACATCTGTCGTAGAACTAATAACCGTTGGGGTCTACCCCAACAGCTATTGGTTCTAGACTGGAGACCGCGTCTCGCCAAATGTAGTGTAGGGCGCCCTCCAGCTAGATGGAGCGATGATATACGCAAGCTGGCTGGCCGCGGCTGGAAACAATAAGCTGAAGATCAAGCTCAGTGGCGTGCTATAGGTGAGACCTATGTCCAGCAGTGGACAGGGATAGGCTGATGATGATGATTACTTTACGATATCAATTTGTTTTAAGCTATGTTTTTGTTGAATACTTACCTGTTTTCGTGTGTGCACAGTGCGCAGTTGTATCTCGTAGTTTAATAAAACAAAAAATTAGAATATTTTTATTACTAGGTTCGATTTACTGCCTATTTTGCATAGTTTAGAGCTTATATTGATTTTAGTTTGATAATTTTATTAGTGTTTGTCAGAAAAAGTACAATATTACTTTTATATAATGAAAAACATTTAAATTATATGGTTTTGGTCATAAATGTGTTCTGCATTTACTACACTAAATTACACTTTCTTCTTGTTACAATTGTCTTTTAATTCGATAATCTCTTTGATAAAACAAATGGTGACATCTTATACCACTTAATAAAAAAAGGTTACAGTCGCCAAGTAGAAGAAAAATGTCGTAGAAGCCATTTACAACTTTTAGTATTGTAGTAAAAGCCATGCCATCTCTGGAACTAATGAATGTACGTTATTTTGAGTTTCTATTTAGCAAACAACTCGAAAACCTAAGCTTAATGAGCTATAGTGGTTTATTATAGATTAAATCAATCAAAAGATATACCAGATATAAACTTTACCATTTTAGTTTTTCGGCCGTACTGAAAAATTGCCATTTGGCTTTTACTACGTTTCATCCCAGAGGGGTCGAATTATTCACACCTAGACAATAGTTGTATGCGATAAAGCTTCGTATTACTGGCCTGAATTTGGATGAAATTATGCACATACGGATAGCCAGGTAAAATATGGCATATGGCATCTTTGAGTGACGTCGCTCGGCAAAACTAATCTTATATATATATATAAAAGAAAGTCGTGTTAGTTACTACACTTATAACTCAAGAACGGCTGAACCAAATTTATGATTTTTCTATTTTTGGAATTGTCTTTGTCAGGAATAGGATAATAAGTATTAAAAACAATGAATAATTCACCTAAAAAAATTATATAAGAAAACATATTTTGCCAAAATATTCCTGGGTTGTAAAACTGCCAATCATTTCATGTTCAATTGTTTATCCCGCCGTATTTTTTTTTTTTTGTATAATTATGGCTCCACACAATTAGTGTATATATCCAGTGTCAAGTATAAAAATTCTTCACGTGTGGATAGCATTACACATTACAATAATCGGATCATCGCGTTTTTTTTGGTAGGTTTATGGCTCCACACGATTAGTGTATTTAGCCCGTGTCAAGTAGTAAGTCAAGTAAAAAATCTTCAATTTTTGGTGAGTTCAAGTCATGTAGATTTAAAAAATGTCAAATATTGTCAGTAACGACAATTGTTTGACATATTTATTGATTGTCAAATATGCGTGCGTTCAGAAATGTATGCTTACAAGCAACTTAAAAAAGTGTATATTTCCAAAAACCATTTTTACCAATTTTTATTCTATATCTGGATTGCCATAATACATTAATAAACTTAATATCTCTTCTGTATTCATTTATTACGTTCATAAAAGCCTAAAACAAGTTCATCTAAAAGGTAACACGACATTCATTGTCTGTTAGGTGGTACGAAGTTCGCCGGGCCGGCTAGTATTGATATAAAACGAACCAGAAAAAATTAAAAACAGACTTCACTAAAGCAGTGCGCTTCTCGCTCTTTTAAATTTATTTACCAACTATTTTTGTAATTAAAAATTAACTCGAACATTAAACTCTAACCAAATACATTGAGTGTTAATTAAACAACTTAGTTTTATGAAAGGCTAGATATTAAAAAACTGTACCTGAGTAATTAAAATGTGTCGAATTTATATTCGAAGTAATAAAATTTTGTAAAGAACTTATCCATTGATGATTTATTTAACAAGCGCTCCTTTTTACCCGATAACAAAGGAAGGGTTGGAATTTTAGCAGTCTATGTATGTTTGTATTTACGTATGTTACTCTGTAGCGCCTAAACTATTCACCGGGCGTTTTCACAATGGACGATAACTGTCACAAAACGATAACTGCACGATATCGTCGGACTCACAGATATATAATATATATATATGTGGTCGGACTGGTAGTTGGATACAATCTGTCTACGACACAGGACGATACAGTGTGAAAGCATTTAGTAGTGATTGTATCAAACTACCAGTCCGACGATATCGTGTAGTTATCGTGTAGTTACAGTTATCGTCCAATGTGAAAACGCCCGATTTTGATGAATAAAGTGTCAATCGATTTCTTATATATCCCGGGTAACATACATATACATAACAGGCTACATTTTAACCTTGACTTCAACAATAGACGGAGTCGATTTTACCTTGTACACCTCGATATTAACCGATTTCATTCCTTTCTTTTTGGAGTGAAACCTTTTTTAGGCGGGTTGAGCACTTTTTGGGTAAACAAAAATCATGAAACTCGTGTCATCGTCACCGAACTCTTTCCATGAGCTATATGTACACTGTGTATATATGTGTACTTTTTGGGTGAACAAAAAGCGTAAAAAATAAGTTCAAAAACTAAAACCCGGCTACTGAAATATCACGCTCTAAAAAGTATGAAACAAGAAAATATTCTCATCTGAGATCGCTATGTTACAAACTATTCAATATGTATAAAAGGTATGTATGTATAAATGTATAAATAGGTTTATTATATAAAAAACTTATTTATAATAAATATTTTATCGTATTTTATAAATATTCTTAGTGGTGTTCAGTGGATACCCGTGGTCGTATACTGCTTTTCAGAATGTATTGTTTTGTTACGGTAGGTGACGTACGACCACGGCTATCCTCTGAGCACCACTAAGAATATGTATGAAATACGATAAAATATTTATTAAAAGTAAGTTTTTTATATAATAAACGATACATATTGAATAGTTTGTACATAGCGAGCATATATTTTCCGAAATAAATTCAAATCCGTCCATATTATAACGCTACAGTATGCTTAACCCCCTTATCCTCCTCCACTCTCCCATTTTGTTTTTTTTTCGCATATTTTGTGTAAAATGAAGTCCTTAGTGTGCCTCTCCAATTCGACTAAAATCCGTCCTGAAAAATGCAACCTGCAGGCGAGAACAGACAAACATCCGGACAAAAGCATTTGACCAATCCCGAAACCGACACGCTTTGCTCGCTACACTCGCTCAGTCAATACTAAGCAAACACACTTTTTAATGTTCCCTCCAAACCTCCTGAATCTCTTCTTTTATTCAATTAATTTTTAATCATTTTGGATTTTGTTTATTGCACCCAGCATTTTCCTCGCTGTAGTGAGGTGAAAAGTTGTGTGTTGCACTCGGACGCAAAGTTTTTTCCCCGTCTCGTACCTTTTTAGTTGTACTGAACTTGTATTGAATTGTACTTGTATTGAACTATATACTCACGCCAAAAACTAACTTTGCAACCTAGTATAAAATATAACTATTTTATAGGTGCGCCTGCAATCACAGAAAAGTAGCAAAATGACCCATCCGTGGTTGACTAAAACAATCTGCTATGGTTTATAACATTCACCTGTATTGTCCACAGAGCAGTCGTCCTCGTCTAGCTGTGAGGTTTGCCGAGACCTCGCTGACTATCCCGGACCGGCTGGAGGTGCCCCGCCCCCGAGCCCGCGGCCCCGCATGACACCCCCCCGCGCGTCTGCTCTGCGCACAACACGAGCGATGCCGGGTGCTGCACGAAGTTCACAGGAAGGTATCTCCTGTAGACATGTAGATTGTCGACGCCACGTCCAAGATAGACGCAGAAACCATGTTCCAGATTGTGCTAGAGAGTACACTGTTCCAGAATGTGCCTGTGAGTATCGCGTTCCATTTTGTATCAGAGAGCATCCCGTTCCAGGGTGTATCAAAGAGTATCGCACCTCAAAACGTATCAGAGATTATCCTGCTCCAGAATATGTTCGAGAGTACAACAATCCAGGTTGTGCCAGAGAAACTGCCGTTCTAGACTGTATTAGAGAGTATCCCGTTCCGAAATGTATAAAAGAGTATCCTGTGCCAGAATGCATCAGACATTACGACATTTCAGACTATATCAGAGAGAGCACCGATCCAGAATTTGTCAGATTACCACATGGAATGTGCGGTAAGAAAACAAGTCATCCTTTGTAAGGAGACTTGGATGACGAGCGATACTTAAGACGGCACGAGAATTACTGGATGTCGCTTATAATTTCTTGGAGCAACTAGGGTTTAGGTTTCACAGACACTTCATAATGACAATATATGTGTTATATATACAGTATAAATAAACGTAACACAGTGACTTGCTATAATTTAGTGGTCTGCTAACTTAAAGATTGACTCTGGCCCAAACGTGACTCTTTCAGAGATTTTATTATAGAGTGTTAAAAAGAGTCTCAATTTTGTACGTGCTTCAAATATTTTGTGGACGAATTTCTTTGGCCTAATATAGTGTCAATAATTAATTATTATACATGCGTGTCAATTTTAGTAAATAATAAATAAATGAGAGAGAAAGTAAGAAAGAAAAGAGAGAAAATATAATTCATAATATAGTCAAAATTGCAAAGTGTTCAGTGTTGTATGTACAATTACTATTAATACTCGTTCGAATTTCACTGTAACAATAAATGGTATAATAAATATAAAAAACATTTTTTTCAGAATATATTCAAACGTGTAAATAATTAATACAACTTTGCTAACTAATATTAACATGAAATGTAGTTTGTTATGATCTATAATAAATAAGTGTCATCAACATATTGTAACGGTATTATACTCGCCTTCAACGTATTGTAACGTATTTTATTTAAGGAATATAATAACTATAAAAAACCACACACGAAATAAATGAACCTCTGTCGAAATGTGCGAATGGAATGACGAATGTGATTGCGTGACCTAAATAATGGATATTATCATAATCTTATAGATTTAAGACGGGAATTTAACGTGACTTACGCGATGTCAATATAGCGATCGACATATGTATCGGCCTCATCCGGAGGTCTTCTTCAGGATCTTGAGTGCGGGACGCTCGCCGACGCGTTCAGCCTCGCACTGACGCGTTCAGGATTCCCAGTGCTAGTTATAAAATAATAATTGTTAATTCGTGCTTGTAGAATGAATTAATGAGCGAAGTGCTTTTATTGGGGTGCTGTATTTGGCTAGGAAGGATCGCTTTTATTATTATTCTACTTGTATTTTTCATAGTTAAGTAAATATGAAAAGAAAAAATTAAACATAAAAAACAGGAGAAAAAAGTTAATTAAATTCAAGTGAATATGTCATTAAAATGAGTACTTAAGACTAAATATTTTCATATTAAGTTAAGTACCAGTAATAGTTTCTTTTGTGCAAGAGATATATATACCTACGAGTAAATATGTGACGTATTTATGTGCGTGATCGAATCCGGAACGAAGTAATTAGCCAGAAAACTAAAGTTATCGACATATCTTAACGGATTAGTAAACTGAAGTGGCAGTGGGCTGGTCATATCTGCCGCAGGACTGATAACCGTTGAGGTAGACTTGTCCTAGAGTGGAGTCCGAGAATCGGCAAACGTATCGTGGGACGTCCTCTGATCAGGTGGAGCGACGACATACGCAAAGCGCTGGACAGTGACTGGAAAAGATGAGCCGAAGATCGGGCTCAGTGGCGCATCTTGGGAGAGGCCTACGTCCAGCAGTGGACTGACACCGGCTGATGATAATGAAATATGTGAAGTTAACTGTTAAACATGTATTTTAGGGTTTCGTACCTCACTCTGTCTTTCTGTCCGTCTGTCTGTCTTTCAAGACCATTTTTCTCAGGAACGCACTATGGTGTCAAGTTGAAACTTATACGAAATACTTGGGTCTACTACGTCTTTCAGCTATGACAAAATGAAACTTGTAAGTTAACGCAATCAAAAGATATGACCGTTTATGTCGCATATTTTGCGATATCACAAGGGAATCAATACCTACAGGGCACTTCCCGTACCTAGAATCATGAAATTTGGCTAGAAGCAAGGTAGACCACTTATGAAAAAAAATCCTAAAACGGTAAATATGTAGTTTAAAAAAACTGGCCAAGTGCGAGTCAGAATCGCTTTTTCCATCGCACACTTAGGAGGGGTTCCGTACAATACGAAAGATTACAGAGTTTCAACTTCATATTTGATTAATTGATATTATTACCAAGAACATTTTGTTTGGTCGCGATCTAGAAAGACGGGGCTCGTTTACTAGCGCCATCTATGTCATTTTGCCGAAACTAATTATAAAGGTTGTTAGCTTAACAAATACGAAGGAGTTGTTAACACCCTGATGACACCTATGAAGGTCTCATAGATGGCGTTACACTCAATAACACTATTTTGTATGTTTTTTGTACCCCCTTTAATTTTTAATTTTTTAATGAGATACAGCCTGGTGACAGACAGACAGATAGACAGACAGATAGACAGACAGACAGATAGACAGACAGATAGACAGACAGATAGACAGACAGATAGACAGACAGATAGACAGACAGATAGACAGACAGATAGACAGACAGATAGACAGACAGATAGACAGACAGATAGACAGACAGATAGACAGACAGATAGACAGACAGATAGACAGACAGATAGACAGACAGATAGACAGACAGATAGACAGACAGATAGACAGACAGATAGACAGACAGATAGACAGACAGATAGACAGACAGATAGACAGACAGATAGACAGACAGATAGACAGACAGATAGACAGACAGATAGACAGACAGATAGACAGACAGATAGACAGACAGATAGACAGACAGATAGACAGACAGATAGACAGACAGATAGACAGACAGATAGACAGACAGATAGACAGACAGATAGACAGACAGATAGACAGACAGATAGACAGACAGATAGACAGACAGATAGACAGACAGATAGACAGACAGACAGATAGACAGACAGATAGACAGACAGATAGACAGACAGATAGACAGACAGATAGACAGACAGATAGACAGACAGATAGACAGACAGATAGACAGACAGATAGACAGACAGATAGACAGACAGATAGACAGACAGATAGACAGACAGATAGACAGACAGATAGACAGACAGATAGACAGACAGATAGACAGACAGATAGACAGACAGATAGACAGACAGATAGACAGACAGATAGACAGACAGATAGACAGACAGATAGACAGACAGATAGACAGACAGATAGACAGACAGATAGACAGACAGATAGACAGACAGATAGACAGACAGATAGACAGACAGATAGACAGACAGATAGACAGACAGATAGACAGACAGATAGACAGACAGATAGACAGACAGATAGACAGACAGATAGACAGACAGATAGACAGACAGATAGACAGACAGATAGACAGACAGATAGACAGACAGATAGACAGACAGATAGACAGACAGATAGACAGACAGATAGACAGACAGATAGACAGACAGATAGACAGACAGATAGACAGACAGATAGACAGACAGATAGACAGACAGATAGACAGACAGATAGACAGACAGATAGACAGACAGATAGACAGACAGATAGACAGACAGATAGACAGACAGATAGACAGACAGATAGACAGACAGATAGACAGACAGATAGACAGACAGATAGACAGACAGATAGACAGACAGATAGACAGACAGATAGACAGACAGATAGACAGACAGATAGACAGACAGATAGACAGACAGATAGACAGACAGATAGACAGACAGATAGACAGACAGATAGACAGACAGATAGACAGACAGATAGACAGACAGATAGACAGACAGATAGACAGACAGATAGACAGACAGATAGACAGACAGATAGACAGACAGATAGACAGACAGATAGACAGACAGATAGACAGACAGATAGACAGACAGATAGACAGACAGATAGACAGACAGATAGACAGACAGATAGACAGACAGATAGACAGACAGATAGACAGACAGATAGACAGACAGATAGACAGACAGATAGACAGACAGATAGACAGACAGATAGACAGACAGATAGACAGACAGATAGACAGACAGATAGACAGACAGATAGACAGACAGATAGACAGACAGATAGACAGACAGATAGACAGACAGATAGACAGACAGATAGACAGACAGATAGACAGACAGATAGACAGACAGATAGACAGACAGATAGACAGACAGATAGACAGACAGATAGACAGACAGATAGACAGACAGATAGACAGACAGATAGACAGACAGATAGACAGACAGATAGACAGACAGATAGACAGACAGATAGACAGACAGATAGACAGACAGATAGACAGACAGATAGACAGACAGATAGACAGACAGATAGACAGACAGATAGACAGACAGATAGACAGACAGATAGACAGACAGATAGACAGACAGATAGACAGACAGATAGACAGACAGATAGACAGACAGATAGACAGACAGATAGACAGACAGATAGACAGACAGATAGACAGACAGATAGACAGACAGATAGACAGACAGATAGACAGACAGATAGACAGACAGATAGACAGACAGATAGACAGACAGATAGACAGACAGATAGACAGACAGATAGACAGACAGACAGATAGACAGAAAACGCAAATATTGTTTAATATTATTTATCACTTCCATTTCTACTTCAAAATTGTCAGTGAATATATGTTAAATATTGTTTATTGTTTATACATAACTTTGACTTTGTCCTAAAATAAATGTCATAATATTCTACGTCATTGTTAATTTTAATACACTTTGCTAGTTGGTAATATGACATACACTTGCGAAGTATAATTTGTTGCATTAAATGTATACAGGACGAAACATTTTTACTTAGGTATATAAATTAATTATGTTAGTACCTTCGAAGAGGGAGGTCCAAATTGGTTGTAAGATATAAATAAAATATCTATTTTGAATAACGCACTGACTGAATATAATATGTATATGATCGATTTTTTTTGCATTTATATAAGAATAAGATGTTTATAATATTATAGTTGAACCAAACAGGATGTCGATTTAATTGGCTGTATAGCTCCAACCTCAGACTATCATAAAAAAGGCAGGCAGATTCGTGCCGAACACCCGAGTGACCACAAGTTCAGTAATATTAAATTCTTGAGTAATAAGTTTCCGCGCTCAGTCCGGCATAGTCAATACGGCATGATATATTAGCAAACTGAGCGCGGAAGCGTATTTACTCAAGCATTTAGTATTACTGAACTTGCGTTCACTCGGGTGTTCGGCACGAATCTGTCTGCCTTTTTTATGATAGTTTGAGGCTTCGACTTATTATAATATTAATAATATGTAACACATCAGACTTCATTTATAATGTAGTAAATTGACCTCACGTGGCCAACAGACGCATACATACGATGATACATACTTACAATAAGGTTTACGACCTTATTATGTCTGTATACAAAATTAAATACATTTTGAGTCAGAAAATTGTGTTATTTTACAAGGTTTTTTTTATTGATATGGGTAGTGAATGGTGTCGTGATCTAATCCGTCTTATAGAAGGATGTAGGTAATTATATACGTGTATTTAAAGAGTGTATAGAATTTATAAAATATTGTAATCTAAATATGCAATCTATGATATATTCTACTAATGAACTTTTTATATAAATGTACCTAAGAATCTAAGTAATTATAGTTATGTATACGTGAAAAAAAGTGTTATGTGTTACGATAATTATTGTTATAAAAAATAAAAAACTACAAACAAATCACATTATATTAATTTATTATTATAATGTGTTAATTTATAATTGTTAATTTATTACATTTATATTTATTTTTGTTTACTGAAATCATTTCAATAGCCAGGTAGTAATTTGCACTGAACTGAATGTAATTTGTTACCAGCATTATAGTAGAGGCTAGTCGTTTGACCTTGACTTTGACTCACCTTTACGTAATGATGTGGTTGAGGATGGGAACAGTAGGGCAATTCTGTAAGCTAGTTTAATGCATCTCGGAAGCGGAATCCGCGGTGAGATTTGAATTTCGTATTACGAAATTCAACCGTATTACGATCGCATTAGGATTTTAATTTTGTAGTACGAAATTCAAATCTCACCGCGGTTTCCGCTCCGAGATGTGTAAACTAGCTTACAGAATAGCCCTACTGACAGCTGCCAGATCACATCAGGTGTTTAAGCTATAGATTTTCCAACTTGAGGGTGGTAGCTGGCCAGGTGGACACAGACATTGTCCTGCCACCATGGAGGGGGCAGTTACAATATTTATTATAAGCTGCTAAAAAGGATCACGGTTGCCGAACTCCAAAAAAAAATATTATAAGACTTACTAAGTTTAAATTAGCACACATGTTTCCTTTTGCTATATTATACACACATCACGATAACGCGAATACTTTGGTTTTAACGTGTTTAGCCGAGAATTCGCGAATACTTCGGCATTTCAGGCGAAGCCGCAGATACTTCGCCCTACTGTCGGTAAACTCGCGCACATCAAAAGGTTTTTAACCGACTTCAAAAAAAGGAGGAGGTTTCTCAATTCGACCGAATTTTTTTTTTTATGTTTGTTCGCGGATAACTTCGTCGTTTATGAACCGATTTTGATTATTCTTTTTTTGTTGGAAAGGAGATATCCCAAATGTGGTACCATGGTAATTTTATCGAGGTCTGATAAGTATCTCCAGAGATATTGAGATAAACATCTCAAAATTGGTACTGAAAATGAATAGCGCGGCATTGAAGTCGGTTCTTTTTTACCGATATTTAGTTTTTAAACGATATTATACAGGGATAAACTTCGCTGGCGTGGCTAAACTTCAGTCGGCCACAGAACACTATATTACTTACCACGAGCTCACGAGTGCAGTCGGCCGACAGGCGTCGTGCGTAGCGGACCGGTATTGCTTTGTTTATTAGCGAGCTAGTTAATCTGCTGTTGAATGAATAGTAATCATCCATTGCCGCCTTTTCTTTACTTTTTTCTGATTGCACAAATGCAAAAGGTAATTGTTTAGCGCCATAACATAAAGAGCGACAGCTTCGTCCATTTTTCCCGCGATAAACTATTGCGACATTTCTTTGTTTGCAATGTGGCCATGCACATTCGCCGTAGGCCGAAGAAGAAGTTTTATTGCAATATTTCTATCGCGATGTGTGTGGCCCTAGCATTATGTATACAACTGTGAATAAAGAACTTTATGAAAGTAATACAAAGCGGTCACCTAATATATTCGACCGAAATTCTTCATACTTATTTTTTAACTTTAATTTTTACTCATATTACACATGCAAATATCTATCAATTTTAGCTTTCAGCACTTCTCCATAACTTCAAAAATTTTTAATTTAATTTTAATGTACTACTATTGATACAACTTAAATAAAAATTGTAGTATGGTAGTATACATACTTTAACTTTAGTTTTATGTTTCTTTGAAGTGTTACACACTTTATATTTTTGTAAATTGTTAAACACAATCCAAATCCAATGAAATCCACTGATTTCGTCGTAACGATACATCGCACTGTGGCTCAATTGGCAAAGCACCGGAACATTTTATTCCGGGGGTTGCGGGTTCAAGTCCCGTCGGTACGATGAAATTTTGGATTGTGTTTAACAATTTAACTGTAGTAGTTTATGTAATGTAGATAAACACTTTATTGGTCACCAGTTACAGAAGGATAAATATAAGACTAAACAAATTGTTTGAAAAAACTAATGATAGTGTCAATGGACGGTCTTATCGCTCATAGCGATTTCTTCCAGACAACCATGATAATGATATAAAGGTTTTATATCCTTACATTGTAGACATAATTGCGTCGAAAGCCATTAATCCCTCATTTGTTTCTTCATCCTTTGTCTTTTTGTGAAACATAGCCATAAAATTCAGCATCAAAAATCACAATCAAAACATAAGCATCCTTATTTCATAATTAACTCACAGAAAACGGAAAATATTTATGGCAAAACATTACTAAAGGAAGGAAATAAAATGTCCTAATTTCGTTATTTTCAATTACGGGTTCTAACTATGTTGACTTTGTATATGTCGCAGGCAGATAGCTTAATTAGCCGTTCAATTAAACGCCTAGCCTCTTGCATCTAATAAACAGCGCCGTTCAACTAAATTCCTGAATGATATCCAGCCATTTGATCAAACAGCCTGGCAAATGACTTGGATCGATGACTTTTCATTACTTGTCTAGCCTGTTCATTAGTCTGACACTAAGGCAACACACTAGGAACAGTGACCACCGCGTGACGTGCGCCGACGAGCGTAGCGAGGAGGGGAGCCGCGGCACCAGAAATATATGTATATGCATACATATACATATATATGCATATGTATGCATAAGCATATACATATGCATACATATATATGTATATATATGTATGCATATACATATATTTCTGGTGGCGTGGCTCCCCCCCTCCTCGCTACGCTCGTCGGCGCACGTCACGCGGTGGTCACTGTTCCTAGTGTGTTGCCTTAGTGTCAGACTAAGACATTATATGACTGGCCTAAGCATTAGCCAACCAATTTATTAAATGTTGTAACAAACGCTACGGCTGGATATCATTCAGGAATTTAGTTGAACGGCGCTGTTTAGTTAATTGGCTAGGCGTTTAATTGGACGGCTAATTAAGCTATCTGCCTGCGACATATATATATATTCCATTATTAAGCGTGGTCTACACTAGACTAGACTAGACGTACTCAGTTTGTTGTGTTCAAATTTATCTTATTTATTCGCTAATCGATCATCCAAACTTATCCCTCAGAAGCATCGCTCAGAAGCCTCGGCCAAAGTATCTAAGCAAACGCTTACAACTCATCAGAGTTTCAAAACATTGTCGAGAATCAACCTCACAAATTAAATGTAATTAACAACCCAAGTAGAAGTATACTTACTCATCACATCTAATAGTACTTATACCAATCTACTCCAATAAGGTATTAACAACATTTTACAATGCATGAAATATCGCGTAGCCAAAATAGTAGGCGTGGGCGGTAATAGCCCAATGGATAGAGTGTCGGACTAGCAATCGAGATGTCGTGAGTTCGAATCCCACCCCGCCCATTGCACTATTGACGTGAACTCACACACCAGACACAAGCATATTTAGCTTAGTTGGAGGGGTTAACAAGAATACTAGTAATGTGCAACCCACTTTGCGAGTAATCTTTTTTTTTAAGAAAAAAAATAAATAAATAAATTTTACTAGCTAAATCTAAAAAACAATTTCTATTTATTTATTTTGTAATTTTATTCTGTGTTTCAATTGTATTCCGATAACAGATGGCTAAACTGTCATAGCGTCGTATAAGGCGTAGTAAGCTGAAAAATGTATGAACATTTATTGGAAGTGGCGTGTTTCCCTGCATGTGACGTAATCAGAGACGCCATTATCGATAAAACGTTTGCGGTCTCATAAGGGTCGATGAAAATAATGGTAAGTATTTATTTTCATACATCACGTCATTATATACACACAATAAATTCAAATACGTAGATTTTGGAAATTAATGAACCGTGGCTTAATTGGCAGAGCACCTGGACGTGTAATCCGGGGGGTGCGGGTTCATACATACTTACATACATACATACCCAAATATCGGTCGAAAACATAACCCTCCTTTTGGCTTCGCTGTAGTCGGCTAAAAATACAACGTAGTTACGCACGCTCATATGGCCAATTATGGCTATATGGCCAGCAGAGGGGTACGCCTTGCATTGACATCTCCATTGGTAAATGCTCGAAGGCTGTTTGCCCTAACGTAGTAGAGTGACTCAGTACTCTGTGGTTCGCTCACCAATTCTCATTTCAATCGGATACATCAAATTCGGAAGTGTCATTTTGAATTTAGAATATACATATATTATTCCGTGAGCTATTTAGTCACGAAAAACTTTTTAACCTTAATGATTAGAATCACAGATTTTTTCGAATTTGAATATCAAAAGTTATAGATTAGAGCATTGTGGATTGCAAAGATCTGAGTCAAAGGAGAGGCAGTGTCCGAATCTGAATTTGCTTTCGTATGATTGAGATTCATGGAGATGAAACTTTAAGGTGGAGAAATCTGAACTCTAGACTACTGACTTTAGTCTAATCTAAATAACGCTACTATTCCAACCCAACACATCTCTCGAGCTGGTTTCATCAGTCAAACCGGTATTATTTTTATATCTGATAGGCTAGCTTTTGAACACTATCTCGCCTGGTGGTAAGCGATGATGTGGTCGAAGATAGTGAACACGCTGGCTAACTCTTAGGTCTATTTAAACTTGACAAGCACGCGTGGTGTTTTTTTCCTTATCAAAGAACAAATAAAATGAAATGTTTATTCGATGCAAATTTTGTGCAAATTATTTATATGAATCCATCAAAACCTTGAGAGCTGAATTATTGAACATAATTGGCTTTTTCTGAAACAATAGTGAATATAAAGTGATTCATTTTCGTTTCGTATTTATTAAGGGTCGATCTACACAAAGCTAGTCTAACTAGTTCAAACAACTAAGGTATTATGTTAGTTCATTCATTAACTTCAGGAGCTTAGTTGTTTGAACTAGACGATTTATACTATTTTTCACGTTTTTATTACATATTTTTCGTTGGTATAATTTTTTGTAAAAAGATTTTTGTAAAATAGAATTATTGACGACCTTACTTACTACTACTTAATTGAAATGTTAATTTTTTTAGGTTTATCGTGCATGTGGCAGAGGACATTTTTTCCAAGATGGCGACTGTGGGACAGGTTTGCGACCCTACAAACTTGGATATACAGTGCCACAAGTATAACTTGGCGGTGGTGGTTTTTGGAACTAATTTTTGTGAGTTTGACGTTTGAGAGATTACCGCGACATTATTGTTGATAAATCTGCTACATTAAAATAGTTCAATAATGCCAAAAGTAATCAAAAGTGGTTTAAGAGAAACTGTTATCAAAGAATAAAGTAAAAGCACAGTGGCGCACAGGCACGCCAAGTTATACTTGCCGGACTGTACCACACACAAGGGGGGATTCCCCTTATTATCTAAAAAATAAAATGTCTTCCTCTGACAAATGCAACTCCAAATGTTACTTTTCAATCGACTATGCTGATATTGGCATCTTTTTTTTATTTGACAGACTAGAATAGCTTTAACGGCTTCTCACCTGATGATAACAAAGATGCGGTCAAAGATGGAATTATGCTTGCTTTGAATTAAAAAAAAAACTGAAAGACGGCACTGAGACAAGGCGCTGAAAAACTTAAGGAGCTAAAATGTATGGAAAATGAATGATTTTTTTGTTATGGAAAAAGAAATGTCATTACCATATTATGTTTGGCCGTGAACACAAATTGGATTGATTTTGCCTAGGGGGCACATAGGGCAGATCCCATTCTAGGATGAATTTGATCCCATTCTGGAATAAAATCTACCCTATCTGCCCATCTGCTCTGTACCGTAACATTCTATATTATATCTCTACTTACTGTGCTACAAGGATCATTTGGCTCTTGGACGACATTGCCACGAGGGCGTGGGTGTGGAATTAGAATTAGCAGCTACTAAAATCTCCCTAGTTTTAGGGAATTGTTTAACTCGACCGTAATGAAATTTAAACTTAGGAATTGTGTTGATGATAGGATTTATTACATGAAAATAAAAATAATGTCAATTATAAATTTAAAAAAAAAAAACAAAAATAAATAAAACAATACAAAAATGAAAAAAATATTTAAAAAACTGTTTTTTTTGCTGTAATTATGTTCTGCATTAACTATGTTGAGAAGTGATTGCCTAATATGAAATTCTTCACCATCTGTATCTTCGAAATCATCATCGTAACTGCTATCTTCGAAATCATCATCGTAACTGCTTTCTTCAATATCAGAGCATAATTGGATCATGAAAGGTTCGTCCAAATATCCATCTCTTTTTCGATACTCTTCTTCTAGTTTCTTGGCGTGGGCGCAATAATTGCGCCATTCATCGACAGGACTGGAATCAAAAGCATTCTGTACCATTTCTGGCATTTGATTGAATGACTTCAAAATATTTACCTCGGCTACTTTTCGTTTCATGTATGTCCAGACCATTTCAATAGAATGATGATCACAATGATATGGTGGTAAACGCAATATCTGAGAAAAAAAGGGCAGCAAATTTAAGTAGATAGGTACTTAACCATACTTAAAGTTAATTTAATATTTAAGTGTTTAATTATTTAATGCCTAAGTACTATATTTACCTAAGCCAACAAAATATGAATAAGATTTTTTTTGGTAATAACGGGGACACTTACAAGGTATGGTATGGTAACACTTACCTGTGCAAGATGCGACGCACTCATTTACTTTTCCAAATGGAATAATTGAAGCGCTAGACTCCTTTTCTTTAAAATAAAAATCTTTAACTTTTAGCATCGTCTCTAGCACCACTTTTCTCACTTATTTTGAGATATTTTTATTACAATAAAAGTACGAAATATCCACAACAAATATCATCTCCAGCTGTCTGTCAAAAGTGATCATAAGTGACACTTCACAAGATAACGGTGTTAGTACTGATTTTTACCACGTGCCAAATGATCCTTGTAGCACTGTACCAACAGGTAAGATGGTGTCCAAACTATGTGTTTAAATGAAATTACCTCTTTGAATGGTAACACTACCTAATTCGTTGCCTGAGGTAAACACCAGAACTCTTTGTTCTTGGGAAACATATATCGTGCATCTGTACAGCTCCTTGATAAGTAGATCTTGAGATGTAGATCTCAATAAAAACTAACAACGAAAATTGATTTGAACGAGATACAGTCAGCAGTTTTAGAGATATGGCGACCGCAAAGATAACTTTGTTTTTCATACAAGCACTATGAAAAATAAAGTTAATTTTGTAGTAACGAAAAATCATAGTTATGGAATACTTAACTGTGTTACGGAACCCTACGAGTGCGAGTCCGACTTGCACTTGGCCAGTTTATTTCTTTCGTAATATCCAATTTTAGAGAACATCTGCACTTTCAATGAAAAGTACCCGAAAAATTCAATTAGTAAAAATTACTAAATAATGTAATACTTAGTAATTTTTCTAAGGGCTTATATTTTTCGAGATATTATGACACAATAGCATGTCTGTCAAGGTAGAAATTAGGTACTTTGCTGTGAAGACAAATCAATTTACCTCAATTTTGTTTCTATCCTACTCACACTTACCGTAAGAACAGTCTGTAATATTCTGTCAAACACTAAAATCAACGTTAGAAAAAGTGCAAAAACATAATTTGACTTTTAGATGTCTACATGCAACCTCCATTGATTATAATCTTCTTAAACGTTTTGTTGAAGTTATACTTCTTTTGGCGCGATAGAATAATATAATAGAGAGTGAATTTTTACGATGCCCGCGCACACCGACACCTAAATTTAACATCGTGAAGTTAGTTCTAGGTGGTACGATGCGCGCGCACATTCTACACCGTGAAGTTCTAGGTGGCATGACTAGGTTCAAGTTGTATATGTCATATTTAACGTCATATTTTTACGTTAATAATACCTTTTTTTATTTAAATCAAATCTTTTTGATTAATTTCAATATTTATCGTTAATCACTACTGCATTTTAGTTATTTTTTTCCATACGCCACAGAAGTATAACTTCTAACGCGTGTACATAAGTACACACACTCTTTTTTTTTACAAATATTAAGAGGCACTTTGTTATAGAAAAATCGGACCAATTTATTAAAGTTAGCATTTGCCTGATGTCTAGTCGTGTACGCAACTCACGCACTCAACTTCACTGTACCGAATCCATCGATTAAATTCCCTGAGCGGATTTGCAAAGCCCCTTAATTTCACGAAGTTGTTAGTTAGTTCTACGCATTCCTGGCGCATGTGAATTAGTCTGAAATTTAAGTCAATAGCTTACCCGTAGCACAGAATAAATAATAGTAGAACCCGTAGTCATCGTTTGCGGTGAACATTTACGTTAGTATACGTACGAAATGGTTCATATTGTTTTATAGACATAGTAAAATTAAGTGAATCGCTCATCGCCATACCATTTGTGTTTTACTGGTGGTAGTTAGAACCATTGGTGGTTTGGTTCTTACTTATATATGTTCATATTAACTAATATTGTCCATTATATAATAATACATTTTTTTTATAGGATAGCGTTTGACCACTGTTTCGCCTGGTGGAATGCGATTATTTAGTTGAAGATGGTGAACACAGCAGGCCTAGAGTACTCCGACTCTCAAAGGTTGTGTGATGCCGGAACACTGTAAGATTATGTCGGCAGATTTTCTACTTGATGATGGTGCTAGGCTTATATGTATAATGTATATAGTTGTATATTAGAGAATTAGATATTCCGCGGCTACACTTGCTAAGGATTTGTAAAAACCTACTTTTGAAAAGAATCTTATGTGTGTATTCTGAGATTCTGAGATATCCTATCTGTGCTAAATGTGGTCCACATCCATTCCTCCGTTTTAGTATGATTGAGTCATAAATATACAACTGCCACATTCAACAATATTATTGTTTAGTTTAAAGTCGCTCAGCGAGCTATGGAGAGAGCTATGCTCGGTGTTTCTCTGCGGGATCGAATCCGGAACTAAGTAATTCGCCAGAGAACTAAAGTGATCGACATAGCTCAACGGATTAGCAAACTGAAGTGGCAGTGGGCTGGTTATATCTGCCATTAGACCCATAACCGTTGAGGTAGACTGGTTATAGAGTGGACACCGCGAATCGGTAAACGTAGCGTAGGACGCCCTGTGACCAGGTGGAGCGACGACATTCGCAAACCGGTGGGTAGTGACTGGAAACAAAGATCCGAAGATCGGGCTCAGTGGCGTGACTTGGGAGAGGCCTATGTCCAGCAGTGGACTGATACCGGCTGATTATGATGATGATAATTGAATAGTAGAAACCTGATCCCCCTGTTAATAGCTTTTTGGTTAGAAATCGGCAAACACGTTTTTCTAACAACTTTACATTATCCAATTATTTCTACATTTTGGTGTTGGAGCCCATCATTACAATGTAATGATTGCCAACGTCATTTTAACCGCTCTAGGCAAGATTATTTGCCTTTCTATTGTTGCCTCTTTCAATGGGTAGGTAAGGAGTAATTTAGATACACTTATTTTAAAGGTAAAGAGTTTTTATTTCAGTAACACAATAATATTTGAAAATAATCTCTGTAAGTAAATAATTGTGTAATTTCTGTATTGCATATACGAATTACATCATTACTTAAGTAAACGATGAACTACAATATTTTATGTACCTACTTTATATTGAAATAAAATATGTGGAACACATAATGGTTGCATAATTTATTATTTATCATCATCATCATCAGCCGGTGTCAGTCCACTGCTGGACGTAGGCCTCTCCCAAGATGCGCCACGATCTTCGGCTCTTCTTTTCCAGTCACTGCCCATCGCTTTACGTATGTCGTCGCTCCACCTGGTCACAGGAAGTCCTAGGCTACGTTTAACCATTCGCGGTCTCCACTCTAGGACAAGTCTACCCCAACGGTTATCAGTCCTTTTTTTTTCACCCAGGGAAATCCTTTATGTATACCACTCGCCCGGGGGAGCGAGATGGTTATGTGGGAGTCACTGCCTGAAGGGCAGTATACCCACTAAAAACCTGAGGTGAGCAGTCCTCCGCCGTGATGGGGCAATGTAAAGGGTAGGGTAAGGGTCGCGCTAGCAATCACTACCTTGCCCCGGAACGGTTATCAGTCCTGCGGCAGATATGACCAGTCCACTGCCATTTCGGTTTAATAATCCGTTGAGCTATGTCGATAACTTTAGTTCTCTGGCGAATTACTTCGTTCCGGATTCGATCCCGCAGAGAAATACCGAGCATAGCTCTCTCCATAGCTCGCTGAGTGACTTTAAATTGGTGGACCAGTCGAATTGTGAGTGTCCACGTCTCGGCTCCGTATGTCATCTCAGGTAGGACGCACTGGTTAAAGACTTTTGTCTTTAGACAATGTGGTATAGGCGACGAGAAGACTTGACGAAGTTGTCCGAATGGTGCCCAGCCCAGCTGAATTCTTATCTGGATTTCCTTCTCGAAGTTGTGTTTGCCTAGTTGGAGCGTCTGCTCTAGGTAAACATACTTAGTGACAACTTCGAGTGGGATTCCATCTACGGCAATCAGTTCCGGAACAACGTGCTCGTTGTACATGACTTTGGTTTTATCCAAATTCATCCGGAGGCCGATGCGTCGAGAAGAATCGGCTAGGCCATTCAACATCCTTTGTAGGTCCTGCAGCGTCTCTGCCATAATGAGAATGTCATCTGCGAATCGTAAGTGAGAGATGAACTTGCCGTTGATGTTAATGCCACAATCTTTCCAGTCCAGCGTCTTAAACATATCCTCCAAGGCGTTAGTAAACAGTTTCGGGGATATGACGTCCCCCTGTCTCACTCCTCGACGCAGGTGGACATGCATATGCATATACCTATATTTCTGGTGAGGCGCGCGCGGTGAGTGTGTTGCCTTAGTGTCAGACTAAGACATTATATGACTGGCCTAAGCATTAGCCAGCCAGTTTATTAAATTTTGAAACAAACGCTACGGCTGGATATCATTCAGGAATGTAATTGAACGGCGCTGTTTAGTTAAGAGGCTAGGCATTTAATTGAACGGCTAATTAAGCTCTATCTATCATAGCTTAATCTGCCTGCGACATATATATGACACTTTTAGTAAAACTTTTGTATGATGCTAATCATTCTATAATTATTTTTTATTTCTATTTATTTAATTATATTCCATACATACCACCATAACAGCTGCTTAGCCAAACCGAGGCTATTGGTACTCTTAATTGTAACTTTAAAATATTATTTTTACACTAAACTTAATTACTCACAAATTTTCAATGTATACATAAGCCGCTTCGACGAATTTCGGCAAGCTACAGTCAAATATATCAACATCTATTTCGCAGATATGATATTGAGCAACTTTATGGCTCGGGATAGAGGAGCAAACTTGTTTAGGTTTGTCCTACTTGAGGGCACCTCTAGTACGTCTAACCGTCTACGCGCACCTAGCACAGGCACTCGCAGCCGCAGCTCGGCCACCACCACCGGGTGGTGAATGACGCCGCGCAGCACGCGGAACGGCGTACGTGCACAGCGCCACGTCGCGCCTCACCGCCAGCCTGCTGTACCCTACCATGCCGATAGCGAACAGGCTCGCTCAATATAATTTTCCCTATATACGATGCACAAAAATAACTAGGTAACGTTATTAGAAACTTTAGAAAGAGGCAGTATTGTATCTGCATTTGCTATGAATCGCTACTCATTAGTATTAGCATAAGCACTCCTCACGCCCGATCGCGCGCCGCTCAGCTTTAATTCAGTTTGTGATGGACGTCTCCAGTTTACATTTACCTCCATGATCGTCACCAAAGATACGCCAGTATTCCAAATTTAACTCCAATCGAGCGACAGTAAGTTGCTCTAATTTAGCTTCCAAAATTTAACCTACTTAAAAGTACAAGTTGAAACTAACAAGGCAAGTTACATAAAAGCTTCTGTAAATACATGCGAAGTCAATCCCTTTAAAAACTTTGAAACGATAATATCGCGTGTGCAACTCAGAGCTATACATAAACACAGTATATATAATAAGTACTACGTTAGATGTTTGTGTTGACCATCCCGTTTCAACCAAAATGATATCCGTTCGTTCTACTGAAGTTTTAACGAGAAAATTTACGATAAATACCTACTTTGCCAGTTGAGAGAGTGTTTGAAATAGCCTGTTTTTAAGATGAGCCATTCAAGAGCAAATCTTACATTTTTTCACTCGAACAACGCTATATGACAATAGTTTAATGAGATATAATGATAAGGGATTAATGTGAAATGAATGACAATGAAATTGCCGTTACTTACTAAAAAAATTAACTATTTTTTGTAGTTTATGAAACTGCTGTATAATGAGGGGTATTAAAACACGAGTATGTGTTAAATAATATGTTGATATTATCACAGAAGTGTTTTAGTACCTAGTTATTTCGGGTTTCATACACTACTTTAACATGCAATATCCATTCAAATAATAAAACAAAGTTAGCAAAATCAAAACAAACACAACAATGGATGCGTTACGGGAAAACCGTTAATCCGTAACGTAACTTGATCCGTATATAGTAGTGTCCGTAATAAAGTAGTGCATGAAACTGGACATATTGAAACACTCGTGCGAAACTATTAAAAACGAAATTTCGTTTTTAAACACTCACTTTTTATACACACGTTTAGAGTCCCCGCAGACAACAGCCTTACTATCGGCCGATAGTTTAGTCGAGTTAGCCTGTTCGTGCGCACACTGTGCCAACAAAACAGTTGGGTTGGTTAGTTTGGGTTAGTTGGAAGGCAGTCGTGAAGCCCATAAAACTTTTTTATCGGCCGATACTGAATCACTGTAATGTGCGCATCTGCATACATTTTCATACTGATTAGAAGCCGACCAAACTATCGGCCGATAGAAAGTTTGTAGTCTGCGGGGACTCTTACGCAGCAGTTTCTTTAACTACTATTCCTAGCTTAGCACATCTTAGTGGAAACGCAGCTCTACACTATAATAGACCTCCAACGTCTATCCGTTGACAATTCATTTGAAACGAATGTATGAAACCGATTTATACCTTATAAATATTTATTTCTGTCAGACCATGTACACCTGCAGTCTATGGGTTTTACTATTCGCAGATGGCTTTTAATGCCCTACGAGTCATATACAATCATGGATATAGGATACTGTTGACGCTATCTCTATACTGTAGTGCATCAGGCATGTTTGCTCAGGCCCGCACGGATTGTTTTAAAACAATTATCAGAAAACGTATTGCCTCCCTGATGCATCGCGTGCGGGATAACAGCAACATCCTCCTAAATACTATACATTGGAGAACGGACTGTCCGATTGTGCGGCACTGGAATAATGTTCATAAGCCAGTTGCTAACTTCAACATTAAATACATAAAATTAATGATAATATTTAATATTTTTAATAATGATATGATATTGTAATTGAATGAATATTAAGGTGCATTCTGATATAAATTTAAAATAAGAATAACATTATTTCTTAAGTTGTGTGCTACTAACATTCTATGGAACTGCTCTGAAATAAATGATTTATTTATATTATGTTATACCAAAATAACCAATGAACACTTTATATATTCGCAATATTTTGTTGATGTAATCTATTATTAGGCAACACAATTTCACAATTACAGACAGGACAATCTGTGTACTCGGAAAACACGATTACTTATCAATGTTATTACGGATCATTTCAAATGCAAATTTAATATTCAACGGAAAAAGCATGAAATAAAATGTGCTTTCATTTTTCATTTAGGTTGGTAAGTGTTTAGGATAGAAAATTATGTAAGCATCTTTTTCCTTGTACCAAAAAATCCTAAAAATACAACTTGCCCGTGGGAGCGTGATAGTTATTATGGAACTGACGGTTTCAAGAGCAGCATACCGCAATAAAGATCTGGGGTGAGCCGTCCTCCACTGAGGAGTAAGATGGGGTCTCGTTAGCATTCAACCATCTTGCCCCAGTGGCAAACTCCAATGGGCTTTTCTTCATGGGTATCTTGTCTCATCTCCTCATAGTCATGTGGGGCAGAGTAAACCTTTGCAGAGTCCCCAGACTCTCCATCTGTTACACCAGTCCAGACTAATATTATAAAGAGAAAACGTTTTTAAACGAGTTCAACTTTTGAGATGTTTACTCACGAAGCAAGTGCATCAGTTTCAATATGATGTGGATGTGGAAGTGAGGGGAAGGGAGAGGGGAGGGGGAATGGAGGGGGAGGACAATATGACATTTAAAGTTTGTGAAGGGGAAGGAGGAGTGGAGGGGGAGGGTAGGGGGAATGGAGGGGGTAGGAGGGGAGTGGAGGGGAGGGTAAGGGGAATTGAGGGGAGGGGAAGGGGTATAGGAGGGTAAGTGAGGGGAGGGAGAAGGGGGGATTAGCGGGGCGTGATGTGTCTTTTTAATTGATGCTACATAAAAGACACTATTCCACGCGGACGTAGTCGTGGGCACAGCTAGTATTATATAAAAGTGTTTCCTCCAACGCACTCTCTATGACCCTCTTGCAATGACGGGTGTGCGAAGAGCAAATCCCAGCTGTATTTGGTGATCCGATTGGCCATAAGTTCTTCTTTATCCGGTGGACAGTTCAAACCATGGCCAAAGCCTACCACTTGTAATCACTCATTTAGCACCACTGACTAGAGTAAATAAGCACCACCCAGGAAACACGTGCAGGGTATATATTATAAAGCCCGTGGACGCAGTAAAGAAACAATAAAATTCCCTTAGTAAGGTAACAATTACTTCTAATCAAACATCCCTTTTTTCCGTATCGGTGGATTTCGAACCGTATTGTATTCCGTATAGCGGCCATTTTATCTGCCGTTCCGGATGAGCGAATTATTCTATATCCATTCCAGGTTATACTTTATAGGCCGTATACTTAACGATTGTAAGGAGGAGGCTGTCACGTTCTTAGGGATTTTCTTAAGGCTTCTGTGACAACCGCTTTCAACTTAAAGGGTAATTGCAACTTTTTGGGCTGAAAAATAAACTTAAACCAACTTAAAGATCTCATTTATACCACAGACTATATAATATGTAATAACTATTATATAATAGTAACATAATTTATTACAAAACAGATTTTCTCCTTGTATTTATTATGTAATTACCACGTGCCGATTTGTAAACATTACTATTATGCCCTCGAAACTGCATAAGGGCATACTTTCGCGCTTTATTGGCATCGACCTTGAGCGGTTTAATCGCAATTGTAAGACAAAATTCATTAACAGCTTTTTTATTTTTTCACTAACCTCATGTCTGATAAATGCATTTGCACATTAGATTCAAAATATCCGATTGACGTCGATTAGGCCTTAAAAATTCGGTCTGTCATCAATTTAAATTGTATATTAATTTTATAATACGTTAAAATGCAAAAATTACCAAAAAAATATACATTTCAATTAATATTATTAAGTAAATACAATGTGTCTAAAAGACTTTGTACATTAAAACATGGTACAAAAAAAATAACGTCGACATTAATTATTTATATTTCACACGGTGTTACAAACTCGCCTAACTTCCGAAACTCGTCCCTGATCCATGCCTTATGGCAATGACGTAAAAATACATTATTTTCCAAATATGGATTTCGACAAAACAGCATGTTATAAATATACTGGTGATATTGAGAGGACTTCAGCAATTATCACTTCTTCCTTTATAGTTGACGTGTGGTAATATGGACACTCCATGTTGCAACGAATAAAAATAACACACTCACACGTTGTCTCTCCCTGGCGCTCCTTTATGTGTCATGATGAATCACGCTGATACCGAGTAGACAATTTGCTCCGTCGGTTGGGTGTAGATCGTATCCAGGGTCATCAGAATATCCGGGGTTGCCGCCATCTTCCCATGTCGTGCAGCGCCAGTCGTTGCTGCCATGCCGTACCTCAGCTCGATGAAATGGCGTCCCGATAAAAGAAAAATATGTTAATAAAAGAAAAATAATCCTGGTATGGTCGCCATGTAGTGTGGTCTACTACTGGGGGACCAAGCTTACTTAAGCTACTATTTGGTAGCAAGTCAGGCGGAATATCAATATAATATGCTCCTACTACTACGAGGTGGCGTTGTGGCGAGCAGACGCTTGGGTGAGTGGTGACACCGCGTATCCCTAAAGGATAAATGAGACCCTCTGACCTTTGCCTGTGACCTGGCGTCTCAAAAAGTCACAAGTAGCGTCTTTAAATACACAACAAAAACAACGCGTAGAAGAATTTAATTTATGATTCCTGTGTAGTAAGTGTTGTTATTAACAAAGTCCACACAAACTATTCTCTGAAAAGAATCCGCCCCTAACAGTACAAGGTGCCCATAACGCTAGCGGCGTTTCCGCGTTGGATGGCGATGGCCAAGCTTTGCACCAGACACGAGCCGGAGCGGGAGTCACCTGTCTTCTCCATATATAATAATTAATAACATATAACAATATATAATAATTTATATATGATAACATATATAAATAAACATATTATTATTGTAAAATCAATCAGCCTTCTTCTCTGAATGAAATATGAGAAATAAAACATGAGAAAATATTAACATCATAGTGTGTTGATATTAAAATAATGTTTTTTTATTTTTGATATGCTAGCTTTAACAAAATTGTTAATTTTATTTGTAAATCTGCTCGTTGGAATAAACTATAAATCAATCAATCAACAAAACATTCACTAGAATCGACCCGAAATCACCCATATTATTCTTATAACGAGTATTTCTATGAAATAACAAATCGCTTCAGAACAACAGCTTAAAGATTCTTACAATCTTCAACTTTGACTTACTTTGATTCAATTTATCCAATCTCAGGAATTTCTTATATATACTATTCCCACGCATAAATTCTAGGAAAACAAGGTCCTGTTTAAACAACTTTTCGTTACAAGTTTTATTTAACTAGCTATATTAATGTGAAAGTTGTCCGTTTTAAAACCTACAAACATTTACAAACTATTGTTGGCACAAAAATGGTTTAAGAAATATAAAAAGTATGTTTTATAGATTTTTACCCGATAAATTACATAAGGCTTACTATGCTACACATTAGTTTGTAACGCAGGCAAAGCCACGGAGCACAGTTAGTATCAAATAAAAGCAATATTTTGCTACCATTCCCAAAAATATTGAACAGTAAGTATTCCGGTAAGTATTAGTATGAATATCGCGCGTCACGCCTAGATGGACTCGCGGTTACCTTTTCTTTACTCATGTACCACACTTGGGACATTTTCTTTCCAACAAAAAAAGAATAATCAAAATCGGTTCATAAACGACGAAGTTATCCGCGAACAAACATAAAAAATTAAAAAAACATATATACGGTCGAATTGAGAAACCTCCTCCTTTTTTTGAAGTCGGTTAAAAATCGAACAACCATTGGCCGATAGCAAAGTTTGTGGTCTGCCGGGCTCTAAATACATAAGTATTACATTTTACTGTGATATCTGCATGCGTGCTACGGCTACAATACAGCGTAGCTCAACAGTCGTAGCACGTAGCAATTGTTACGCGTACTGCTACGTGATGCTACGCCGCTGTATATGGTACGATAAGGTAAGGCGGCACCTCTACAAGCGTAAGTATCACAACGATTCTTAGGGAAATATGAAAACTATGAAGGTTTTGACATAGTATAATGACAAATGACACATTGATGAGTACAACGTACGAAAATACGTATCAATATTTTTCCGCCAAAAAATGCACTGAAGTTTGCGCGTAATTTGGACGCAACCAAAAAGTTGCCAGTAATCGATTGATACCCGATAGAGTCTGGTGAAGAGCACGCAATTTTCGCGCTCATGCAACGATGGTAAACGCGATCTATTGGCGTCCAGCATCTCGCCACCTTCGTTCTCGTGAAACGATTCATGGCGAATTGATCCCTTCTGGACAAGGTGACGATTCACCTCGTGCCACCGCGAGACCCGATGTAAACGCAGCACGTCCACCGAAAAATAAAACAGTCCTATAACATCAACAACAACATCAGTCCGATCAGTCGTCACGGTCACGCGGCGATCCGTTGTTCGCACGATACGCGATTATTAACGTCGCGTGGAGATTACCCGACCGCCGACGATATTCAAGCGATTCGTTGCGATGCTCTCGCTCGTGGCGATGGCGTCTAAGACCAAAGTGATATACACAAACTTGACTACAGTACATTTGTAATCATACTTCCCACTATTTTATTTGTAATATCGTACTGGTGTCGGATCGTGTCAAATCAAAACGCGTTTTGATTTGACACCTCTACCTCACCTGTTAGTAAGTGATGATGCGGTCGAGGATGGTAACACACAAGGCCTAGAATGGGAACTTATATCCAATATTAAACTAAATTGAGTTAACAGAATATTGCTCCTCATTTCCAAAAAGCACCCACTATTCAATTTACAACGTAATTATAGATTCTCGAGAATTCCAATACAAAATTCTTCTAACAAGTATCTGTGGCCAACGGCTTCACCTGAGTTTTATTAAATTATCGAAGTATGTAACTTAAGTGGTACTATATCATAAGCGTTAAAAAGCATCTTATTTAAATTCTGAAATACAGATGTTTTATAGCACATAGGTTTTTTTATGATAAAGGTAGCAAACAGGCAAACGGCCCACCTGATGGGAACTCATCACCGTCGCCTATGTACACTTGCAAAGTCGCAAAACAAAAGTGTCACTCATGCGTTGCCGACCAGTCATGATTTTCTTAACACCTCTTGTGAAGGACTCGTATGTTTTTGCTCTGCGGGAAAAGCGGGAGCTCGTTCTACAATATTTTAGAAGAGTAGGGAAGAAATTACTGAATCGAGATGTGTGTGAAATCCAAGTCTCGATAATATGTAGATGAGCGTGTTTTTAATGACGAGAGGTGCTATGGTAAAATCTGGATGCGGACGAGATTAAGGGCCGATTTCACCAGTGAATATAAACGCGATCAGGTCGACTTGAACTTGATTTACGTGTTTAACTGAGATTAAACCGGCATTTTGCATTTCACCACTACAAACTGAACGCAGTTACAGTTAAAACCAGTTTTAATTCTGAACTACCGATTTTGGACGTTTAGCGCTCTTGATCCCGTTTACACTGTTAACAGCCACTGTCACTCGTATTTTTCGCGTTCGTTTCCGTGTCCGTGCATGATTCTTGTTATTTAATTATTAAAATTATAAATATTTTAATTCCTTGGCCTACAATTTAAAATTCGAAATTCACGATTCAAAACACAAAAATATATACCATGCACGGACACGGAAACGAATTTGATAATATTAATTTGTCAGTTTGACAATGCCAAAACAATCTAATACGACAGCTCTATGACGAGATTTACGTTCCATTGTGCGTAATAGCATTAAATCTTGGTTTTGGTAAACACGATCAAATGAAGTCTCATGGAAGGTGGTGAAATCAAGTACGCGTAAATCAACATCAACATCGACGTTTAAACACGTTTTAGTATAACTTAGTTCAATAAATCTCGATTAGTAGTATAAATGGTGAAATCAACCCTAAATCTAATAATCCGAATAGGCTAGCGTTTAACCACTATTTCATCTGTTTGCAAGTGTCAATGCGGTCGAGGATGGTAGAACGCGAGACCTAAAATGCGAACTGGCTTTCAAGGACAGCTGTCAGAACTCATTATTTATGTTTGCTAACAGATTTTCCAACTTGAGGCTTATAGATAGACTATTCAAAGTCTAGACTTAACCCAAGATTGTAATTAAACCACATGTTAAATATTATTGTTAGGCAAAGATGATAAAGAAAGTATATATATATATTTGTGTCAGGTACACATTGGTTTGATACATACAACTATGTATATGCCATTTTTAGGGTTCCGTAGTCGAATGGCATAAAACGGAACCCTTATAGATTTGTCATGTCTGTCTGTCTGTCTGTCTGTCTGTCTGTCCGTCCGTATGTCACAGCCATTTTATTCAGAAACTGTTAGGACTACAGAATTGAAACTTGGTAGGTAGATGTATTCTGTGAACTGCTTTCCGATTTTTATACAAAAATAAAAAATATAAAAGTTTAAGGGGGGGCATCCCATACATGAAACTGAAACAAAAAACAATTTTTTTTCTTCAAACCTATATGTCTATGGATAGGCCTTCAAAAATGACATTGAGATTCCTAAAACCATTTTTTCTCGAAGTCAATCATTTGAAAGATATGCGTGTCTAAAGTGGTAAAATGTGTGTCCCCCCCCCTCTAACTTTTAAAGTATGGGAGTGAAAAATCTAAAAAAAATATATGCTGTAGATCTCAATAAAAACTAACAACGAAAATTGGTTTAAACGAGATACAGTCAGCAGTTTTAGAGATATGGCGACCGCAAAGATAACTTTGTTTTTCATACAAGCACTAAGAAAAACAAAGTTAATCTTGTAGTTGCGAAAAATCATAGTTATGGAATACTTAACTGTGTTACGGAACCCTACGAGTGCGAGTCCGACTTGCACTTGGCCAGTTTATTTTGAAGTTATACTTCTTTTGGCCCTATAGAGAAAAATGATGAGAGTGAATTTTTACGATGCGCGCGCACACCGACACCTAAATTTAACATCGTGAAGTTAGTTCTAGGTGGTACGATGCGCGTGCACACCGACACCTAAATTCTACACCGTGAAGTTAGTTCTAGGTGGCATGACTATGTTCAAGTTGTATATGTCATATTTAACGTCATATTTTTACGTTAATAAAACCTTTTTTATTTAAATCAAATCTTTTTGATTAATTTTAATATTTATCGTTAATCACTTCTGCATTTTAGTTATTTTTTTTCCATACGCCACAGAAGTATAACTTCTAACGCGTGTACATAAGTACACACACTCTTTTTTTTATATTCAGTTTTGTCTAAATATGTTTTAGTAGTTTTTGCGTGATTAATAAAGTAGATAATAAACATCTAAACATACAAACTTCCACATTTTTAATATTAATAGCATAAATATAGAGATATCAATGGAAATATTTTGAGTAATCAGTTTTTGAAAGTATTGATTTCTTGGAAGTTGCCTCATCAAACAGATAAAAGAAAACACGAATATGCAGGGTCAAGGGACTCCATGAGTAAATAATCCGTTGATATTTACATATTTCCAAGAAATATTAGTCTTCCCACATGTAGTAGCAGCATATTGTATCGATGTTCCACCTGACTTGCTACAACAAAGTAGCAAGTTTGAGATATTTATCGTCATATCTCTGGTGATATCTATCAGATGTTGATAAAATGTAAATGGCACCACCTTGAAGATGAACACTACCTATAAAATAATTCCTTATTAAAATAAGAATAATTCAAATCTTGTAATAATATTTTCAATATAATTGAGAACTAGTGTGTTTGTTTACGACCAAACGAGAGATTGGTCAATATGACATACATATGAGCCTATATGACATAAAAAATGTTGATACCGCCTAATTCTTGCATCCATTTCCCGCAATACACTTTTGTATTAAGCGGCGGGGTACACATCGGGCCGAACGAACGTAGATTAGATGGAGCTATACGCTTATATAAATAGATGCGTCTCCTTCCATTCGCCATTCGTTCGCTTAGTATGGACCCGGCATTATGTGCGGGAAACCTTGTGGCAACCACATTGGCTTTTACAGCCTCCAATCGAATACAGCTGTATTCCACAACCATGAACGCACTCTGTTTGACACATGAGGTCTCCGACAGACAACTCCAGATATTTCTTCATCATCATCATCTTTCTACTCTTAACCCCACTTTATTGGGATCGTTCGGTCCTCTTACATTTGGGTCTATCGTTTGTCATTACCGTATCCACTCCTTTTACAACCTTATCTTCCTTCATTGATGATGCGGTCGAAGATGGTAGCACGCTAGGTCCAGAATGGGAACTGTCTCTCAAGAACAGCTGCTGGAACACATTAAAAGTTTGGCGATAGACTTGAGAGTGGTGGCTGGCCAGGTGGACACTAGACAGTGTCCTACCACCACGCGGGGGTTGGGGGTTTCTTAACGATTTTTTTTTAATAGAAGGGCTGTAAGTAACTGTAATAACTGGCCAAGTGCGTGTCGGGCCACGCGTAGTGTAGGGTTCCGTAGTAGCCTGTTATTCAATGCAAGTCTTTACCTGTTATAAACAAGCAACTAGGTACTCCGTCTTTGTCACTTTAAATGATTTATTCTAAAGGATTTTGTATTTGTTACAAAATTATCCAACACACAAGATCAACGACTATTACTGCTAAACTAATAAAGTTATCTCAACCGCTATAATTTTCCTTTGAAGTATATAAAATGCGCTATTATCACGATTTTTTCCAGATTTTTCAAGCCAGCAGTTTAGCTTTTAGAGGGCAGGGACGCCCTACTTGAACAAAAATTTGCACTTTAAAGTTTAATATTTCGTAAATGGAACATTCAATCGAAAAATGATATTAGCAACTCTTAAGTCATTTTAAAAGACCTATTCAACGATACCCCACACGATGGAGTAGACGATAAAAAAAAAATCCACATCTCATGTAGGGGAGCTACCCTAAAAAAAATATTTTTAACAATTTTATTTCAGCACATTGTCGGCGTAATATATATACATACCCTCACAAAATTACAGCTTTCTAGTGTTAACGGTCTCTTAACAAAACCTCGGACAGACAGACAGACAGACAGATGGACATGACGAAACTATTAGGGTTCCTTGTCAGGACTACGGAACCCTAAAAAGCGCACATAATTTGTTTCCTAACCTAACCCAATGGAGTGATTTGAACAATATATACTTTTTTACAATTTATAATCTTTATGAAATATAAACATAAATAATATTTACATTTGAACTGTTATAGCAATACTATAATGGCCGTTATTCACTGTAATAAAAGTTCGAGCACTCCTATTGAAAAACTATATTAATGATCCCAAACATCATGGAGCAAAACTTCACACAAGTGCGAGTTCGACTCGCGCACCGAAGCATCCGTATAAATTTGTCAAACTAGGTTAAAGGACAAACTTAACTTTGTAGTTCGATCCATAGAAAATGTATTGCACCAACTACAAGTAATAAGTTTGTAATAGTAAAGTCACTTTTTTTTGTTATCAAACTACATATTAATTTTCCGATTTATTCATATATAAGTACTTCAAGGCCTTGCTTCTTGCCAGATTTCATGATACTAGGTCAACGGAAAGTACCCTATAGGTTTTGATTCCCTTTTTAGGGTTCCGTAGCCGAATGGCAAAAAACGGAACCCTTATAGATTCGCCATGTCTGTCTGTCTGTCTGTCCGTCCGTATGTCACAGCCATTTTATTCCGAAACTATTAGGACTACAGAATTGAAACTTGGTAGGTAGATGTATTCTGTAAACCGCTTTCCGATTTTTTAACAAAAATACAAAATATACAAGTTTAAGGGGGGCATCCCATACATGGAACTGGAACAAAAAAATTTTTTTTCGTCAAACCTATACGTGTGGGGTATCTATGGATAGGTCTTTAAAAATGACATTGAGGTTTCTAAAATCATTTTTTCTCAAAGCCAATCATTTCAAAGATAGGCGCGTCTAAAGTGGTAAAATGTGTGTCCCCCCCCCCCCTCTAACTTCTAAAGCAAGGGAGTGAAAAATCTAGAAAAAATGTATTCTGTAGATCTCAATAAAAACTTTCAACGAAAATTGGTTTGAACGAGATACAGTCAGCAGTTGTTGAGATACAGCGACCGCAAGTATAATTTTGTTTTTCATACAAACACTATGAAAAACAAAGTTATTTTTGTAGTTGCGAAAAATCAAAGTTATAGAATACTCTACTGTGTTACGGAACCCTACGAGTGCGAGTCCGACTTGCACTTGGCCAGTTTATTAAATCGCAAAATACGCGAAAATATGCGACATAAACGGTCATATATCAAGATTGCGTTGACTTACAAGATTGATTTTTTTACAACCAAACGAGACCGTAGTAGTAGTTCCCGAGTATTTGATACAATTTCCAACTTGATATCTTTACGCGTTCGTAAGAAAAAGCGTCATGACTGACGGACAGACAGACAGACAGACAGACGGACAACAAAGTAATCCTATAAGTGTTTCTTTTTTCCTTTTGAGGTACGGAACTCAAAAAAAAAACAGGTCTTTGAAGTCGGTCCTATTAAAAGTTTTTATTTACTTACTTAAAGTTGACAATTATTATCTGTTCTGTGACGTGAGCTTATCGAAAAAACTCATATCTCGCTTGTTAGAAGTTGAATACTAAAAGAGAGTAGATAATATAGTTAGTAGATATTATGTGTTGTTTGTGAATACGGGTTATATATTTTTATATCTCACGATTGACCACTATCTCGCTTGGTGGTCAGCAATGATGTGGTCGATGCCGGTGAACACGCTAGGACTAGAATACTCTTAGGCGCTGTTTAAATAGAAGAGACGTGGCGCGGACCTATGGTGGAGGCGAATAGTCAAAGTAACGCAATATAAACCTGTACGTCACATAGAGTCGTTTTTGGTGTAACGAGAATTATGTCCCCGCCACTAGGTGACGCGCCCCCGCCACTGAGTGGCGCGAGCCACGTCATTCGATCGCGTTTGGTGTAAACCAGTAGGTTTAAATACTTTTGCGTTATCTGATCGCCGCCTAGATCGCGCACGCAGGACGCTACGGTGCGTCCGTACCTTTACAGATTTTTATGCTCGGCCACAACTAAAAACAAATGTCGTTAATTATCGTTATAATTTGTGCTTTCGCCGTCTTATGTCCAACAACACAATAATTAACGGTAATAATTATTATTAATATGACCTTAGCTTTACATAAATCGTCCCGTAGATCTGAAAGAGAGCTATTCGCAAACCTGGATATGTGTCTTTGGTTCAGAACATAGCAATGTAGACAAATGAAAACTACAAAAATAATAATTATAATTGCAGTTATATATAACTGCAATGAGAGCCCCGTTGGCGTTAAGGATAGATGGCTTGACAGTTGACTGGACCGCATCATCGCTTACCACCAGGTGAGATAGTGGTCAAACGCTAGCATATAAGATATAAATAAAATAAAATCTGTTAAAATTAGATACTGTAAAATTCTAAAGGATTTTGTGGAAACTAAGGAAGCAGCTCTAGATTATTATCACAGTTCTTGCCAGAGGGTAGTATTGTTATCTTTTCTATGCCAGAGGCGACACACAAAGTCACTACCTACATATTATTTAGCTAGTCAACTCATTATTTAGTGTGCCGGCCGCCGCTCAGATTACTTAGATGTAAGCATTTTTGCACCATTTTAAGTTAGCATGCATTCGCACGGCAGTTCCGTCGCGGACTCGTAGCAATCAACACGGAAATACAGTTTAAAGCAAATTAACAATCTTTCATTTGTACGAGACCGAGACCCGTACATTTAGCAAGGTTTTTTATATTGACTCTAGCCTTACTACTGCTACATGTCTTTTTTATTAAGTTTCGACCGCTATCTCACCTGGTTGTAAGCGATGAAGTAGAATGGTACACACTAGGCTTAGAATGGTCTGACTCTCAAGGGCTGTGTAGATATTTTGTATCCTTTTTTTTTGTTCTGAGTATTAAAATTTCACAAGTACATACACAGGAACACCTTATTATTGACCGGACACTCCGTAAATATAGGTACGGTTAATTCAAGGAATCACGACATATTCTTCAGATTCAATGCTCCAGGAAATGGCGGAAATGAATAAAAGCGGCGAGTGGTGGAAAGAATAGAAACCCCAATTGACCTAATAAATAAAGCTTGTCACGTTTTCCTTAAACAGTAAGTACTACAGTATATCACGCTTAAGCAACTGGCTTTCATGGGTACATTGAAATGTAAATAAAAACAAAAGAGAATATATTACTACATAAAAACAAATAAAGTTACATTCTACTTTTTTTTAATGTTATGGTGGGAAAACAAACAGACAGCTCGCCTGATGGTAAGCGGTTACCGTCGGCTATGGACAACTGCAAACACTATGAGTGCTATTGATGCGTTGCCGACCTTTGAGGAGTTACTGGATACCCTTTTTAAAAGATCCCATCCTGTAGCTACATGGGAAGATCGCGGCGGGCAGGTCATTCCACATCTTACAGATCTTACAGTACGCAGTAAAAATCCTCGGTTAAAACGGGTAGTGCGAGACGTCCAAGTCTAGTTACTAGTTACTTACTAGTTACTTAGCCTCTTCTACCGATATTATAACGGGGAATGTTCTGATGAAATCTTTAACCTCATTCCGCCATCTCGCTTTTATCATCGTTCTTCTCGACACCGCGAGAGAGCTCATCCACATATTGTTGACACGTGGACATCGCATACGGTACGTTTTATGCGGTCGTTTCTTCCGCGGACTTGCAAAATGTGGAACGATCTCCCACCAGAGGTTTTTCCGCTACGGTACAACATGCAGCGATTTAAGAGAGGGGTAAAAAGAGTCCTCTATGCAAAAGGTAGGCAAAGCACGTGCAATACTACTTGTGTTGCAGGTGTTTATAGGCGGCGGTGACCACTTTCGATCAGGTGGGCCGCTTGCTTGTTTGTCAACTTTGACATAAAAAAAAACTTACTACGCAGGACACTTTCATACGCAGGTGGGTGAAACGCGGGGCACTGCAAGTATTTCTATAAATTAGTGGTTGTTTGGAATGGATCTGGGCCGGACATTGTACCTATGTATAGGTGTTCGTCCACGGGTGGTAAAAGCATATTTTGTATCGATGTTCCGCCTGACTTACTAAAAAGTATCTTAGGTACTTACCACCATCAAGGAGAAAGACTGCCGTCATAACCTTAACGGAGTTCCGGCAGCACACAGCCCTTGAGAGTCAGAGTATTCTAGGCCTACCGCGTTCACCATCTATGACCACATCTGTAAACTTTAAACTTTCGCGATTTGAACAAATAGTTATAAATATTAAAATACGGGACTTATCGTCTCGTGACCACGATCAATGCAACTTGGTCGAAACGTCGAGTAAATAAGATTTATGTTTTAGGCGCGATAAGTCTCGTATTTTAATATTTATAACTATATGACCACATCATCGCTTATCACCACGCGAGATAGTGCTCAAACGCTAGCCATTAAGATATTAGAAAAAATAAATATTGCCTTCCCGTCAGAGCCAATACCTTATCCTTAAATTCTAGTTCTCTAGCATATAAGCAATAATCTTCGCTCAATCGTTAGGTAACTAAAATTTTATATCGTGTAGATCTAGGTCAACCATGTTGTTTACTGTGCTAAAAGTATGTTGAGTTAGTGCCAACATCATATCCAGTAAAAGCTAAATGCACTTCGTGGAGAAAATGTAGGTACTTACGTTTTTAGTGTCAACGTCAACATATGGCCGGAACACAAGTTTTCTTGAGTTTTAGTTAGGTTCATGTTTAGCGACGATGGTTGGAATTTAGGTTTATTTTAGAATATTCTTATATTGGAGGAGTCTATTGAGTAATTTTTTTGATAATTATTTTACAAGCTTTCAATTTATTTTTTTGCTAGGGAGCTGTCCAAACGCGTAATAGACGTCACTCATGACCAAAGAGCTGGCGCTTACCTTGGCCAACGAATTTGCCAAGTATGTAACGTTGGTAATTCGTAAGCGTTGATAAATTGTTTGTTTTATATCCCAACTCATTCAGAGGAGCACAGTCACTATTGAGCTTCAAAACTAAACTGTACAACTATTACATTTCGCAGATGTACCAGGTTTCAGTTAAAAATATTGAATAGATATATCATATTCGTATGTATGTATATATATAAGATATAATTCTCGTATGATATATATATATATATATATATATATATTGTGTATCTGTGTATATAATTTGTGTGTATGTGAGTATATATGTGTAAACTTATATAAAAGCCTAATATTTTGTTTTATTTTCATACAATTTTTTTGGATTCTTTTTTTCTAATAATATTTTTAATTTCAAATTTTTGCAACACCACCTACCTATGAAAATCTATTTTCTATTCCTCTCCATACCCGGTTGTCTGAAAGAAATCGCTTTTAGCGATAAGACCGCCATTTGTACTCATTCTTATAATTTGTGTCTGTTTCTATCTGTTATATTTTCTTGGTGTGCAAATAAAGAGTTATTGTATTGTATTGTATTATATTGTATTGTATTGTATTGTATTGTAGTGTAGTGTATTGTACTGTATTGTATTGTATTGTATTGTATATCTATTTGATACGAGCACTGTGATTCAATTAAATTCATTTATGTTTCATACTAACTGTGCCCAACGGCTTCGCCCGCGTTAAAAAGTATCCTATAGCCTTATCCATAATACTGGCTATTCCTGTGCAAAATTTCAGCTATATCGGTCCAGTCGTTTGACCGTGAAGAAGTCCCAAACAAAGATAAAACTGAATTTCGCATTTATATTATGGTGTTGATAAAATGAACGTCAATAATATCAAACAAACGAAAGGGAGACCATGTTGGTAATGTTAGGCATCACCACAGATTTACTAATAATAAGGTAGGGTCATGGTCATCACCTAGGTACATGATAAATTGATAATTGTAATATTAGCACGGGTAGCATAAAATATAAAAAAAAATATTTAAATCTGATAGGCGATCGTTTGACCACTATCTCGCCTGGTGATAAGCGATGATGCGATTGAGAATGGTGCACGCTGTCACAGAATAATGAATAGTACAAACGCTGTCCTATATATAGTCACAGCCTAGAATGGTCTGACTCTCACGAGCTATCCTGCTAGAACATCTTAAGGTTATGGTGGCAGAATTTTTCCTCGGTGGTTGGTATAGCAACCATTGATTGACCATTATCGTGCCTGGTGGTAAGCGATGATGTGTTCAAGAATGGTGAACATGCTAGGCCTAGAATGGTCTGACTCTTGCTTAGCTGTGCTGCCGGAATAACGTAAGGTTATGGTGGCAGATTTTCTCCTTGATGGTGGTTAGGTGATACGTTTTAGTAGCAAGTCAGGCGGAACATCGATATAATGCTCCTACCACCTGTACACGAATACCCATGAATTGCCGTCCGTCTGACCTAAGATATAAATTTCACCCGTGCGGAAGCGGAGCCGAGGCGTAATTCTAGCGTGTAATAACTTTTTTTAAACATCATATAGGTTAGCGTTTGACCACTATCTCTCTTGTTGGTAAGTGATGATGCGGTCGAAGATGGTAGCACGCTAGGCCTTAATGGGATCTGGCTCTCAAGGATAGCTGCCGGAATACATTAGATACTTATTTTGGCGACAGATTTTGTAACTAGAGGGTGGTAGCTTTCTTAACGATGTTTTTCCTTCACTTGAAGGCCACTGTGAAAAGGGCACATAATTTTTCGATACAAAATCCATTGGTGCACGGTGGTGATTGAACTCGGTACCTCTGGCGTCAAAATCGACCATTCTTGCACTAAACTACTGGGCCCGAATTTCGAACCTATTAAAGTTGATTTCATAGCGAAATCAATCATAAGAAAGCTACTGAACAAATGTTCATTAATAAAAGCTAAGAACTCTCTAAGACAACAAACAAAAGTTGTTTAAAAATAAGATCGTTTAAAAAACTAAAATAACCGACTTCATATGCCGCACTATTAATTTTCAGTACCAAGTTTGAGGTGATTATCTTCATATCTCTAGAGATACTAATCAGATCTTGATGAAATTACTATGGTACCACGCCTGGGATATCTCTTTTCCAACAAAAAATAATCATCAAAATCGGTTCATAAACTACGAAGTTATCCGCGAACAAACATAAAAAAATATATACATGTTTATATTATTAGCGACCAGAAGTGAAAAAGGCTAAAAAAATTAACACGATCACAATACCTACCCACAGCTATATAATGCCACAGAACCTCAACATAATAACAATTACCTACATAATGTGTCTAAGCTAACAACATAACCACTACGTCTGAACAGTACGACGGCTACGCACAGATAGTCATGATATCGACTATTGTCGTCTCGCGGAGTCCCTTCACGGGCGCGGGGGCCTGGTTTCGGGGCATTGCCCCCTGACCAGGGTGTCCATCGCCGGACGTAAATACGTTTGGGAGTCGGGGTGGCCGTTTCTGGGCCTAGTCATGATACCCGCTCGCTGTCCGCTTTTATACTATCGAGCCCAGTCACAGCGTGAGCCACGCCGCTCCGGTGAGCGCGCACAGTTTCGCTAAGAAGAGCGCGCACTCGTGCAGAGGCCCGACCGCCGACAGCATCGCGCTTCAGCGCGCCGCTCTGCGTGGAGCTCAGCATGAAGCTCGACAATTTTTCTCTAGAAGCATTTTCCAGGGAGAAAACGAAGGAATACATTTGTATGGAAAAGTGCACCCCGCGTTCCCTCTAAAGATATAAAAAAATATATTTTCTAGCATAGATAGAGAAGCCATAATCTTCGCTCAATCGGGTAACTAACATTTTATCTCGCGTAGATTTAGGTCAAACATGTTGTTTACTGAAAGTCTTTCGAGTTGCCAACATCTCAGAGTAAAAGCTAAATGCACATCGTGGAGAAAACGTACACTTATGTTTTAATGAGTGTGAACGTCAGGATACTAATGGCCCGAACTTAGGTTTCTTGAGTTTTGGTTAGGTTTATGTTTATTTAGCGACGATGGTTAGAATTAAGGTTTATTTTAGAATATTATACATGCGGAGCCTATTGAGTAATTTTTTGATGATAATGTTACAAGCTTTCATTTTAAATGTTTGTTAGGGAGCTGTCCAAAAGCGTAATAGACGTCACTCATGACCAAAGAGCTGGCGTTTACCTTGGCCAACGAATTTGTCTAGTAATTTAACGAGGGTACATCGTATATTCTGTTTATTTAATTTATATCCATTTGATATTAATATATTTCAATTAGATCTATTTCACGCGGTTATAGGTTTATAACACGCGGTTTAATTGTTTTTTTCCGCTGCGCCGCGGGGTCTAAAGCCGCCGAACTAACTCAATGAAATGTGTATCTTTTTGTATAGTAAATAAAGTTCCTTTTTGTAATACTCTCTTAATAAGTGCGCGCCGCATCGCGTCACATCGCGTCGCGGTGTGAGCCGACTCTTACTTGTATCTAAATCTCTTGGGCTTGCCCAATTATTTAGCACAGTCAACCTCTTCGCCTAGTCGATTAACGAAACAAAAGTAACATCGTAATCATACCTGCATCCACGCCAACCATACTTGGATAATCCTGTCCGCCGCGTTTACTTGCCAACGGTCATTATCTGCTATTGCTCGCAGTAGCACACAAAACAACTTACAACTACAGAGAAATCAAATTGTTATAAGCAACGGCAATTACACGTGGCGTTTCATATTCGGACGCAGTGGTAAACACTACCAGATAAGAATCCTGGCAAACTACCCTTTACTGCAAATAATTCGACGATATTACTTTTGCGAGGGATTTATTCCGTTGTCGAGAAATATTACATACCCTGGATCTAGACGAACGTCTCATTTACACTTTCACTAACAGTAACGATTGTAATTTACGAAAAACTAGATTACAGTTTCACTTCGAATCAAAAACAATGTTGCACCCTAATTTATTCAAAACTGTTACTTACTTTGAATAGATCAATGCAAATGTCAGAGACGCCTTATACGCGTAAAATGCACGTGGACCTATCCCACTTCTGGTCTTAACGACCAGAAGTGAAAAAGGCTAATAAACACTATCACAATACCCACAGCTATATAATACCACAGAACCTCAACATAATAACAATTACATAATGTATCGCTAACAACATAACCACTACGTTCTAACAGTACTACATGTAACTAGGTAGTTAAGAATAATTAATAATATAAGAAAGAATAATAATTACATAAAAAGTATATATATTAATATAGTAAAGGGGAAAAAAAAGCATGGACCTCGTGTCTATGGTAATGAAAGGGAGGGGGTTTTAGTCAGTAGGAGTCTGACATAATTAAACATCTAACATTTAGAGAACGCAATAAACGAATGAAATGAAATGAAATGAAATAATTGCAGAGCCTCATGATGGATTTCCCCCTCCCACGGAAAAAAAAAAAAAAAAACAGTACGACGTAGTTGGAATATTTCTAATAATATATAAATACTACTAACTACTAATATATTTATTTTATTTTTATTTTTACTTATATGGAAAACAAACAGCTTTAAAATTAGATTTAGGAAACAAATTAATAGTTCAAACAGCCTTAATTAGTTTTCACTTATGGGTACATATTAACATAATGTAAATATATCTGGATGTTAAACAATACAAAACTAGGAGTGAGAGAAAATAATAATAATAATGATGAAGTGTAGTCATGTAGCAGTAAAATATAGAAAGAGTCGAATTATTATCAATTAATTTATTACTAATTACTAGAGCCATATAAATTATTCACTTATTTGCATTAGAGTAGACAGATTGGAAGAAGTGTTAGTATATTATTAAACACTATCCAAAATTTCATCGTACCGATGGGACTTGAACCCGCAACCTCCGGAATAACATGTTCCGGTGCTTTGCCAATTAAGCCACGGTGCAAAGTATCGTTACGACGAAATTAGTGGATTGCATTTGTTAACCCAATTATGCATTGGTGGCGCCATCTATGACTACTTATTACGTAAGTTAATCATTCGGAAGAAATCATTACAGTTTTCAAATCCGACGAGAGATGTTGCACTGCGTAAATCAAATATTATGTTTCTTTGAAGTGTTTCACACTTTATATTTTTGTAAATTGTTAAACACAATCCAAAATTTCATCGTACCGACGGGACTTGAACCCGCAACCTCCGGAATAATATGTTCCGGTGCTTTGCCAATTAAGCCACGGTGCGAAGTATCGTTACGACGAAATTAGTGGATTGCATTTGTTAACCCAATTATGCATTGGTGGCGCTATCTATGACTACTTAGTATATTGGTTACTTTTAAAAAATAAATTGATTATGATATTCTTGAATGTGAAAGGTCTCATCGAAAAAAGGTCCACCAATTTTGAGTAGTGTAGATTGAACAAATTAGTTGTACGAATAAAATACGAGTTACGGCGATAGTTCGTTGAGCATGGAGAATGGTAAAGTTTGAGCTCGTTTCGACGACTGACAGCTTTTATAGGAGTGACAAATTTGATTTCAGCCAGAAGGGAAGAGCAATCTACAGAATTAGACAAAATATTACTGAGAAATGTGAGATCGGCCGCTTCCCTTCTTGGAAATGGTGATGTTTACAGCTGTAAGTATAATCTGGACTATAAATTTTATGTTTGTAATTTAGAAAACGTAAAAATTTTCGTTGAGGCTTCTCTATAATCTGTATATATTTGTCGTATTGAGGATTCCAGACTTGCGAAGCATATTCAAGTTAACTGCGAACTAGTGAACAATACAAGCTTTTGAGAGTTTTTGGGGTTTGGAAATCTTTTGTTTCACGAAACAAGAAACCTAGAGTTTTTAGTGCTTTTGACGAAATTTTATCAATATACTTATCAAAAAGTAATTTAGAGTCCAGAGTGACACCAAGATCTACTACTGAGTCCGTTCGGTTAACGGATATAGCATTAATTTTGTAATTAAATATTTGGGCATTGTTGGAACGACTAAAAGAGATAAAAAAACATTTTTGAACATTAAGGTCGAGTTAAGAATATAAATAATACTGATAAAGTAGGACCTAGTGACACTAAAATTGTAATTTTAACACTAAGAACTCTGTAACCTACGGACACAAGCTGAATAAATTCATTCATTCATTCATACGGTCGAATTGAGTGACCTACTTTTTTGGAAGTCGGTTAATAAATTTCGTCAGTTTCTTCTAGTTAGATGTTATTATATAATACCTTGAAGATAAAATAGAAAACAATTGTTTCTAATATTAATAACGATGTATAAACTGTCGTAGATTTAGTTAAGATCATGGAGGTAGGTAAAAGTAAGTACATATCTTTATATATATAAAAGAAAGTCGTGTTAGTTACTACACTTATAACTCAAGAACAGCTGGACCAATTTTTATGATTTATGTATATATGGAATTGTCTTTGTCAGGAATAGGATAATAAGTATTAAAAACAATGAATAATTGACCTAAAAAAATTATATAAGATAAAATATTTTGCCAAAATGTTCCTGGGTTTAAAAACTGCCAATCATTTGATTTTTATTTTTTTTTGTTTCTTTATGGCTCCACACGATTAGTGTATTTAGCCAGTGTCAAGTATTGAAATTTTTCAAGTTTTTATGAATGTTAGTCGTAGAGATGGGTCAAAGTCACATTTCAGGTCAGTTGTCAAGTAAAAGTCTAGTCTAAGTCATACCTTCAGTAAAGATGTGGTGTTTACTGAAGATTTTCAGTGGAATTTTGGTGAGAACGCAAATAGCATGTTTTTCAACATTGTGCTGTTTCCCTACACTCGCACACATTCACCGGCACTTAATGGTTAATAATCCACATTTATTACATATTAACACGCGGAAGAACACAAGTTTTAGGAAAGAATACAATGAGATCACACACACTTTTCCACGTTCCCGCCAAAACTCTCCATTTGATGTTCAATTGTTTATTCCGCCGTATTTTTTTTTTGTATAATTATGGCTCCACACGATTAGTGTATTTAGCCAGTGTCAAGTATGAAAATTCTTCCCATGTGTGGATAGCATTACAATATTTGGATTATCGCGTTTTTTTTTTGTATAATTATGGCTCCACGCGATTAGTGTATTTAGCCAGTATCAAGTAGTAAGTCAAGTAAAAATTCTTCAAGTTTTTGTGAATTCAAGTCATGTAGATTTTAAAAATGTAAATATTGTTAGTAATGATAATTGTTTGACATATTTATTAAGCCGTTTAGCTAAGTTCATCTAAAAAGGTAACATGACATTCATTGTCTGTACGAAGTTCGCCGGGCCAGCTAGTATATACATAGATGGTTAAGATTAAGTTGAGATATATATAAGATCGTTAAAAAACTAAAAGAACCAACTTCAAATGCCGCGCTAGTACCATGTTTGAGGTGTTTATCTCCATATCTCTGGAGATACTTGTCAGATCTCTAAGAAATTACTATGGTAACATTTTAGTGATATCTCCTTTCCAACAACAAAATAATCTTCAAAATCGGTTCATAAACGACGAAGTTATCTGCAAACATATATATATATAATTATATATATATATATATATATATGTATATATATATATACGGTGGAATTGAGAAACCTCTTGAATGAATGATAACACTTTATTGCACACAAAAGAAACATGATACAAAGAATCATACAAAAGACAGCACACACGGCGGTCTTATCGCTAAATAGCGATCTCTTCCAGACAACCGCTTAATATTACGAACTATGTTAAAAGTATAAAGATAGAGTGCAAGAATAACATCTTAACTTTAATTAATCTAAAAAGAAAATAAAATAGTAAAACATTAAATATCCACAAAGTATAATAACAATAATACAAAAAAAAATCTCCGATACATACAATATATATACACAACAATACACATACATATACCATACCATACATATATATATATATATATATATGTACACATATAATACATACAAATACAAGTATATAGGTACTAATATAAACAAGTACTTCATACATACATACCAATATGGCTTCAATATAATAATATTTTATAACCAACAGCAACAAAACTACGTAATGTTTGAAAGATGAAAATGTTTGATACGAGTTTTGAATATGTTCAATGTCTGAGCTTGTCGTGCCGAGAGTGGAAGTGAGTTCCAAAGCCTTACTTACGGCTTCGACGATAAATTACCTCCTCTTTTTAAGTCGGTTTAAAATAGTTCCTATTAAGTTAAGTACATAATGTGAATAGGTATTATAAAGTAATATTACATTTTGTAAATATGTATACTAAATAGGTATGGTGTTGCTACACCCTAAACAGTAGGTACAGTCGCACAAGTATAACTTGGCGGTGGTGGTTTTTGGAACTAATTCCGCTCTCTTGAAACGGTGAGTTTGACGTTTGAGAGATTACCGCGACATTATTGTTGATAAATCTGCTACATTAAAATAGTTCAATAATGCCAAAAGTAATTAAAAGTGGTTTAAGAGAAACTGTTATCAAAGTACAAAGTTAAAGCACAGTGGCGCACAGGCACGCCAAGTTATACTTGCGGCACTGTACAGGATACACGTGATTAGTAATTATAGTAGGGTCAATTTAATAGATCACATTTGACATCTGTCAGTCTTAGCTTCATAGTAATTTCTTAACGTAGTTCTCTTTGTAGTAATTGAATTGAATTGATAAGACACGTTAATACAAATTATACAAATCGGATATTGTACATATTTAAACGATTTATATGTATTTATAGATTAGAATGTAGCTCCATAGAAAATGGCCCAATAAAATAAGTTATTTTTCAAAAAAAATAAAACCGACTTCATAACCACAAACAGGCACTCAAAAGCGAAAAATAAATTACTTAAAATTATTATAAGCGCTACCCACTTATCTATTTGAAGTCGGTGCCAGCCAAGTCTAATAGGTAGTAGATAGATAATACCTACACGTATCTACCTTCTTACTAACCTACATGTACCTACTTACTACTACAACATACATAGTATCTATCTACTATCCAATAGACTTGGCTGGCACCGACTTCAAATAGATAAGTGGGTAGCGCTTATAATAATTTTAAGTAATTTATTTTTCGCTTTTGAGTGCCTGTTTGTGGTTATGAAGTCGGTTTTATTTATAATAATATAAAATAAATAAAAAATAACTTATTTTACCCTTTTTAGTGCAAAACAAGTTTTAATTAAACTACATACGTCTATTAACGGACGGACGGACGGACGGACGAACGGACAACAAAGTCTCAGAAAGTGTTCATTTGGTACCCTTTGGGTTCGGAACCCTAAAAAAATTGACTTTAAATGCCGCGCTAAAGTAAAGTGAGTGAGTGAGTGTGAAATATTCACTAGTAATAATGATGTCATCAAGGTATCAAAGGACAATGTCCAAAATGGCCCTGTGCCCTGTGCATCTGACACACGCGATAATTAATTGTCTATTTTATTACAATAATTCCAAATACTTTTATAACACGGACTAGTTATATTCCAAAATAAATATTAAAAAGTATTACTTGCGATTATTAACATCAATTGCCGCCATATGGCCAACAGAGTACTGAATCACTCTACTACGTTATAAGAGGCACTTCCCTATATTGTTGATACCCGAATTATGAAAGCACTGTGTAGCCAACCTAACAACGGAAAGTATTATTTACGTAGTACCTATTATATAATATGTGGTATTATGCTTATAATTTTTTTTTTGTCGTGTAGGTTGGTACAAAGTACGTTCGTAATTCTGAGTTATTTAATAATGTATGCGATGTCGCGGGACTGAAACGGCCGCCATCTTCGCCAAACGTCATGTCATGTCAAAAAATCTTATCGGTATGTTTAAAAAAGTTTGCACCCTAACAAGACTTTGCCCGGTAGAACATTCCTGTGAAGACAAATTATTTATATTTATATATAATCATTTATTATAATTATTAATATATAATTATTTATTGAGGGCCCGGTGGCGTAATTGGGAGAACAGTCGGCTTTGATGCCGTGGTACCGAGTTCAAACCGCCATGCACCAATGAATTTTTCTATCGAAAAATATATGTGCGCTTCTCACAGTAGCCCTCCGGTGAAGGAAAACATCGTTAAGAAACCAACAACCCCCGCATGGTGGTAGGACATATCTAGTGTCCGCCTGGCCAGCTACCACCCTCAAGTTAGAAAATCTATCGCTAAACATCTAATGTGTTCCGGCAGCTATCTTTGAGAGCCAGTTCCCATTCTAGTCCACTTCTCTATCTTCGACCGCATCATGACTTAGCAACAGGTGAGATAGTGGTCAAACGCTAGCCTATAAGATATTTAAAAAAAATAAAAAATATTAATCATCCCCACCTTTATTTCTATCTCGCTCACAGTTACCGTAAGAATATCTGTCAAAAACCAAAATCAACGAGAAAAAAGATGTAAAAACATTATTCAAGGTCATATTTTTTAGTCTTCAAAAGTATCTTGAGGGCCCGGTGGCGTAATCGGGAGAACGTTCGGCTTTGATGCCGTGGTACCGAGTTCAAACCGCCGTGCACCAATGGATTTTTCTATCGAAAAATCTATGTGCGCTTCTCACAGTGGCCCTCCGGTGAAGGAAAACATCGTTAAGAAACCAACAAAACCCCCGCATGGTGGTAGGACACTATCTAGTGTCCGCCTGGCCAGCTACCACCCTCAAGTTAGAAAATCTGTCACCAAACATCTAATGTGTTCCGGCAGCTATCCTTGAGAGCCAGTTCCCATTCTAGGCCTAGCGTGCTTACCATCTTCGACCGCATCATCACTTACCAACAGGTGAGATAGTGGTCAAACGCTAGCCTATAACGTATAAAAAAAAAAAAAAAAAAAAAGTATATGCAATAGCAACCTCCATTGTGTATAATCTTCTTGGGGCTCTTCTAGTAAAACCAGTACATTCTCCTATGTTTGAGGTATTTACCTCCATATCTCTGAAGATACTTATCAGATCTCGATAAAATTAAAATGGGACCACCTCGGAAACGTATCCTACCTATTAAAAAAATAATCATTTCAATCCGTTCACAATTGACGGAGAAATCGCGTAACATACAGACGAATTGAGAACCTCCTTTTTTGTAAAGTCGGTTAATAAAAAACATACTCAAATCAATCATACTCAAAAACATACCTATGGATCTAACGTTTAGTAGTTTATCGTTAGTTTTTTAACCCAAATTATTATTAATTTTAGTTCCTATTCAATTATTTTTGTATTTCTTTAATTACAATCACAGTGTAGTTATTTTTATAGTTAAACATCCTTTACGAGTAATCATTGCATTTGATTCAACCTATCGACTGATCAATCTTTTGAGTTTTGGGTAGCATCCCTAGTGCTTTTAAAGAAAAAGTGTTCACTGACGTAACCTTGTACTGACGCTTAGTTTTTTATAACAAAAATTGTTTATTATGTTTAAAATGAATTATTAGTCAAAGGAAATCGTAAAAACGCTTTCTTTTGTAATTATTAGAATAAATATGTATTTGTAACTGAACAATGTTAAGTAATTATGCAGTTCTGACTTTGAAATAATTAATAATTTTATGTGCCCTTCATTACAAGGTCACGTTGTTGAATTTTGATGAAGTGTCAAATGTGATCTATTAAATTGACTCTCCTATAGGTAGATTAGCTTTAAGCTCAGTTATTACTACTGTACATTGTGTGCAATAAATAATACCTATTGAATGAATACTGTATACACTCTCTCGATTAAAACAACTATCACACAAAAATTGCCACAGACAGACACACACATACACAGATAAGTACTCACGTCAAGGCTGATTTACACAGGGTCAGTAGACAAGTCAGACGCAGCGCCAATGTCGGCGCCGCGACTGACTTTAACTGTTTACATGAAGTAAGTAGTAGTGGTGCGTTTCTCACGGTGAGCACACGTGTGTGAAGTCAGTGGGAAAAATGAATTCGCGAAAACAACTGAAACGACGATTTAATTATTTGTTAAAAAAATTATCAATTTTGCTGTTGAATGAGTTAATAGAAATGGTAGAAAATGAGATAACTAAAAATAAACGACAATGGGTAAGAAAATGGATTGACGATAGAAACGAAACTGGTGGCTCTGCTTTGTTGCTGAAGCAATTGCGATTTGAAGATCCTGCGGAGTAAAAACTGGCTGTGAGGATGTCACCACAGAATTTTGACGAATTGCTGTCAATGATATCGAGCTCTATTCAACGACATGATACATTAATGAGAGATGCTTTACCAGCCAAAATTAAACTGGAAATAACGCTGACATTTTTGGCTTCAGGAATGTACTATCGGTTCCTTAGTCACTTTTATCGTGTCTCAAAACCAGCAATTTCTCAACTAATACCAGAAGTGTGCTGGGCAATATATACGGCACTAAAAACACATATTAAGGTAAGAAAATTTTTATTATTAAATTATTAGAAAATTAAGAAATACAACATCATAATAGTATTAAGAATTTTCATAGGCACGCATAATCGTGTTAACAGCAGTGTTATTTTCACTTTCAGCTTCTTCGTTGATCGTGGTGCTGTAATTCAAACCTGAAGGTGTAATAATAACCTGCCTGGGGTTTACAAATGTGGGGTTCGTTGATCGATCGGAAGGATGAAATCCTAAAGAGCTGTTGCTAGTGGCAGGCTCGGCAACCTCTGGCGGGTAAAATGTTATGGTGTTGTCGCTTGATGCAGTCATTGGGTTGGGCTCCAGGGAGTAATAAAATCCCATGCTACTTGTGCTGCTTGTTGTAGTTGCTGCCGGACTAGGGATAAAATAGTTAGGGGAAGAGTGTGCATTTTCTGTATACTTCTTTTGTTGTATATCAGCCAATCTAGCTTTGGATACTATTTTTTGGATCTCTTCTTGTGCAATAACAGATTGTTCTTCAGACAGTTTTTTTAGTTGAGCCGCCACATGTTTACCGAAAATATCAGCGTCAGACTCTTCTTCAGATGGTGACATATTAACATCATTTGACACACTTTTTAAGTCCTTTATCATAGCGGCCATCTGAGATATTTTGGAGCGTTTTGATCGCGGAGGCCCAGATTGATTGGGAGCTGTCACAGAATTTCGAATTGGCGTCTGGATGGCTTGAGTTGGCGTTTCAGTAGAATTATCATTATTTTCAGTAGATCTTGATACATTTTCAGCTTCGTCACCAACACCCTCAGCTTCACCCAACTCAGCGTCATCGTTGCTGGTTCCTGAGTTATCCTGTTAATGAGAATAAAATGTAATGTTTAATAAATCATTAGTTGATGATAATACGTATTTAGGTTGTAATTATTTTTTTTTTTTTGTTTTCAGATTCCAGAACGAGAGGAAGAATGGAAAATTATTGAAGACGGTTTCAATACCAAGTGGAATTTCCCTTCATGTTATGGAGCAATCGATGGGAAGCATATTATAATTAAAGCTCCTCCAAATAGTGGGAGTGAATTTTATAATTATAAAAAAACCAATTGTTAGCACTTGTAGACCACGACTATTGTTTTTCATATATAGACGTTGGAGCGAATGGAAACGCCTCTGATGGAGGTGTTTTCAAAAATTCCTCATTATATCGTCGGTTGGAAGATGGATTGCTTCCTACAAATGGAGTAATAGTTGGTGATGCAGCATTTCCACTGAAGAATTATTTACTAAAGCCCTATCCAGGTACGCAGCTAAGTACTGCCGAAAAAGTCTTTAACTACAGGTTGTCGCGTGCAAGGCGCATAAGTGAAAATGCTTTTGGTATACTGGTTTCTAGATTCCGAGTGTTCGAAAAAGCAATTCCAACCCATGTGGACACCGTTGATGCCATTGTCTGTGCAGCCTGTGCCCTGCATAATTGGTTGCGAAAGCGTTCAAGTTCCTACATAACATCTACTTGTGTAGACAGAGAGGACAATGATGGACAAATAATAGAAGGAACATGGAGATCGGAAATAAATCCACTACCAAGCATTTCAGAACTACAAAGAGGCAACCATTCCATGACTGCTAAAGAAAAAAGAGACCTATATAGGAACTTCTTTATGACTGCTGGAAGTGTGCCATGGCAATTGGATAGAATTCATTAATTTTGTATAGGTACCTAGGATGGAAATAAAATAAATAAGTTACAATAAATACTTACCATTGTTTTCCTTTTTACAATAGCATTTTTTATAAAGCCGTCCAGTTCTTGAAACCACTTGACTTTTGGGACATATACGTTCCCACTAGCGCCAGATCTGGTGGATTTTTGTATCTTGTCGAGCTCTAAATAATATGTAGCCCTTATGGCTTTCATTTTATTTTTTACTTCAGTAGAAGTGAGCCCTTTGATTTGCATTTGTTGAGCCATATTTTGCAACGCTGTTGACCGCATTTCTTTATTGCGGTAATTTAGGGATTTAATATCCCAAAGGCACTCGTTTTCGCCATATAATTTTCAACTCGTTAAACTCGTTTTTGCTTCTTCGTTCATCATACGAACCGCCAAAGAATGGAATACTCTGCCTGAGTCTGTGTTTCCGGTTAAGTACAATATGGGGGTCTTCAAATCGCGAGTGAATAGGTATCTTCTGGGTAAACACGCTCCATCATCGATCGCATCATCACTTAACATCAGGTGAGATAGTAATCAAGTGCTACCCAGTTCTGTATAAAAAAAGAAAAATATATATATATATAATTGCACCAATTTTAAGGTTTCGTCTTCGCTAAGCTTTCGCGTCATTTTTATCGCCAGCGAAAAAACGTGGTCACTCTACAACGCAGCGGCAGTGACTAACCACGCACTGACTTCAAAGAGTTAATACTACGTTACTGACTGGTCTGTTTACACGGGGTTTATTTGGCTGGCGCGGGGGTGCGCGGGTGGCGGGGGGCGCCAACTGACTTTAAAATATTCGTGTCCGAATATTCAAGTCAGCGCTGACTTCAAGCCACTGTACTGACTTCTTATATCAGCCCTGCTTTTTGCGTCGGGGGTTAAATATTAATCCCTATTTTCCGATTTCACCAACTTCACCAATTTTTTTTTTCTGTTTGTTATTGTCAGGAGAAGATTCTTATGAAAGAAAAGTTTAGATAAATGAAAGTAGTTTTTGCCGAAGGCCGAAGGCGAAGCCGCGGGGCACAGCTGGTATACAATGAACGATTGAGTATATTCATAGACGTAATATACAATATCGTTTAAAAAACTTAAAATGAACCGACTTCAATGCCGCGTTATTAGTTTTCAGTACCAATTTTGAGATGTTTATCACCATATCTCTGGTGATACTAATTAGACCTTCATAAAATTAACATGGTACCACACTTGGGACATTTCCTTTCCAACAAAAAAATAATAATCAAAATCGGTTCATAAACGACGAAGCTATCCGCGAACAAACATTAAAAAAAAACATATATACGGTCGAATTGAGAAACATCCTCCTTTTTTTGAAGTCGGTTAAAAAGGATGGTTTATGCAGATGTTTTGACAAAATCAATTTAATCCATATGCAATAACAATAAGGTTTTAATTGCTTTGTAGATCAAAACGGCCCAATTGAGAGACACCCGGGTGGGAGTGTTTCCTTGTCTAACAACCTGCTAGTCCATTATATATTCTATACTATATCTATGGTATATGTATAAGTTGTCCATACAAAAGAAAGGGACAAACTCCGTTCAAGGTCGGTCTCATGGGGGCCGGTGTACGCGATCAAGTTCAATATGTAGCAGGTCAGTGAGTATATTTCATTAATACTTTCTCTATGGTATATTTTAAAACAGCGCCATCTTTAGAAAGAAAAACAAACTTGCTTAAATTTCGCTATGGTATATTTTAAAACAGCGCCATCTTTAGAAAGCAATACAAACTTGCTTGTCAACATCTGGGAGTTGATTGGCCGAATGTGACAATGACATGACAGCGAATCGATTGGAAAAGTTACGTTTTGAAACCGAATTAGGATTTCTTTCGGAGTGAAAAGTGTACGAATAAACATGTATTATTCAATATTGTATAAAACGCATTAGTCGTAATACTTTATTTTTTATATTGAAATTAAATAATATATACATTAAAATGTATCGTATAGTCGTATGATAATATTTTATAAACACCCTACACAAGGACGGGATGACTCATCGTGTTATGAAATTCAGAACGCACTTTTACTCTGGTAAAAGGGTGAGTGAACCGCCTCATTGTTATTTATTGCATTCGTCTCTATTATTACATTAATTAGCCGTAATACGGGTACCGCGAGTGCACTAACATAGGTCGCGACAGCCATGCCGTTCTGAGTAATCCCCGAGGTGTGGCACGACACCGAGCGTTCTTACAAATTGTGTGTGAGTTTAGTGACACTGTTTTGTGGAAAAATAATCTGCATAACTCGCAAGATGACCGAGTACAAACTGGTGGTGGTCGGCGCCGGAGGCGTCGGCAAGTCGGCATTGACTATACAGCTGATACAAAACCATTTCGTAGACGAGTACGATCCGACGATAGAAGACTCGTATCGAAAGCAAGTGGTCATAGACGGGGAGACTTGTCTGTTAGATATATTGGACACGGCTGGGCAGGAGGAGTACTCTGCGATGAGAGATCAGTACATGCGGACGGGGGAAGGGTTTTTGTTGGTGTTCGCAGTGAATAGTGCCAAGAGTTTCGAGGACATAGGCTCGTACCGCGAGCAGATCAAGCGTGTGAAGGACGCAGAGGAAGTGCCCATGGTGCTGGTGGGGAACAAGTGTGACCTGCAGGCGTGGGCGGTTGACATGGCTCAGGCGCGCGAGGTACGTGCAACTTGTTTACATAACACAGGTGGGTGTTGTGAGGTAAATCACCCATGCATATCTGTTGGCTAAGATCTCATTAAAACTCAATGCTATTTTTGGCAATTCTTTAGTCATTAAAATGCAGGAATGTTTAAGGATTTCCTTCGCTACATTGGGGTCACTGTTGCTATCATCTTTGTTCAATTTAATGCTTGATTTTGTCAGTTAGGTTTAATCAATAAATGGTAATTTGGATTTAATACATCAATTCATTTATTTAAATACTAAAACCACTTATATTAAATAAACAGTATACATCAGGAAAATATTCTTTGTCAGTAAAAGTATTATGTCTTCATAAAATGGTTTATTTATGTGCCTTATCAAATTCTTTGACGTCAACTATGTAACATCCTTTGTTATTGTTACCTATACTGTACATAAATCATTATATTAAACTGTACATTAACATTATCTACCAAGTAATTAAATTCATGTATATTGTAATTGTTTTCTGTCCTATTTACTTAAAATTGTGAGAAAACTTTGTATATTTCTTATCTGTAATATTATGAATCCAAAAGTAACTCCGTGTCGCTGTCTGTTTGGTAGATTGTCACAACAAAATTAATGTAGCAAATTGGCTGAAATTTTATACAAGGATAGGTAAAGTAGGACGTAAGATACTTAATTTTATAATTATGGGGTCATTGTTACCTTTTTAACCGACTTCACAAAATAGAAGGAGGGAGCTCAATTTACCTGTATTTTTTTTATTCTTGATACCTCAGAAACCCGTCAATTCTTAACTAATTTGGAAATATCTTTTTTTGTCCGAGAGAGTATGCTTTCCATTTGGTCGCATTCAAATTTTATCGAAATCTGATAAGAATTTTCAGAGATACGGAGATAACCATCTCAAACGTACTACTGCAAATGACTAGCGCAGCCTGCGAAGTCGGTTTTTCCGTTGTACATGATCATAAATTATTTTATATTTGATGGGCTAGCGTTTGACTACTATCTCATTTGGTTGTAAGCGATGTGGTAGGTGAAGATGGTAAACACACCTAGAATGGTCTGACTCTCAAAGGCTTCTGGGACACCATAAGGTAATGGTTGCAAATGTTCTCGTTGATGGTTGTAAGGAAATTTTTGGTGACAAAGGGTAACATCCATATACCCCCTACCACCTGTGAACTAACCTACCTTCCTATGTCTGATGGCTTTAACATTAATCCTGCATATTGTAACGAGGTATTTCGACTCGTTACATATTTTTCGTTTGGAAGCACATTTCAGCTTCTAAGACTGACAAAATTACCTTTTGGTTTTAAATAATTTAGAACATTTTCGTATTTAGCCATTTTTAGTCGATTTTAAATAATCGAGTTATTACTTGGTCTGTGGATCATTCCATATCCTATAGACAATCTTTCAAAAAAAAAATGACTTTGACATCTGTCAATTCTCGATCGGAGACGTCACTTTTTCTTGTCCCTGGGGCCTACGAAGAGCTAAACTTTTTGTATTTTTTCTTAATCAGATTTTACAAGATTAATCCATCTTGTTAATTAAATTTGCGATGATACTCGGCGTGCTTATGGCGTAGTGCCATATGATAACGTCGTGATTTTGCGGTGAGTCAATTTTTGATAACCTAAAATGTTTCGCGTCATCCTTCATGGCGACAAATATATTTACAATCGGATTTTTGGTTACAGCCTTTGGCGCTGTTTGTTTGGACGACTGTCGTCTACTGTTTGTGCGACGATGGGTGTCGTCAACTGTTTGTTCGACGCTGGAAGACGTCGTTAGTTTGAGGTGTTTGTGCGACGCACACCGTTTGGATGTCGTCGTAGTTTTGAGCTGTTGGTGCGACGATGAATGACGTCTGTTTAGAGTGGAGTGCTCAGACGCCCCCGGACGCTGCAGCTAAGCCAATTTCATTATAACTCTTTTTATTACCCTTAAAACTTTAATTTCATATTAGCAAGATGCAAGAAAGACAATAACCAAATTTCAGTAGTAAAATGTAAAATAAATTAACCTAAAAAGTAACGAAAACCGAATGGTATTTATAGTCAAATGTTTAGACATAGTATTCCGGCTTTAACTAAATAATGTGTATCTCATTCTGGAGGTAAGGGACGTTTTGAAGTATTAAAATTTGTCATACAATCCCAAACCGTGTTATCATTTGCCTGTCCCCCGGTCCGAGATTAAAAGTCTCAATGACACCGCTGATTTATCCTGGTAAGTTTTAGATCTTGGTAGAACAAGGGCGCTCGATATTCATAAATACTGTCTACCTAACATTAATTTTTAGCTTTTTATACTCTATAACCTTCATGTTACAACCAGTAACGTTTATATTTTTATAACACAAATTTTTTTATTACAATTAGCGCGAGAACAGGGACCGGAGTTACCTCCACATATATAATCTTTCTTGCATCTTATTTTTGTTTTTCTTGTCACAATTTAGTGCAATTTTTGTTATTTTTAGCATTTTTACAGTTTTTGTACTTTGAAAACAGAATTGTTACAACTTTTTTTGTATTTTAACAAAACTAATTAACATACAATGTTCTTTATATGTCTTATGTACTGGATAGACTAATCTAAGTGTGTACTTACTATATAATAACATTTGAGATATGCGTTGTTTACATTTTGTAAGGAACTGACCTTGACCACATTGAAAGTGCTAAGTTTTGTTTGAATTGATATAACTTTGTCTTATATAAAGTTATAACGTTTGTTTACTGTTGAGAAGCATTAAACTACATTCATATTAGAAAATACTAGCTTATTAACATAATTATTAACTAGTTTATTGATTTTACTTTTCACAAATAGATATAACCTTAGCCGTTGTTAATAATCTTGAAAATTAAGATAAATTGTGAATCTTTTTTGCATCTTACATACTTCACAATTTGAATGTTTCTTTGTACATTCAAATTTCTTTAAATACTTTTGAACATTATTAAATATTAACATAAACTTTAAAACATAATAACTTAAACCGGTTTTAACAAAAAATCTTATAAACTTTGATGAGTTTTAACTATTCTTTGAATTTTTAGTTGGTTGTTTGTCTTTGTTTCTTTAATATTTTTGATTATTCATCATGACTGACAAACAGGTTCAATTTCCACCCTTGTTGGAAGAGAATTTACCTGGTACTTCTAGGGATGTTATTTCTAATCCGGTGTTGGATAATTTAGTTATGCAGAATGCAACAGAGGTTGACCCTTTCTTACCTAACTTGGGTCATAGTAGCTTGCATAATTTTACACCTTTACCTTCGTTTAACTCGATGAATGTTCAACTCAATGAACAATTGAAAAAGCATTTGCCTTCAACAAATAAACTTCCTGATTTGAAGCGTAGTAAGATATCTTTTGATGGGAAAACTTGTGTTAGAGACTTTATCACTTCGGTTGAGGAATATTTTTTGTATAAAAACTTTGATGAAAACTTTTTAGTCGGTTCTTTTTCTGATCTGCTCACTGGAACAGCAACGAAATGGTTCCGTAGTATTCGAATTAGGGTTTCTTCGTGGACAACACTTAAAACTGAATTGTTGAACAGATTCGACAAACCTGAATTTGATTATCATTTGGAGTATGAAATGAGAACTCGCAAACAACGGAGTAATGAGTCACTTCCTGATTTCATTACTGAGATTTTAGATATGTCTAGCAGATTAGCTAATCCAATTTTTGAGAATGTTTTGATAACTATAATTAAACACAACATGTTACCTATTTACACACCGTTTTTATTTGGAAAATCAATAGACACTATTGAACAGTTTATCCGAATTAGTAAGGAATTAGAGATTTTAGTTAACCGAAAACCTGTAAAGGAAATTAAACAAAACTTTCATGCGGTTGAAACCAAACTTTCTTGTTTGAAGTGTAAGTCGACTGACCACACTTATAAAGAGTGTACAGAGATTCTTGGACCTGTGTGCTTTAAATGTCATAAACGAGGCGTTTTGACAAAGAACTGTGATACTTGTCATTCTGACAATATTAAAAATAATAATAATTCAAAAAACTTGTAAGGCATCGGGCCCAAGTTTTTAAAAAAACTTCAGGTGCTCCGATATCTAATTATAAACCTGATGATGATACGTGTAAGAGAGAATTTTCAGAATGGCTTGACTATTTAAAAACATTTTTTTCTGTTCATAAAGCAGCTCCTATACTTTTTACTAAACAAAATGATACTAGACCATTTTTAAAATTTACCATTTATAATGAAACTTTTTCTGGATTGCTAGATAGTGGTTCAAATAGCTGTGTTTTAGGTAATAACCAACACTTGCATTTTTCTAAACTAGGATTTCAAATTAAACCTATTGATGCCTCCGCTTGTACTGCTGACGGTTCATCAAGAAAAGTTATCGGTTCTATGCGATTACCGGTTAACGTTGACAATGTTTGTAAACTTGTAGAATTTTTGATAATACCCTCTTTTGATCCACCTATTATATTGGGATTTGATTTTTGGTTGAAATTTAACTTAGCTAAAGACTTGTGGAAAAATATTGAATATGTTCACAATAATAAAATTCAAGTGAACGCTGTTACTTCTACAGTTCATTTAACTCCTTCTGAGAAACAACAATTAGATGAAACCATTGCTTTGTTTGAAGATATTTCTTATGAGAAAAAAGGTTTAGGCCTTACCACCCTTGTGGAACATAAAATTAACGTTACTGGCGACCCTTTTAAAAGTAGATATTGGCCGTTGAGTCCTGCTAAACAAAAAGAACTTTATGATGAAGTGGAAGTTTTATTAAAGGAAGGAATTATAGAACCTTCAAAATCTCCTTGGTGTTCCCCTGTATTAGCCGTCGATAAAAAAGATGGTTAACCCTAAGAAAGTTGATCAACCTATGGTAATGTTATCCGTTGATATTATTGGGATTTTACCTAAATCTTATTCTGGACATAGATTCATTCTTTCAATTGTAGATGTTTTTACTAAATATTGTTGGATATTTCCAATGATAAATGCTACTTCTAAAGTAATTTGTAAAATCTTTGAAAAAGAAATATTTCTTAAATTTGGTGTACCTAAAATTTTAGTGGCCGACAACGGACCCCAATTTATATCTAAATATTTTGTAGATTTCTTAAAAAATTTCAACATAACTAAAATATTTTATAATGCACTATACACTCCACAGAATAATCCAGTAGAAAGATATAATAAGACAATAGAAACATGTATTTCTTGTTTTGTTAAAAATGATCATCGAACTTGGTCAAGGTTTTTGCCTCATGTCCAATTAGCTTTAAATAGTAGTGTAAATCTTGCTACAGAGTACACTCCTAACTTTTTGATGTTCGGTAGAGAACTTATTTTTGATGCATCTTTACACCGTTTTAGTAAGTCTTTTGATAACTTAGATCAACTTGAGCTTGGTACTAGAGATACTTATGCTCACTCTTTAAATTCACTTAGTGAAGTTTTTGTTAAAGTTCAAGCTTATCTTTTGAAAGCTTATAAGCGTAATGCTCTTTATTATAATAGGGGAAGAAAAGTCATTTCTTTTGATGTCGGTGATGTAGTTTGGCGTAGAAGTTTTGTACAGTCAAATGCACCTGCATATTTTTCGGCTAAATTAGCACCTAAGTTTATTAAATGTGAAATTGTAGAGAGAATTTCTCCTAACGTTTATGTACTAAAGGAATTTAATAAAACAAGTACTGGACGTTATCATGTTAAAGATATAATTAAATATTAAAATTTTCATTTTTGGATTTAACTTTTATTTAAATTTGTTTTGATATTTTTTGGGAAGCGCGTTGAATGTGGAAGAATGAGGTTTGATGTATGGAAGAGGACGCGCAGGATGAAAGATGATTATCTGAAAGGAAACCAACACTTTATTGAAATACAACTTTAAATATACTAAACCTAACTTAGGTCTATTTTTGATACCTTCATCTTATTTTTGGAACTTTTATCCTACTTTTGAACTTTTACCCAACTTTAAAAACTACATCTAACGATTATATTTTCTTTTAGAAATTTTCTTGGCATCAAAAGATCTTATGTATATTTTTGTATATTTTATTATTTTGGTTACTTTGAAAAGCTTTTCACTTTTCAAGTACTCAACTTTCTTTTAGATACTTTGAGAAGTTTTCCACTTTTCTAGTATAAATATTGTTTTAGATTGCTATGAAAAGCTTTCCACTTTTCAAATAGCCTGCACATAGTGTAAATACATTTTTAATATAAATGTGTTTCAGTCTTTGTGAAGCATGTTATATATTATTTAGATTATTTAGTTTGTGTTTGTTGTAGACCTAAGACCTGGATTTGACACTTAGCGCTCTATATAATTTTTACCCGGATTTGCCTCTCGTATTTGACTCTTTTGAGCTTTTGTCTCAGTTAACCTTTTTGGGTAAGTTTTTTACTCTTCATTTTTTTCCTCGCTTTGACATTTTTGGTTCAAGCGTTGGAAACTTTAGATATTGTGAACGGAAAGTCGGTGGTGTTGAGCCGGTCACAATACAACTTTGTTGTTTTCCCAACAAACTTTTGTTAACTTGTTATTGTGCACGGAATGTCGGTGGTGTTGAGCCGGTCACAATATACAATTTTTGGTCTTTTTGACTAACCCTTTTATTAATTTGTTAGTGTTCGGAAAGTCGGTAGAGTTGAGCCGGTCACTACTTATTATTTTTGGTTCTCTATTTTTATGAGAATAATTGGAACTTTTGTTGTTCAACTTTTTCATTGAAAACTTGTTCACTGAATCGTTTGCAGTGAATAATTATCTAAAGTCGGCAGCTAATGCTTAACCGTACTACAATATGGATAACCTTTGTTATTACCTTTTAATTTAGTTAGAATCGTTCTGAGATTATAAAAGATAGAGGCGATGGTGCTTATCTACACTTTTGTTAAATATTTCAGAAATATTTATTTGGTTTGTAATACAGATAGGTAGATGGAGGCTATGGTGCTTATCCACTCTTGAGTATAATTAATTTGTGATGGATTTTAGGATTGAGTCATATTGATGGATTAGTTTTGGTAAACCTTTACATTGTTTTTCACTTGGTTAGAAAGTTTTTATAACTTGTTTTTCTAGAGCAACTTAGTCAGTGGCTAGAAGCTTAACTGATTTAACGTTATGCTTTATTAGTGTCTTCTTTTAGTTTGAATAAATTTCATATTTTGGTGGCGGAATATTTTCTGTTTATTAATTTTTTTGAATAAGTTTTTATTAGGAATTTTTTGGGAGTTCTTCTCAAAAATAAAAGAAGTTTCATTCTTTTATTTTTTTTTGGGAAGGTATGTACTGTAACGAGGTATTTCGACTCGTTACATATTTTTCGTTTGGAAGCACATTTCAGCTTCTAAGACTGACAAAATTACCTTTTGGTTTTAAATAATTTAGAACATTTTCGTATTTAGCCATTTTTAGTCGATTTTAAATAATCGAGTTATTACTTGGTCTGTGGATCATTCCATATCCTATAGACAATCTTTCAAAAAAAAAATGACTTTGACATCTGTCAATTCTCGATCGGAGACGTCACTTTTTCTTGTCCCTGGGGCCTACGAAGAGCTAAACTTTTTGTATTTTTTCTTAATCAGATTTTACAAGATTAATCCATCTTGTTAATTAAATTTGCGATGATACTCGGCGTGCTTATGGCGTAGTGCCATATGATAACGTCGTGATTTTGCGGTGAGTCAATTTTTGATAACCTAAAATGTTTCGCGTCATCCTTCATGGCGACAAATATATTTACAATCGGATTTTTGGTTACAGCCTTTGGCGCTGTTTGTTTGGACGACTGTCGTCTACTGTTTGTGCGACGATGGGTGTCGTCAACTGTTTGTTCGACGCTGGAAGACGTCGTTAGTTTGAGGTGTTTGTGCGACGCACACCGTTTGGATGTCGTCGTAGTTTTGAGCTGTTGGTGCGACGATGAATGACGTCTGTTTAGAGTGGAGTGCTCAGACGCCCCCGGACGCTGCAGCTAAGCCAATTTCATTATAACTCTTTTTATTACCCTTAAAACTTTAATTTCATATTAGCAAGATGCAAGAAAGACAATAACCAAATTTCAGTAGTAAAATGTAAAATAAATTAACCTAAAAAGTAACGAAAACCGAATGGTATTTATAGTCAAATGTTTAGACATAGTATTCCGGCTTTAACTAAATAATGTGTATCTCATTCTGGAGGTAAGGGACGTTTTGAAGTATTAAAATTTGTCATACAATCCCAAACCGTGTTATCATTTGCCTGTCCCCCGGTCCGAGATTAAAAGTCTCAATGACACCGCTGATTTATCCTGGTAAGTTTTAGATCTTGGTAGAACAAGGGCGCTCGATATTCATAAATACTGTCTACCTAACATTAATTTTTAGCTTTTTATACTCTATAACCTTCATGTTACAACCAGTAACGTTTATATTTTTTAAACACAAAATTTTTTATTACAATATGAATTATGATCCCCGGGTGGCACTAATTGGGAATATGCATGAAGCTCAGATTTATTGGAAATAATTTTTTTTCGATTCTTTGTTGTCCTGGAGTTATATGTAAAACCTTTTTTTTTATTTAATTCCATTTCATTTGCTTAAAATAATAAATTAAAAATGCAATTTAAGCGAGGGAAATTTAAGTTTGTAAAACAGATCACCATTGGTTGAATCAAAAGTTGACGTCATTATGCACTACTCCACGTGATAGAAACATTGAGCGCGGGAACAAAAAAATAAATGTATGGTGTGGTCTTATTGTATTTATTTCCAAATATTGTGTTTGCCACATATTATTGTGCAAAAATGTATATTACTAACCATTTAATATAGATAAAAATGAGTACGAGATTAGAGAAACTGTATAATTTAATAAAAACATGCCATTGGCTAAAAACAATAATCGCGCGGAGTCTTAGTTAAAGAAAAAAAAGCTAGTTTGCTTCAAGCGGCGTGTGTCTGACGTAAGTGCGTGACGTCACAATGCGTTACCAGAGTCCGGGAAATTATGGTGTTTAAACTGCACAAATTTATTTGTATATTTCAATGTTTATTTAAAAAATAATTAGACTAATTCCAGCAGTATTTTATTTTTTTATTATGTTATATGGATGTAATAAGTGAAATAAAAATATTTAAAAACACATGCATATGGGAATATGCATGTGTTTTTATACGTTTTTATTGGGTGATCACAGGTGGCAGGCTTTATCAGTAGCTATTAAACACAAGCATTTAGGAAAAAATGTTACCATTTGTAATAAAACATACTAATGATAACAAAACATTCTAACAACACACCTAAATTCAAAATTTCACTGCCCTACCATTTGTCATTATGAAGTTCCAGTCTCTACAGGCCACCTTCATCATCAGGTCAGCTTGATGGTATAGTATATTGCAGGGGTCACCAAATGGAGGACTGTGGTCCGGATCCGGGCCACCGACCAATTTTGTGCGGACCGTGTGTTAACAATACAATATATTTTACACTTGCTTGGGCCTAAGGTTTTGATTAGGTAGGTCTTTGTCTAGCTAGGTGTTTGGGTCAACTTATGTTTTAAAGCAGCATTCTTCAAGATTAATTTCATTAAAAATAAATTCAAAAGCAGACTTCCTGATGAACATCTCTAAGACTTAATGACAATTGCCTGAACAAACTTTAGTCCAAACTTTGGACGGATAGTCCAAGGCAATAACGTTCTAAAACCAATTAGTTTTATTTGGTTATTGATAATTTCTTCCGGACCGCAACAGTCGTGTTATTTAAAAAACCGGACCCTTGTAGAAAGTAATTGGTGACCCCTGGTATATTGCATTGTCACCTTAGATCCCGAAGGATACAAAATTTGAGTGCAATCGATCAAAGATTTGACCCGCACCAATGTTCAACATACACATATACATACTAACATTGCAAGTTATGTATTAAAATACATAATAATATCGTTTAAAAACTAAAAAAGAACCGACTTTAATGCCGCGCTATTCATTTTCAGTACCAATTTTGAGATGTTTATCTCAATATCTCTGGAGATACTTATCAGACCTCGATAAAATAACCATGGTACCACACTTGGGATATCTCCTTTCGAATAAAAAAAGAATAATCAAAATCGGTTCATAAAACAACGAAGTTATCCGCGAACAAACATAAAAAAAAATATATATATATATACGGTCGAATTTAGAAACCTCCTCCTTTTTTTGAAGTCGGTTAAAAAAGCAAGGTAGCTTTGATCAAAATCAGTCAAGGGTGTATAATTATTATAGTAATAATGCATCAATTCAATTACCATGACAGGACTGACGGACTGACATGACGGATTTACATGACATATCACCTTCAAATATTACTGTCTACTTCAGTGACCTTGCATGTATGTTGTAAACAAAATGTGCTAATCATGTCAGTCAGAAATGCTCATAATTACCAGCGTGCCGTTAATTAGTGTCTTTCACATTTGTTATTCATTGTGTCATTGTTGCAACTTTCACACTAATTATAACCTAAATGTATTGAACATCAGATTATCATAAAAAAGGCAGACAGATTCGTGCTGAACACCCGAGTGACCGCAAGATCAGTAATACTAAATTCTTGAGTAATAAGTTTCCGCGCTCAGTCCGGCATAGTCAATACGGCATGATTACTACGTAAGCAACACTGCGAAGTAATACTGCACGGAAGGGTCCGACCCTGCTGCCGCTTGGTAGCAAACTGAGCGCGGAAGCGTATTACTTAAGCATTTAGTATTACTGAACTTGTGTTCACTCGGGTGTTCGGCACGAATCTGTCTGCCGTTTTTATGATCCGTACCCAAAGGGTAAAACGGAACCCTATTACTAAGACTCCGCTGTCCGTCTGTCTGTCTGTCTGTCTGTCTATCTATCTGTCTGTCTGTCTGCCTGTCCGTCTGTCACCATTGCTCATTAACCGTTATAGTTAGACAGTTGAAATTTTCACAGATGGTGTATTTCTGTTGCCGCTAGAACAACAAATACTAAAAACAAAATAAAGTTAAAATTAAAAGGGGTCCCCATACAAAAAACGTGTTTTTAAACGCTATCTATCTAATTAGTTTCGGCGCAATGACATAGATGGCGCTAGTAAACGAGCCCCGTCTTTCTAGATCGCGACCAAACCAAATATTCTTGGTAATATCAATTAATCAAATATATGAGGTTGAAACTCTGTTATGTTTCGTATTGTACGGAACTCTCCCTAAGTGTGCGATATAAGACGCGATGCTGACTTGCACTTGGCCAGTTTTATTTAAGATAAGACTTTGATAATACTTTAGAGATGCAATAAAAGAAAGAAAGTTCATCTTGATTGCACTTTACCTAATACATAGCACCAAACATCTGCCGTTTCTGCAAACCATCTCTGTTACTCACGGTTAAGATGACTCGATAGCAACGAGTTAATTTTACACTCAACTGCAGTGCTCGCTCTAATTAACTGCAGAGACATGGAGTCATTTGGGATTTTCTTGTTGACGATTTCTTAGGCTCAATGCACACTGAATTGGCAGCGACGCGACGTGACGAGACGATCAGTTTTAATACCAAGATATTATAAACCTTATGAACAATGCTACAATATATCGAAACGCTTGACAGAATGAACGAGTTGTGGCGAAGTCCGCGTCGGCTCGAGCAGTTTCGCGTGGTTCATTTTATCAAGCGTTTATAATAAGGCTTATGATGTCTTGTTATTAAAACTGAACGTCTCGTTGCGTGGCGTCGCTGCCAATTCAGTGTGCGTTGAGCTTCGTGACTAAGTAGAAAACACCCAATAAGAATGCTTGCTTTTGAACCGACTTCCAAAAAGAAGGAGGTTCTCAATTCGTCTGTATGTTTTTTTTTCGTATGTATGTTACGCGATTACTCCGTCAATTGTGAACCGATTTAATGATTATTTTTTAAATCGGTAGGGTACATTTCCGAGGTGGTCCCATTGTAATTTCATCGAGATGTGATAAGTATCTCCAGAGATATGACGATAAAGGTCTCAAACTTGTTACTGAAACTGACTTGCGGGGCATGGATGTCGGTTGTTTTAGTTTTTAAACTATAGAAATGATAAACTGATAAAATCAGTAAATCCTACTAATTCAAATCACTACTATTAATTTTTCTGTGCATATACTAGTGGCTCTGTGAGCTGTTGCAGACCTCGTGAGCGTCAGACACCAAAAAGTAAATCATATCATATATATTCAAATCATAGTTATATTCCGAAAACTAATGAAATTCCTGGGATTTGATGTGACACAAAAATATTACTATGCATCCCCTCACACCCCCGATTCCTTAAAGTATATCAGATGAAAATGTTGCTCAGACAAAAAACTAACGTGTAAGAGTAATAAGAAAGTTTTGTGTCATTTTGATAATTTTTCAAAAGGTCTGAGATGTTTTTTTTACGTTTTAAACCCAAAATTTACTATAGAACCTCACAAATTAAATTTTTGTCCAACCCTCTGTTGATCGAGCGGGTCAATTATAAAAATGAGAAAGTTAGACTACTTTACTGAAAGTACTTTACGATGTTTGTACTTACTCCATCACACAAAAACTAAACGTATTTGGATTTTGGCTGATATATGGCACAGTTGTTTCCCATTTATTGATCTCTTCTCCTGTTAACCAAACTCAATCACGTACGTAAAGACAATGTTCTTATATCAAGACGCTATAAAAATGCACGCAACACCCAAATCTATCTAAACTTAACCATCAACTTGATCAATTACAGGTGGCGCGAAGTTACGGTGTCCCCTTCGTTGAAACATCAGCGAAAACACGGATGGGAGTCGACGACGCGTTCTACACGCTCGTGCGAGAAATCCGCAAGGACAAGGAAAGCCGGGGCAAGAAGTATAGACGACCCAAAATCGGATCAGGGAGGAAGTTCAAATGCACCTTCCTGTAGGTTGTATTAGAAATGGTATTTGTCTGTTGATATTGATTTTAATTGTACTGACAACAGCGGTTTACCTTTTATTTCTACCTACCAATAAAACGCTTGGTAAAATACTTACCTTATTTTGTTTTTTACTAACCGGCATTCACTCGCGTTTATTTTTCGGATTATGCTCCGACCGGTTTCGACTCGATTTGAGAGTCTTCGTCCCGGGAGCTTCCCTCGTGCGGCACGCCGCGAGTCGCAGCTTTCTTAGCCGCTCCCGGGACGAAGACTCTCAAATCGAGTCGAAACCGGTCGGAACATAATCCGAAAAATAAATGCGAGTGAATGCCGGTTAGTAAAAAACAAAATATGAATATAACTCGTGAGAATTTCATAAATCAAAATACTTACCTTATTCGAAGCTTATTAGTTATATTAGGGGCTAATTTCACCGGTTCATGATAATCTCTTGACGGCTCGATAATAAAGCATTACATATTGACTTCGAACCTGGAGAAGTTTAACCGCCAGTTCCAATCCTAGCCAAAAACTGCTGACAAAAAAATTATCTTTATCTTAGCCATGCACCAATGGATATTTCTATGTACAGTGCATGGGTAAAATCTGCCGCCAAAACATTACGATGTTCCGGTAGCACAGTCCTTAAGAGTCAGACTATTTCATCCCTAGCGAGTTAACCATCCTCGACCAAACCACCAGGCGTGTTATTGGTCAAACGCTACCCTATGCCTAACGCTATATAACATGTCGTCATAAAAAAAGCTGTCAAAATCTGTCAGTTAAGTTCTCAGGGCCACAGAAAAGATAATAGTTCTAAGGACAGAATATGCACAGCAAATATGCGAGATTAAACCTAGTTACAACGTCGATAACGTTCAAAATACGACTGTCGTCTCTTGTATCGTCCACGATACGCGGTAGAAAAAAAATAGCGAGTGAATGACGCCTGTCAGGGCTATCAGGAACCAGTTGCACTTGACCTAAGTCAAGTGCTCGAATAAGTTACGTTCATATTAATTTAGTTTTAACAGAGCTGGTAAACTACTCACGTTGTTAGATGGAAAGTCGATTGTGTCGTATGACTGGTTTCAAGGCAATAGGGCAGTCCTTCATCTTGGTCATAATGACGCTGATAGCTAAATTAAACTCACATTCATATCAATTTTGGCATTTTATAAACGCGATATTTCTTGCGAGACCATGATAGGAAAGCGTTTGACCCCTGTCTCATTTGATGTTAAGAGACGATGTGATCCTCGGTTCGTCTGGTAGTGCGATGAAAGTAGAAAGACGGTGGAATTGAATCGGAAAGCACACCATCCGAAATGTTTCCGATAAAAGCCCGATAAATTAGCGACTTAGCAGCGATGCTCAAGCCTCTGAAGCCTCTTGCATATAAGATTGTTTTCGTTGATGAGTTTTTGGCACTCCTCTCAATAACTTTCTATTCATATTGATTTACCGCATTAAAAATGGTTTTACAGTGAAGCTGAAACAATATGTGTCGTTCATTACAATATCAAATAATAGCGTCAAATATCTCGTTTATAAAATAAATCGTAATGCCTGCCGTCTTTAGAAAGTTTATCCACACATTATAGATACGTGGTCTTTACATACCGTTCATACCATTCCATTATTTTTTCACATAACTGTGAGTTGAGCTCCCTACAAACCTTTCTCTCTAATTAGAGTAGGCGGACACTGGCATCACATCAGGTATTGCAGTTATCGATAGGTGGCGGTGACCACTTACCATTAGGTGGTCTGCCATCTTATTTACCACTCAATATAATAAAACAAAACTATTGTAAATCAAGATAAAAATCAGTGATGAAGCTGTATTTCTCCAGTACGTGCCTATTAGTCATGCCTTTACAAACTTGACCTAAAACTATAGTTACCTACCTACCTCGTTGACCCAGTACCATTGAGTGAATCACCAAGATAGCATCAAACAGATCATAGCTCAAACAGGAAGTTTTATCATCTGCAACTACAAATTATTTATCAAGGGTTATGATGAATTAATTACCTACAATGTGGCTGAAAACAGATGAGTTGTAAAAGTAATATTGTTAGGTATTCTCTTCTATTAAAAGAATTATTATATATTTTCGTGAGTTTGAATCTTGATTCTGAATTAAGGATTGCTCAATGCTATTAATCTCAACAGTTTCGACCTATGTTTCGTGCATGTCCGATGCACTTCCTCGGGAGTTTACGCAGCAAGATCGCGACAACTGAAAAAAGTGCATCAGACATCCGTGAAACCTAGGTCAACAAGACCATAGATTTAACCGTAATCCGAGGTCTGTGGTCAAGACTCTCGTCAATAATAGTAGTGAGTATAATTGTCTGTACCTTATAATCATGATTCAAAGTCACGTAAACTTTAAATCATAAATAGCATTTTAATACCAGGAATACCTAATATAATAGAGTTATTACTGCACTGTTTTTAACCACAATAACTATTGAATGGATGCTAAGTCAAACAGGAAAACCGTTGCGTTTTTTCCAGTCTACTCGATATAGTCTATAGGTATCAGAAGACTTGTTCGGACAGTCTCAAAGTAGTTATAAAATGTTTGTGTTTTCCCGTTTACTTGTTGAAATAAATGTTGAAATTGTTCACTTTGTATTAGTCCTCTTGATTGAGATATAGTAGTCCTAAATTTATTGATATATAACTATCAATTAGTTATCCATCTTTCTTTCTTCTGCATTCTGCTTTCTTTTGGCTCCACCTTCCCATTTTCCTGGTAGGCACTTTCTTAGACAACGTCATTACTTTTTATTTTTGATATCGTGGCAAAATGCTTGTATTGTTCTCATCATCTAACACTATAGTACACTGCTGGACATAAGACGTCTCCCAATGCACACAGTTGAGTTCGTTCTGTAGTCGTTCGTTCGTCGTGTATTATCGGTCTAGCTCCGCACAGTCAGCAACTCCGCTTCGCATGACTCCTTCGCTCTGCATTACTCCTTAGCACCACTTCGCCATAGAAAAGATAATAGTCCACTCCGCTGCTTCTCTAGAGACATTAGACATTACATTTAGGTGTTAAGAGACATGTAGCCTTAAACTAATTTTCTCTCAGTCTCAATGTTCATTCGAATAACTCCTTAGATCGTATTATCAGTTTTTCACTGGTAATATTATGACCAGCCTACCGCTACTTCAGTTTGCTAATCATTTGAGCTAATAGCGTTTATATTATTTCTCTGTTAGATCACTTCTTTGCAAATGTTGTCCTTCCGAAAAACACCGTTCATAGCTTGCTGAGCTACTTTTAATTAATAGATCGGCTTTACCATAAGAGTCTACGTTTTAGCTCCGTCATATATAGATACACCGTTCGTTATAGACTGGTAGAACGCCCTGATTGGAGACCTTTGTCTTGATGCCCTGTTGTATACACGCAGAAGGCGTGTTTACCTCTCTATTTAAACCAAAATTATATCATAATATCTAAAAGAAAGTCTTAAAATCCGTATCTTCAAGACAAATACCTAAAATTATCTTGTAAACGTATCTTGTATCAAGGCTGTTACACAACTTTTCCCAGCTGAGTAGGGTGTGTACGTATTACTTGAGTTTATTTCTGTAAGTATCACGGTTGTTTGAACTTTTTAACTAAATAGGCGCGGTGTCCACCAAAACGTACCTAAAGGAGATTTGTATGTGTCTTATCCCCGTTCACAAACAACACTGATGTCTCACAATGCTCACGAACGCATAGTGTCATGTCATTCAAACCCATAGATGTGATATAAAAAGATAGTGCACTGCAGATGTTTTGACAAATTCAATTTAATCCGTTTGCTCTAACAATAAGGTTGTAATTGCTTTGTAGAACAAAACGGCCCAATCGAAAGGCACCCGGGTGGGAGTGTGTCCTTGTCTAACAACCTGCTAGTGCTATATATGTTCCATGCTATTATAGTATAATATAAGTCGTCCATACAAAAGAAAGGGACAAACTCCGTTCTAGGTCGGTCTCATCAGGGCCGTTTTGCGCAGTCAATTTATATTACGTCTATGTTCAAACCAAATACATTATGTATTGACATTGTGTCAAATTCTTCGCTATGCGTTCGTCAAAATTTTCACGAATACTACGGATGAATGAATACGGTCGAATTTGATTTGAATGTCAACAACCAGTAGATTTTGACAGCGCGAGTGACGAAATCATATTGATTGTCACCATACATCTCTGCTCAGCGTAGCTTTGGTAGACACCAACCCTAAAAAGGCTCAAATGTGACAGGACTTTTGAAGTATAGTGCGAGCCCAATAACTTGGACAGTATAAAGTGGCGCCATAATCAAATGATGTTTCTAACCAAAGTTTATGAAAAAAATCATTTCGACTTGGACATCTGTATTAAAAATGTTACCAAGTTACATAGGATTACTGGAAAACGTGGGGTTATCTAGCTTTATATATCTTATACACAGTCATGGAAATTCAAAATTGATGCAAAACTTAGTCGGGCAGATATTGTCAAGCAAGTTTTGCATCAATAGTTTATTAAAATACACGTCAGTGTCTTATACTTCGTGCATAAACGCAGCAAACTTCTGGCCTCTTATTGCTCTTACTTATCTAACGCTTACTTAATTCAATGCACAATAAATTGCGGTCGTATTCAAAAATAATACTATAAATTGTCACACGCGAACGTATAGTGTCCGACAAACCAATATATTATTGACAATACATTACTTGTGTCGTGGATGGAGTATTAAGTGGATGTGGCATTTAAGTAACAATAATAATATGAGAAGGATAAAACTATACAATCACTAGTATAAGCGAGCGAGATGAACAACAATTTTTTATCCTACTCTGCGTATGCGATTTTACAAACTGGTTCCAGCACTGGAACCAAATTCTAGTGCACCCATTGGCTCTCACCCTCTGTCATTGTATGACCCGACCAAATTACATTGTTCATTTTATCTTATAGCTGTCATATGTATCACGTGTTCATCATTTTAGTCGGGTTATATCTCTATAGCTATTTCATTCGCATACGCTAATGTTCTCTCTATATTTATATACTTTCTATATGACTTGTGTCAAATCCTCCGCTATGCGTTCATCAAAATGTTCATGAATACGGCTGAAAAAAGGCTGTTACGTTTTTGCGCATAAAAAATCCTTCTCCCAGGATATAAGTATCCTATTATCTGCCATATTATTTTATATATTAATCGTAAAAAGAAATATGTAGTAACAAAAAGTCGTGATTGTTCACAGAAACAATTCTTAGGATTCCTTACCTCAAAATAATAAAATGAACCCTTATGGGATCACTTTGTTGTACGTATATCCGTCTGTTTGCTAAGAGAGAAGTAAGTTAAAGCAATAATGTCTATAAGCTTGTGCGGAACCCTCGGTACGCGAGTCCAACTCGCACTCGGCTAGTTTATTTTTTAAACGTATAATCCAGGCTTCGCCTAATTCATTACTTATAGTGTGTATAGTTTAATTCTAAATAACCCCAACGTTTCCTAATAACCCCTCTGTACGGTATAGCTATAGAAAAGACTGCTTAGATGGAATTAAGCTAAGTACCTAACCTCTATCCTTATTGGATAGACGTCCTAGGTCTTGAGTTTAATTGTTAGTGCTTATTTGAAGTACTTGACAGGCTTAGGTTCATTGCCCAAGATGTATAACTATAGTAATTAATTTGTATTTGGTGTTTAGTTTTTATGCTATAAAAATATTTAGTTCAATGACTAATATTGTAGGTATACCTTTGAATATAAAATAATAACATTGACACAACAAGTTGATTTTTCTGGGTTTTTACCAAACTATAAGAAATATCGAAAACTATTGAAAGCCCAGTTGTAGATAAAAAAGTTATATAAATACATCGTGTACATTTTTATACAGATTATTATATCATTTTCAAAACTTTATATAAAATTAACTAATATAAATTACATATAATATACATTCAATCAAATTGCTTTATTTAAATAACAATAATGGTGTACGAATCTAAGTCTGAGGACCTGTTTCACCATCTACGAGTTAAAGTTTCGAGTAGGCTAATCGTTCGATTAATGTATTAAATTACTGTAACTAAGTACCGATGAGTTTTTCAATGTCTGAATGATACTAAGAATACCTAAATACTAAAGAGAGCACCCGTCATAAGGAAATAATCCTTAGTAGATAGATAGACAGATAAACTCTTTATTGCGACACCAAAGATACAGACATATATTACTTTTACAGCTTAAATTTAAAGTTTTACAATGGGCGGTCTTATCGCTAACAGCGATCTCTTCTAGACAACCTTTGTATGGAGAGGATCGAAATAAAAGCTTAATACAGGGTGCTTGTCAAATAAAAAATAATCAACGGATAGGTACTCAAACTTTACATTCTCAGATAGTGAAAGAGGCATTTTATGTATTTCTTGAAAGGTTGGTTCTTTATAATATAATGTTTTAAGTTAATACATAGTGTAAATACCCAACGACGCTTGAAAATATTGTGAATTGTCAACACAAAACATCATAAAATATGAAAAGAACATATCTTTTCTCTGTCTTTCTCTTCTTTTTGTAGTAAACAACTAAAACAACAAGATACTCTAAACAATATGTGAGTTTAACTAAATACTAAACATTTTGCTTTTTAAGGTAGATTTTAGTTAGTATGTTATTGTAATGAATAATTATTAGTACAAAATGTTTCTGGCTTCAAATATGTATAATATAATAACATTTGTCTGAACTCGTAATACTTTTCTAATATTACATATTCCAGGCATTTCCTGGTATTTTGTACATTATTTTCTAATTGTATAATATGCTCTTATTACGTGAGTTTACATAATACATCTATTTATTTTAAGAATACAGTTTTGCAAAAAAACAACAAATCCCAATAAACTAAATTTTATTAGAACAAAGGTAAAACGAAACTGCAGCAATATTTCGAGTACTAAGAAAATACCGACTTCAAATGGCTCGCGTGAGATTTTCCATTGCCTTTTGACGTATTCTGCTCCATATCTCAAAAGATTATCAGATCTTGAATCTTGATGACATTTTATGGGACCATGATGCATGTTGGTATACCCTAGCAACGAACGCTGAACAATTTTCAGCATATTCAGTGAAGATATGGGGTAACGTACTAACACAAAAAAAATCATTGACAAATAAGCTAAGAGTCTGTGCAAAATTGAAAACTTCCTCCAATAGAAGTCGGTCAAAATATAAATATCAATTTAGGCCATTATTATGCATCCAAATATTTAAATAACATTATAATCAAATAGTTAAAATCGACTACCTATCAATAAATCTTATGAACGAAAACTTATTCTCGAGGTGCTATCGTATTGCACAGTACTCTTTTGGAATGTAGATGCCTCATTTTATTTTATAGATCGAAAACTAATTCTAGTAAGTAAGCTTAAATAGTTTAGGCTACAATTAAGAAATAAACAAATTGTCCTTTACTCTAAAGTTTTTTAACATACCATTGCATATTATTTCGATGCATTATAATGTTATTTTTGTTTATAGATTTCCCGCTGAATATTAATAACGTAACGACTATTATAGTCACTGCTATTTTTCTCGATTGTGTCGACTTAAATTTCGTGCATGTTCGGCGCGAGATAGCTTGCTGTTTAATTTCACTGGGGAAGTACATCGCACATGCACGAAATCTAAGTCGAGACAATCGAGAAAATGTACAATGAGTTTAACAGTCGATACTTTAAAATCCTAATATCATAATGTTCTGAAACAAATTCAAGTCACACTAATTAAGTATCGAAATATAGCTTTTCTATACGCATATTAAAATAATTCAAATTATTAGCTGTGTACTAAGATATTTATATCTGACATATAGATTAAATCTACTAATTATATAACGTATGGCATGTTGGATTCGTGAAATGTCTTTGTATGGTTGTGTTATGAATGAAGTTTACCATGTGCAATTTTTTTATTCGTATCTGGATCAGAGATATTCTAGCTTCTTTTGAAAAGTATTAAAGTGATTTCACCCTAATATGAATATTGAAAACTATGTAAATATATGATTCAACTTTTACAGTTAATGACCTATATAACTGCATACCGTAACATTACCGTGACGTATCGGGCACATTTAACAATTTAATGATATTAGTCGACTTAGGGCAGTCGGCCTTTTACATTACGTCAAAAATGTGACGCCAAATAAAGTGAGATGCAAGTTGTATGTTTATCCCTTTATTCGGCGACGTTGCCCGTAAGAAGAACTGTACCCTTAGTACGAGTTTTCATACCAAACTCGATATCGTATATCGAACAAATTTTGTATGAAAAACAGTACAGCGCCTAGTGGATTTCACACTTCATTGAATTTAGACCAATCAGGCAGCCAGAATAAGTCGAAAACTATGTGAGATCTGTCAATAACGTTTACGATGAAAACTCGTACCAAGGGTACTGTGATCTCGGAACAATGACTAGCATGGAAGCCGGGCTAAAATAAGAAATGAAATACGTATGTTTACTTTTTTTACTTACGATGTTAATAGTGCGTAGGAAAGAGACGTATAATGCCGTTCTGTTTCGTTATCATGCAGGTTGTCACAAGTTAATTTTTGGCTAGTGATGGGCTTATCATCGACATTATCGTGTCGATATGTCAGTCATCAAAGCAAATATGTATTTAATTTTATTAAAAAATCCAAATACAAGACTGTTCATTATATGAGTTGTGTATGTCGTAGGTATTATTGATAAAACGTTTTTTGCAAAAAATAGTAGGATTTTGGGAACATACGAAAAATTAGACAATGGCTATGATATCAATTAATCAATCTTAATGAAAAAAGTTAGTTCCGATTAGGTTTTTAAATTATAAAAAACCTAGTTATTTAGCGAAAATTTAGTTCATGAAATTTTCCTTTAAAATCTTCTCTTCTTCACTCAGTATAATTCGCACTACCCATGGAAAAATGGCGTAAGATGAAAACACCAACTTTTCAGGAGCGTCATAAAACTGATTTGTAAAGAACTGAGAAGTCCTAGAATTAGTGTCTTCAGCAACATGGTAGCAAACATTTTCATACAGATACCTATATACTTAATTTTTTTAAATAAACTCTGGATTTTGCAAAAATCTAAAATTAGGTGGTTACTCCATTAATATATGGAATAATAATATGAAATTGATAAACATCTAAAGTTACCGCTTTGTTGCTATGGAAATTAGGCGAACTTCGTAGTTTTATTTCGAGTTACGCCTTTATTCCAGCCCGCTTTTAAAGAACATTTGTACGTAAACAATTATATTGTTTTCTTCCATGAGAGAATATTAAGAAAAATTGTAGTAACTTGCGAAGTGCTGTTATTAAGTGGGATAAAAATAACAAAAAAGTTGTATCACTTATTACTTACTTATTCTGTGGCTAAAACTTTACTTTGAAAGACGTAAAAAAAACCTGTGTATATTAAATAACATAACTGAAGATACCCTATATGCTTCCACTTGTGTGGATATAAAAAAAGTCTGTGTGCAGTTTGTGTTAATTAAATAGTTAGCCAGGGTGGCTATCTCTATTCCAATTTCATTCAAATTATTTCGTTACGTTATTTCTTCTGCATAATACGTTTATGACAAACACACCAAATAGTTTGCAAATTAACGTTTGCGTGTACATGATGGGTATCTGCTGTCAACGTCTCTAAAACCATAAAGACTCTCGCAATCTATGCTTCAAATACTGATAGATACAGGCTTAGAAAAACTTCTCTACGCCTATGTCTTTTCGCCGCACAATGGGGATCAGGAGACGGCCATAGCCAATTGCTTGGACCTTCTGCTGGCAACTGATCCAAACCGCTACTCAGTTTCAGTATCGTCACCGCTAGATTGTTCCTACCACTATCGGATGAAGTCTACTCTCCGCCCAACCTTAGCTTAAGCGGTTCTCGACGTGAGGCAATAACAGGCAGCAGATTGGGATGAGTAGCGGTCGTTCCTTGGGTCGTTCCTTGCATTTAACCTTAAGCGGCTCGTATGCTTTTCTTTCGATGACATTATGGTTTGTGTGGACCCTGTGACAAATTTGCTGCTTCAGGGAATCGAAAACTATATTTCATTTTCATTTGTGATATAAAGCAAAGCTAAGCCTTGGTTCGGGGTTAAGTGTGGCCGTACTGCAGCGCTGCAGCATGCAGTTAACTTGGACTGGATTGACACTCCAAACCGCAAAGCCAAAAATGTGTCAGCAAGGAATAAAACCTTTAACAATGCTGCTACCTAATTCTGCAAGAATGCTTTACTGATGGCTCGATTTGACCACATAGCTTTGATTTATAAGTTGACTCAATCTTTAGTCGGCCCTCACTTCTTCCACTGCTGACACTCGATGGGGCGCTGGCTCATACCACCAAAGAGAAAGCGAATTTGAATGCTTCTCTGTTCACGGAGTCTTTACTTCTTGACACTGCCCGTGGGACACTTCCTTATCTCCTTGGACGCGTGAAACAAATGTCTGATATACCTATCCGTCAGGCTAAGGTTGAAAAACCACTGCAAATAATTGTAGACGTGAACAAAGCCAGTAGCCCGAATGGTATTCCATCCAAAATCCTGAGGACCTGTTTGCCTGATCTCGCTTTTGTATTAATATGTTTGTTTCGCCTTTCTATGACTAGTGTCAAAAACTTGGAAGCTTGCCCAAAAAGGCAGTCTTGCTGACCCTGCCAATTTTTAGACACGTTAATACTCTGCAAGGCTATAAAAAACCTTTAGTGAACAACTTACTCCTTGCATACATAGAACTTTGTCAGTGACCGAAAATTTGGGTTTCAACGAAAGTGGGGGGATCCTATAAGCAAGTCCATCCATCCATCCTACGGACTGCCACTTCTTTGTGTGTCTCAGTTTTGTATTTTCTTTTGAGTGACCTGTCGTTCAGAGTAATCATTGATGGCTGCTCTTCTGACCAATTGGTGTCTTTCAGGGATCATTGCTTTCTGCCACTCTTATCCTGCTGCATATTAACGACTTGCTAATGCTCGGTATGATTAGAAATGCAGACGATAGCACCGTTGTAGAGAGCTATACTCGTACGTCCAGTGCACAGTCTAGTGTGGCACAAATTCAATTTTATATAGTCAAGCGCATAAACTTGTCCTTACAGGCTGTCTTCGATTGGGGCGATGCCAATCTGATCAAGTTCAATGCAACTAAGTTACTAGTTACTACTACTAAGTAACTAGTTCTAGGTTCTAGTTCAATTTTCTGCCAAGCTAAAAAAACTATTCGAAATGTTTCCGTACAGATGGCAGACCACCTGAGCTTCTTGGAATTTTACTGACGTCATCTCTCAACTTTGGCTCTTACATGACAGGTGGTAGGAGCATATTATATCGATGTTCCGATTGACTTGCTATCAAAAGTGGCTTACCACCATCAAAGAGAAAATTCGCCGCCATAACCTTACAGTGTTCCGACAACACACAGCCCTTTAGAGTAGTTAAGTCTTCTAGGCGTAGCGTGTGCACCATCTTTTCTTCAGTGATCAAACGCTTGCCTATATGATGAAAAAAAAAACGAGTCCACACAGTCCAATTACCGTAGAAAAAGCTTAGTTTTATGGCCAAGCTGAGGCAGTAGTTTTAAGGGCCCGATTTATCGGGAGAACGGTCGGCTTTGATGCCAGAGGTACCGAGTTCGATCCGCGCCGTGCACCAGCAGATTTTTCTATGAAAAAATGTATGTTTTCTATATAAAAACATCGTTAACAAACCAACAACCCCCCATGGTAGAACTTGTAGCATACAGCATGGTGCGCTTGATTTAAAATAAAACAAAATTAATACAATAAAAGGTTCCATGTTTCCTATCGGGTGCATTTCGGAGCGTACCTACGCCATCCGATTACGCAAAGTAATACCACCCTGCCTCTTCTTCGACCAAACCGGACTAGATGTGCGCCACCGCTATGTGGTCCATCTCCTTGCACCAAGCGTTATGCTTCATCTTTTATCATAGGTACTACCAATAAATGCAATTCTTTGCCAGTGTCTGTGTTTCCCGATAAGTATAATCTAGGAGTCTTGAAGTCGTGAATAGTACGTGCCGCAAAGCCAATGCGTTACGTAGTCGCGTGTACGAGTATGTCCCGCTCTTGTGTGTGGAAGAGTGTGTCCCGCTCTTGTGTGTGGAAGAGTGTGTTCGGAGAATAGAACAGCTCTCGCTGTTCTATTCTCCGAACACTTACTATGCTATGGATCTTCGTTACATATAAATGACTTATATTGACAAAGTTATCGGAAGGGAAATGAAATATTTTGCATCACATATATTTTATACTGCTAACCAAGCATAGAAAAAGTAAGTATATTATGTTACTTGCAAAAAATGTTATATTTTTATCACACTTAATCATAGTTATGCTAAAAAAGATTCCTGTGCTTGCCTGGAAGAAATCAGTTATTTCATTTACGAATAAAAGACAAGAAAATACTGCAAAGAATAACTGCTTAATCATGCTTACTGATACTTTTCTTCTAAAAGTACCGTGAAAAAAAGGCGTAACTATATATACGCACATAAAGCTGTAAAATATCACGTGGAATAAGTATGTAAGATCATATATGCAACAAAAGTTTTTTAGGAAGACGTATAATAATAACGTAAGATTAATTAAGCTAATACTAAAAGGAAACTGCAAATGTGATAAGAGTAACAAATCTTACATCATTTTACTAGGGAATTTATTAAAAAAATAGTTTCGTATTAATTTTTTTAATTCAAATTGCTCCGTAATTTAATGAGATATAAATTTGAAAAAAATTGAGTATATGTGTTTGCACCATTCTTCCATGGGTAGTGCGAATTATAAAAAAGCGTTGCATCGTAATGTAGAAGTAGTATGATAATGGTGCGTAAATCCGTAATACACCCTTCAACAACACAAGCCATCTTGTCCAAAGCACTGTACACCTCACGTAAGTATATACTTTTACTTTCTGGTCACGTTCTCAGACAAAAATTAATAATTATATCGCTTTTTTCACTCAGTGAATTCGTCAAACCCGCGACAAGTATCGACAAAACATAAAACTGCAAAACTAAGTTGATAGCTGACATATAGTATTTTGACGTCTTGGATAGATTTTTGTATTTGTTAGCATTGTAATCCATCATCCTAGGTTAGCATTATAAGATGACCAAAGGTGACCATTTGACATTTCCCATTTAAGCTTTGTGACATGTTTAAAAATAATAAAAACAAACAGCCATGTTTTGTTTCTTTCACTCATTATGACATGCTAATTGACATAAATGAATAAAATATAGCTTACTCGATTTTTATTTTAGCCCGGCTTCCATGCTAGTCATTGTTCCGAGACTGTGATAATACTCGGCTTAGTTCAGTAATCGTTCACCTGAGGCGCCACTGTATATTGGCGAATGGCACATTTTTGACAGTGACTATCTCAATACGTAAAGTACGTACCCATATAATCAGCCTGTCGATTTGCTACTTAGAGAAAAATATACGCGTCTGATACGGTACGGTAATGGTAAGTTGTGGTAGTATGGCTTACATATTAATAAAAATAATGTGTAGGTACTAAACTGTGGCTTTGATACAAGTATTTAATGTAATACAATCATACTTACAATTATTAAGCGTGGCACACTTTATTTACCACTGTTATACGTGCGAAGTCAATGCTGAAGAAAATGAATATCCCATTTGTCACACACTTTGTGTGCCTAGCGAACTTATCAATTACTGTCTTATATAATTGTTGTACCTAGTTGTATTATACTTATTAAAATGATTGTTAAATGTTTTCTACTGTAGCTGATAGCCTTAAGCGGTAAGGACACTGAAGCGGATATCTTTTACTAGAATATGATAGCTAGAGCTGGCAGCTTCAGGTTGTCTTCTTTGCGGGATTGTCTATGAAAAATTGGTAGGTATATTTTTAATTATACAAAACAAAACGCAAAGTCGTCTTGAATCCGTTCCGTCGAGTTTATGGAACATCCTGTATTTAACATAATGTAAAAACATATGTCGATCGCTATATCGACATCGCGTAAGTCACGTTAAATTCCCGTTTTTAAATCTATAAATCCTGTATTTATCTGTATTTAATCAGTTTGAAATTCTTCCTTAATGTTTGAATTATTTTGTAAATAAACTTTAAAATGTCTGTACTAAGTCATACAACTATTTGAAAAGTATTGAATACCTATCTTCCTTATCTATTTTCAGAAATTTCTGCAGGCTATATTCGAATATAGAGATTTACTACGTAATAACATGACCCGCCCCTCCAAAATTCAAAACGTTTGAAAGTATTTGTGAAAGTATTTACAACGCACCACCACACATGTGTGCGTACTGGTACTGCCGGCCTGCTACTGAAGACGAATAATTACAACTACATACAAACTCTTTCGTACGGATGTGACTACACACATTAAAACAGTAATTTGGAGGTGCGGGCCATGTTATCGTAGTATATCTCTACTTACCAAATACCAATTACCAATGTTATTATGCGCGAGATTAGGATGACCAAATTTGGTAGGGTTGGGACGACTTTTTTAGTTCTCCTATTAAATTACTGTCATCATTTTAATTGAAGCCATTTGAAAGTGGTAAATACACACCATTATTTTAAAACCACTTTGAAATGGCCAGTGGCGTAGTGTGGGATTGTGCCGCCCGGGGCTGAGGCAAATTTTGCCGCCCCGTTATTTAGGTATAAAAATTTAAAACCTAAAATAAACTTTTCAAGTAAATTCAATTTGTTAAAGTTACAAGTAATGAATAAAAGAATCATGGTATTTACACATGTATAATGTATGGCAACAATTTCCCGAAAATCTATTTAGTCAACATTGTCAGCAACAAATGCATTCAGTACGCGAGCAAAGCGAGCGTGAAATTTTTCATAATTAAGTTGAAACGAAAGTCACGCGAAAAGCTTTTATGCGTTTGATTAAGGGTAAGAAGACAACTATAACTGAACACTGAAAACGTTTACGCCGCCCAAAACGCCTGCGCGGTTCGGCTTTGGAGTTTGAAAAATGATTTTTTTATTTTTTACTTCATAAATCGCGGCTTGCTGCCGCCCCTTTTCGTGTGCCGCCCGGGGCCATAACCCCCCGGCACCTCCCACGCTACGCCACTGGAAATGGCCTGAATGTATAAACATAATCATAGATAATTATAATTAAATATTATGTTTCGTTTAAGTGTTACACACTTTATATTTTTGTACATTATTACACACAATCCATCATTGATGATTTCTTCCGAATAATTAACTTCGAAATAGTTAACATAGATGGCGCCACCTATGCATAATTAGTTAAAATGCAATCCATTAATTTCGTCGTATCAATAGGATCGTACCGTGGCTTAGTTGGTCAGAGCACCTGGGCTTGTTTCCCAGTAGGTGCGGGTTCCAATCCCGGTACGATGAAAATTTTGGATTGTGTGTTGTTAATGTATAGGTAATTATCTTTTTTAGTTAATAACGGGCCCAAAAGCTCATACCGTTGCCAGACATGCTTGTCTACAGAGCGTAGATATATCTTCCTTGCTCGATTGCTTATATTATGAATCGATAGTCGATTTTGCTCCTAGACTACAAACTCAATCTATTATTTTATTGGTGTACAATGAATATTACAAACGAATTTGCTTGATACCGAAGTTTTACAACTGTATTTTGTACATTTAAGCTATTTTATGGTTAGTTTACTTAGTTCTATAATTAAAATACACGAATGAATGCTAAAATGAAACGCTAAGATAAAATCATTACAAGTATTTTTCTCATCGCTTGAGAGACTTGTTAGCTCAATCTGATAGCTAATATTATGGTAGATCATCTAAAGCGGCTCAATGTGAGGTTTTGTTTTGAAATACCATAGTCTTGTTTGTAATTTTAGTACGTACCTACATTTTAATATAATTTGACGGTAGATATAAAAGTGGCCATGAAATCCAGCACCATGTAACTATTATATAATCTGTGGCACCATGCTATTTCAATTAATTATGATAGCTTTATAACATTTCTTTTAGCTTTTACAGTTCAGAAACCTTTGAAAAGCTTGCTTAAATTGCATCAATTGTTAAGAAGTATCACATAATATATTATAAATAAACTAAAACTTTTTTATGTGTTTGAGTTTGAATTTCAAAGCTAGTGCACAATTATTATTAGGTCAGGACTGTTCTAGTTGTTTTATAATATGTTTTAATTCTGTTACAACATAGCACAAGACTATGTGCCACTTGAAATAAAAATAAATAAAATCGATAAGAAAGTAATTACCATTTGTTTCAATCTTGAGAGCCAGTTCCCATTCTTGGCCTAGCGTGCTTGCCATCTTGGACCGCATCATCACCTAACAGCAGGTGTGATAGTGGAAAATGCTAGCCTATAATATTATATAATAAATTATAAGTAAAAAATATTTATAAAAACAAGCTTTTATCTGGGACAATGAATTTATTTTTAATATTTTAGTTAATTGTCCCAGATAAAAGCTTGTTTTAAAAAATATTTTTTACTTATAATTTATTTTTAACTTTTTAGTAGGAAGGTATAGATACAGACTACCTACCTACTACCTAAGTATTTAGAGAAGGCATGATGTTTTAAATTTTTCACTTGATCTTATTATGGGTAAAGTGCTCCTCAGGGAAAATCAATCGACTCGGTGGGGCTATGTTGCTTTATAACAGAAATGCCATGGCCACCTTACAGGTTCATCATCAGATCCTGGCTATCATTTAAGTGTAAAGTGCTCCTCAAGACCAAGCTCAAATGAGCCCAAATTCACTGGGGTTACGTTATTTTATCACAGAGTCGCTAAATATCGTCTAGATGTAAAGTTCTCTTCAAGACGAATCAATCGAGCCCAAACTCGGTAGAGTTACGTTGATTTATCACAGAGATGCCGTGGCCACCTTCCAGCTTCATCATCAGACCCTGGATATCATCTAGTTGAAAAGTTCTTTTCAAGACGAATCAATCGAGCCCAAACTCGGTAGGGTTATGTTGATTTATCACAGAGATGCCGTGGCCACCTTCCAGCTTCATCATCAGACCCTGGATATCATCTAGGCGTAAAGTGCTCTTCAAGACAAATCAATCGAGCCCAAACTCGGTGGAGTTATGTTGTTTTATCACAGAGATGCCGTGGCCACCTTCCGTCTCCATCATCAGACCAGCTCCATGGTACCATATCATTGTATTGTCACCGAAGATACATAATTACACCAAATTTGAGTCCAATCGGACATCGGGAAGTGGGTCTAATTTAGCTTCCAAGATTCTACCCGACGAACATACATATTGACATACATTGCATAAAAGCTTGTAAAAAAAATCTGTAGTTTCAATGCTAGTATAATATCGTTTAAAAAACTAAAAAAGAATCGACTTCAATGTTCATTTTCAGTACCAATTTTGAGATGTTTATCTCAATATCTCTGGAGATACTTATCAGACCTCGATAAAATTACCATGGTACCACACTTGGGATATCTCCTTTCGAACAAAAAAAGAATAATCAAAATCGGTGCATAAACGACGAAGTTATCCCCGAACAAACATAAAAAAAATAAAATAAAAAAATATACGGTCGAATTGAGAAACCTCCTCCTTTTTTTGAAGTCGGTTAAAAATCGTAGTAAACCTTTGTTGGTGAATACTCAAAGTAGTAAACCCACAAAAGTTTAAAAGAGGCAGCAGCCTCTTCTTTAAGGTGAACGCACACTTATCCGAGTCGAACGAAACTAATTTTAGAATTCAGTTTTGTGGTTCGTCCGTGTCGATGCTTTTTTGATAAAAGTTGTAGATTGACACATCGTAAATAGTAATCTGTGATCGTAATCTGTGTTGTAGATTGTAGAATATGTTGTTTTGGGCAGTACCTAGGATGATGGATTACAATGGATGGCGTCAAAACTTTGGCAGCATGTCCATTTTCGGTTTGTGTTAGTGTCTAGAACTGCTAGAGTGTGCGTGAGTAGGGAAGTGATCACTAGTGTAGAACATATCGATAAAAAGGTGAAAAATGTAGAAAACTATAACTTATGTAAAAAGAAAACAATTTATGTGATAAAATACGTAGTTACTTTACTGAACTTATGGAAATTAGTTATTGTTAAAAAATGCTACAGTACTTAACTGTAATTAGGCAACCTTAAATCTGGCGGTATAGATTTCTTAGCTTTTCTATAACACAAATTTTAAATGTTTTTGCGTTTTCAATACGTCAATTAAATATTACAATTTTGAGCTACAAAGCATCTGTACTTCTATACTAATATTATAAAGAGATAACATGTATGTTTGTATTGAGTTAGCTCAAAAACTACAGGACGAGTATTTTTTTCTCTCATATATAAATATATTAATGGTCTTTTAGAATGAACATAGGCTATATATTATCCTGTTTAAAAGATAGGTATATTCGTGAAGAACTATTTTGCAACTTAAGTCGCCAATAAAACGGTCGAGAAAACACGTTTTTTACGAAAGATGATTAATCTGAAATAGATGTAAGAAAGTATGTATCGAAGAGTAGTACAACTTAATAAGACCTACAAAAAAGTCCGCGATAACATATGTCTATCGCACAGACTCACAGTAACTATTTTAATCTTTATTTTTAATAAAAAATGTTACAGAACTTTCAAGGCTATTTTCTTCTATACAGTATTAATCCTTATTTGAATAATTACGCTAATTATCTTGGCCCAATATCATAGATTAAAATTGTCTTTTACAGTATATAATTTATATGAAAATACTAGAAGTGCCCTGCGGCTTCGGTCGCGTTAAAGACTTCTTTTATTTACTTAAAACTTTTATTTTGTGAAACCTTTCTATCATAAAAGACATCAAAGAAGTAAAATCCAAATCGGTCCACCCGTTTTCAAGTTATTGCGTGACTAAGGGAAATAGGGATTCATATTTATAAAACCCAAAAAACCATATTGACTGTCAGACTTTTTTTACCAACCCCTTGCAAAAATCTTGCAACACGTATTTACTTATTTATTTATAGAAGTACTTACGTAAATCTATAAGTTTTTATATATATATATATATATATATATATATATATATTTCATTATAAATTATAAGTAATATCCGTTGGGAATTTTTACAAAATGCTTTCTCAGCGGAAACCTACGTCATAAAAACTATCTGCATTTTAAATTTCAGCGCAATCCGAAACAATATTGATTTTCAGACTTTGTAACCCAATTCACCCTCTTAGGGTGGCATTTTGAAAAAGCCTGAAACTCGTATTTACTTATTTATTTACAGAAGTACGGTTTGCGTGAAGGTCGAATAAAATGACTATCCAAACTTTGAACCCCCGTTTCATCCCCTTAAAGAGTGAATTTTAAAAATCTTTTTCTTAACGGATACTTATGTTAAAACAACTGGATGCCAAATTTAAGCGCAACCCGAAACAATTTTGGTTTTCAGACTTTGTTACCTCATTTCACTCTTTTAGGGGTGGAATTTTGAAAAAGCCTGAAACACGTATATACATATTTTTTTACTGAAGCACTTGTATGAAGTTTCGAATAGAAAAGACTATCTAATCTTGTTTATCCGTACAAACTTTGAACCTCCATTTAACCCCCTAACGGGGTGAATTTTGAAAAATCCTTTCTTAGTACACCCTTGCGTACTAAGACAAATATACTCATTAAATTTCAAGTCTCTACGAACAGCGTTTTAGGCTGTGCGTTGTCTGTCAGGCGGTCAGTATGTCAGGACAAAGATTCTTATAGTATTAGATAAATTATCATATAAAATTACGCGCATCGCAAATAATAAAAAGAATGCAGTGAAACCACAAATACGCCATACTTACTTTGTAAACATTAATTGTACTATTCATTATTCTGTGACATTAATCAGATTTTTATTGTAAAAGGTAACAGGACAAGCATGACTCTCACTTAATGGTAAGCGATGACGTCTACCTATTACAGATACAGCGATACAGGAAAATTCTGGCAGTCCAGAATTTTGCATGACACTCCACTGCACCTGTTACCTTGAGACATAAAGATGTTAAGTTTCACATGCCCCGTAATTTCACTGGACACCTTGCCATTTCAACCGAAAAACATTCCCATGAAAATTAATTGGCAAAGTGGTCGGCCCAGGCGGACTAGCAGAAGTCCTACCACTACAGAAAAATTAGCTCATTTTTTGTAAATGCTAACGATATAAAGTAATTTGATGTCAATATAGTAAGATCTATTGTATCATCATCATCATCAGCCAGTGTCAGTCCACTGCTGGACTGTAGGCCTCTCCCAAGATGCGCCACTGAGCCCGATTTTCAGATCTTTTTTTCCAATCACTGCCCACCGCATTGCGTATGCCGTCGCTCTCCACTCTCCAAAACTCAAAATTTGAAATCACCCCGACTGATCTATGTATAATCTTTAATGAAAATAAAAAATTCCAATGACTCTGAACACGACATCTCACCTGTAAGTTGGCGAGGAGTTGAGTATTCAGCAGATTCCAGAAGATGTCCCAGCATCATGTCAATGCTTCAGTGTCCTTTGTCGTTGAAGAAAAGGATACCGAATTTCGAATTAATCACTATGAAAGTTGATTTCATAGCGCCATCAACTAGAAAAATGCTCATAGTTTTACAACGGCTAAACAGATTTTCATGAATCAGAGCTAATAACACTTTCGATTAAAACACTTTCAAAACAGTTTCATCATCCTTCATTGCTCGCAGAGGAAGATTATAGGAAGACTTACAGGAAGATTTTCTATCTTGACTCCACTAGCTTCTATTCTTATTGTTATATACCGGCTGTAATTCACGTACCATTAGTCGAATTTTCTCGACCTGGGTTTCGAGCGAGTCAGTCGCTCTTCCTCGGGAGTGAGGTCACGCGGTGAGATCGCGATGTTCACCAGTAAATTCGACTAAAGGTACGTGAATTACAGCCGGTTTATAACAATAATAATGTTACAAAATTCACGATAATTTTAAAATCAAAATAGCTTCTATTCTTTTCCGTTTCCTCGGTGTCAGTTCCAGCTTGATTGATAATCTAGTAGGTACAAAATTGATTTATCAAAATGTTTAGAACAAAGTCTGAAGTTTTTCGTTGGATCGTAATTTTCACGCCTTACTGCCTTTATCCACTTGATTGGATTTTCGGACATTTTGGAAACCTACAACAAAATGATATAATATATTAATGTGGTAAACTGTCACACATTCTTCATAAAAATATATATAATAGCATTATCATAAGTAATAATAGATTGAATACGAGTAAGTATAAGTGCTGATAATATAATTAGGTACCTAGTTACCACTAATTTTGCGCGACATTACTTTGATCACTTTTTATAATATTTTAAGATCGCTCACAAAACGAAAAAACCAACTTCAAATGCCACGCTATCCATTTTCAGTAAAAAGTTAAAGTTGGAGGTGTTTATGTCCATATCTCTGGAGATACTTATCAGATTTCAAAAAATGTACAATGGGACCAAACGGGCAGAATAAACTCTCGAAAAAAAATATTCCAATCCGGTTAAGAACTTACGGAGTTATGAGATAACAAACATAAAAAAGGCGAACTGAGAACCTCATCTTTTTATTGTGAAGTCGGTTAAAAATATTCAAATTTCGTTCTAAGCAAGGCCATAAGCTAACCGTTCCATCCTTAAAAAAAATCTTCATATTATAAATCGACTAGCTGGGTCCCGCGGCTTTGTCCGCGTTTAATGACAGCGGCAACATGCGCGTGGGCTGTGCGCGGTAGAAAACATTGCTTAATTTGCACATTAACCTTCCCTATTTGTATCAGATATTGTTCCCTATTTCATTAGCTTCAATTTTGATTTCGCGGAGCTTTATTTTATTCTAAAATAAAAGTAGCCAAGTTACTTGGTAGTTAATATTTTAAAATCAGCATTCTGCTAGTGAAAGTCCCGTTAAATTGGTCCAGTCATTTCAGAGATAAACCGGAACAAACAGACAGACAGACAAACATTTAAAATTTTGTTTTTTATGTAAGTACCGTATATTCTTTCATATGCATTTAGTGAAAAGCTGTTAATTTGGAATTACAAACAGACACTTCCATTTTTTTATATGTATAGATTTAATGCAAAATGTATATAAACGATTTATATATTTGAAGTTTTAAGTTAGTGTAATATTATAATATTACACTTAAAGGAATTTATATATTCCTTTTGATAAGGGTATCGACTTTATTTATCGACAAAGTTTTGGAGGGTTCTCGTACATCACTAGCGGGGCGGCGTAAAATAATGTTTGTTATTTAATTATATTATTATTTAATTACATTAAAGCTTTCAAATGATAACCATTTACCACCTCGGTAGTTATATGACGAAAAAGATGTATATATGTAAGCAAAATAAATATTTTGATTCAAAAAGTGGTTATATATGTGAATAAATGCCCACAAAGACTGTGAAATGATAATTCTGGATCTTTTACGCCTCCTTTAGTTGTTCTTGATGGATAAAACACAGCACAACACGACATAATTTAACCATGTAACAGGGTTTCAGTCTTTAAAGCTATGTTTCTATTTAATTTTTAATTTATAAGTATGATGCGTCGCTATATTATGGCCTGCTAGCCGGTCAAAAATGGACACGATCACCCATGCGCGAGGTTGTCAATTTGATATTAGCTTTCTCGTTTACTCTTATCTCGCGATCCCTGTAGTAGAAAGGGTAGGACAATGTGTTGATAGAATGAAAGTCGATGTGACAACGTCACATGGCTGACATGGCTCCATCCTTTGTAATCCATCATCCTAGGGCAGTACAGACGTAGTATCTCCTTAGTAGTCTGTGGTTTTGGGCACAGACCAGTTAGGAGATACTACGTTTTGGGTTTTTTGAAAATACATATAAATAGTTGCCGAAGTGAAAAATAAAGATAAAGGTAAAATACTGTTTGAAAAGTGTGTAACGGATGTTAAAGTGGTGTATTAATGTGAAATCCGGCACTAGAAATGGCTCACCGTCATGGTTTCTTGTTGACAAAGGTTTCCCAACCGGTTAGGTATTTTGCAGGTTAGTTTTCTTTATGTTTTTACTTCGTTAGATGGTTTTCACTGTTTACTAATTTCCGCGGTTATATTAAAATCTAGGTAAATAGTATAATAGTAATAGTATATACTCGCAAGTTTTCACGAAAATCTAAATCTGCCCATATCTTATTATCGTTTTGACTCTGGACCTTGATTTTTGTACACCTAACCGGGACTATAGACCTCAGTATCTGTAGGGCTATTCTGTGAGCTATCTCAGAAGCGGAATCCGCGGTGAGATTTGAATTTCGTATTACTGTATCTTTAATGTATGTCTTTTTTATGGCAATAAACGATTATTATTCTATTCTTATTCTTATTACGAAATTCAACCGCATTACGATTTGAATATCATAGTACAAATTCAAATCTCACCGCGGATTCCGCTTCCGAGATAGCTTACAGAATAGCCCTACTGGTATAAATTTTTATCTTGCTAGATCCACCCGTTCCTGAGAATATCAGTGGTGACAGACAGACAAAAAAGTGATCTTATAACGGTTCCTTTTTACCTTTTGTGGTACGGAATCCTAAAAATTATGCGAATCAAAGGGATCACACACTCAGGTGGCGGGATTAAAAAAAAAAAAAAATTTAATCCACTTTGAAAATGTGTGCAGTAGCGGAATGGCGCGAACGTCGCGTCGCGCAATTCTTCGCATACAAAACTAATCACACCATATTTATATTATATATTATTTTGTGTTAGATTTACTTCATTGTTGTATAAAAATAAAGTTTATATTTTGTATTGTTATTTTTTATTTATTACCCCTGAAATGTATATCTTGGATCTTTGCCTGAATATGAGATACTCAAAACCGAAATATTAAAAATACAATACGCAATTCAAAGTTCTAGCACCCAGCTACCACTATACACAAAGAATTGGGTATCCTATTGCATAAATATTTATAAAAACCGAGCTCGAAACCCGACCCACTTGAAAGGGTCTAAGTAGGTACTTACGTTTTTTACGATTGTATAAACATTCGTCAGCATGACTCATACCATCCTGAATTGATTTCTTGAATTGATTTAGTGATTTGTCTACTTATTTGCAATGATATTCGAAATGCTTATTTCATTCATTATTTTCACTAATTACACTTTTTATTCAACACAGAAACTCGAAATTGCGGGAAAACCGCCACTTGGTAGAAAACCCGACGATCACACAAATATGATATTTCTAGAATTCAATAGCTAAGATAGATTTACAAAACACAAATGAATAGAATTTACACTAGATATATACTAAAAACTAAAATAAACCAGCAGAAAATAACATTTCAAAAGACAATCTAGCGTCAGCATTCCAAGCGTCAATAGCGTCTTTGGTCGACCTAAGGCGTTTTCATTAAGTAGCTTTCATAAAGCATCGTGCGGGGAATAAAATATAGTTCAATATGGCATTTTATAAATAAAATATTTCTTCATCAAGTGTCTAAGACCAAAAAATGGTTAAAAATTTCTAATATTATGCGCTGTAAATATAGAAAAAAAAAGTTGGTTAGGTTGACCCACCGATGGGCCCGTAAAGCTTGACGGAATAGCTTGGCATTTTTCTCGACCCACCCGTGGGTCTGCGACGCCTGAGTGGTGATGCTGTCGAATACCGCACTGGATGTCACCCATGCCAGTTACAACCGGTCCAGTCTGACCCTGCTTACATTCAGGGTACTTATGTAGAATAGGTTCATATCTACAGTCAATAATGTCTTCTATTTATCAACCTATATAATTGTCGATTTTAAAACAGGTAACTCAAGTACAATCTCTCTCCATTGCAGTTCAGCAAATCATGAAGATGTCCTCAGTCGATGACACAACCTTTCGAACCATCTTCAATGGACCAGCAGGAGCCTCAATGCAATAAATAAAATGAAAGTATGTAGAATATAAACATGTATGAAAACGATAAACATACTTCTATAAGGAATATACCTATATTAATAATGTAATGTTTAATTTAACTATATAAGTAAGGTTTAAATCATATAAGATTGTAAATGAAGATGAAACTGTAATTTAAATAATACGATTGACTATAGATATAGAAAAGACTGAAAAAACACACTAAAACACTATACAGAAAAACTATATGCATGTGATATGTGTGACTATGCAGCTGCACAGAAGGCACATTTTGAAATGCACATATGAACACACACTGGAGAAAAACCATATGCTTGTAATATATGTGACTATAAAACTGCACAAAGGTCAGATCTGAAGAAACACATACAAACACACACTGGAGAAAAACTGTATTCATGTACGGTATGTGTGCCTATGAAACTGAACGGAAGGCAGATTTAGAAGTGCACATACGAACACACACTGGCCAAAAACCATATGCTTGTAATATGTGTGACTATAAAACTGCACATAAATCAGCTCTGAAGAGACACATACAAACACACACTGGAGAAAAAGCATATGCATGTAATATGTGTGACTATGAAACTGCATGGAAGTCAAATTTGGAAGTGCACATACGAACACACACTGGAGAAAAACCATATGCATGTAATATGTGTGACCATAAAACTGCACATAAATCAGCTATGAAGAGACACATACAAACACACACTGGAGAAAAACCATATGCATGTTATATGTGTGACTATAAAACTGCACATAAATCAGCTCTGAAGAGACACATACAAACACACACTGGAGAAAAACCGTATGCATGTAATATGTGTGACTATGAAACTGCACGGAAGGCACATTTAGAAGAGCACATTCGAACACACACTGGAGAAAAGCCATATGCTTGTAATATGTGTGACTATAAAACTGCACAAAGGTCAGATCTGAAGAAACACATACGAACACACACTGGAGAAAAACTGTATGCATGTAATATGTGTGCCTATGAAACTGAACGGAAGGCATATTTAGAAGTGCACATACGAACACACACTGGCGAAAAAATATATGCTTGTAATATGTGTGACTATAAAACTGCACTTAAATCAGCTCTGAAGAAACACATGCAAACACACACTGGAGAAAAACCATATGCATGTAATGTGTGTGACTATAAAACTGCACAAAAGTCACATTTGGAAAGGCACATGCGATCACACACTGGAGAAAAACCGTATGCATGAAATATGTGTGACTATGAAAATGCACGGAAGGCAAATTTGAAATCGCACATACGAACATACACTGGAGAAAAGCCATATGCTTGTAATATGTGTTACTATAAAACTGCATATAAGTCAGCTCTGAAGAAACACATACGAACACACACTGGAGAAAAACTGTGTGCATGTAATATGTGTGCCTATGAAACTGAACGGAAGGCATATTTAGAAGTGCACATACGAACACACACTGGCCAAAAACCATATGCTTGTAATATGTGTGACTATAAAACTGCACATAAATCAGCTCTGAAGAGACACATACAAACACACACTGGAGAAAAAGCATATGCATGTAATATGTGTGACTATGAAACTGCATGGAAGTCAAATTTGGAAGTGCACATACGAACACACACTGGAGAAAAACCATATGCATGTAATATGTGTGACCATAAAACTGCACATAAATCAGCTATGAAGAGACACATACAAACACACACTGGAGAAAAACCATATGCATGTTATATGTGTGACTATAAAACTGCACATAAATCAGCTCTGAAGAGACACATACAAACACACACTGGAGAAAAACCGTATGCATGTAATATGTGTGACTATGAAACTGCACGGAAGGCACATTTAGAAGAGCACATTCGAACACACACTGGAGAAAAGCCATATGCTTGTAATATGTGTGACTATAAAACTGCACAAAGGTCAGATCTGAAGAAACACATACGAACACACACTGGAGAAAAACTGTATGCATGTAATATGTGTGCCTATGAAACTGAACGGAAGGCATATTTAGAAGTGCACATACGAACACACACTGGCGAAAAAATATATGCTTGTAATATGTGTGACTATAAAACTGCACTTAAATCAGCTCTGAAGAAACACATGCAAACACACACTGGAGAAAAACCATATGCATGTAATGTGTGTGACTATAAAACTGCACAAAAGTCACATTTGGAAAGGCACATGCGATCACACACTGGAGAAAAACCGTATGCATGAAATATGTGTGACTATGAAAATGCACGGAAGGCAAATTTGAAAGCGCACATACGAACATACACTGGAGAAAAGCCATATGCTTGTAATATGTGTTACTATAAAACTGCACATAAGTCAGCTCTGAAGAAACACATACGAACACACACTGGAGAAAAACTGTATGCATGTAATATGTGTGCCTATGAAACTGAACGGAAGGCATATTTAGAAGTGCACATACGAACACACACTGGCCAAAAACCATATGCTTGTAATATGTGTGACTATAAAACTGCACATAAATCAGCTCTGAAGAGACACATACAAACACACACTGGAGAAAAAGCATATGCATGTAATATGTGTGACTATGAAACTGCATGGAAGTCAAATTTGGAAGTGCACATACGAACACACACTGGAGAAAAACCATATGCATGTAATATGTGTGACCATAAAACTGCACATAAATCAGCTCTGAAGAAACACATGAAAACACACACTGGAGAAAAACCATATGCATGTAATGTGTGTGACTATAAAACTGCACAAAAGTCACATTTGGAAAGGCACATGCGATCACACACTGGAGAAAAACCGTATGCATGAAATATGTGTGACTATGAAAATGCACGGAAGGCAAATTTGAAAGCGCACATACGAACATACACTGGAGAAAAGCCATATGCTTGTAATATGTGTTACTATAAAACTGCACATAAGTCAGCTCTGAAGAAACACATACAAACACACACTGTAGAAAAACCATATGTGTTCGGTATTTCACCAAACACTTCAAGAGGAGCGTTGTGGACTGTATAAATAGAATAAATAGGATGTATGATGCGATGTTAAGTAACGAACAATCCAAACACACAGAAAAGAGGAAGCAAATTAATCCACCACGTAACTTCAATGCCTTCATCAACCAAATCCAAGATTGGTGCTGGTAGATCAGCGCTGCAGAGTGCTGGTATAAAGTCCGTACAATAACACACACAAATAGATAAACTGCACGGCAGATAGATGTAGGAGTTAACAAAAGCTCACGGAGCAAGTAAAATGTAAGGAACGTCCTTGGAGGCTCAAAAATCAAGTGCACCACGGGGCTGCTTGAAGCGAACTGAACGACCGTTGTACCGGTCCTTCTACCGTTTTTCTCGCCAAATCGAGGGTAGGTGGTTCAAACATATCGGGCAGCGGCAAATCTGTCACTACCCTCTAATTCATGAATGTAAGCATCGAACAATATGCGTGTAATATGTGTGACTATAAAACTGCATAAAGGTCAGATCTGAAGAAACGCATACGAACACACACTGAAGAAAAACAGTATGCACGGTATGTGTGCCTATGAAACTGAACGGAAGGCACATTTAGAAGTGCACATATGAACACACACTGGAGAAAAACCATATGCTTGTAATATGTGTGACTATAAAACTGCTCATAAATCAGCTCTGAAGAAACAATTTGTTTATGAATATTTTAATTATTTGCGACTTAACTTTGAACATAGAAAAAATTTATATTGCTAGTTCCGAACATAGAATATTTTCGGTCATATTGGACTTGTAAAATTTAAAATTGTTTATTTGGACTTAGAATAATTTCATTAACAATGCAAATACGGGGAATCCATGCCTGATTTTGCCCAGAATTAATTTGTTCAAACACTGAAAATTTCGGTACAAATCGGGACTTGTAATATTTTCATTCTCTTAAAGTTTTAAACTTGTCTTATATTATATTGTATTTTACACTTATAAAAAAATTTGGACTGGCAATATGTTTATCGTAACTTTTTAACTTGTATTGAAAATTATATTAACATGGAGGCATTACTGAATTTCCAGCTTGATTTGAGCTTAAGAATAACAAAGGCTTTTACAAATTATGAAAAGAGTTCAAACTCAGAGCAATAATTACTAATGTATAGAGTGCGGCTATGAGCCCGCCACCTTGCTGAGAGTTGTAAGCAGATGTGCTATAGCTACGAACATTGATATGTAGGTCTTGCGTAGGGATGCCTGCAAACACCCGCGCGCTTATTGATGAAGCGGGTGACACGTGACGACAAAAATGAATATAGGATATTTATACATTAAGAGGAATGTTATATATTAATCTCAAGATACGCTGTTTGTTTTTCCTACGATTTCTCAGTCTTACGTATATAAGTATCTTAAATGCAATAATATAAAATTTTACCTGAAAATGAAATGCTTATTTACATACTATGCTATATTTTTAGGCATCAAATGTATCATCAACGCTAGTTTAGTTGTTTCAAAATAAATCATTAATTCATAATATAACACACGTCGCGGTGCACAAAATGCATCCATCGGCAGTTTAGAGTCGACCTCATTTAATGTATCATCGCCTGCTGCCGTGCCGTCCGATGCCCCGCGTCCCGCCGCCCGCACCCCCGCTCCAGCGCGGAGACCGTCCGCCGTAGGTACATCTACCCCTCAATGTTCCTACGCTGCCGCTGCATCTCATGGAGGGAAACCAAATGCTGCCTCTTCCGTTCCCTCTGCAAGGAAGGAGGCAGATCGAGACGATGGCGGCTTCAAAAAGATGGAGATGAAGAAAAGGAAGCCGTCAAACCGAAACAAGTGCGGTACCGCACCGACAGGTCCGTCCCATCTACTGCGACCGGAGATACCCACGACGCAGCTGTACATATCCCGCGTACATTATACCATCACGGCGGAGGACGTGGCGGAATATATCAAGCTGAAGACGAATATGTCCCTGAGGGTGGTGAAGTTGGAGTCGCATCACAATGTAAACTTCAATTCATTTGTGGTGCGGGTTCCGTCTAAGTCTCTTGGATCATATATGGAGGAGGAATTCTGGCCGAGGGGTGTCAAGTTTCGACGCTTTCGAGGTCGGATACCGGACACCATGAATGAACGTCGCACGTCGTCGTAAAATTAACGTGTCTTGTGTTTCTTAAGTTTAGTAAATAGGTATATTATATATATGCTAGTCTGTGAGGTATTTATGAATAATATGGGTCTTAGTATAACATTTCATGTTTACATAAGTTACCTGAAATAAAGATTTATTATTATTATTCAAATTCATTCATAATAACCCGTTTTTAGGGTTCCGTAGCCCAATTGAGTATTTTATAACTACATATAATTTTTCGCCACCAAAAAAATAATATTTTTTTCATAGTGTTTGTATAACAAAACAAATATTATGTTTCTTTGAAGTGTTTCACACTTTATATTTTTGTAAATTGTTAAACACAATCCAAAATTGCATCGTACCGACGGGACTTGAACCCGCAACCTCCGGAATAACATGTTCCGGTGATTTGCCAATTAAGCAACGGTGCGAAGTATCGTTACGACGAAATTAGTGGATTGCATTTGTTAACCCAATTATGCATTGGTGGCGCCATCTATGACTACTTATTACGTAAGTTAATCATTCGGAAGAATACATTACAGTTTTCAAATCCGACGAGAGATGTTGCACTGCGTAAATCAAATATTATGTTTCTTTGAAGTGTTTCACACTTTATATTTTTGTAAATTGTTAAACACAATCCAAAATTGCATCGTACCGACGGGACTTGAACCCGCAACCTCCGGAATAACATGTTCCGGTGCTTTGCCAATTAAGCAACGGTGCGAAGTATCGTTACGACGAAATTAGTGGATTGCATTTGTTAACCCAATTATGCATTGGTGGCGCCATCTATGACTACTTATTACGTAAGTTAATCATTCGGAAGAATACATTACAGTTTTCAAATCCGACGAGAGATGTTGCACTGCGTAAATCAAATATTATGTTTCTTTGAAGTGTTTCACACTTTATATTTTTGTAAATTGTTAAACACAATCCAAAATTGCATCGTACCGACGGGACTTGAACCCGCAACCTCCGGAATAACATGTTCCGGTGCTTTGCCAATTAAGCTTAATTGGCAAAGCACCGGAACGTCGGTACGATGCAATTTTGGATTGTGTTTAACAACTAACAAAACAAAGTTATATTTGCGGTTCAGAAAATGTGCTATATCTCCAAAACTACTGACTATATCTCATTCAAAGCAATTTTCGTTTAAATATTTTTTTGAGATATACAGCATATATATTATTTAGACTTTTCACTCTCTTTGTTTAAAAGTTAGAGGGGCGGGGGACACACATTTTACCGCTTTAGAAGTGTATAACTTTCAAACGATTGTATGTGAATGACTTTCAAAAGACCTATCTATAGACACCCCGCACGTAAAGGTTTGATGAATTTTATTTTTTGCTTTTAGTTCCAGTTATGGGGAGCCCCCCCCCCCTTAATCTTCTTTTTTATGTTTTCGTATAAAAATCGTAAAGCGGTTCACAGAATACACCTACCAAGTTTCAAATCTATAAGGGTTCCGTAGCCGAATGGCAAAAACTGAACCTTTATAGATTCGTCATGTTCGTCTGTCCATCCGTCCGTATGTCATAGTCATTTTATTCCGGAACTATTAGGACCACACAGTTGAAACTTGGTAAGTAGAAGTATTTTGAGAACCACATTACGATTTTCATACAATAATTAAAAAAAATAAGAGGGGGCTCCCCTATACTTGGAACTGAAACTAAAAAAATATTTTTTAATCAAACCTATATGTGCAATGCTCAATAAATAGTTACTCTGAGGTGCAGGGTGTCTATAGATAGGTCTTTACAAATTAAATTGAGGTTCCTAACTAACTATAAAATAAATGTACGCAGATTGCCAGCTAGAAGCGTGAAAACAAGTTTGTTGTTTCATGTTCCGCCATGCGGTCCGGGAGCAAGCGGTACCTCGCCGCCCGCACCGCCACAGTCGTATTCTACTATCCGTTCTCTTGTTTTCGGCTATAAATCGTACACGGTACGCGTACAAAATAAAAAGATAATTGTTTTGAATAGAAGTTTGATATATTATTTTGTAGTGGTAGGACTTCTGCTAGTCCGCCTGGAGCGGTACCACCTTTTTGCCAATTAATTTTCAGCCATGATAGGACTGTTTTTCGGTTGAAATGGCATGGTGTCCAGTGAAATTACAGGGCATGTGAGACTCAACATCTTTATGTCTCAAGGTAACAGGCGCAGTGCAGTGACATGCAAAATTCTGGACTGTGTAATAGGTAGTCATCATCGCTTACCATCAGTGCTTGACCTGCTACCTTATATCATAAAAACATATACAGGGTGTCGGGTTTCATATGGTCCAAACGAAAATTGTCGACGGAAGACTCCAAGACTTTTCATTAAAGTCAAACTTAAAGTGATCACTCCTTCTATCATCTAAAAAAAACTTTATTAGGCGATATCATGTGCATAACTGTAACTTTGAGCTTTTATTATAAAAATGACAAAAGATAGGATAGGAAAATCGTCGATATTTTTCCAGATAAAAACCTCCATTTTTACTCTTAAAGTTCCTTAACTCAAAGATTTTGGGCTTTTATTACAACTTATTTCCTTCATATGAGTTAATTCTGTAAAAAAGAGATTACTAGAGTGTATTTCAGAAGAAGTAATTTAAATATCGAAATCCTTTCTATTTCGTTATGTTTTTAGACCTGAACCTCTTGTCATAGCCGTATGAAATTTGGCAAGCAGCAGGTCCATAAAACAGACAAGTTTTTAAAATCGGTTGTATCTTTTTTTATTGTGTTTTTTTGGATAAAAACCTGCCCAAAGTAAAAGTTCAAATATTGTCTAAATAAAAAAATGTGATGTCTTATTTTTATTCTCAGAAAATAATAAGCCTAAATAAAAAGTCGTAGTAAACCCTGAAAGGCCTATTCATTGTTCATAGTCCCACAAAAAAACTAGGGCTCTGGACTTTATAGTTTGGGAGAAAATTTAAATAAATTGCAACATTTCGGAGCCTAACTCAAAAACAAGTAAAACGCAATTATCTCTAAAACTATAGATTTTCGCGGAACATACATGGGGTTTCTCTGGGTAGCCCTTGGAGTCCTCCATCGACGGTTTTCGTTTGGACCATATGAAGCCCGACCTGTATATATATTCTAAGAGACCAGAAGTGAAAAAGAAAAAATAAACACTATCACAATACCCACAGCTATATAATGCGACAGAACCTCAACATAATAACAATTACATAATCTGTCTAAGCTAACAACATAACCATTACGTCCGAACCGTACGACGGCTACACGAAGACTGAGTCCTGATATCCGCTCGCTGTACGCTTTTACACTATTGAGCCCAGTCGCAGCTTGAGGGTATTTGAAAAAAATCTTCTAACACGGCCTCTCCTGACAGCGGGACGTCCTCGACCGCTTCGTCAGCCACCTGGTTCCCAGCACCAGCACCTGCATCGATTTGCTCAACCTAGCGTGGCATCACGCGCGTAACCGCACAGTGGCGTGATCAGCAACTGTAGGTCAAGCTCGGTGCAGAGTTCAGCACCATGCGCGTCCTCGGGCAGTGGCGCAACCGACGACAGCATCGCGCTTCAGCGCGCCGCTCTGCGTGGAGCTCAGCATGAAGCACGACACGCGAGCACCAGCACGTACAGCATAGCGCGCACTTGCGCAGTGGCGCGATCGCCAACAGATGCCGCGATGCTCGGAGGTCTGCAAACACCACAAAGTCGGAGTACGAGTACCACAATGTCGGGGTACCAGTACCAAAATGTCAAGGCACGAGTACCAAAATGTCGAGGCACAAGTACCAAAACGTCGAGGCACGAGTACCAAAATGTCGAGGCACAAGTAACAAAATGTCGAGGCACGAGTACCACAATGTCGGGGTACAAAATAACTACTCAAAAATAAACACTCAATAGTCATAATACAAAATAAACACTCAAAATATTTGCAATGTGGGGACTACTTAAATAATTATAAATAGTAGTAAGTAACTTACTTACTGTTTCTATCACCTCATTTTTAACTTGCCGCTGTAAGTCTTATATTTCCCCAGATTCAAGTTTCCTACGTTCGGCCCAACCTGACCATCGAAAGAACGCCATCAGTTTACTGCCAGAACTAAACTGCTCATGTCATGAAGTACTAACAACAATACCGCAAAAACTAACAATATCTCAAGATTTCGAAGTAACTTAACTTTTTTTTTTACTTAACTTCATATTGTACACCAAACCCTGTACGTTGTTAGGTAGCACACTCTTTTAACACAGTCAACCTCTTCGCATAGTCGATTAACGAAACAAAAGTAACATTGTAATCATACCTGTATCCGCACCAACCAAATAATTCTGTCCGCCGTGTTTACTTGCCGACGAGCATTATCAGCTATGTTGCACGGTAGTAGCACACCGAAACAGCTTACAACTACTGAGAAATCAAATTGTTATGAGCAATGGCAATTACACGTGGCGTTTCGTATTCGGACGCGGTGGTAAACACTCCCAGATAAGAACCCTGGCAAACTACCCTTTATTGCAAAAAAAAATTGACGAAATTACTTCTCCGAAGTATTTTTAGGGTTCCGAACCCAAAGGGTACCAACGGAACCCTATTACTGAGACTCCGCTGTCCGTCTGTCTGTATGTCTGTCTGTCTGTCTGTCTGTCCGTCCGTCTGTCACCAGGCTGTATCTCATGAACCGAGATAGTTATACGGTTGAAATTTTCGCAGATGATGTATTTCTGTTGCCGCTATAACAACAAATACTAAGAACAGAGCAAAGTTAAAAATTAAAGGGTTTAAAACAAAAAACGTGTTTTTTACGATACGATACGATACGAAATTAATTCACCTCGACGCCGGTAGATGGCAGCACAGGAAAAATTAGCACGCGCAAGCGTTTCATTTGTTAAATTTGTGGCCCTCGGTCGATTTGTTAAGGTTTAATTGCAGAAATGTAGTGGACGTACAGAAATATTATATACGGGGAAACGTACAGTATTGAATAATATATCTTCAATTATGTGCCGGCCGCCGCTCAGATTACTTAGATGTAAGCATTTTTGTACCATTTTAAGTTAGCATGCATTCGCACGGCAGTTCCGTCGCGGACTCGTAGCAATCAACACGGAAATACAGTGTAAAGCAAATTAACAATCTTTCATTTGTACGAGACCGAGACCCGTACAAATACTTTTTTTTTTTTTTTTACAAACTGTAATTTCTTACATTCAGTGCATAAAGTGCAGTGTACTACAAAAGGATTACAGTGAATTATCATAGCATAGCAAATATCAATTCTGCCGGCTGGAGTCGGCAGGATACACCAGCATCAGCATCGGTCTTTGTCGGATTCGGCCAACAGGGACATAGCATTCAACATAGCATCAGCAGCAGAGCATTCAGCATAGCAAGGGCCAGGGAGTGAACAGATATCAAGTAAGATCTTTCCATTTATAACTTGTTATTTAAAATGGAGAATCTTTACATCAGCCAGCAGGAAATTTATCAGTCTATCAATAAACTTATCATCAACATAAAGAAGGACAGTGCAGATAGAAAAACCGGCGACTATTATAAACGTCGTTTAGAATTACTGGAAGCTTACTGGCCTGAATTCGTGAGTAATCACCACAGCATATGCCAACTCGGGGTCCCGCATCATCAGTACTTTGAGGAAGCATTATTCAAAACGACCAGTGGCTTATACAATTCGGCTAAAACTCAAATAAATGAGCAAGATCCGACTTTAGCAAGCAGCAAGCAGTTTACATCTGCGAGTCACGAACAAACAGATGTAGAACAGCAAGCACAAGAGCAGGACCTTCAGAAGATGAGGTCACCAGCAGATCCGGTGCCAGCCACGAGAGGCATGGTATCGACCGGATCACATAGCAGGGTAGATGATATGCTACGTAAACAATATATAAACTATAAAGCACTCATGAGAACCATCAATAACGTCAGCTTGGAGGCGATTGAGGAGAAGTGGGAGCTGGAGGACATTCTCAAATCCCTTCAGGCTCGTTGGACAGCAATAGATTTACTACATTGGGACATTCAACTGGAGCTAAACGGTGAAGACGAGGATTATGAAGCAATATACAACATACACGAACAAAAATACAACAACATAAAAAGGGCCATTAACAAGCATTTGTGGTCTATCACAAACAGGGAGCGATCCGTACCCAGTATGGAAATACCTATCTTTTCTGGCAGTTACCAACAGTGGACTTCCTTTAAAGATCTCTTCTATCAGACAATTCATAGAAATCCATCTCTTTCCGACTCTCAAAAAATGCAGTTCCTAAAGGGGAAGGTGCGTGGAGAAGCGGAGAGACTAATACAGCACCTAACCATCAGCTCAGAAAACTATCATACATGTATTCAGATACTAAACAATAGATTTGACAACAAAAAATTGATATTTACATCGCACATAAGTATGTTATTAGGGCTACAAAATATTCAACAGCAAAATCAAGGACAACTCAAAAAGATGCATGACATCACCGTTGAAACATTACATGCAATCAAAAACCTGGGAATAGACATCAGTACCTGGGATCCTATCCTTGTACATATTTTATCTCAAAAACTAGATCAGCAATCCTACAGCGACTACATACAGTCGCTCAAGGACCCACGTGAAATACCAGTTCTCAGTGACCTTCTCAAGTTTTTAGAGAGCAAGTTTACAAGTTTAGAAACGTCAAGAAGGAAGCCGGAACTTTCATCACCCAAGCCTATCAAGTCTCAAAATCATAACTTCAATCAAACTAATTTCAACAAAAAATCAGCAAACCAACATAGCAACCATAATTACAACAACTTTCCCACGGCAAAATCTTTCCACATAACAGCAAGTATCCGATGTCCACAGTGTAACGAGGGACACGGATTATTCAGTTGCAGGAAATTCCTTGATATGTCTAATGACTTAAAGTTGAAAACAGTTTCACAACATAAATTATGCATAAACTGCTTATTCGATCATAACGGGAAACCGCGTATTTCAACCCGGAGGTGTCGAGTATATGGTGATAAACATAACACCTTATTACACGACGCTAGCATTTCTAGCACGAAGAGCAATTTACCTGTAAAAGGCCGTGGGAACCAAAACAGCAACATGCATGTATCTCAAGGTTCATCAGAGGTGCTACTGGCAACAGCGCTGGTAAACATCAAGTCAGCAGATGGTACCTATCTTACATTCAGGGCTCTTATCGATCAAGGGTCCCAAATATCATTAATATCAGAAAATGCAGCACAGCAGTTAAACATAAAACGTAAAAGATGTAAAGGCGTAGTCTTTGGACTAGGTGAACGGGAAAATAACTGTAAAGGTCTCATCAGCATAGCATGCGCATCATTACACAATGACTTTTCTTTTAACATCGACGCATACGTCATCAATCAGTTAGTCAAAAATTTACCAAACAATACATTCACGAAGCCATCGTGGAAGCATTTAGAAAGTATACAACTGGCAGATCCAGACTTTAACAAAAGCCGACCCATTGACTTGCTATTGGGCTCGGATATCTATGCGTCTATCAAAATGTCAGGTATATGTAGAGGAGAAGATCAATATCAGCCAAATGCCGAACAGACGCAGCTCGGCTGGATTCTATTTGGGAAAATGGAATCTTATCATTGCAATGTTGTATTAAGTAATGTTGATAAAATACAGCAATACTGGGAAATCGAAGACATCAATGAGCAATCGGAAGTATCATCAGAGGAGCAAGCATGCATCGATTTTTACGAGTCGACCACTACCAGACAAAAGGATGGTAAATACGTAGTGAGATTACCATTAAAACCAGAAATCAATGAGAAGTTGGGATCATCAAAGGAGAAAGCAATAGGACAGTTCAAAAGTTTAGAGAAAAAGTTTGAAAGACAAAATCAATTAGCAGAAAAATACCGAGCATTCATGTCAGAGTACACGGCCTTGGGTCATATGGTACCAGCAGTTAGCAACAGTAAAGAGCAGCTATCGTGTCACTTACCTCATCATGCAGTGCAGCGGGCCGACTCTGTGACGTCAAAGTTGAGAGTTGTGTTCAACGCCTCTGCTCGTACCTCATCAGACTACAGCCTCAATGACCTTATGTTCAAAGGGCCTAACCTTCAGCAAGACTTACAAGCACTGATCATTAAATGGCGTCTCTATCAATACGCCTACACATCAGACATCGAAAAGATGTACAGACAGATTATAGTACATGAATCAGATCAGCAATTACAGCAGATAGTGTGGCGAGACTCACCCGAGCAACCACTACAATCATATCAACTAGCCACCGTCACGTACGGTACTAAGGCAGCGCCTTTCCTGGCGATGATGACCCTTAGACGTCTTGCGGTGGATGAGCAGAGCAGCTTTCCTGAAGCGTCTAAAATCGTTCAGGAAACCTTCTTCATGGATGATCACCTGCATGGAAGTCACACCATAGAAGAAGGCATACAATCAATATCAGAAATTAACAACTTATTACAAGCAGGAGGTTTCAATTTGAGGAAATGGACTTCAAACGAACCAAAACTATTACAAAATATTACAAAAAACGAGAGTAAAGAGCACGTTGTATTCAACTTCAAATCTGAAACAACATCAAAAACATTAGGTTTGCTATGGAACCCAGTGGAAGACGAATTCAGCTTTCAATGCAAAATGTCAAGTCAAGACACCAAACCAACTAAACGCTCAATATTATCTGAAATATCCAAAATTTACGACCCCCTCGGTTGGCTCTCTCCAGTTAGCACAAAACTAAAATTACTATTTCAGCAAGTTTGGAACGCTAACATAGAGTGGGACGACACTATACCCGACAACATAAACGTTCAATGGGAACAGATTCGAGACGACCTCGAAAACATTAGTAGTATAAAAATACCTCGATGGATCGGATTTCAGGGTTCTGTACTGATCGAATTAATTGGAACATGTGATGCCTCTTGCAAGGCCTACGCCGGTGTAGTTCACGCGAGGATTGTCAAAGAGGACCAAGTATCAGTGGTATTAGTCGCAGCCAAGACGCGACTTGTACCAGTCAGCAAAACATTATCATTGCCAAGGCTAGAGTTGTGTGGTGCATTATTACTTTCAAAACTGATGGAAAAAGTAGTGCAAAGCCTTGGACAGCATAACGTCAGCGTACTTGGATGGACAGACTCAAAGGTAGTTTTGAGCTGGCTACAAGGAGATCCAGGTCGTTGGAAACCCTTTGTTGCGAACAGAGTACAGAGCATAACAAAGGTAATAGAGCCCCGTCGTTGGCACTATGTACCCTCAGAATCAAATCCAGCAGAGTCAGCAAGCAGAGGTACTTCTGCAGCGCAACTAAGGACAAACGAGATGTGGTGGAAAGGTCCAGAGTGGATGAAGGCAAAACAACTACCTATACTGGACAAGCAAAATACATACAACACTGAAGAAGAAGTCAGAAAAAAGCATGTAAATACCGCACAGACAAGCAGCTGTGAGGATAGCATCATTAAAAAGCTATTAGAAAAACACGGCTCGTTCACAAAGGTCGCTAAGATCTTAGCATGGATATTACGAGCGATAAAAGCAATCAAGTTTCATAACAACCCGGCTAATAGTAAACAATGGCACGGGTATATCACGTTACAAGAATTAAAGGTGGCTAAGCTACTCATTAGCAAGTATGTGCAACGTAATGAATTCAGTAAGGATATTGAATATCTACAGAAGTTTAAAAGGCCGAACAATAAAAGTGATTTACTAAAATTAAATCCGTTTTTAGACGAACACGGAATACTACGTGTCGGTGGACGTTTAAAAAACGCAAACATCAGCAAGACATGAAGCACCCTATGATCATTCCGAAAGAGCACAGGTTGACAACATTGTTAATTGATGAAGCGCATCAATTAACTTTTCATGGTGGACCTAATTTATCATTAGCATGCTTGAGACAGAAGTACTGGATAGTAACAGGCATGCGAGCAGTTAAGAAACAATTACGCAAATGCGTAACATGCAAAAAGCATAATCCTAAGCAGCTACATCAATTAATGGGAAACTTACCTGCAGCAAGATGTAATCCAGCACATCCATTTTTTCGAACAGGGGTGGATTTTACCGGATTTGTTGAAATAAAAGCAAACAAAGGTCGAGGTATCAAAACCACGAAAGGTTACGTGGCTATATTCGTCTGTATGGCCACTAAAGCAGTGCACCTAGAACTGGTGTCAGACATGACAAGTTCAGCATTTCTGGCAGCACTTCGCAGGATGGCGGCCAGAAAATCAGCACCCGCTCACATGTACAGTGATAACGGAACAAACTTTGTTGGAGCAAGCAGGATCTTAAATCAAGAATATTTGGACCTGCAAAACATCTTAGATGAAAACGCCTTGGCCGAAATAACAGACATGAACATAGAATGGCACTTTAACGCCCCTTCATGGCCAAGTGCAGGTGGACTTTGGGAGAGGAATGTCAGGAGCTTAAAACATCATATCCGAAGAGTTATCGGAGAACAGAAGCTAACGTTCGAAGAGTTCAGTACAATACTAGCACAAGTAGAAGCATGCCTGAACTCCCGACCATTATGCGCCTTGACCGAAGATCCCGACAGCTTGGATTTTTTAACACCAGCTCACTTTCTTAGTGGAAGACCTGGAAAAACAATCATCGAAACAGAGCATGATGCAAGAACACGGTGGCAGTTGACATCTAAATTAGCACAGGCCATCTGGAAGAGATGGAAAACAGAATATTTAGCACAGCAATCAGTCAGAAGTAAATGGCGTCAGCAACAGGAGAACGTGAAGGTGGGAGATCTCGTCACCATTCAAGATGACAATCTACCACCTGGGAAGTGGATGATGGGAAGGATTCTAGAACTTTTGTCTTCGAAAGACGGACTTGTCAGAGTGGTTACCCTGAAAACAAAAAATGGGATCATGAAGAGGCCAGTGGTCAAGTTATCAGTCTTACCATTATCAACAGCAGACAGCATACCAGAACAGAAGCAGGACAAACAAAAATCAAGAGACAGCACGCCCCCGTCCAGAGCAAATACCAAAACAACCAGCGCGAAGCTATTATCATTGTGTCTGTCTTTTATGTTATTTATGACATTCATTTGCGGAGCTCAAGGTTCTTACAACATCACACCAATCGATGAAAACAATGGATTATTTTTCGACAAGATTGGGAACATGCAGTTGGTCAGAGATGAATGGAAATTGATAACATACTATGACCTAAAACCATACTGGGATGGAATAACAGCATTAATAAACAACATACGATATCTAGATAACATATGTAACAGCCACACAATAAAAATATCGTCACATTGCACTATCATTATGACTCAACTACGTCACGGGTTCTCAGAAATTGATTACTCCAACAACATTCTCCTCAGTCAGCATTTCAACGCTCGTGCCAGACGGAGGCGCGGCCTGATAAACGGTGTCGGTTACATAGCTAACAGCCTGTTTGGCGTCTTAGATGAGCGATTTGCAGAACAATATCAAAACGACATATCTCGTATCAGAAAAAATGTAAAGCATTTAGCAGCACTGTGGAGAAACCAAACATCGATAATTGAAGCACAAAATAATTTACTTACCAGAATGCAAACCGTTATGCAGAAACAAAACGAAGCTATCGAAAACCATTTAACTAACCTTGAGAACACAGTAAAAACATTAGGAATGGAGAATGAATTTACACTATCCAGTATCATCAGCAACAATTTATTGGCCAATCTAAGAAGCATACAGGATACTGTTGCGTGCGGGGTGGTATTAAAATGCCAACCCGATGAGATGAACGTTTATTTCCACTGATCACTAGGTTAGCACAATGTTCCACAGTAGTTGTCCAAATCGTCTTGCACAATTATCAAAAGTCCGTTAACACACACTGAGGTCGTTGGTAATCACAATCACTGATTTCACTGTTCACTGTCACAGTTCACAACACTAGTTCACTGATAACACTTAACGATCACTTGTTCGCTATCCGCGCTTAGATAGTTACACTGTCGCTTCCAGAGAAAGACTGCCTCAAGCCGCGGTTTCAACGTCTTATATAGGACGAGAATATTTCTACAGAACTTTCCAGTATTGACTCGAAACAATAGACAAAAGACGTTCAAAACAAAGCAATAACAATCACAAACAAAAGGGGCGGCTTTCCTTTGAGCATCTGACGTAAACAACTTTACCATACATGCTAATTTGATCTCTAACTACTTATGAATAAGGTTCAATCTTAACTACAAAACTAGGTACATTGACTAGGGTCTGAATTCCCGGAAGGTTAACTTTTATGACGGTCGGGTCGGGTGTTTATAGCCCCTAATTAGTCTATTCTTTCCCACGGTATTTTTGTTCGAGAAGCTTGGCGAAACATCGCGACTCGACGACGCGATGTAACATTATCCCCTTCTTAGTTATGATCGTCCCGATCATCATTTGTTCCATGGTATCGTGTAAGTCGATCGATGTGTACTACCCTCGGCTTTCCTCTCTGGCCTCGTTTAATGCGGTAGGTAACGTCGTTTATCTTCGTGATAATCTGGTATGGTCCTTCCCAATGAGCCTGCAGCTTCGGACTTTTTCCTTTCCTTCGTAGTGGGTTGTGCAACCAGACGAGAGTTCCTTCTTCGAAACCCATCGTATTCGCTCTACGATCGTACCGGGTCTTCATTTTTTCACCAGTTTTTAAACTTTTCTCTCGAACTATCCTGTGCACTTCGTCCAGCTGACTACGAAGATCACTGACACAGTCGGTTACAGGCTTCAGAGCATCCGGCGGGGAACCAGTGATGGCGTCGATAGGAAGTCTTAGTTCGTGTCCAAAATTCACATTTGCAGGAGTCATACCAGTGCTGTGATGGGTAGCGGAACGGTATGACAACAAGAACAGAGGTATGTACTGATCCCAGTCACGTTGATGTGCGTCCACGACTTTAGCCAGGTGATTCTCCAACGTCTGGTTAAACCTCTCAACCATTCCGTCTGACTGTGGATGAGCTGCCGTTGTCCGCGTCTTTTGGATCCCGAGGAGGGTGCACATTTCCTGAAATAGGGCAGACTCGAAGTTCCTTCCTTGATCGGAATGCAGTTCCATCGGTACACCAAATCGACAGATCACTTGCACCAACTTCTTTGCAACTGTCTTTGCTTCCTGGTTTGGTGTCGAGAAAACTTCGGGCCATTTGCTGAAATAATCTTGCACTACGATGATGTACTTGTTGTCTTCTTCAGTCTCGGGAAATGGCCCGGCAACATCCACGGCAATGCGCTCCCATGGTGCCCCAACATTGTACAATTTTAGTTGTCCTTTACTTCTTGTCTTCGGTCCTTTTACTGACGCGCAAGCGGTGCACTTCCTGCACCAATCTTCTACATCCTCGCGGCTGTGTACCCAGTAGAATCGTTGACGAACCTTCACAAGAGTTTTCTTGACTCCTAGATGTCCACCAGAAACTCCATCATGAATGTGTCGTAGTAGAGATGCCACTTTACTCCGGGGAACAACGACCTGCATCGTAGTTTCTTTTCCATTGCTGTTTTCCCATTTTCGGTACAAGATTCCTTGTTCCAGAGTCAGGCTGTCCCACTGAGCCCAGTAACTTTTTGTAATTGGGCTGCAAACTGACACGTCGCTCCACTGGGGCTTATTTCCAGACTTTATCCAATCCAGTACAGGTCGTAAATCACTGTCCTCCGATTGTGCTTGTCTCATATTGTCGCCGTTCCATTCGTCATCTGTTCTGTCCATCCTGATGACTCTGACTTCTTCTCGAGACTCGTCCTTTTTGTAGTGTTTGCAATCTTCTTCACTAGGTCTTCTTGACAGGGCATCGGTGTTGCTATGACCCTTTCCACTGCGTTTTACTGTCACGAAGTAGAATTCTTCCACTTGGGTTTCGGCATCTTTGACTCGTTTCTTTGTTTTCAGACAATCAATCTGAATATGCCCTTTCTCACCACACCTGTAACATGTCGGTGCATACCGGGGCTTACTGGATTCAGTTACCAACTCTCGAGCCATATATGGTTTAGTGTCCCTTCGCACTGCTTCCATTTCCACTTGGTTCTGGATATCTGTAGCCCGCTTTTTCGTTTTCGGGCAATCAACCCGAATATGCCCTTTTTCTCCACACCCGTAACATGTCGGTCCATAACGGGGCTTCCTGGGTTCATTCACTAACTCCCGAACTCTGTATGGTTTGGTGTCTCGTCGCACTGCTTCCACTTCCAAGGCATGAGCGAGGGCGTTCTTGAGTGTCTGATGATGCCCCAATCGTACCGCAGCGCGTACCTCATCATCCCTGATTCCATCCACAAAGCTCTGTAGAGATGTCACTTCAATGGTTGATGGCGTCGACACGTAGGCTCGTCGGACCAACCTTTCGATTTCATCTGCCCACTGTTGCAATGTCTCTGTGGGTTTCTGGGTGCGCTCTCGTAGTTGTGCCCTGTACGCATGCTCCATGTGCTTGTCTCCATAGCGCGTTTCGAGGGCTTCCAGCAGGGTCTTCAGGGTCCTTTCCTCTTCAGGTATGCGTTCCAGGATAAGCTGAGCGTCTCCTTTCAGCGCTAATGTGAGCGCTGTATTTGCGTGCTCGTCTGTCCAGCCGCAACTTTTGGACAGCGTTGTGAATTGGAATTTGTAGGCTGCCCACGAAGATGTTTCGTCGAAGTGCGGTAAATCTAGCTTAAAGGGCGAGGTCATAGTGGGACCCTGGCAGCTATGTCCAATTCCTCGTAACTTCAGTTTCTGAAATTCGTTGGCCAAGTCATTCACGGTCTGCTCATGTATGTCAAGCCGCCCTTCTACTTCCTTGATACTGGTTTCCACCATTTTGATCTTCTCTCCCATGCCGGCAAGCCCGCTCTGCAACTGACGTCCAATTGTCTCTTCCAGTTTGCGGCTAGCTTCTTCCTGTTCCTTGCGTGCTTCTTGTTGGGCCATCTGTACAGCCTGTAGTGCAGCCTGTTGTTCCTGGCGAGCCTCCTCCTGTTTGCGGCTAGCTTCCTCCTGTTTACGGCTAGCTTCTTGTAGTGCAGCCTGTGCAGCTTGTTGTCCTGCTAGGATAGCGGCTAGCATGGCCTCCAAGCCCCCATCCGTAGTTCGGCTCGCTGGCGCTGCTGCAGATGGCGCTGCCATGGTGGGTGCCATTGGTGTTGCTGCTGGCTCTTCCAATGTGGATGTTCCTCCTCCCGAAGCTTCGAGCTCCTTCTGCCGGGTTGCATCCATCTCTGCCTGGCGCCTGGTGCGTGGAGTACGCGTATCTTCCCTCGGAGTGATTGGCATTCCGCTTCTGACACCAATTGTTACGTGCGGGGTGGTATTAAAATGCCAACCCGATGAGATGAACGTTTATTTCCACTGATCACTAGGTTAGCACAATGTTCCACAGTAGTTGTCCAAATCGTCTTGCACAATTATCAAAAGTCCGTTAACACACACTGAGGTCGTTGGTAATCACAATCACTGATTTCACTGTTCACTGTTCACAGTTCACAACACTAGTTCACTGATAACACTTAACGATCACTTGTTCGCTATCCGCGCTTAGATAGTTACACTGTCGCTTCCAGAGAAAGACTGCCTCAAGCCGCGGTTTCAACGTCTTATATAGGACGAGAATATTTCTACAGAACTTTCCAGTATTGACTCGAAACAATAGACAAAAGACGTTCAAAACAAAGCAATAACAATCACAAACAAAAGGGGCGGCTTTCCTTTGAGCATCTGACGTAAACAACTTTACCATACATGCTAATTTGATCTCTAACTACTTATGAATAAGGTTCAATCTTAACTACAAAACTAGGTACATTGACTAGGGTCTGAATTCCCGGAAGGTTAACTTTTATGACGGTCGGGTCGGGTGTTTATAGCCCCTAATTAGTCTATTCTTTCCCACGGTATTTTTGTTCGAGAAGCTTGGCGAAACATCGCGACTCGACGACGCGATGTAACAATACATTAGTCGATTTAATAACAGACATTCATCACGGCAATTTCAACGTACATCTTTTATCACCTGAACAACTACAAAATGAACTAAACACGATATCTGGATTGTTATCCAAAGATCTCCTATTACCTGTACAGAATATACAACATAACATGCCCTCAATATACAAAGTCTTGAAAATAAAAACTCGAATGACTAAAAAGTATTTGATGTTTGAAATCAAGATCCCACTTATCAGCAGGGATGTCTACGAGTTATATCGCCTCCTAGCTGTTCCTCAACATATTAACAACAAGACAGTTAGTATAACACCTATATCAGAGTACGTAGCGATCAACTTACAAAAAGACATATATCTACCCCTGCAACATACCGAAGTTCAGCAATGTGTAGACATCAGCACATCTACCTATCAATGTAACTCACATAGCACCATTTATCATTTGAAGTCAAACCACAATTTATGCATTAACGATCAAATTACACAGAAATGTAAAGTGAGCACAACTACTTGCGAAGACAAGTGGATACAGTTAACGCAAATAAATACATACATGTACATTTGTTGCGACGAGTGTACCCTTCATGTTATTTGTGGAGAACAGATAACCATCAAACAACTGAAAGCAGCAGGTATCTTTAATTTGGAGCAAAACTGTGTCGTCAAGGGAAACAGATTCATTACCTACTCCCGCGGTGAATCATCGAACACGGTTCATATCACCGCTCCTATTAATCAGCAGCATCCAATCAACAGCATTATCAGAATACCCCTGGCCCATGAACACAATTTGACAGCAGAATTAGACATTACAAAAGCATTATCAGACATCACCAACAGTATCAAAGCCATGAAGGCAAATGACATTTCCGAGGAGGAGGACTCCTCTATGTCGAACCACGACATCCACCAGTACACCATATCATACATACTGGTGGCAGCAGCAGTGTTAGTGGCAGCAGCGGTACTGTGGAGACGTTTGCGGCGCCGAGTGGCGAGGGTGCCCCGCGGAGCCGAGGTGGCTCGCCAGCCCTCGCCCGCCGACAACACGCGTATCACCACTGTCAGTGCTAGTGCGTTGCCCCCCACACCGCGTATTCGTGCGTTCCCCCACCCACCGCAAGATAGTGCTCGTGCGTTAAACCGTATGTCTGACACGCGTTGCAAAGTAGACAAATCTTCCTCCCCCATTCCATTAAAGACATTGATACATTAAGGACAATTTATATTTTTAAGTTTTCATATTTGTATTGAGATTTTTAAGCACGTTTGATATATCAATTTACATTAAGCATTTTATATTGAAATTCTTAAGTATCATTTATAAGCATATTATAGCAATTAGCAAAACAGCGGTGGCTTTCGGCATCTCCTTTCTTGTTGGGGAAGATGTGCCGGCCGCCGCTCAGATTACTTAGATGTAAGCATTTTTGTACCATTTTAAGTTAGCATGCATTCGCACGGCAGTTCCGTCGCGGACTCGTAGCAATCAACACGGAAATACAGTGTAAAGCAAATTAACAATCTTTCATTTGTACGAGACCGAGACCCGTACAAGTTAGCTAGAATCAGTAGAAAGTTAGTCGTACGAACACTCGGTCTTCCAGATATTTAATTATATTAATTATAATTACCTTTAATATTACCGTTAATATTTACTTAGTTAGTTGGTGTTAGAAGTTCGTGGCGTTCGGACTTCAGAAATTCGGAACCCTCCGTGTGCGGGACAAAAGTCTTGACTCGCACTTGGCCAGTTTTATTTTATCTTTAAGAAATATCACATACCCTGAATACCCAGACAAACGTCTAATTTACACTTTAACTGACAAATATTCAAGAAAAAACAGATCTCAGTATCACTTCGTTTCAAAAACATTGTTGCACCTTAATTTATTCAAAACTTACTTTGAATAGAACAAGGCAAATGTCAGAGACGGCTTATACTCGTAAAGCGCACGTGGACCTATCCCACTTCTGATCTTAGAGACCAGAAGTGAAAAAGAAAAAATAAACACTATCACAATACCCACAGCTATATAATACGACAGAACCTCAACATAATAACAATTACATAATGTGTCTAAGCTAACAACATAACCATTACGTCCGAACCGTACGACGGCTACACGAAGACTGAGTCCTGATATCCGCTCGCTGTACGCTTTTACACTATCGAGCCCAGTCGTAGCTTGAGGGTATTTGAAAATCTTCTAACAATATATTATATAGGTAGTTACCGTTTTTTTGTGTTCAGTAATGTTGAGTGACTGTTGTCAATAGTGTTACTCAGCTAAGTACGAGTACTAAAAAAACACCGAGTGTACCGAGTAGCGAGTAGTAAACGAGTACTTGGCGCATCTCTAATACCTACATACACACGTCCTACTATCCTACTAATAAATAAGACGCGTGCCTTTACTTTACTATTCAATCTGTTTTCTCACAAAACACAAGCTTACAGTAAGAGACAGCCGACAGTCGAATCGGTTCACAACCGACGGAGTAATCGCGTGACATACTCGTACATAAAACAATAAAAATCATACAGATGAATTGAGAACCTCCTCATTTTTGGAAGTCGGTTGAAAATACGGCAAGCCGTCTAGGCTCTAAGGCGTACCAAAGAAATATACATACATATATCAATACATACACTCGAAAAATATATCCCTCCTTTCGAGTCGAGTAATAAATATGACATTCAAAGTTTGTAAAAGTTTTAGTTAGGTTATGACGGGGTGGGGAAGTGGATGGGGAAAGGGAGGGTACGAGAGGGGAAGGGGCTTAGCGAGGCGTGGTGCGGCGCGGTTTAGGTGGGCTACGTATGTGTCTTATTTGTAATATAATTAGCCTAAATAATTGAAAATACTACCCAAAGACACTATTCTTCGCGGACGAAGTTGCGAAGTCACGGAGTACAGCTAGTAACTAATATAAAGATAACCACACAAAAAACTCAACATTAACACTTTAGAGCATCGGAGTAGGTATTTCCTTACTTTGACTTCGCTTGAACGTAAAAAATGTCGAAATAATATCGACAGCAGGCACATCACTACTCAATGCATCACCGGCGAAGCGGCGGGCGGTGTAGTGGGACGCGACTCGCAACCGCACGTCTCACGTGTACTTCACCCCCGCTATCATATAATAGTATATCCGTTTAAAAGCATGAATTAAAGCATGAAGCACATTAATGGCTTAACGAATGGGGATTAATGTGTCCCGACTGTTAAAGTCTCTATATTCCATATAACAATGTATAATTTATTTTATGAGTGTATCGACCGAGAAAGAATTTAAATGGTATAGTTTTTTGATATCCCTAAACAGAAGTCTAAACTACTAGACTTACTTGTTTTTTTCTTTTCAGTTCGTTTTTTAACACTTCACTTTTTGCGCAGTAGGGTTTTTTGATTTTTTAATTTATTGTTTTATTTTACACTTTTTAGTTAAGTAAAGGACGGCAAATTCCGTAATCTTCTCATTTAATTTAGAGAGTTGATGTCATGTGGATTATTGAGTACTTTCCGGGGATCTAAACTACTTATTACTAGTCCATCTAAAGATCTAACCCGGCTCAATGCTACATAGGCTTGACCTCAAGTGCACCTCTCAAACATTCGAGGCTTGCACTCCAATATCCTCTCGGTCCACCACCATCTTGAGATCGAAAAACCGCATATTCTGTTCCTCACGGAGACGCAGATCAAATGTCCAGCCGACGCGGCTTACCTTGCCTACCCAGGCTATGTTCTAGAACATAAGTTTAGGCCGAGGGCGGGAGTTTGTATGTATGCCCGCGATGACATTTGCTATTGGCGTCTCCGCAACCTTGAAGACCCTCAACTTTCCGTCATGTGGATTTTGGTGGACACTGGCATGGAGAAAATTCTTTATGCTAGTTTCTACCGTTCGCACAGCGTAGATGAAGAGACAAACAGGCTCGCGAAAAAACTTGCTTCTTACCCCTCAGGTAGCAAAGCGTTCTAGTCCCTGACGAAGTCGATCGAAGAGAACTTCTGCCGTCCCTCACTGCCTCCACTGCGGAAACCCGACGGGTCCCTAGCGCACACTGCTGAAGAGAAAGCAAATTTATTTGCTACTCTGTTTGCGGAGTCTTCACGTTTAGATGCTGGCAATGCTGTACCTTCTAGTCTGCCGACTTGCGGGACGTTAATGTCGGAAATCCGCATTCGTCAGACTGAAGTACGCAAAGCGTTGCGTAATCTAGACGTGAACAAAGCTAGTGGTCCAGACGGTATACCAGCTGTAGTCTTGAGGACGTGTGCGCCTGAGTTGGCTCCTATTTTGACACGCCTCTTTCGCTTGTCTATGACGACTGGTAAAGTGCCTAAGTCCTGGAAGCAAGCAAACGTGCAACCTGTGCCCAAAAAGGGTAGTCGCGCAGACCCTGCCAATTACAGGCCTATCTCAGTCACTTCCATACTCTGTAAGACTACGGAACGTGTACTGAACCACAGGCTCCTGGCATACCTAGAAGTGAACGATCTCCTCAGTGACCGACAATACGGGTTTCGCCGAAACCGGTCTACTGGGGATCTTCTAACGTATGCCACTCACATCTGGAGCGAGGCCATCGAGAACCACGGCGAGGCGCTGGCCGTCTCTCTTGACATCTCGAAGGCTTTCGACAGGGTCTGGCACGATAGCCTTATTAGCAAGCTTCCTTCATACGGCCTTCCCACTGGTTTATGTATTTGGATAGCAGATTTCTTGAGGGATCGGTCGATTCGAGTGGTCATCGATGGCTGTTCTTCCGACCAATTGGCCATAAATGCCGGAGTCCCTCAAGGATCAGTACTCTCTGCAACACTTTTTCTGCTGCATATTAATGACCTGCTTAAACCCGGTATCTTTGGGTACGCAGATGACAGCACTGTTGTAGAGAGCTATGCATCCAACGCACGAACCAGTGCATTACAAATCCAGTCTCATAGAGAAGCGATGGTCGAGCGCTTGAACTATTCTTTGAAGGCAGTCTCAGATTGGGGCGATGCCAATCTGGTCAAGTTCAATGCTGCTAAAACCCAGGCGTGTCTCTTCTCCGCTAAACGGAGCCCATTTCTACTGGCTCCTACTTTCCAGGATGTGTCCGTTCCGATAAGTAACAATTTCGAGCTTCTTGGCATCTCTTTGACACCAACTCTCAATTTCGGCTCTTATATTGAGTCTAGAGCCCAGCTAGCCTCAAAAAAGCTTGGCATTTTGGCTAAGGTGAGACGGTACTTCACACCGGGACAGTTGCTTAATCTTTACCAAGCACAAGTCCGGTCGTGTATAGAGTACTGTTCTCACCTTTGGGATGGCTCTGCCAAATACCAGCTGGAGACACTGGAAACTATTGAGAGGAGAGCAAAGAAACTCATAAGCGACGACCTACTAGTAAGCAAGAGACTCCAGAGTCTCGCGCATCGCCGCAAAGTCGCTTGCTTATCGGTTTTCTATCGAATACATTTCGGAGAGTGTGCAATGGAACTGCATGATTTGATTCCACCATCCCCATTTTATATTCGGAAATCCAGAGACACTAAAAGGCGCCACCGATTTATGGTGGATATACCATCTACCCGAACGAAGCGATTTGCTTGTTCGTTCATCATACGAACCGCCAAAGAATGGAATACTCTGCCTGAGTCTGTGTTTCCAGTTAGGTACAATATGGGGGTCTTCAAATCACGAGTGAATAGGTATCTTCTGGGTAAGCACGCTCCATCATCGATCGCATCGTCACTTAACATCAGGTGAGATAGTGATCAAGTGCTACCCAGTTCGGAATAAAAAAAAAATAAAAAAAAAACCTATCGCAAAAATGCGTGAACTTAAGTCGACAGTTGTACTATTAAACGACTATACCAAAAGGAAGAGGTTGTTTGTTACCTCAGAACTCCATCAATTCTTAACCGATTTGGAAAATTCTTTTTTTGTTTGAGTTAATATGATTTTCGTTTGGTCTCATTGTAATTTTATTGAGATCTGATAAGTAACTTCAGAGATAAGCACCGCAAACTTGTTACTGAAAGTGACTAACGCGGCATGTAACATCGTTTTTTTTTCGATTTGTACGATCATAAATTATTTGTTATAAATATATTTTGAATCTCCATTTTAAGACCTTTAATTCGATACCCCACTCGATAGGTTTTTAAAAAAAAAATTTTTTTGAACCCCAAATTTTGGCGTCTGAAATCCGCCATTTTCAATTTTTAAATTTTTTGTGTTTTTGTTGACACTCGCGCTAGCATGCCGAATATATTGACGTGCCAATTATCAAAATCGGCCCACGCGTTTGGTCTCTAGTGTGCCACAAAGGAACAAACATACATACATACATACATATATAGACTGATAAACACATTACCTCTCCTTTGCGTCGCGCATTCGGGTAAAAAAGCTGAATGGTAATTGCATTCAAAATGGCTTTTCATTATGGCTCCACACGATAAGTGTACTTAGCCAGTGTCGTATTACATATCATGCACATAAAAATAAAATTCAACCGAGACAACGCGTTTACGCCCAAATTCCCACCAAAGTCCGTAAAAAATATTTTTTTAGTTTCATTATGGCTCCACACGATTAGTGTACTTAGCCAGTGTCAAGTATTGAAATTTTTCAAGTTTTGAGACTTCAAGTCGTAAAGAAGGGTCAAAATCACATTTCAGGTCAAGTTTCAAGTCAAAGTCTAGTCCAGCTGGCCTACCATGACCTCTTATTGCGATTCAATTGCGAACCTAAACTGAACTGCTTTGTTTTTAGGGTTCCGAACCCAAAGGGTACCAACGGAACCCTATTACTGAGACTCCGCTGTCCGTCTGTCTGTCTGTCTGTCTGTCTGTCCGTCTGTCACCAGGCTGTATCTCATGAACCGTGATAGTTAGACGGTTGAAATTTTCACAGATGATGTATTTCTGTTGCCGCTATAACAACAAATACTAAGAACAGAACAAAGTTAAAAATTAAAGAAAAGTTTAAAAAAAGTTTTTTACGATAGCGCAGCACCACCTATCTAGTTGCTATGATGGCGCTATCGTCTTTACCTTAATCTGAATCTCGGAAGCGGCTCCAACGATTAAAATAAAATTTAGTACACCTACAGGGGATTTCGAGGGCGAGAAATCGATCTAGCTAGGAGTCATTTTCAGAAAATGTTGTTTTTTTCGTGTTTTCAATAATCAGCTTTATTGATAATCAACTTAAAATATGACAAAAAATAGTATTTTTATTCGTCAATAGATGTCGGGAATAGTCATACTTGTCTGTTTAAGTGGCAAAAAATACCGAGCAAAGCTCGGTCAACCAGATATTTAATAATAATTAGACAGTTGAAATTTTCACAGATAATGTATTTCTGTTGCCGCTATAACAACAAATATTAAAAACAATAAAGTTAAAAATTAAAAGGGATCTCCATACATGAAACGTGTTTTTCGGCATTTTACTATAACGCTATCTATGAATATTTGACTGTACTAGTTATATTAATTACCTTTGTGTTACTTTCACTTAGTTGGCGTTAGTGTTCGTAAGATGGCGTTGTACTGAATAAGGACGCGGCTCCTGTTTTAATAATTGTTTGGAATTGGCACGGTAATATAATATAATAATATCTGGATGACCGAGCTTTGCTAGGATTTTTTTTTTGTAAATCGTGTTTTATGTAATTTTTTGGCTCCCAATATAAAATTAAATTAAATAGTCTTCTTACAAAAGAACAAACTTGGAAAAATTAATCATCACGTCTGGACTCGAACCGGGATCCTTCTGATCGCTATCCGAACGATCTCCCACCGACCTATCGTAACAATGTAGCAGTGGCGAAATTTACCTTCATATTCTAATTATATTGTAGGAGGTTTTCATTACCTGAAAACAGGGATAAAACAACATTTTCTGAAAATGAAAACCTATTTCGATTCGATTCGATTTGTCAATTTATTACAAGAAACGTGATTTCTTTCAGAATTTTTTGCTCGATTTTATAAAATATTGTAGTGTGGTACGGAATCGGAACCCTACGAGTGCAAGTTCGACTTGCGCTTGGCCAGTTTATTTCGTACCATGACCTCATGGAAATAAAACATATGTTTTAAGTGTTACGTTCGACGTCTAGATGGAAGGTGAATAGCTCAATAATATACCTTTGTTTTTTTTTTGTAATTACAAAACAATAAGTTATGTCTCTATTAGAATGTATAATAATAATTATTGTATATGATCTATTTCATGTTATTTGACGTGTGTAAGTGCAAATTTTTAATTTGCCCATATACTGAATAAATGCTTTGACTTTTGACTTTTTTGACATAGTAGGTACACCTACCTCTCCTTCTCGCAAAGTCGCAAATATTTCCAGAACATGATCAGCTATTGTCGTCATTGTGCACGATAAGTCCAAAAAAATTAAAAATCAATTAATCAAATACCTACAGACTTAAACTATAAAACTGTCCTATTGCAAGTCGGACTCGCACTCGTAGGGTTCCCTAACACAGTAAGGTATTATTAACTTTGATTTTTCGCAACAAAAAAATTAACTTTGTTTTTCATAGTGTAAGTATGAAAAACAAAGTTATCTTTGCGTTATCTTAAACTGGCAAAGTTATCTTAAACTGGCCAAGTGCAAGTTGTACTCGCACTCGTAGGGTTCCGTAGCACAGTAGAGTAGTAGTAGTAGTAGTATTCAATAACTATGATTTTTCGCAACTACAAAAATAACTTTGTTTTTCATAGTGTTTGTATGAAAAACAAAGTTATACTTGCGGTCGCTGTATCTCAACAACTGCTGACTGTATCTCGTTCAAACCAATTTTCGTTGAAAGTTTTTATTGAGATCTACAGAATATATTTTTTCTAGATTTTTCACTCCCATACTTTAAAAGTTACGCGCCTATCTTTCAAATGATTGACTTTGAGAAAAATTATCTTAGGAACCTCAATGTCATTTTTTACCTATCCACGAACACCCCACACATATAGGTTTGAAATAAAAAAAATGAGTGTGTGTACTTTTGTACACGCGTTAGAAATTATACTTCTGTGGCGTATGGAAAAAAAAATAACTAAAATGCAGTAGTGATTAACGATAAATATTAAAATTAATCAAAAAGATTTTATTAAAATGAAAAAGGTTTTATTAACTTAAAAATATGACGTTAAATATGACATATACAACTTGAACATAGTCATGCCACCTAGAACTAACTTCACGGTGTAGAATTTAGGTGCCCGTGTGCGCGCGCATCGTACCACCTAGAACTAACTTCACGATGTTGAATTTAGGTGTCGGTGTGCGCGCGCATCGTAAAAATTCACTCTCATCATTTTTCTCAATCGCGCCAAAAGAAGTATAACTTCAAAAATTGTTTGTTTCAGTTCCATGTATGGGATGCCCCCCCAAACAATTATTTATCCTTTACCTGCGTATGCGATTAAACTGGTTCCAGCACTGGATGGAACCAAGTTCTAGTGCACCCATTGGCTCTCACCCGATGTCATGTATAACCCGACCAAATTACGTTGTTCATTCTATCTTATAGCTAGCGTATGTATCACGTGTTCATCGTTTTAGTCGGGTTACATCTCTATAGCTATTTCATTCGCATACGCTAATGTTCTCTACATATATATACTTTCTCATATGATTCAAATAATGATGAGTTAGATAAAGGTTAGATAGGTTATTTAAGGAATTGGATTTCCTGTAGTTACCTACTTTCTCTATGATTCAAATAATGATGAGTTAGATAAAGGTTAGACAGGTTATTTAAGGAATTGGATTTCCTGTAGTTACCTACGGACAGAATGTTGTTGTCTAGATCCACCTTTACAAATCAATTTAAGTTCCTACATTGAGAATCTCAATGTAGAATCCATATCCGATATGGAACAGAGCGTATTCTTGAGCTATCTGTGCATTAATGTTAAACGTCACATGTCATTATTGTCTTTGTCAGGTCAACTGATGATGTCGCTGTCAGTGTCAGAGTTTTCAGTTTTGTGGTTCGTTCGCAGCGCTGCCAATCGCGGGCAATTTCCCCGATTTGCGGGGAATGACAAAAAATGGGGAATTTCGGGGAATCCAGACCAATTTTTGTGGTGGGCTTATACTAATTTATGTCGGGTAATACTTATTACGTATAGCTAAAAAATCACGTTTGGACTTGGTAGAACAGCTACACACTACTAACATTATATTGCGAACCTAATCGAAATATGAGTAATGCGAAAATTTGGTGAATAATATACTATTCCAAATAAATAAGAAGATTTTATTTTGTGTAAAACAGTGTTTTTATTCCAAAAATATAATTTCGAGGAATTTTTGGGGTGTGCATATAAAAAGCGGGGAATTTCGGGGAATTCACAACAGCGAATCGGGGAATCGAGAAAATTTTATTGGCAGCACTGTTCGTGTCGATGTTTAACGTAGTATTATATTCTCTTTGTCGATGTTTTGATAAAAGTTGTAGAATGATTGTTTTGGGATTTTTGTAAATAGATATAGTTGCCGAAGTGAAAAATAAAGGTGAAATACTGTTTGAAAAGTGTGTAACGGATGTTAAAGTGGTGTATTAATGTGAAATTAGGCACTAGAAATCGGTCACCGTCATGGCTTCATGGTAACAAAGGTTCCCCAACCGGTTAGGTATTTTGCAGGTTAGTTTTCTTTATGTTTTTACATCGTTAGATGGTTTTCACTGTTGTTTACTAATTTTCGCGTTTAAATTAAAGGTTCAACTTTAGTATACCTACCATCGATTTAAGATAAATTTGCGGAGCCCTACCCCCTTTCAAAAGTTATGAAGTTACATAAAATTTTGAGGTTAAGTATGAGAAATTATTAATAATTGAAGGCTGGAGAGGATCAGAAGAGGGGAGGGGGAGGTTGTAGGAGGACCCCTCCCTTATGGGAAAACAGCGGCAACATAGTTGTCGAAAATTTTGTATGGAAATAAATTAACTTTTACCTGTAAATAAGATAGATATTTTATAGATAAATTAAACGCCATAGTGTTGGCTCTAGTAACGTGCGGCCGCTGCCGCGGCTCCCGTCCTCGCTACGCTCGTCGGCGCACGTCACGCGGTGGTCACTGTTCCCCACTGTTTTGCCTTAGTGATCGACCTTGAAATTATTAAGTACAACTACTTTTGTGAAACGACAAACACTAACTAGCAGTGCACTACGCAGACCTCTCCTATTTAAGGCGACTCAACCCAGGAAGGATTCCCGGGTTGTAAAAAAATAACTTTGAGGGGTAGGTATAATTTTTCATACCCAAACTCAAAATTGTAATATATAATATGAATGAATTAATGAATGAATGAATTTATTTTAGCTTGTGGTCCTAGGTTACAGAGTTGTTTAATTACATTGATGTCAAAACGTGTCTCTAGGTCCTACTTAGTCAGTATACAAGCACAACTATAATTAAAAGATAATATAAAATAATTATTAAAGTATGTTAAAAGTCTAAAATTATGTTATTTTCTTTAAAAAAATCTTCAACTGAATAGTATGTCTTGTCGATAAGATATTCATACAATTTTGTTTTAAACACATGAACATTACTTATGTCTCGAATTGAGATTGGAACCGCATTGTAGATTATTGGCGCCATATATTCATAACATTTGAAGGGGGGGGGGGGCTCCGCAACTTTTCCTTCAAGGGGAAGGTTTTTCACCTTCCCCTCCACCACCCCGACCCCTTCTCCCCCATTAAATCGATGGTAGGTATACTAAAGTAAAGCCGATGTTTTTACTTCGTTAGATGGTTTTTACTGTTGTTTACTAATTTTCGCGGTTAAATTAAATACACAGCACAGTACTGTGATGTTAGCAGCGCCAGGGTTGCTTGCCAGCAAAAACTGATAGCAGTTTACAGAATATATCGATCTACCTACCAGGTTTCAATTATGTAGGGTTAATAGTTTCGGAATAAAATAGCTGTGACATACGGATGGTCAAACAGACAGATATGACGAAATTTATAAGGGTTCCGTTTTTTGCCATTCGGCTACGGAACCCTTAAAACCGGCCAAGTCGAGTTGGACTCGCCTACTGAGGCTTCCATACCAACATCTCAGACTAGGTTAAAGGACAAACTTAACTTTGTAGTTGGATCCATAGAGAATGTATTGCACCAACTACAAGTAATAAGTTTGTAGTAGTAAATTTACCTTTTTTTTGTTGTTAAACTACATGTGGCGACCCTATGCCAACCTGCTTGGTATGATGTTAAAACTCTTTTGCCGATGTTTTTATCTTGGTGATCAATTTTTTTTAATTATGTTTATGTTTCAAATATAGATTATTAGATCACCATTATTGTCAGAAGAGTTTGACACCAGAATTTTTATTGTCAGTTCATACCAAATTCATACAGAAAGTTAGGTGTGAATTCTCAAAGAGAATAGTAAAAATACTAATATACATAATATACACTGTGATCTTAGTATGAAAAGTGACTAGATCACGCTTTGTTTTACCACAAATAAAAGTGATGCTATAACCAACACAAGGCTTCTGACTTGATAGTACTCAAATGTGAATCGCGGTCAATGGTGCCATAGCTGACCACGGATATAACAGTTAAATACTTTATCATTATTTTATTGGAAACAATTACCGTAGCATGACCCAGTAATAAAGGGGTCATAGCTCGTCGCCACTGTCTATAGCTGGGAATTGTTAACCAATCCTATCTCCCAGCTATCAGCAAACCGCTGGACTATCAAGTGCCTTTCCGTACCATATCTTAACAATAGATTTTAGGGAAGGCACGTGCAAGCAGTTGGGAATTCCCGGAAGATTTCCCGGAGGTCCCATATACAAATTTACGGTTTTCAGATTTATTCCTTTATAAGTGCTTCAAGACCTTGCTTCTTGCCAAATTTCATGATTCTAGGTCAATGTGCCCTATAGGTTTTGGGTCGGTACGTCTGTACCGACCCAAAACCAATAGGGCACTTCCGGTTGACCTAGAATTGTAAATTTTGGCTAAAAGCAAGGTCTTACAGCACAAGAAAGGAAAAATCCAGAAAAATTAAAAAAAATTAAAATTAAGGTAAATATTAGTACATGCAAGTGTTTGCTTCCGTATTACGAAATTCAACTGCATTACGATCGCGTTACGATTTTAATTTCGTAATACAAATTCAAAACTCACCGTGGATTCCGCTTCCGAGATAGCTTACAGAATAGCCCTACTGGTATAAATTTTTACCTTGCTAGAACCACCCGTTCCTAAGATAATCGGTGGTGACAGACAGACAAAAAAGTGATCTTATAAGGGTTCCTTTTTACCTTTTGTGGTATTGAACCCTAAAAATTATGCGAATCAAAGGGAGCCTATTAAAGAAGAAATCTTAAGAAATTGATGCTGTCGAATACCGCACCGGATGTCACCCATGCCAGTTACAACCGGTCCAGTCCGACCCTGATTACATTCAGGGTACCGTAAAACGGGGTGGATTCGATTAATAACAAAATTAAAATGGATGTTATTCATCCAAAATTTCCCTTAAAAATTTGAAATAAATACTGTATTAGCGAGTGCTTTATATACTTTCAGTTAAATTAAAAAAAATATATAAACTGCGTTATCAATTTTATATTGAGAATGGGGTAACTTTGATACTGCTAGTTTCATTGATTGATATTGATAGTCACCTCGGAGGTGAGTAAATAACAAAAAAAAAAGTTTAATTTTATGAGTTATGAAGTTTTTCAACTTCAACTTCAACTTTTTCTTTGGTGGATTCTGCAGTGTTACCACAATTTCGCCAATGTCGCGTGGATAGAGTAGACAACAAGCGTAGGAGTTTGCCCGGTGTGCTGGTATTGTAACGAGGTATTTCGACTCGTTACATATTTTTCGTTTGGAAGCACATTTCAGCTTCTAAGACTGACAAAATTACCTTTTGGTTTTAAATAATTTAGAACATTTTCGTATTTAGCCATTTTTAGTCGATTTTAAATAATCGAGTTATTACTTGGTCTGTGGATCATTCAATATCCTATAGACAATCTTTCAAAAAAAAAATGACTTTGACATCTGTCAATTCTCGATCGGAGACGTCACTTTTTCTTGCCCCTAGGCATACAAAGGGCTCATTTTTTAGAAAATTTTATAAATCGGATTCAATTAAGTGAATCCGTATTCCAAATCGCCCTTGCGATAATACTCGGCGTGCTTATGGCGTAGTGCCATATGATAACGTCGTGATTTTGCGGTGAGTCAATTTTTGATAACCTAAAATGTTTCGCGTCATCCTTCATGGCGACAAATTACAATCGGATTTTTGGTTACAGCCTTTGGCGCTGTTTGGGCGACTGCCGTCTACTGTTTGTGCGACTATGGGTGTCGTCAACTGTTTGTACGACGCCGGAAGACGTCGTTATTTTGAGATGTTTGTTCGACGCACCACGTTTGGATGTCGTCGTAGTTTTGAGCTGTTTGAGCGACGCTAGATGTCGTCGTCTATTTTGAACGGTGTGCTCAGACGCCCCCGGACGCTGCAGCTAAGCTAATTTCATTATAACTCTTTTTATTACCCTTAAAACTTTAATTTCATATTCGCAAGATGCAAGAAAGACAACCAAATTTCAGTAGTAAAATGTAAAATAAATTAACCTAAAAAGTAACGAAAACCGAATGGTATTTATAGTCAAATGTTTAGACATAGTATTGCGGCTTTAACTAAGTAATGTAACTCACTTTGGAGGTAAGGGACGTTTTGAAGTATTAAAATTTGTCATACATTCCCAAAACAGTGTTATATCATTTGCCTGTCCCCCGGTCCGAGATTAAAAGTCTCAATGACACCGCTGATTTATCCTGGTAAGTTTTATATCTTGGTAGAACAAGGGCGCTCGATATTCATAAATACTGTCTACCTAACATTAATTTTTAGCTTTTTATACTCTATAACCTTCATGTTACAACCAGTAACATATATATTTTTTATAAACAAAATTTTTTATTACAATTAGCGCGAGAACAGGGACCGGAGTTACCTCCACATATATAATCTTTCTTGCATCTTATTTTTGTTTTTCTTGTCTCAATTTAGTGCAATTTTTGTGTTATTTTTTTAGCATTTTTACAGTTTTTGTACTTTGAAAACAGAATTGTAACTTTGTTTACAACTTTTTTTGTATTTTAACAAAACTAATTAACATACAATGTTCTTTATATGTCTTATATACTGGATAGACTAATCTAAGTGTGTACTTACTATATAATAACATTTGAGATATGCGTTGTTTACATTTTGTAAGGAACTGACCTTGACCACATTGAAAGTGCTAAGTTTTTGTTTGAATTGATATAACTTTGTCTTATATAAAGTTATAACGTTTGTTTACTGTTGAGAAGCATTAAGCTACATTCATATTAGAAAATACTAGCTTATTAACATAATTATTAACTAGTTTATTGATTTTACTTTTCACAAATAGATATAACCTTAGCCGTTGTTAATAATCTTGAAAATTAAGATAAATTGTGAATCTTTTTTGCATCTTACATACTTCACAATTTGAATGTTTCTTTGTACATTCAAATTTCTTTAAATACTTTTGAACATTATTAAATATTAACATAAACTTTAAAACATAATAACTTAAACCGGTTTTTAACAAAAAATCTTATAAACTTTGATGAGTTTTAACTATTCTTTGAATTTTTAGTTGGTTGTTTGTCTTTGTTTCTTTAATATTTTTGATTATTCATCATGACTGACAAACAGGTTCAATTTCCACCCTTGTTGGAAGAGAATTTACCTGGTACTTCTAGGGATGTTATTTCTAATCCGGTGTTGGATAATTTAGTTATGCAGAATGCAACAGAGGCTGTTGACCCTTTCTTACCTAACCTTGGTCATAGTAGCTTGCATAATTTTACACCTTTACCTTCGTTTAACTCGATGAATGTTCAACTCAATGAACAATTGAAAAAGCATTTGCCTTCAACAAATAAACTTCCTGATTTGAAGCGTAGTAAGATATCTTTTGATGGGAAAACTTGTGTTAGAGATTTTATCACTTCGGTTGAGGAGTATTTTTTGTATAAAAACTTTGATGAAAACTTTTTAGTCGGTTCTTTTTCTGATCTGCTCACTGGAACAGCAACGAAATGGTTCCGTAGTATTCGAATTAGGGTTTCTTCGTGGACAACACTTAAAACTGAATTGTTGAACAGATTCGACAAACCTGAATTTGATTATCATTTGGAGTATGAAATGAGAACTCGCAAACAACGGAGTAATGAGTCACTTCCTGATTTCATTACTGAGATTTTAGATATGTCTAGCAGATTAGCTAATCCAACTTTTGAGAATGTTTTGATAACTATAATTAAACACAACATGTTACCTATTTACACACCGTTTTTATTTGGAAAATCAATAGACACTATTGAACAGTTTATCCGAATTAGTAAGGAATTAGAGATTTTAGTTAACCGAAAACCTGTAAAGGAAATTAAACAAAACTTTCATGCGGTTGAAACCAAACTTTCTTGTTTGAAGTGTAAGTCGACTGACCACACTTATAAAGAGTGTACAGAGATTCTTGGACCAGTGTGCTTTAAATGTCATAAACGAGGCGTTTTGACAAAGAACTGTGATACTTGTCATTCTGACAATATTAAAAATAATAATAGTTCAAAAAACTTGTAAGGCATCGGGCCCAGGTTTTTGATAAAACTTCAGGTGCTCCGATATCCAATTATAAACCTAATGATGATACGTGTAAAAGAGAATTTTCAGAATGGCTTGGCTATTTAAAAACATTTTTTTCTGTTCATAAAGCAGCTCCTATACTTTTTACTAAACAAAATGATACTAGACCATTTTTAAAATTTACTATTTATAATGAAACTTTTTCTGGATTGCTAGATAGTGGTTCAAATAGCTGTGTTTTAGGTAATAACCAACACATGCATTTTTCTAAACTAGGATTTCAAATTAAACCTATTGATGCCTCCGCTTGTACTGCTGACGGTTCATCAAGAAAAGTTATCGGTTCTATGCGATTACCGGTTACCGTTGACAATGTTTGTAAACTTGTAGAATTTTTAATAATACCCTCTTTTGATCCACCTATTATATTGGGATTTGATTTTTGGTTGAAATTTAACTTAGCTAAAGACTTGTGGAAAAATATTGAATATGTTCACAATAATAAAATTCAAGTGAACGCTGTTACTTCTACAGTTCATTTAACTCCTTCTGAGAAACAACAATTAGATGAAACCATTGCTTTGTTTGAAGATATTTCTTATGAAAAAAAGGTTTAGGCCTTACCACCCTTGTGGAACATAAAATTAACGTTACTGGCGACCCTTTTAAAAGTAGATATTGGCCGTTGAGTCCTGCTAAACAAAAAGAACTTTATGATGAAGTGGAAGTTTTATTAAAGGAAGGAATTATAGAACCTTCAAAATCTCCTTGGTGTTCCCCTGTATTAGCCGTCGATAAAAAAGATGGTGGAACCAGATTATGTTTAGATTCGAGACGATTAAATTCAATAACTGTTAAAGATTCTTATCCTTTGCCATACCCTTCTAGGATATTAGACAGCCTTCGTGGGGCTAAATTCATATCTACCATAGATCTTTCTAAAGCATTTCTGCAAATTAAACTTGAAGAGTCCTCTCGTGAAAAGACTGCTTTTGTAGTTCCTGGAAAAAACTTGTACCATTTTGTTCGGATGCCTTTTGGAATCACCAACGCACCGGCAGAGTTACAACGCTTGGTTGATAAACTCTTTGGACCTGAATTTGACAATGTCCTGTTTAAATATTTAGATGATTTGATTTTAGGAAATGATAATTTTCAAAATCATATAGAGTACCTTAAAAAAGTCCATGAAATACTTAAAAACTCAGGCTTAACAGTAAATCTTAAAAAATGTGAATTTTGCAAAGAAAGACTCCGTTATCTCGGTTATATTGTAGACAGTCAAGGCCTACATACTGATCCGTCTAAATTAGAAATTATAGAAAACTTTCCACGACCAGATTCCGTAAAACAACTTAGAAGCTTTTTAGGATTATGTTCATATTATCGACGTTTCATTTGTAAATTCGCTGATATTGCCTCCCCTTTAACTAAATTAACTTCCGGAAGTAAAAAGATAAAACATACTTTTGTTTGGAATGAAGAAGCTGAAGAAGCCTTCATTAATTTAAAAAATGCCTTAATAACTACACCTGTTTTACAGTGTCCTGATTTTGAAAAACCTTTCTTTTTACATTGCGATGCTAGTTCTGTAGGAATTGGTAGTGTTCTGAGTCAAGAAGACGAAAATAATGAACAACATCCAATTGCTTATTATTCAAGATCTTTAAATAAATGTGAAAGAAATTATAGTACCACTGAACGTGAACTTTTGGCAGTTTTAGATTCAATTGAACATTTTAGACCTTATGTCGAAGGAATGAAATTCACAGTTGTGACAGATCATGCTAGTCTTAAGTGGCTTTTAAAACTTAATAACCCTAGTGGACGCTTAGCTCGATGGGCTGCACGTATTTCTCAATTTACTTTTGATATTGTTCATAAAAAAGGATCTTTACATCAAGTTCCTGACGCTTTATCTAGAATCAATATAACTTCAATATTAGTTTCCACTATAAATATTGTCTCACCAGATGAAGATATAGAAGACCCTTGGTATAGAAAAGTCTTTATAAATTGTCAAAAATACCCTTCTAGAATGAAAAACCTTCGAGTAGAAGATAATACTTTATATCGTTACTGTAAAAATAAATTTGACCCTAATAGTCGTTTGAATTGGAAAATTGTTATACCTAAAGAACATGTTTTAGATACTATTCGTTCTAATCATGATGATATTAATTCTGGACACTTTGGAATACATAAAACTCTTAATAAAATAAAACAACATTATTATTGGAAAGGAATGTTCGGAGACGTTCAAAGATATATTTCTTCTTGCGACATTTGTAAAGCTTATAAACATTCAACTTCTGCTCCTGCTGGTAAGATGGTTAACCCTAAGAAAGTTGATCAACCCATGGTAATGTTATCCGTTGATATTATTGGGATTTTACCTAAATCTTATTCTGGACATAGATTCATTCTTTCAATTGTAGATGTTTTTACTAAATATTGTTGGATATTTCCTATGATAAATGCTACTTCTAAAGTAATTTGTAAAATCTTTGAAAAAGAAATATTTCTTAAATTTGGTGTACCTAAAATTTTTGTGGCCGACAACGGACCCCAATTTATATCTAAACATTTTGTAGATTTCTTAAAAAATTTCAACATAACTAAAATATTTTATAATGCACTATACACTCCACAGAATAATCCAGTAGAAAGATATAATAAGACAATAGAAACATGTATTTCTTGTTTTGTTAAAAATGATCATCGAACTTGGTCAAGGTTTTTGCCTCATGTCCAATTAGCTTTAAATAGTAGTGTAAATCTTGCTACAGAGTACACTCCTAACTTTTTGATGTTCGGTAGAGAACTTATTTATGATGCATCTTTGCACCGTTTTAGTAACTCTTTAGATAACTTAGATCAACTTGAGCTTGGTACTAGAGATACTTATGCTCAGTCTTTAAATTCACTTAGTGAATTTTTTGTTAAAGTTCAAGCTTATCTTTTGAAAGCTTATAAGCGTAATGCTCTTTATTATAATAGGGGAAGAAAAGTCATTTCTTTTGATGTCGGTGATGTAGTTTGGCGTAGAAGTTTTGTACAGTCAAATGCACCTGCATATTTTTCGGCTAAATTAACACCTAAGTTTATTAAATGTGAAATTGTAGAGAGAATTTCTCCTAACGTTTATGTACTAAAGGAATTTAATAAAACAAGTACTGGACGTTATCATGTTAAAGATATAATTAAATATTAAAATTTTCATTTTGGATTTAACATTTTATTTAACTTTGTTTTGATATTCTATTTTGGTCCGGCGTTGTTAGTTGATGAATGAGATTTGAAGTATGAAAGAAGTTGCCGGAGATGAAAGATGATCGCCTGAAAGGAAAACCAACACTTTATTGAAATACAACTTTAAATATACTAAACCTAACTTAGGTCTATTTTTGGTAATTTTATTTTATTTTTGATACTTTTAACCTACTTTTGAACTTTTACCCAACTTCAAAAGCTACATCTAACGATTATATTTTCTTTTAGAAATTTTCTTGGCATCAAAAGATCTTATGTATATTTTTGTATATTTTATTATTTTGGTTACTTTGAAAAGCTTTTCACTTTTCAAGTACTCAACTTTCTTTTAGATACTTTGAGAAGTTTTCCACTTTTCTAGTATAAATATTGTTTTAGATTGCTATGAAAAGCTTTCCACTTTTCAAATAGCCTGCACATAGTGTAAATACATTTTTAATATAGATGTGTTTCAGTCTTTGTGAAGCATGTTATATATTATTTAGATTATTTAGTTTGTGTTTGTTGTAGACCTAAGACTTGGATTTGACACTTAGAGCTCTATATAATTTTTACCCGGATTTGCCTCTCGGATTTGACTCTTTTTGAGCTTTTGTCTCAGTTAACCTTTTTGGGTAATTTTTTACTCTTCATTTTTTCCTCGCTTTGACATTTTTAGTTCAAGCGTTGAAAACTTTTTAGATATTGTGAACGGAAAGTCGGTGGTGTTGAGCCGGTCACAATACAACTTTGTTGTTTTCCCAACAAACTTTTATTAACTTGTTTTTGTGCACGGAATGTCGGTGGTGTTGAGCCGGTCACAATATACAATTTTTGGTCTTTTTGACAAACCCTTTTATTAATTTGTTAGTGTTCGGAAAGTCGGTAGAGTTGAGCCGGTCACTACTTATTATTTTTGGTTCTCTATTTTTATGAGAATAATTTGAACTTGTTGTTCAACTTTTTCATTGAAAACTTGTTCACTGAATCGTTTGCAGTGAATAATTATCTATAGTCGGCAGCTAATGCTTAACCGTACTACAATATGGATAACCTTTGTTATTACCTTTTAATTTAGTTAGAATCGTTCTGAGATTATAAAAGATAGAGGCGATGGTGCTTATCTACACTTTTGTTAAATATTTCAGAAATATTTATTTGGTTTGTAATACAGATAGGTAGATGGAGGCTATGGTGCTTATCCACTCTTGAGTATAATTAATTTGTGATGGATTTTAGGATTGAGTCATATTGATGGATTAGTTTTGATAAACCTTAACATTGTTTTTCACTTAGTTAGAAAGTTTTTATAACTTGTTTTTCTAGAGCAACTTAGTCAGTGGCTAGAAGCTTAACTGATTTAACGTTATGCTTTATTAGTGTCTTCTTTTAGTTTGAATAAATTTCATATTTTGGTGGCGGAATATTTTCTGTTTATTAATTTTTTTGAATAAGTTTTTATTAGGAATTTTTTGGGAGTTCTTCTCAAAAATAAAAGAAGTTTCATTCTTTTATTTTTTTTGAGAAGGTATGTACTGTAACGAGGTATTTCGACTCGTTACATATTTTTCGTTTGGAAGCACATTTCAGCTTCTAAGACTGACAAAATTACCTTTTGGTTTTAAATAATTTAGAACATTTTCGTATTTAGCCATTTTTAGTCGATTTTAAATAATCGAGTTATTACTTGGTCTGTGGATCATTCAATATCCTATAGACAATCTTTAAAAAAAAAAATGACTTTGACATCTGTCAATTCTCGATCGGAGACGTCACTTTTTCTTGCCCCTAGGCATACAAAGGGCTCATTTTTTAGAAAATTTTATAAATCGGATTCAATTAAGTGAATCCGTATTCCAAATCGCCCTTGCGATAATACTCGGCGTGCTTATGGCGTAGTGCCATATGATAACGTCGTGATTTTGCGGTGAGTCAATTTTTGATAACCTAAAATGTTTCGCGTCATCCTTCATGGCGACAAATTACAATCGGATTTTTGGTTACAGCCTTTGGCGCTGTTTGGGCGACTGCCGTCTAATGTTTGTGCGACTATGGGTGTCGTCAACTGTTTGTACGACGCCGGAAGACGTCGTTATTTTGAGATGTTTGTTCGACGCACCACGTTTGGATGTCGTCGTAGTTTTGAGCTGTTTGAGCGACGCTAGATGTCGTCGTCTATTTTGAACGGTGTGCTCAGACGCCCCCGGACGCTGCAGCTAAGCTAATTTCATTATAACTCTTTTTATTACCCTTAAAACTTTAATTTCATATTCGCAAGATGCAAGAAAGACAATAACCAAATTTCAGTAGTAAAATGTAAAATAAATTAACCTAAAAAGTAACGAAAACCGAATGGTATTTATAGTCAAATGTTTAGACATAGTATTGCGGCTTTAACTAAGTAATGTAACTCACTTTGGAGGTAAGGGACGTTTTGAAGTATTAAAATTTGTCATACATTCCCAAAACAGTGTTATATCATTTGCCTGTCCCCCGGTCCGAGATTAAAAGTCTCAATGACACCGCTGATTTATCCTGGTAAGTTTTAGATCTTGGTAGAACAAGGGCGCTCGATATTCATAAATACTGTCTACCTAACATTAATTTTTAGCTTTTTATACTCTATAACCTTCATGTTACAACCAGTAACATATATATTTTTAATAAACAAATTTTTTTATTACAGTATTGATCGGTTATACTTGTCTGAGTTCTGGAAAGAAACATTTAGGGACAACACAAAACGACAGTTTTTTTTTTAAATCATAAAAAAGGCCTCTCTCACAATTGTGAGTATGTTAGCCTGGTTACTTATCTAATTACATTAAATTATCTATATATTAGTTTGTACAACATTATGCTGAGTCAGAAAGTGGCTCAGCCAGAATACTGTTACAAGCGCCAAATTGTCTTATATTATAACTTAATCTATTTCTACTGTCTTCGTTTCGGACACATTCAATAAGCACATGATACAGATCATCTAAAACATTACAGTCCGGACAATTGGGTGTAGAAGATATTCTCATTAAAAATGAAAACTTATTGCATGGAATGTGTCCAGAACGAATTCGTAATGCTGTAACAGTTTCTTTTCTATTCAAGATATGATTGTCAATCCATGTGGCATTCAAAGGTTGTGGCTGTATCGTGCGGTACCAGATACCTTTATCTAAAGATCTTAAATCAAAATATTCTTTAAATAAATCTGAACATTGTATCTTAACTAAAGAAATAAAGTTTGTATAAAAAGGAGCATAATCAAGAGAGATCCCGTTGCTGGAAGCTTGTTTGGCTTAACTATCAACTTTATCATTCCATTCTAGACCAATATGGGATGGTATCCATTGTAGAATAATTTGAAAATTTTTTTTTTGTAATTTTATTATTGAGTCTAGAATACTGTAGGCTATCGGTGTACCTCGAAAATTCGAGGTACACCGAGCCAAGTGCTGAAGTGAACTCGAGTCCGTGAGAACTACAACATTAATGAGATAAGTTGATTCTACATATGCCAGAGCTTCTGCAATAGCAACGAGCTCAGCCTCCATAATGGATATTTTTGCATTGATATTGAACATCATGCTCTGTTCTTCATGTTCGAGGTAGAAGGCAGCTCCAATATCCATTCCATTTTTAGATCCATCTGTTAAGATTTTGTGACTTTCACTATATTTTTTATTTATATATTGACACATCAATAATTTTAAATGATAAGTATTGAAGTTACGTTTAGGTTTTGATATTGATTCTATTGTATGGTTAATTATCTTAGATATATCTATATTAGTTACCCAAGTATCTAGAGAGAACATACCAGTTTGACTACTGGAACTAATTGACAAATGATTGAGGCTATCATGTAAGTAAGTTAATAGCGGTTTTTTCTTGTTAATCCAATATTGACTACTGCGTAAACTACTCAGTTCTGAGATTGTTTGAATTATACTGTTATTTGAAGCTGATTTACAACGCAACCAGTATTTTCCAGCTAGATATCTTCGACGCAAATATAATGGATGGAGGTTGAGCTCGCTCTCCATAACGTGAATTGGTGTAGATCTTATGAAGCCGCCGATGACTCTCATGGCCTGGTTTTGAGCTCTATCAATTACAATTAAAGTTGTTTTAGCACTATTGTCATACAAGAAACTGGCATAGTCAATGCGACTTCGTAAGATAGAAATATATAATGTTCGTAGATGTTTGGGGTGCATTCCCCAACTTGAGCCAGCCAGATTTTTCAGCCTTTAAATATATTAAGGAACTTGACTACTTTATTATGCGTTTCGCATATATGTTTCCGCCATCTAAGTGAACGATCCAGCCACACCCCTAAGTATTTTACACAGTCCACAATTTCAAGAGCATTATTATTAATCATTATGTTTGGATTCACCAAACGTCTTTGCTGTCCTTTTCTAAATAAACAAACCTTACTCTTCGATGTGGATATATCTAAATTAAGGTGCCTAAATAATTCAGTTAATGTGTCTAAGGCTGTTTGAATTTGTGTACTGGCTTCCAATATGCTATTCGAGGTAACATATAGGACGAAGTCATCAGCATATTGCGATATAGATATATTGCGGATTGACTTGCATATATGGATAGTTGCGACATTAAACAATAAAGGTGACACTGGGTCGCCTTGACTCAGTCCACGTCCTGTGCATCTAATGATGTTATAATCTGAACCTTCAATGTTTAATAATCTCTCCTTTAGATATGTCCATAGATAATTACAAAACATAGACCCAACTCCAATTTGGTCTAAAGTCAATAAAATGCTAGTTACATCTACATTATTATACGCATTTTCTAGATCAACGAAACAGCCAATAGTTAACTGATCTCTTGAAAATCCAATTTGAATATTAGATACTAAATCGCTTAAATTATCTAAACAGGAACGACCCTTCCTGAATCCAGTCATTTGATCAGCAAAAAGTCCATTGTGTTCGAGATACCATTCCAGTCTGTTATTAATAATAGAGTGGAGGATCTTACATAGACAAGAGATGAGAGCAATAGGTCTAAGTGAGGAGACCGAGGATAGCTCTCTGCCTGGCTTTTGAATAGGGACTATTCGGATTTGGCGCCACTGACATGGTATAAAACTTGCTGATAGAAAAATATTATAAAAGGAAAGGAGTATGTTTTTACCGATATTAGGGAGGTTTTTAATCATTGAATATGATATATGATCAGATCCAGGTGCTGTGTCTTTATCTTTTATACACTTCTCAAATTCCTGCTTAGTAACATGACTTTCTAGTTTTGAATTTCTAGATGAGAAGTGAGGGTGCGGTGGAATTGTAAAATCTGGACAGAGATTACATAAGAGAGTTTCTGCTAGTGAATGATCTATATTATTTTTAGGTGATCTAAAGCCTTTGAGCCACTTCATGTGGCGCCACATATCACTCACTGACGTGGTTTGATCAATAGAAGTACAACGATTATGCCATGATTCACTTCGCGCAGTCTGAATTAATTTTTGTGAATCTGCAATTTTTTTATTTAATGTATCCAAATTAGATGGAGTTGGGTTTTCTCTAAATTGCGCTAAAGCGAGTCTTCTCTGTGCTACAGATTGTGAAAGAGTTGGAGTCCAGTATGGCTTAGGCGTAAATTTACTTTTAGGGTTTAAACAAATTTTTATGAACGGAATGCTAACGTCTGCAGCTATATTTAAAATGTTAACAAATAAATTATAACTGTGCTGTAAATTATTCTCACAGATTTTAAAATTCATAAGGTGTTCATTTAAATAATCCTGATATAGACTCCAGTTGGCTTTTTTATAATTTCTTTTTTTATCGTGACTTGGTGTGAAAAAAATTGATGTAGATAATTTAATTATGAGATGATCGCTGCCTAGTGATTCTCTAGTGACCTGCCAGTTAAATTTATAAGCTATATCTGATGACACTATAGATATATCTGGGGCTGACTGTTGCAAGTTACCGTTTACTAATTTCAGTCTAGTGGCAGTTCCGTCATTTAATGTAATAAAATTATTATCTACAATAGAATCAAAATTTTGTCTGCCTCTAATGTCTGTCTTACTGGACCAGTTAGAATTGTGCCCATTGTAGTCTCCTATAATCACAGTCTTATCACTAACTAACGAAAAAATTGTATCCCAATCAGCCGGCATTGTGCGGATATTTGGTGGAACATATATTGACATAACATTTTCTATAAATTCACAATTCAACAGCTTTACCCTTATGATTTCTATGCCATTATTTACTAATTGAACGGGACATAATTGCGCTTTCACTGATCTATGAGTCACTATTGCAACACCACCATATGAGTCCATCCTATCTCGCCTAAATATATTATAATCTTTAATTGAAAATGAACTACCAGGCTCCAACCAAGTCTCACTTAACCCTAAAATATGAATTTGGTCTCGACATAACAAATGTTCTAAGGCTGCTAATTTAGGTCTTACACTTTGTGCGTTCCAATGCGCAATATTTACTTTAAGGACTTTATCCATAATTGTTGACGATCTTTCATAAAAAAGACCAGTCTGGTATATTGTCACAGATCAAAGATATTATGAATTCTACACATATTTGAATAACATTTTGTATTTTATCTGTAGTTGGTTGATTCCTCTCTAAAATAATATTTTTAATTTGTAACCATAAGCTTTTAAAGGAACTGAGTAGATTCTGTCTATTTATATAATTTTGTTCAATACCATACTGGTCTTTTGTATCAGATTCATCATATTCCATGTCACTTATACCATCATTATCTACTGCATCGTTTGATATACTTCTTCTCTTCTTACGTCTATTATTCCTTTTGTTTACTTTCGGAGGGGCCTCGGGTCCGTCTTCTACCTGTGAATTTGCTGGAGCTTCTTCACTTGGGAGCATAGCGGCCTTCTCAGCGTAGGTAGGTTTCGATGGTACCTGTGGTTTTGCCTGAGGTGCTGCTGCGGCAGGTGTCAGGGACGACGAAGGTGTAGTGTCCGTACGTATCGGTATGTCACGGGGAACGTAATTTGTTATTGCCTTCCTGTAAGAACAGTTACGCTCGGCCATAGTGTCTCTTATTGTCCTCTCCTTGATGTATACCGGACAGTTTTTATGCATTGCTTCGTGGTCGCCAGTGCAGTTTATACATTTGTAGGCGGTGGAATCACACGTTTCATGTTTACCGGCGCATTTGGGACAGTACGACTTTTTGGACGAACACATCTTATTGGTGTGCCCAAATCTCCAACACTTTGAGCACTGGGTGACGGGGAAAACGTAAGGTTCTAGTTTAACCATCATATCAAAAATTTCGATGTGTGAAGGTAACTCAGGGCCCTTGAGTCCCACGCGTACCGACTCACTGTCTACCCATTCGGATCCGTTCTTCCGCTTGAGGCGCCTTTCATTACATACCTCCATGTCGCATGAAATAGATTGCATTAATTCGTCTTCGGTGAGATCTAATTCTATGTTTTTAATTACTCCATAAGATAACCCAACCTCATACGGCCGCTGGAATCGCCATCCCTTACCGATGAAATATTCGCATTTTATTAGTATATCCGAGGTACCAACGTCTAGCTCGACGCTTATCTTATGGGGGTTAATGTATTTAACCTTCGATATGTTAGGTATGTTATTATTCCGAAACAATTTCGCGAGAGCGAATTGCTTCGGAAATGGTTCTTTTGAAGTGATAATGAGTTCCATGCCCTCTCTTAGCTCGCGCCTTCTTTGTTTTCTTTCCTTGACTACATTCCATGAGTTATCGGGTTCCTCCTCCATGGTTCGTTTTTTAGGTCTCGAGATTTGCTCTTCGGTTATGTCTTCATGTAATTGTGAAAGGTCTTTTAGTATTGCTGTCATCTGATTTTGATCCAAATTTTCATCCATTTGCTCTTCTAATTCAATATTTATTGCTTCATTCTGAATTGGCTCTTCTGCCATTACGCATAAGGCGCAAAGATAAGGTAGAACTTAACAATAGGCTCGACCCGCTGGCACGGGCCGGCCGACGTAAACAAGTGTTATGCTATTGGCGAGATGACTCAACGCGTCTGCTTAGCACGACAGGCGGTGCCGAACTGAACAACACAGTTATAGAATAAACATTATAAATACTTAATAGAATAATGTAATTAAAAATATTGTATATACTTTATAATTTTATTTTGTTAACCATAATAAAGTTAGAAATAATAAAGATAAAAGGGGTGGAGACAAGGGGTAGGAGGGAAATCAGGTTTATGAAATCAGAGAATAGTGCAGCTTTGAGCAATTGAAAAAGATGTGATCTAGATCTCCTTCCTCTAGACCACATTCACAGATTGAATGATCTCTAATTCTAATTTTGGCTAGAAAGATAGGCGAGCAAACGTGACCCAACCTCAGTCGACAAATTGTTGAGGTAGTTTTTTTTTTGTTAAGTTTTTTTTAACTTAAAAAACCATGGTTTAGTAGGTATATCATTTTGGATGGAACCATAGTGCTTTCCTTTACTGATTTTAGATTTTTGCCACAGGGCCTCCCAATTCTTATGTAGTTCCAACTGACATATACTGGCTAGGTCATGGCAGTAATTTTTATATTAGTCTATACTACCAGTTGTGGCTGCTTGTTTTGCACAAGAGTCGGCTGTTTCATTGCCCGAGATTCCCATGTGGCCGGGGATCCAGGCTAGTACCACATTGAAATCATCTTGTTGGCATTGAAGGAGGGCTTCCCTTATTTTTAATATTATAGGGAATTTAATCCTGGTTTTAAACTGGTTGGCCATGATAGCTTGGAGACAGCTTTTACAATCCGTAAATATCAGAGCCTTATTAATTCTGTGGGAATGGACATATAGAATTGATTCCAGTATGGCAATGGTTTCCCCTGTAAATACCGATGTTTCAGGAGGGCATTCGTGGGCAAGGATAATTTTATATCTGGGTAGCCAAACTGCTGCACCAACATTTGTGTCTCTTGTTAGTTTCGATGCGTCTGTAAAGATAGTGAGCCAATCATGCCAGTGCATGTCGATGATGCTGTAAAACTTGGAGGATGGGTCTTCAGTGGATTTATCTATCCCAAAGTTAAGAATTATTTTGGGTTGTAAAATTAGGGCCAAATAGTTTGTAGCAAATAGGGGATTCAATGGAAATTGGACAACAGGATTATTAATTTGAATGAATTTTATGTAGCTACGAATGATGCAAGGGAGGCTTTCTTCAGGTTTAGGTCCATGAGATATAGTTTTTCTGTAACATATTTCGAGCTTTCTTTTAAGTGGGTGACTAGTGCTTTGTAGTAATTTGAAGATAAATTTGTCTGAGAGATACTGTCTACGGAGGTGAAGGGGGGGTTCTGTACATTCTACTTGCATGGCGTTTATTGGGGATGATTTCATTGCCCCTAGTATGATGAGCAGGCATTTGGATTGTATTTTTGATAGCTTATCAAGTCCAGATTTATTGCAGGGTGACATATTTATAGGTGAAGAAGTACTCAGCCAGCGCAGTCGTGCTAGGAATCTTTGCTCGATGGCTTTGTATGGTATCGCTGCTTGCGCAGGATTGACGGATGCGGATGATCATGATCATGACATCAATCTCATCAGGTTATATATAGGGGGATGTAAGGGAGAACAAATACCACCTCGGTGCTCCCAGCCAGCCTCACCTGCCCGTGGTGCATCCTGCTGACAAACCAATGAGGCTCTGGCGACCGACAAATGGCGGTATTACCATTTCAAAATTATGGTGTAGCTAAATACTACAGGCCGGTGACGGGCAGCAGCGTCACCGGTGCGAGAGGCTACGTCCTGCAATCGCCAATACGCCTGCCCAGCGTGGCGATTAGGGCATCCCCCCCCCCCACCCATCATGGAAAGTCACAATAAGCCGCGGCCCCCAGTTCCCGGCCGCCCTGCTATTCCTGACTACGGCGGCGGTCATGGTTACGGCAGGGCAGGGGGTGCTAAGAATCCCCGGGTTACGGTAGGCCGCCAAAAGAAACTGACTCTCGCTACGTTTAATGGACGCACGATTCGGCTGGATGAGCATCTAACGCAGCTGGAGGAGGAGCTGGGACACATAAGATGGCACATTCTGGGGTTATGTGAAGTCCGAAGACAGAGAGAGGACACCATAACTCTAGAATCAGGCCATCTTATGTATTACAGAGAAGGTGACCAGCCATCCCAAGGCGGCGTCGGGTTTCTGGTCAACAAGGCTCTCAGTGACAACGTTGTAGAAATATCCAGTGTGTCGACCAGGGTGCAATAGGAGCGGTTCGGGTGGTATACAAGTGAAACCAATGAATGCTGGAGTAACACTGTTTATTTAATATAGATGTGATTACATAAAGTAGTATAGAAGCTATATATGTTTATACACCTCATCTTCCCTCAAAGAGATAAAAAAAAGATAATTACACAATTTTACTTTTTTTTTACACGTAGAGAGTATGATTACTACAAGGTAAGATTACACATTTCCACTAAAATATATAATATTGCATTTAGAAACTAGGATTATACATATTCTTAAACTAGTTATAAAACTTATGTAATAGGCATGTTATAAGGCTTAGTACGATTCTTATGCAAAATGTCTACTTTATTATTTTTTAAAATTTTTGCATTACAGTCCATATCTTCTATTACTGTATATGGCCCTAAATACAATGGATCCATTTTATTGCCAGATGGATTTTTTACAAGCAAATAGTCACCTTTATTATAATACACAGGTTTAGCTAACATATCATATTTATATTTTCTTTTTATTTTACTCTGAATTAGATTATCGTGAGCATGTTTTTGAGCTACTTGAAGACGATATTTTAACTCTAAGGCATAGTTATCATGAGCATACAAAGGGTCAATAACGCCATTGGTAAAATTACACGGCAGTAAACACCGTTTACCGAACACCAACTCGTGTGGTGTATATTTTGTTTCAGTGTGTACTGTATTGTTGTATGCAAAACACCAATACGGTAACCAACTGCTCCAAAATCCCGGTTTATTCTCACAATTAATCCTTAAATACGCACCCATAGTTTTGTGTGTGTTCTCCAAAGCTCCTATGCTCTCATGATGGTACGCTGTCGAAGTAAGATGTTTAACTTGTAAGATTTGACATACTTCCGTCATCGTGGAACAGATGAATTCAGAGCCCCTATCGGTTCCGATTTCACGAGGTATGCCATACCTTAAAACGAAGCTATCGACAAAAGCACGAGCAACACTTACCGCATCTTTGCTGTGCAGGGGTATGCCTCTGTGAACTTAGATAGTTCGCATTGTAACGTGAGAACATAAATATAACCATTTGCGTCTTTTGGAAGTGGTCCTAGTATATCTAAAAATACCTTATCTAGCGCTGAATTAGCAGTTGATGTTACTACCATATTTTGTTTAATAGGTATAGAATACTTTTGTTTTTGGCATAAATCGCATTTAGAAACATAATTCGCGACATCTTTTTCTAGATTAGGCCAAAAGTAAAACTTTTTTATATTATTTGACATTCTCCTGATACCTGCGTGGCCACTCGTAGGCAGCAAGTGAAAATCATTCAATATTACCTTTCTATCATCTAGATTATCTATTCTTTGAACGTCTCTCACTATACATAACCTTAGTCCGGACCAGACCTTACTATTATTTATTAATTATATAAGCCCGTCTATAAACTCTTTATTATTTTCTTTTCTAAGTACGTATACTTCCTTTATTTTAAATCTTTTACATATCAATAACAAATCTCTCACCAACTCGTCTCGCGATATTGATGATCGAGAAGTTGTTTGTAAGTAAATAGTGGACTTACTGGGCACGTAAGAAAAATATTTTCCTTTCTCTATGAAAATACTTTTTTTATCAATTTATTTAAATTATTTTCTGTGATAAAGGAAAGCTCAGTAAAGTTATTCGGCTTTTTAATAATCTCCACAACTCTTGGTTGATCAGGCCTTGAGTTTGTATCAATATTATAAACCGAAACGTTACTGGACTTATTACTTTCGTCACAAGTCTTCATTTTACGAAGTTGGGCTCTAGTCATTACATTAATAATTCCCTCATTCATGCTCTTTAAATCGTTTGAAGTTATATTTATTCGTGACAATGCGTCTGCAACCGAATTTGACTTTCCTTTTATATATTCAATAACAAAATTATACTCTTCCAATTGAAGTCTGAATTTTAATAATCTACTAGATGGATCACGCATGCCAAATAAATAAACAAGTGGTCTATGGTCGGTCTGTATCTTAAATCTTCGTCCATACAAATAAGGTCGAAAATATTTCACACTCCATACAATGCTTAAAAGCTCTTTTTCAATTGTTGGGTAATTTATTTCAGCCTTATTTAGAGAACGACTGGCATAAGCTACAGGGCGACCGTCTTTATTACATAGTACGGAACCTATAGCTTTTTCCGATGCATCTGTTTGCAATAAAAATTCGTTATTTTTTGTAAAATCAGGATATTGTAAAACAGGTGGTTTGGTAAGTGCCGTTTTCAAAACTTGAAATGACTTTTCGCATTCTGTTGACCATGAAAATTTGATATTTTTCCTACATAATTGGTTTAACGGTATAGCTATATCTGCAAATTTAGGAATAAATTTACGATAGTAATTGGCAAACGCTACGAAGCGTTTTACTTCGTCACTATTTTGCGGTCTTGGGTATTGTTCTAAAATTCTAGTTTTTTCGGGATCAGGTAAAATTCCATCTCCGGAAACTACGTGACCTAAGTAAAGTACTTGCTTTTGCAAAAAATTACATTTAGACGGATTTAATTTAAAGTTTACTTTACGAAGCCTTGTGAAAATATCCAATAAATTTTGATTATGACTTTGTATATTTCGTCCAAAAACTACAAGGTCATCTTGATAACATATACATTTTTCGTAATTCAAGCCCGACATGGCTATAGTCATCATTCTACTGAAACTACTAGGTGATGACTTTAAACCCATTGGTGTCCTTGTCATTTGATACTGATTTTTGGCAGTGGTAAATGCTGTACACGGTCTACTGTCCTTACTTAGCTGAGCCTGATAAAATCCTTGATATAAATCTAGCTTTGTATAGTATATTGCCCCTGATAAAGAATCTAAAATATCAGTGATGTTAGGCAATGGAAATTTATCATCCTGTATTTGATTGTTTAACTTTCGGTAGTCTATAACGACACGCCATCGTTTCGAACCAGTATTATCTGTCTTTTTCGGAACCAGTAATAATGGGCTAGACCATGGGCTCCTTGTCTCCTCAATGATACCATCATTTAACATCTCCTTAATCTGTTTATCTATTTCAGCTTTTTGCGCATGTGGCAACCGATAAGGCTTGGTATAAATCGGAGTAGTATATGGCTTTAAGTCAATTGTCTGCTGATATATTGTGGTTGTACCTAATTTATCTCCCGGTAAATAAAAGACGTCTGGAAATTTAGCACATTTTCAATAGATTTTTGTTCCTCTTCATTTAAGTCCTTTAAGTTTAACAATGAAAATAATTTTTTGATTCGGTCTGAATTCATTGATGGTTTTTCGAATTTACAAATAAAATATTCATTCAAACTACAAGTACTGATTTGAAAACTACTCAAATTAACATCTGTTTCTCTAGTATTTAGAATACGAACTGGTATTTTTCCATCTATTGGGGACGATAATGTATTCGCCACGTAAACACCATCGCATAATTGCTGAGAAGCCACGACGCAATCTTCTCTAAGATGTGTATTAATAAAGTGAACAGATTCACATCGTGCAGGTAATACCATGTAAGAATTTAAAATTGGATGAATGTAACTGAAATGCAATGTTAATTTATTGTCATTTACTGTAAATAATTCTAAGGTATTCAGTTCAAAATCTATAATAGCTCGGTAGCTTTTGAGAAAATCCTGACCTAAAATTCCATGAGTGCGACATGGCAAACTATTAAACACATAAAATTTATGCATAAATATATATCCGTTATAATTTAATGAAAGATAGACCTCGCCTTCAGAATAAATATCTCCACCAATTCCTTTTACGCTAATCCTTTCTTTATGGAATGGAATTCGCAAACTATCCAAACAGTCACGCTTTATGGCTGATATTGATGCCCCGGTGTCTATTAGCCAATTATGTTTATGTTCACCGATGTTAAGTGACACTTTATTTAAGCTGTTACACGATAAAACATAGTTAGGCAGGAAAAAAATGATTTAGTGATTCCTTATTAGGATCATCACTAGAAACATCGCTATCTGTTGTCATAGTGTGAATATTGCTATGAAAACCACGACCTCGATTTTCGTTTCTGTTGTTGAATCTACCCCTAGCTCGATAATTATTTCTAGAATAATAATTATTTCTCACCTGGTTTTGGTTTGATGCGTAGCTCTGCGTACGACTCTTAGCATTGGAGTTCACAAAACCACGCTGGTGATAACTGCGACTTCGATGTCCTCTTCTTAAGTTGTTTCCTCGAGAGTTTTGTCTATACATACCCATGACTTCTGCAGAAGTACCTGGTGAGGTAACCTCTTCATCTTGAGCTGCTTGGATCGCATCTGATAAGGAAGAAAAGTTACGCGCCGCTACTATAGAACTTAACCTTCGATTACGCAGTCCATCGGCAAATCGTTTTATTGCGAGTTTCTCATTTAAGGGTCTCAAAATATTATAATTTTTTGAGTTACCGTCGGCCTGCGAAACCGTGAGGTTAACAAACAACTCTGATAACTCTTTCCCAAAGTCGGAAATTGACTTATGATTTTGCCGACATTGATGTAATTTCGCCTGAATAGCTGTGTAGCTTTTAGGTGGCAATAATAGACGACGCATGTCCTTTGTTAGCTCATCAACAGACTCATAGTTTGGCAATAATTTTAGAGTAGCATGCTGCGATAACCTACTTTTCAATACAAACTGAATAAGTTTATTTTTACATTCCGTTTTTGTCAATACAGTATTATAATACTCAATACCATGTATCAATTGTTTAATATTATCTTCACCATCGGTCATTACAGGCAATAGATTTATTGCAATTTTTAAATCAAACATCTCGACAAACATTATTTCGCCTTGAGCAGAGGAGGAGGAACTCTCTCCTTTACTTTCCTCTGTGCACAATTTTAAAACCTCTGAAAGGACACTAGAAAACTCTTCACAAATTTTATTTATAACTTTTACTTCAGTTTTAGTTAAGCTAGCTGATTTACTTCTAAAATGTTCTAGGTACTCGTTATGTTTTAATAATACATTATTATACATTATACATTAACAAAACGAGGAGTGGCTACTCTCCTCGTTTTGTTACTAATATACTACCATATCTTCGACTTGGTCCGATTTTACTAAATAGGTCCGTATACTAATTAATTCGGACAGAAATATACTTAATTGCTCGGCCATTATATTTTAACGAATACATTTTGATGTAATATATATTATAATTATGTATATAGTTACAGTCAATTACTACGTTATACACATAAATATATAACTATTCATACCTGGTATTTTAGTGAAAATCCTTGTAATATTTTAACCACTTAATCACGAACTTATAGTCAATGTCATTAAAAGATTTAACGTAATTATAGGTAAACGCATGAGAAAATCCGATATGGGGACCGAAATGGGATAAAAATGATAAGAATTATAAGACGCACACGCACTTTTTTCTTATAAAGCCGCACTTTATACGCACTGCACTTGAATTTATACGTTTTCGACGTTGTTAATCTGACGCCGACGAAGGATGCTGGCGTATCTCTGAAGCGCTGCCTCATTTAGGTGTCTTTGTACAAGCTCTGTATGGCAATGTTTGTACATCTTGTACAGAAAAATAACCATGCCAATTAACAGCAATAATCCAATAGCCGTCAGTACCCAGTTAGTATGCCTAAAATGCTCCTTTAGTTCGTCAATTTTTGCTGTACCTGTGGCGTTCTGTATAACGAGAACGTCTTTCTCCTCTTCTTTTGTTGTTGTATTTCCCATTGTTATGTTATTTTTTTTTCACGTAGATACAAGTAAAGTCAAGCAATCCGACGAACATTATAATTTTTAATTTATATTCAAGCTTAGATCACTGATGTTTATGAAGCACGGTCCATATTTGGTGCGCGATTCCTATTTCAGTGGCAGGGTCGCCATCAATAGGAGCGGTTCGGGTGGTATACAAGTGAAACCAATGAATGCTGGAGTAACACTGTTTATTTAATATAGATGTGATTACATAAAGTAGTATAATAGTAAGCTATATATGTTTATACACCTCAAGGGTTGCGTACCTTATAATAAGGTTAACCAAGAGCTACAGCCTCAAGGTTATCCAGGTCTACGCACCGACCTCGGCACACTTGGATGAAGAGGTGGAAAGTATGTACGAAGACATCTCCAGAGCCTTACATACCACCGCTAAGGCTCACTACAACGTTGTCATGGGAGACTTTAACGCCAAAGTGGGAGTACAGACCTGCAGTGAATCGACTCTAGGACTACACGGATTTGGAAGTAGGAATCACAGAGGGCAAATGCTCGTCAATTTCCTCGAGAAAGAGGGGCTTTTCTTGATGAACTCGTTCTTCAAGAAAAAGCCCCAAAGGAAATGGACGTGGCAAAGCCCCGACACTGTGACTAAAAACGAGATTGACTTCATCATTACGGACAAACGGCGCATATTCAGAGACGTCTCTGTGATCACTAGATTAAATACTGGAAGTGATCACCGACTTGTGCGAGGCTCTCTGGATATCGACTTCAAAGCCGAGAGATTCCGATTGATGAAGTCCACGCTCCGACCAAACCTACTCCAAACCGTTGTTGGGTCTGAAACATTCCAATTAAAATTGGAAAATCGATTCGCTGCCTTGGAAACCACAGATGACGTAGACCAGAAACTTGAAGAAGTGGTGGAAATCCTCAGGGAAGAAGGGACGAAGTTTTGCGAGAGCAAGCGTACGGGCAAAAAGTCCAAGCTTTCGTCAGAAACACTTCAACTAATGGAAGAGAGACGAACAGACCCATTGTCAGCTTTGTCAATTAACCAGGTGCGCAACAAAACTATTAAGAAGCTGGTACGACGTGACCTCCGATCCTCTAACACGCTCTTGATTACAGAATCAATTGAGCAGAATCGGGGGTCGAAAGTGTTCGTCCAGCCTCTAGGTAGAAGCCACCTCACAAAGCTGACAACATCAACGGGGAACGTCGTCGCATCCAAGCCGGAGATTCTGTCGGAAGTTGAAGACTTCTACAGCAAGCTCTACGCATCGCATGCTTCAAGGCCCGAACCCGATACTGAGGATTGCAGAGCCACCTTAACCCGCCACTTCACAGAAGACCTGCCCGAAGTCAGCCGAGATGAGATCGTGATGGCCCTTAGACAGCTCAAAAATGGAAAAGCCCCAGGTGAAGACGGAATCACAACGGAGCTTCTAAAAGCTGGAGGAGCACCAGCTGTAAGCCAGCTGCAACAGCTCTTCAATTCTGTTCTCTTCACTGGTAGAACTCCACAGGCATGGAACAGAAGCATGGTGGTTTTGTTTTTCAAAAAAGGAGATAAAACCCTATTGAAAAACTACCGCCCGATTTCGCTTCTGAGCCATATCTACAAGCTGTTTTCAAGGGTCATCACGAACCGTCTTGCGCGAAGACTCGACGAGTTTCAACCTCCAGAACAGTAGGGCTATTCTGTAAGCTAGTTTACGCATCTCGCAAGCGGAATCCGCGTCGAGAAGAGAATTTTGTATGCTGTAAACTCGGACGTGCTGGTGGCGCTGCACATCCGAGTGCGGATGTGAGGTGAACTGTTGTGAATGAGCTATTTTGACATTTATTGTATGAAAACGGCATTTTGTAAGGAAATGTACCATCTCGATCGTCGAATTTTGCGTAGAACCAAGAATTCAGTTTTCTTAATTTTAATAGTCTTGAACATATTGATATTGAAAAATCGGAGATTGATGTTCTGTTTTTATGTTAAATTATAAGTTTCTAGCTCTAAAAAATAGCCCCAGGGCTATTCTTTAAGCTAGTTTATACCTCGCGAGAGCGGAATTTGCGGTGAGATTTGAATTTCGTATCCTGTAAACCCGAACGTACAGGTGGCGCCGCACGTCCGAGTGCGTAGGTCAGAGTTGAACTTTTGTAAGCGAGCTATTTTGACATATAATGTCAGAATACTGTATTCTTTAAGTAAATTAACCACACGATTGTCGAGTTTCTTTGCGTTAAAACACGAATACAACTGTCATAATTTAAGTAGTCTTGAAGCTATCGAGATTAAAAAATCGATCGAAGTGATATTCAATTTTGAGGTTAAATTATAAGTTATTATGATACCTACGTTGTTTTGTACTAGAATAATTAACGTAGTTTGAAAACTATAAAAGCAATGTGACCGCGTGTCAGTTTCAATAACAAGTTTGAGATGTTTATCTCCATATCTCTGGAGGTCCTACTCATCAGATCTTGATAAAATTTACTAAAGAACCACGCCTCCTTACGAATTGATTAAAATAAGTTAATTGACAAGTTTGAGTTTTGAATCTCCATTGTCCTATCTATAATGTACTCTATGTCTCCATATGTATAGAGACCTAGGATGATCATCCTAGATAGAGACACTCTACCCATAAAAAAAAAATCATTCTAATCGGTTCACAATTTGGCAAGGTAATCGCGTAAGAAACAAAAACAACCAGCAAGATGAATTGAAAATCTCTTCCTTTTGAAAATTGGTTGAAAAGTTAATGCTATTGACTTAAAATGTAAGTCTTCGGCTAAGTATCTATATTATTGACATACAATCATTTGATTGCTGTCTCACCTGATGATAAGCAAAGATGCTGTCTAAGAAGGTATCGTGCTAGTCTAGAATTGAAAGACAGCACCGTTTACTGACATGTTTTTATCCATTGGTCCATGGTGGTTCGAGCTACGGCCAAAGCCTACCACAAATGGTCAATACTACAAGTGATCCACATGTTTAATATTTTTAATTGGAATAAAAATATTAAATAGTAGTGCCATTGCTGAATGCTGTGGATAAAACACCAGCCAAGGCAATAAATAATAGTACAAGGTAGTTAATCTTGTTAGTCAAAGATTTGAATAATAGTTTATGACAGGCAAGGAATTTTAAATAAATTCAATTACATTTATTCATTAGATATATATTTTGTTTGACAAAAATGTCAGTCCCTATGCTATGGCATTCAGGGCCCCATCGTTGCTCGATTTCTCTCCACCTGACGAGTCACGAACACCTCCATCACTTGAGAGTTGCGGCGAATAATATCTCTATTCTTTGCTCTTTCAAAACCAAGAACCACTGGTTAAGCTCATTAGCTTTTAATTCATTCATTTAAATCTGTTCAATGATTCATTAATAATTAAGACTGACAAGACGAGACTGCCTTCTAAGTTTCTGGCGAAATTGACACGAAGACGCTGAAATAAATATATAATACGAATATTAATACATATGTCAGAAAGGTAACCTAAATATGTAATACCCACTGTATAACCCAATATTTTTAAAATTATTTAATGAGATATTTCTTGTAACATATTAATTTCAGCAATAATTTTGTTATTTTTTTTTCTTTTTAAACAAATTACATTTTTAACTTTATTATTATTATTCTTTAATCTTACTCGCCTACAATTTTATGTGCATGCAGTCTTCGCCTGTAATTATAATAACATTTAGCATAATAGTACTAAGATTTTGATGTTTAAAGGTTTATAACGATGATTATTATGTTGGCGATCTATTAATAAATAATTAAATCATCATGATCAGCCTGTGTCAGTCCACTGCTGGACGTAAGCCTCTCTCAAGATCATCATCATCTCCCAAGATGCGCCACTGAGCCCGATCTTCGGCTCTTCTCTTCCAGTCACTACCCACCTCTTTGCGTATATCGTTGCTCCACCTGGTCACAGGAGGTCCTACGCTACGTTTGCCGATTCGCAGTCTACACTCTAGGACAAGTCTACCCCAACTAAATAAATAAACATGCCAAATTACAGCTATCTACTACTTATTAGTTAAGAGCTAAGCCACCGATTAACTGACGGACAGATAAAGAGGCTAAACTACTAACATAAAGGTTATAATAACCTTTATGACTATGGAACCATATAAAGCATTATTCCTACACATGTACTCTTACTAACCTCTCATATATGTTGGTTAAACATACATGTTATCTTGTTTCGTTTCTATGCTTTGTTATCTACATCAGAATGTTCAATTATTTGTTAATAAATGAAATAATTACTTGTATTGTGAAGTGGTCATGGATAATAAAGGTTCAGTCGACAGCGAGCCAAATAAGTGCCTTTTTCTGAAGGTGTTGCTGGATGTATCGGGCTTGTGGCTCACACTATTCATGGCGAGCAGGACACTGAGTCACTTTTTGATGGCTAAGGTTCACCTAAAACCATACATTTATATTAGCAATGTAAAGATTACTAACTAGAAACAAGAAATTTTATGTATTTTATCAAACATATATGTATACAGTATGTGCACAACACTATGTCTCACAGATGTTCCAGGAACTCAGCTCAAGTACAGAGTTGTGTGAGATAGTGAATAAACACAAACTATTGTCGTGCTAGGGTAAAAACAATCTCCCATCTCACAGGTGGTGTTCAGGACATGGAAAACTGAAATGTAACCAAAACCAAGAAGCTGACTTAATTTTATATTGTATTGCTGTATTATTTACTATGTAAACATGTTATTATGTACGTAGGTGATGATTTATTACATCTGATACACTTGCAAGCTCGTAACTCGTTTTTTGTCAACCTAAAGTAAAGTTTAACTACGCAGGCGTGGACCGAAAATTAGAGTTACTAGTTAGTAAACATCACAGATAACTGTATATTAGTCCGAGAGTAAACATTAAACCGTAGACAGAGTATATTAAAATAGACCTGGCATTGAAATAACAATGATAACATGAGAATGATAAAATTACACAATCACTAGTATGAGAGAGCGAGATGAACAACATTTTTTTATTCTTCTCTACATATGAGATTTTATTGTTTGGAGCCAGCTCTGGCTCCCAGTTCTAGTGCGCCCATTAGTTTTCACCCGCTGTCATGTATGACCTTGTATATTTATTTATTTATTATGTTTCATTATTTCACAATTTTTTGGATAAAAATTGTCTGAAGTACTGAAACATCCACTGGGTTGCGGGTGCACGTAATACGTAAGTCCGGTTGGCAACCCTACATTAATCAGGGGCATTAAACATGTGTTTTAAGTGTGACGTTCGACGTCTAGATGAAAGCTGAATGGCTCAATACCTTTTTTTTTGTAAATTCGAAGCAATAAGTTATGTCTTCGAGCATTTACCAATGGAGATGTTAACGCAAGGCGTTCTCCTCTGCTGGCCATATAGCCTTTTTTGGCCATATGAGCGTGCGTAACTACGCTGTATTTTTAATACTGTGTGCGTGTTTCAAGCTAGTGTGCGGGATCGTTAAAGTGAGGGATTTGTGTGTGTGCAATGCGTGTTTACCTCGTCCCCCGTAAAGTATCGGCAGAAAAAAATGTTTGCGGATTACAACGTTAACATCTCCACCATTGGTAAATGCTCGAAGGTTAAATCTATAATATTTTTTATTGAATACTAGCGGTGCGGTCAGGCGAAGCCGCGGGGGCTTCGCCTGACCTACGTAATAAGTAGAAACCTGTTCGGAGCATATCCGAAGTAAATACACGCGAACAAAAGCCGGTACGTTCACATTAAAATGAATAATTTTCGCGAAAACTTTCAAACTAAAATTTTTAATTTTCCCATATACTGAATAAATGCTTTTATTATGATATTTATTATGAATATTCTGATTATGCATAAATACTTTTGACCCAACCAAATTACGCTATTCAATTTGTGCTGGCATATGCATTACGTGTTCATAATTTTTGACGGGTTATACCTATATAATTCGCATACGCTAATGTCTTGTCTATTTAATATTCCGTCTACGCATTCAACAAACTAAACCAGAGACAAAACACTCTCGCTAGGGCCTCCGATCACAGAATTAAAATAATTCTAATATCTGTATTATATCTTATTAGTATTAGTAAAAGATATGTGTAATGCATTATATACGATATTGACATAGAATACTTATTATTGTATGTTTATGTTGTAAATTATTAATTAATTCATTTATAAATTCACAGTTTCAGCATAGACAATAACTATCGACATCGTTAAATCTCTTGATTCAATCCTTAGCAAAGTGAGCTTCGATGAATGTGTCACTTCTCTTCGATAGCTTTGACAGTAAATTACAGAATGACAGATTGCAATCCTAAATTATCGTTTGCGAAGCGAGGTTAGATCACTTAGGCGAGATCGGCAAGTTAAAAAGTTATGGCGCAACTATTCCAACCCATTTTCCGTATGGAATAATAGCCTGTATAGGCTGGCACCTAACATCATTCGGGAACTCGATGAACTAAGCCTCTACATCTAATGTTCACACTGAAAATTCGCTTCATTCTTATGTGGCTAAATGCACAAATGTGCGATGCAAACTTTGAAGCAAAAAAAAAATAACCTGTCCGTCAAATCAAAGTTTTTTTTAAATTTTATTATGGCTCCACACGATTAGTGTATTTAGCCAGTGTCAAGTATAAAAATTCTTTAAGTTTTTGAGAATTCTGATTTGAAATATACCCTAACGTCCCCCACTGGGAGACGTTTTAGCGGTGGAAGTTGGGATTATACCAAGCCTACCACCCATGGTCACTCATAAATGAATCTTTTGAATTGAAACAAAAATATTAATTGTGTCAGTGCTGAATGCTGTGGTTGAAACACCAGGGCCCCTAGACAAAATCCAATTTCCATTCAAGCTAACGCAAGTTCAATATGTATGGAATGACATTTGTGTTTCCGCAACAAAGATGTCATTCTCATACATTTTGAACTTGCATTAGCGTGAATGAAAGCAGGAAGTTGGATTTTGTCTAGGGCCCAGGGCCCCTAGACATAATTAAGATAGTTTAAAAACTAAACTACCGACTTCCATGCCGCGCGAGTCACTTTCAGTAGCAAGTTCGAGAAGTTTATCGTCATATCTCTGGAGATACTTATCAGATCTCGATTAAAATTACAATGGGACCACCTCGGGATTATATCCTTTCAAACTAAAGAATATTTTTTAAATCGGTTCACAATTGGCAAAAATATCAATGCACACACATACAAAAAAAATACATACAGACGAGCACAGAACCTCCTCCTTTTTGGAAGTCGGTTATAATCCAATTTCTGTGTTTATTCACGCTAACGGAGTTTCAAAATGTATGGGAATGACAACTTTGTTGCGGAAAAATAAATATCATTCCCATACATTTTGTACTTACGTAAGCGTGACTGGAAACAGATATTGGATTTTGTTTAGAGGGGCAGCCCAGGCAATAAATAATGGTACAATGACAGGCAAGGAATTTTATTATAAGAATAAATTCAATTCCATTTAGTCAATTTTATTTAGTAATTAAAATATATTTTTATTTTGTAATGCTAAGACAAAAATGTTAGTGCATCAGTGATGGCATTCAGGGCCCCATTACTGCTTGATTTCTCTCCACCTGTTGAATCACGAACACCTCCATCGCTTGAGAGTTGTGGCGATGAATATCTTTATTCTTTGCTCTTTTAAAACCAAGAACCATGGGTAAAGCTCATTAATTAATTAATTTAAATCTGTTTATTGATTCATTAATACTTGAGACTCATTGAGACCGAGGAGACTGCCTTCTACGTCTCTGGTGAAATCAACCCGAAAACGCTGAAACAAATATATAATACCAGAATCATACATTTATAATTATTAGGCAGCATGCACTAAAAAATCAACCTATTTCACTACTGTGAGGGCCAAGTTTATATTGAGCCTCACATTGTGTAGAGTTCCGTGGTTACCAAACCCGTCACAATATGAAACTAATATGTTGGTCTACTATTACGTGTGAACTAGTAAAGCCTACCTAGCTCTAATAATTTGCCATTTAAATTTGTTATTAAATACTACTATTGTGAATTTTTACATAATTCAAAACAATACTTCGCAGGCAGGTGGACACTTAAGTCTAAAAAAAAATGCACTTTAAAGCTTATTAAGATATCAATGTTTATAAATGACCCATATACCATAGAATAAACAAGAAACAAAAATATTAACCTCACTTTTATGGAGGAGGGAAAAGATCTTATAGATATAAAGATGTTATACCTACTGCATACTCATGCCTAATTACAGCTACTTATTAGTCTCTGAGCTAAGGCCATCGATAGACTGACACAGATGGAGGGAGGGACATGGTGAAACTACTTACATAAAGGTTCTTTGTTGACTATGGAACCATGAAAAGAAATATTCCGACAAATGTATTAATTCTCATTTATATGTTGGTTCAAAATACATGTCATTTTGTTTCCGTTTGATGCTTTGTAATCTGTATCTGAATGTTCAATTATTTGTTAATTAATGAAATAATTACTTGTATGGTGATACGGTCGTAGAATAAAGGTTCAGTTGACAGCAAGTCCAATAAGTGCCTGTTTCTTTTCTGAAGGTGTAGCTGGCTGAATTAGGCATGCGACTCTCACTTTTCATGGCAATCTAGAGACTGAACCACTTCTTGAGGGCTAACGTTCACCTAAAATCATAAATTTGTGTTAACAATGCAAAGATTACCTACTAACTAGAAACAATAAATGTTAACTAGCTTATCGAACAGTATCGTAGGTTATAATTCGATGTCGAATAGATATTTATGTACACACCATGTGTACAGCACGGGTCTTGGGTCTTGCAGATGCTTGGCATGTTCCAGGAACACAAGCCAAGTGCAGAGCTTGAGAATAAACATAAACTATAATCGTGCTATAGGTACTTAAAAAAATCTTCCATCTTAAAAAATATCAAATCAAAAGTCAGTAAGTACAGTTGTTCAGGACATTGAAAGGTAACCAAGAAGCTGACTTTATTTTGTATTGTATTGCTGAATTTTAACAAATTACTATTATTAAAAGTTAAAATGAACCAATTTATATAAATGCGATAATGTCATGTCATCAAATGCATAGATAACAATGAATACTTACTGCTTTAGCATTGCTTTTCTTCAACGTACGTACGTAATCCACTATTATACGACACGAAATTGATTGATACAAACAAAACAATAGTAATAATATTAATTTGAAGACTTTGTTGTGAAAATAAAAACATAACAGTGTAGAAAAAGAAGTTTAAACTACTAAATACTAATGATTACTAAACTAACCAGGGTGACCATATCAAAAATGGCGAATCTGCCCGACATTGGTAAAAAAACTGCTAAAATCTGCCAAACCACCAACCACCCCAGAGAATATATTAAATTATTAAGTATACCATTATATTATTGCCTTATAGAGAGCTGGTTATAATCAAACTTTTATAAATTTCCAACCAAAATCCAAATATATGCATATTAAAAATATTATACATTCAATACAAACAAAAAATTGTTAAAATTCTATTTTGGTTTCAAAATTCATAAAAATCCTTGAAATCTGCCACTTTTTGGAATCGTCAGCGTTATCTGCCAGAGTTAAAATGTAGGTTCCAAATCTGCCTAAATGAGAGAAATCTGCCACAAATGGTCATACTAACTGCTAAGGAGTACTAAACGCAAACCAGCCAATTTAGACTTCGATAACTCCGGACACGGACATATCTATATCTTTGGATATATATCCCTAAGCGGATATATATCCTTCCCTCCCCTTGCCAAAACCTTCATATTATTATATTCCATATCCGGTATATCTTTATGAAACATAAAGCTTGTTTGTGAACTCGGACTGACATGGATATCCTAGATATACGAAGCAGATATACTAATGTGTATGGAAGAAAATACGATGGTTTCCACTCCTCTGTCAGATAAAGTAAGCCCAAGCCTAGCTAGCTCATGACTGGTAGGCTTGGTTTATCGTATATCCTTCCATATAAGGGTGTATAATATCTAACATTATTAGGCCGTATCTGTTGTGTTTTGAACTTGCATTAATTATTAACTGTTGTGAGTGACGATGTGATCCAAAATAATGATATAGCGGTTGCCTAGAAAATACCTATTCACTCACGACTTGACTTTTTGACAAACTTAACAAGAAATGTTGTTTCATCAAAATATACAGGATGCATGGAATATATTGAGGTTTTGGCAAGAGGAAGGAAGGATATGTATCTGTTTAGGGATATATATCTGAAGATATAGATTAGATGTGTCCGGAGTTACCCAAGCCTAGCCAGCCAGAGACAAAACAAACTCTAGGGCTTCCAGCCACAGAGTTAAAATGAATTCTAATATTATCCATATTTTATCTTATATTACATGTAAAAAATATGTGTGTTATATAACACGCTATATTGAATATGAATACGTATTTTGTTATTTTTACTTGAAAGTTATCAATTGATTAATTTATTATTTCATAATTTTAGCATAGACAAAAACTATCGACATCGTTAAATATCTTCATTCAATCCTTAGCAAAGTGGGCCTCGATGAGTGTATCACTTTGCTTCGATAGTTTCAACATAGTAAATTACAGAGTGCTCAATTGCAATCCCGAACCGACGTGTGCGAAGTGACGTTGATCACTCACGCAAGATCGCAAAGCGAAATGGTTTTTTACAGAATAGCCCTACAGGCCGGGTTTCGAAGCGGTTACGGCACCATAGCATCCACACGGTGGCAGATTGTACAGAAGACCGAAGAGTACATTCGGCCCCTGTGCTTAGCATTTGTGGACTTTGAGAAGGCCTTCGACTCAATCGAAACCTGGTCGGTTCTTGAGTCCCTGCAGCGTTGCCAAGTCGACTGGCGATATATCGAAGTGATGAAATGTCTATATAATGCCGCAACGATGTCAGTACAAGTACAGAACCAGCGTACTAAACATATTCACCTGCGTCGAGGAGTGAGACAGGGGGACGTCATATCCCCGAAACTGTTCACTAATGCCTTAGAGGATATGTTTAAGACGCTGGACTGGAAACATTAACGGCAAGTACATCTCTCACTTACGATTTGCAAATGACATCGTCATTATGGCAGAGACGCTGCAGGACCTACAAAGGATGTTGAATGACCTAGCTGATTCTTCTCGTCGCATCGGTCTCCGGATGAATTTGGATAAAACCAAAGTCATGTACAACGAGCACGTTGTTCCGGAACCGATTGCCGTAGATGGAATCCCACTCGAAGTTGTCATGCAGTATGTTTACCTAGGACAAACGCTCCAACTAGGCAAACACAACTTCGAGAAGGAAATCCAGAGAAGAATTCAGCTGGGCTGGGCAGCATGTGGGAAACTCCGTCGAGTCTTCTCGTCGCCTATACCACAGTGGCTAAAGACAAAAGTCTTTAATCAGTGCGTCCTACCTGTCATGACATACGGAGCCGAGACGTGGACACTCACGGTTCGACTAGTCCACCAGTTTAAAGTCGCTCAGCGAGCTATGGAGAGAGCTATGCTCGGTGTTTCTCTGCGGGATCGAATCCGGAACGAAGTAATTCGCCAGAGAACTAAAGTGATCGACATAGCTCAGCGGATTAGCAAACTGAAGTGGCAGTGGGCTGGTCATATCTGCCGTAGGACCGATAACCGTTGGGGCAGACTGGTTCTAGAGTGGAGACCACGAATCGGCAAACGTAGAGTAGGACGCCCTGTGACTATGTGGAGCGACGACATTCGCAAAGCGGTGGGCAGTGACTGGAAACAAAGAGCCGAAGATCGGGCTCAGTGGCGTGTCTTGGGGGAGGCCTACGTCCAGCTGTGGACTGATACCGGCTGATAATGAAATGATATTTATAGGTGACATTGATAGCTCAACTTACACAAGAGTCATCTTAGGAAAACAGACGAAATAGAGTTTAACTATACAACAGTTTTATATATTACATGGCAAACCTGACAAAAAAAAAAACAGAAACATACTTTTCTATATGCACTTGATGGGCAATCTTGAGTCGAGTATAGCTACACCTATTTCCTTCAAAATGTTTATCACATTTTTAAATAATTAAAACAAATTAAAAATAATATAATACAACAAATAAATAAAAAAAATAAACATCATGAAATATTGATAATAATATTTAAAAAAATAAATAACATAATTAGATACACGTAGTAGGTAGGTCGAGTACCAGCTATTATAAAAACTGCATCAATGTAGGTTTAGGCGAGAAAAAGTGAAACTCTGTATCATTAGCATACTACTTCTTGTAGTAAAGCTTATATACCTAACACTTGTAACTCAAGTACAATCTCTCTCCATTGCAGTTCAACAAATCATGAAGATGTCCTCAGTCGATGAAATAACCTTTCGAACCATCTTCAATGGACCAGCAGGAGCCTCAATGCAATAAATCAAATGAAAATATGCAGAATACAAACATGTATGAAAACGATAAACATACTTCTATAAGGGTATATTCCTTATTATTATTAATGTTATTATAAAAACTCACGTTCATTTTAAACTTATAGATTTAAAAACGGGAATTTAACGTGACTTTCGTGACTTTGACGACGTCCGCCCGCGCTGCACGAGCAGCGGCCCGCAGTGCGCGACATTACGCGATGTCGATATAGCGATCGACATATGTTTCGGCCTCATCCGGAGGCCTTCTTCAGGATCTTGAGTGCGGGACGCTCGCCGACGCGTTCAACCTCGCACTGCGGGCCGCTGCTCGTGCAGCGCGGGCGGACGGAGCGGGCGGCGGCGGCGGCGGTGGTGGTACACCGCATCACAAATAATACGATTGATTGTAGATACAGAAAAGACAGAAAAAACCCACACTGAAACACTCTACAGAAAAACTATATGCATGTGATATGTGTGACTATGCAGCTGCACAGAAGTCACATTTGGAAATGCACATACGAACACACACTGGAGAAAAACCATATGCTTGTAATATGTGTGACTATGCAGCTGCAAAGAAGGCACATTTGGAAAGGCACATACGAACACACACTGGAGAAAAACCATATGCATGTAATATGTGTGACTATAAAACTGCACAGAAGGCATATTTGAAAGTGCACATACGAACACACACTGGAGAAAAACCATATGCTTGTAATATGTGTGACTATAATACTGCACATAAATCAGCTCTGAAGAAACACATACAAACACACACTGGAGATAATCTATATGCATGTGATTTGTGTGACTATGCAGCTGTACAGAAGTCACATTTGGAAATGCACATACGAACACACACTGGAGAAAAACCATATGCTTGTAATATGTGTGACTATGCAGCTGCACAGAAGGCACATTTGGAAAGGCACATACGAACACACACTGGAGAAAAACCATATGCATGTAATATGTGTGACTATAAAACTGCACGGAAGGAAAATTTGGAAGTGCACATACGAACACACACTGGAGAAAAACCATACGCTTGTAATATGTGTGACTATAAAATGTCACATAAAGCAGCTCTGAAGAAACACATACAAAGACACACTGGAGAAAAACCATATGCATGTAATATGTGTGACTATGCAGCTGCACAGAAGCCACATTTGGAATTGCACATACGAACACACACTGGAGAAAAACCATATGCATGTAATATGTGTCGCTATGAAACTGCAGGGAAGACACAATTAAAAGTGCACATACGAACACACACTGGAGAAAAACCATATGCATGTTTTATGTGTGACTATAAATTTGCACAAACGTCAGATCTGAAGATACACATACGAACACATACTGGAGAAAAACCGTATGCATGTAATATGTGTGACTATAAAGCTGCACATAAGTCAGACTTGAAGAAACACATACGAACTCACACTGGAGAAAAACCATATGCTTGTAATATGTGTGACTATAATACTGCACATAAATCAGCTCTGAGGAAACACATACAAACACACACTGGAGAAAAACCATATGCATGTAATACGTGTGACTATGAAACTGCACGAAAGGAACATTTAGAAGTGCACATACGAACACACACTGGAGAAAAACCATATGCTTGTAATATGTGTGACTATGCAGCTGCACAGAAGGCGAATTTGGAAAAGCACATACGAACACATACTGGAGAAAAACCATATGCATGTAAGATGTGTGACTATTAAACTGCACGGAAGGCAGATTTGGAAGTGCACATACGAACACACACTGGAGAAAAACCATACGCTTGTAATATGTGTGACTATAAAATGTCACATAAAGCAGCTCTGAAGAAACACATACAAAGACACACTGGGGAAAAACCATATGCATGTAATATGTGTGACTATGCAGCTGCACAGAAGCCACATTTGGAATTGCACATACGAACACACACTGGAGAAAAACCATATGCATGTTAAATGTTTGACTATAAAACTGCACAAACGTCAGATCTGAAGAAACACATACGAATACATACTGGAGAAAAACCGTATGCATGTAATATGTGTGACTATAAAGCTGCACAAAGGTCAGACCTGAAAAAACATACGAACTCACACTGGAGAAAAACCATATGCATGTAATATGTGTGACTATAAAACTGCACGGAAGACACGATGAGAAGTGCACATACGAACACACATTTGAGAAAAACCATATTCATGTTATATATGTGACTATAAAACTGCACAAACGGCAGATCTGAAGAAACACATACGAACATACACTGGAGAAAAACCGTATGCATGTAATATGTGTGACTATAAAGCTGCACAAAGATCAGATCTGAAGAAACACATACGAACACACACTGGAGAAAAACCATATGCATGTAATATGTGTGACTATAAAACTGCACAGAAGGCATATTTGAAAGTGCACATACGAACACACACTGGATAAGAACCATATGCTTGTAATATGTGTGACTTTGAAACAGCAGGGAAGGCAAATTTGGAAGTGCACATACGAACACACATACGAACACACACTGGAGAAAAACCATATGCTTGTAATATGTGTGACTATAAAATTTCATATAAATCAGCTCTGAAGATACACATACAAACACACACTGGAGAAACACCATATGCATGTAATATGTGTGACTATGCATAGGCATCAGCACAGAAGTTAGATTTGAAACGCTATATACGAACACACACTGGAGAAAAACCGTATACATGTAATATGTGTGACTATAAAACTGCATATAAATCAGCTCTGAAGAATCACATACTAACACACACTGGAGAAAAACCATATGCATGTAATATGTGTGACTATAAAACTGCACAAAGGTCAGATCCGAAGAAACACATACAAACACACACTGGAGAAAAACTATATGCATGTTTAATGTGTGACTATAAAAGTGGATTTAATCCATCACTAAATTGACATATACGAACACACACTGGTGAAAAACTGTATTAATGTAATATGTGTGACTATGCAGCTGCACAGAAGTCACATTTGGAAATGCACATACGAACACACACTGGATAAAAACCATATGCTTGTATAATGTGTGACTGTAAAACTGCACAAAGGTCAGCCACGAAGAAACACATACAAATACACACTGGAGAAATACTATAAGCATGTAATGTGTGTGACTTTAAAAGTGGATATAAATAATTGCTGAATTTATATCCACAAACATACAGGTAAAAAACCATATGCATGTGATATATGTGGCTATGCAGCTGCACGGAAGTCACATTTGGAAATGCACATACGAACACAATACATATGCAACTGATATGTTAATAATAAATTAATTAATGTTATTAATTAGCGTTATTTTTTAAATGTACAAATGAATTTTCAATGTTTGTTAGGTAATTAAAATTATTGATAATGATAAGGAATTAAGGAATTTGTAATGTAATTTATTTCATTTTATTTTATTTAGTAACTATTAATTGTATTAATCATATCATATAAATCATAATATTTATTCACGAAATAAATTGATTATTCAGATACAATTAATTTGATTTGAATATTCCTGAAGTGAGTATTACAATATGATGTTAATTAGGAAATATTGTTATTAACAATATTCCATTCAATATAATCTAATGATACGATTTATGATAAATTAATTAGTTTACGTTTTGACAAAAAAAAACGTAACTAAGCTATTAATAATATGAACTGAATCAATGTGAAATAATCTTGGCACTAGTCCTTATTAGTATAAGGACTTAGAAGTAAACACACTTCCATTGTCACATATTATAGTCTTGGGTACCCCGTGTACTAGAAAAACAGATTCTTCTAACTTCTGATTTATGGTAGGAGTTACGGCTCTTCTTATGGGGAACAGAAACACATATTTTGAAAAGTAATCCGCAACTACCAGCACAAATGTATGGCCTTTCTTGGACCGTGGTAGCGGGCCATGAAGGTCAATCGAAATGGTCTGAAATGGTCTGTTAACCCTTTTGGGTTGTCCCATGAGTCCAGGCCTAGCTTTGTTGGTCGACTTGTTCGCCAGGCAAACTTCACACTTTCTAACATATTCTTTGACATCCTTCAGCATTTTTGGCCAGTAAAAACGGAGAGCTATGCGTTTTACCGTTTTGCTGATGCCAAAATGTCCTGCCGTTGGGTTATCGTGGTTATCTGTTAAAATTCTGGTCTTACTAGGAAAGGGTACTACTAGTTTCCAGGTTGTATCACTTTCTAGTGCATATTTGCTTCTTATCAATTTGTATAACCTTCCCTCTATGACGTTAAACTTAGGGTAACGTTGTGGGTACTTCTGGCAATTATCATACAAGGTGTCATACCATGTGTCACCCGATGGGAAACTAATTGCTTCTACTGCTTCTACTTCTAACCGGCTAAGTGCATCCGGCACGACATGTAAGTGTCCTTTTCTGTGTTTGATCTCAAACTTATATTGCATGAGGCGCATGGCCCATCTCGCTAGCCTACCACTGGGAGACTTAATGCTCAGCAGCCATTGTAGAGATGCGTGATCGGTTATCACTGTGAAAGGATGACCTTCCACGTAACACCTAAATTTTTCTACGCTGAATAAAGCTGCCAAACATTCTTTCTCAGTCACTGAGTAATTTCTTTCTGCTGCGGTGAGGCTACGTGAAGCATAGGCAATCACTCTTTCTTTTTCATCAATATTTTGAGTTAGCACACTGCCTATACCTTTGTCACTTGCATCACATTGTATGGTGAATTCTTTGGTGAAGTCTGGGCACGACAGAACCGGTGAAGTTACTAGACCTGTCTTTAGCTTCTCAAAAGCTCCTTGAGCATCCTCGTTCCATTCCCACTTCTTCAGCTTTTTACTGGTTAACCGGTTCAAAGGAGCTGCTACCGTAGAGAAGTTGGGAATAAACCGACGATACCACCCTACCATTCCCAAGAAACTTTTCACTTCTTTTGGGGTGCCGGGTACGGCCAATTTAATAATAGCCCGGGTTTTATCCGGATTGGTCCTAAGACCTGTTCTATCTACTTTGTATCCTAAATAATCTAACTCTTCTCTGCAAAAATTTGATTTTTCTATGTTGACTGTCAATTTTGCATTCTTTAGTTTCTCGTAGACTCTATCTATGAGTTCTAGATGTTCTGAAAAACCACCCCTGCTAATAAGGATGACATCATCTAGGTACGTGAACACGGATAGGGTCAAGTCTACATTCTGGAATTCAGCCGTCAGTAATCGGTCCATCAGCCTTTGTAAGGTTTGAGCGGCCGTACTCAACCCGAAGCACATACGTCGAAATTGAAACAGCCCTCGCCCGGGGACACTAAAGGCGGTCTTTTCTCTAGATTCTGGTGTCAATTCTACCTGCCAGTACGCTGACTTAAGGTCTATCGAAGTCATGTACTTGGCACCTCTAAGACTATTTAAGATGAAATCAATGCTCGGTAGAGGGTAACTTTCGAACTTGGTGATAGAGTTTAATTTTCTACTATCGAGGCAAACTCGAGGTTCTCCGTTGGCTTTCTTGACTACTACCAAGGGACTATTCCATGGAGAGTTGGATGGCTCTATCACACCCAGTTCAAGCATCCGATCAACCTCGCTATGAATAAGGGCTAACACCGCTGGCGAGAATTGGTGACATTTCTGTCTTGCAGGTGGATGATCACCGGTGTTGATCGTGTGCTGAACTAGATCTGTTTTGCTAAGACCACATTCTAATGTTAATTTCTTGAATTTCTCTATCCTCACGTAGAGTTGGGATAGTTGTTCTGGGGTCAAATCACTAGCGGCTTGTAGTAAACCGGGTTGTACAAAACAATTCTTATCAGTTAGGCTACCTACCTCTATGAATTTTAAAACGTCTCATCCAATATCAAATGTTTTCCAAAAATCTATTCCAAAAATTATTGGAGTTCTAATTTCTTCAATTACCAAAAATTGTACCCTGTGAGACGAGCTCTTATATTTCACGTTTAGGTGAGTGTAACCACTGGCGACGCTCTCCGATCCGTTGGCGGTTAAGATGTGTACGCATTCCGAGGTACTCAGCATGGCACCTTTCTGCTCCAGAAACCGAAAAGCGGGGCCGTTGATTACACTAACCATCGCACCTGAGTCTAACAATCCTTTGCACTGCATGCCTAAAATGGAAACCTCCACGAAAGGTCTGGTTTCTCCAGGCATAGGATTAAAGTAAACTTCTCCTATTTTCTGAGGTTCTTTTAAAATATTTCTGTCTCTAGTTTTCTGGTTTGTCTTTTGATTAACTACACTACTACTAAATCTCAAGTTTCGTGGGTTTAGCCAACCCCGCTGTGTGAGGCTCCTTCCGAGTTTAAATAATTCTTATGTTGGGGATTACACTTCTCACAGCGTGGTCGCGTGACTCCTTCCTTTCCGCAGCCATAGCAGTGTATAGTTTTATCAAACTTACACTGAGTCTCAATGTGGCCTTGCCTTTTGCACTTGTTGCAGACAATGGGCTTGGCTTCTGAGATCTGTGTAAAATTTTCTGTTTTCTTTCTTTGTTGTCCGCTACTATAAAAAGTTTTACTGTTGAAACCCAAGTCTGAGTGAATTGAGTTATTGTGAGCTAACGATGGGTTGACATGTGTGGCACATTCTCGTTTCATGTCCTCAATATGTTTACATTTCCTACGTAATTCACTCACATTTGAGAACGTGTCGCAAAAAACTTTCGTCTTATAGTACGGAGCTAAATTGTCTTTAATTATTTCTACTTGTTCTTTCTCAGATATTGGAATGTCTAACCTATCAAAATAGATTTTCATGGTATAAATGTATGATAATACGCTTTCTGCTGTATGTTGTGTCCGGTTATAGATTTCTTTCAGAGTTTTCCTATTATAACCAGTAGGTAGGAACTCGTCCTTTAATGCTCTGGTGAAATCATACCATGTCACGTGGTGTTTACCATAGAACCTATACCATTCTGCTGCACTACCTTCTAAAAGATCACTCACACTTCTCAGTAATTCTGCGTGACTGACATTCTTTGAGATGCTTTGTTCTTCAACTTTTTCTAAGAATGAGTGTAAACCTATCTTGCTATCCCTACCAGAATATCTAATATTCCAACTGGCTACAGTACGAGATGGGTCAATGGTAATCCGCAGCTCACCTGTACCAACTGACGAATCCTGAGTAGTCACTGTCCTTGCAGATGAGGTGTTCGGCTTATTGTGCAATGGAGTCGTCGCTACAGTTTCAGTCGGCTCCTCCGAGTAGCACATACCGACCTTTTCTGAAATGTTTACATTCAACAGGTTAAGAAGGCTCTCACAACTATTCACAAGAACGGTGATCCTACTTAACAATTCTGTTTCTTCTGTGACAAGACGGTTTAACCGAAGTTGGACGTGTATTATTCGAGAAACGAACCTCTCCTTTTGAGAAAGAGTTAATTCTCCTGAAGAAACCAACTGATTAATGTCGTTAATCTTGTCCTCACAGACTTCTAATTCTGAGTCCACTTCCAGTTCTGAAGCATCAAGTACAACCTCTAACCTAGAAGCTTTTGACAAAGAAGATAGTTTGGCTCTCATGTCCGCTACCGTTCTAATGTTGAGATGTCCTCTAATTCGAAGTTCATACTTGAGTTCTTCGCTGAGAAGATGTCTGAAGTTCATTCTTAATTCCGACATTTTGTCTGACGTTCTCAAATTCTACAAATTGAAACAAACTACCAAACAAAATAAAAATTACAAATGAAGACACCAACCTCTATGCTATTCCAGTAAAACCAGGCCACACGTTGACGGCGTCAATTTATGTTGCCAACCTTTTGAGGTGTGCACCATTTCTCGTCCGGCTAGCCTACGATAACGAGCTGTGGGTTCTTTGTCTGCGGGATGTTACATACTGGAGTGTTAGTTTTGAGGTAGTGTCCTGTTCTATAAGGGCGCCACCAGTATAGACTGGAAAATTCTAAATTAATAAATGATTAACAAACCATATTACAACAATTATGTATTCGTTCTTAAAACCTGAACATTGTTGATTAGTTCTTAAAGATTAGTATTAAGACACAGTTCTTTCTTATATTCTATTCTAGAATTATAGTTTAACTAGTTGCATTTCTTATACAGTGTTATCTAGTAAACTCTATTCTGACAATTATATGTATATAGTCAAAGAGTTCTTATTACATGTTTTTAAATGTATGATTTAGTCTACGGACATGAGACGGGCCCTTCTGCATGCCGAGTCTTTACAAAAGTTCTAAAGTACAAAGGTTCTAACTAATCTTAATGAAAACTTGAGTGTACCATCAGGGACTTAGTTGAAGTTTAATTAATAACAAGATTAGATAGAGAATTAGATTAGAAACTAAATTTTGGAGAGGTTACAAAAAATGTTACTAGGTTATCCGGACGGGCGAAACTCGACGATCTCTTGTGCAAGATCGAACCGACGGTCTGGATGACGAAGTTGAAATTGACTAACGAACGAAGCGAAACAACATATTTATGTAGGCTACACGTAGGGATCACATAAGGGTGGAACCGAACTAGTTTTACATGCTAAATGTTAATGACTTGGAGTCAGGGGCTCTCTTCTTAGACGGAGAGTGTCCGCGTCGAAGGATCCAATTCTAAACTAGGAGTAGGAGCGACAACCTGCCGCTCCATTCTATGCTCAGCATTGCTGCACTTGACGAAAAATATGGTCGCGACGCCTTCACCGCCCACGCGGCGTGGCACGTCACGCTTTCAAGAGACGACCGTTTCTGGAGGACCTCTACTTCTGCATCACAACCAAGGGGTCAGCGAACCTTCTTGTCGGACGTCTCATTGAAGAAAAAAAAACATAGCCTACCTTTCGAAGCCCTATTTTTCTCTTTCTTTCTTTGGCTTCGGTCGTGCGTGTTATCTAGCCGAAACCATAACAATAACAATTTAAGTTCCAAGCAGAAAGAAAACAACTACCACTTGAAACGAGTATAATACGATGCCATTGAAAGATATCAAACAATCCCTGTAAATAACAAAGGCTACACAAAATCTTAATCCTCAAAAACCAACTGACGACGAATCGAGAACCTCCCTCTTTTTGTAAGTCGTTTGTGAATAGACCATTTCGTTGATCTGTGGTCTATTCACAAACGACTTACAAAAAGAGGGAGGTTCTCGATTCGTCGTCAGTTGGTTTTTGAGGATTAAGATTTTGTGTAGCCTTTGTTATTTACAGGGATTGTTTGATATCTTTCAATGGCATCGTATTATACTCGTCACTTGCAAGAATCGCTATTTCGAAACGATACATTATCTATGGTAAGTATTTATAATGTCAACTGTCGCTGTCACTGCAGTCAAATGTCAAAATATTGTCAAAGCACTGTCAGTCAGTTTTACAATCTATTATGGTTATTGATAAAATTTAGCTATTTTGTCTTTCTTTCAGGTTTTCCAGAAGAAATACCACTAATAAATACGCCTAAAAGTTGTGATAAACTCTAACTTTGAAATTTCAGGCCTGTGATACCCGATTACAATGAGACATTATGGCGCAAAGACTACGCCAACAGATTCAGTCTTATGACGGGACGATTCTAATTAACTCTGCTTCGATGTGAACCTCTGTGACTACCAGCCAGAAATCTATGCTATCAACGTCAGTGCCTAGTGTCTGTGAAGTTAATGCCGTGTTACAGTTATTGCATCAAAAAAACACTATGCAGAAAAAGAACTGCAACAATACATAATAATATAATATTTTAAACCACCCCGACTGATCTATGTATAATCTTTTCATTAAAAGCATTCCAATGACTCAAAACACGACATTTAAAATCTGAGCTGTCAGTTGGTGAGGATTTGAGTATTCTGTAGAGTCCAGGATATGTCCCAGCATCAGGTCAACGCTTCCATGTTCTTAAAATATCGTTGAAGAAGAAGATTTTCGAATTGATCAGACCTATGAAAGTTGATTTCATAGCGCAATTAACTAGAAAAAAGCTCATATTTGTATAATTTTTTGGTGGTTTTATTGGTGGTAAGCTACTCTTTGGTAGATTTAATGATCCCACTACCACTGTACGAAAACTCATGATTCATGAATGCACATAAAACTTACATTGGTAGCTAGGATCTGAACCAACGACCGTCGGGTCAGAATCAGGGTAACTATCCTTTACGCCAAAGGGCCGTCCAATATCACTACGTAAGTATTATAAAACAAAGTTCATCACTGCGTCTGTCTGTCTGTTCGCAATAATCTCAATAGCCAGAGTAGGAAGGTTTAGGTGCATAATTCGTTAAGGTTTTGTGTAAATTGGATGAAATATGACGATGATTATTAAATATGTTCATATTTTATATTCGATGCAACAAACTGATGCAACTTTTGTAGACATATATGTTCTACCCGTGCGAAGCCTGCTAGTGTAATATAAATCGTTTGCTATCATGTTTTGTCTTACAGTTGCAGTTCGCATTGATACATCCGTATCCTGAAACCTGGGTGCCTGTTGTTGGTTTGAACTTCTGAATTTATTTTGGTTTGAGTTGAATTGAGTTTGATTTGGTATGCCGAATTTAAAGCCTTGCTGGTGGGGAATATCAAACTTAAATGCACCATGTTGGAAAGGTGCACGCGGCTGTTGAAACGGCACACGCGATTGCTGGAAAGGCGCTTGACCGAAGTTATGCTGGTACTGATTTTGAGGTGGTCTAAATTGACCTTGCGGCGCTAAAAATCTATTCGGCTGTGAAAACTGTGGTCGAAATCCTTGATTCTGAGGGATACCGAATTTCAAATTACTGTTTTGTGGAATACTGAATTTCAAATTACTGTTTTGTGGAATACCGAATTTCAAATTAGTATTTGGGGGTGCTGAATTAAATGCGGGTTTCATAAAACCTTGGGCCATGGGTAATGGTCTAAACGCGTTTTGTGAATTGAGTGGAGCCGGTAAGTTTTGTTTTGCTAATTTATTTTTTGCGTTGTACTGGAACTGAAAGTTCACCTCTTCGGTAACTATGCTTAATGCGTTCTCAAGATTTGAGCAACCTTTTAAACGCACTATGCGTATGAGATCTTCTGGCAAGTTATACAGAAATATATTCAAAGCTGTATTATTATAAATAATCATCTTAGCTGCTTTTGTTCCCTCATCGACAAGTCTATTTACTTTTGCAAACAAAGCGCTTCGGACATTTTGAATTCTCTGGCAAAATTGTATGTATGACTCTCCTTGTTTAATTTTTATGGTTTCTAGCTCTATAGCTATACACTCTTCCGAGCGCGGGTCGCCGAAATGTTGGGTAAGTATATCTTTTAATTGTTCCCATGTTAAGATGTTTGGATTATCGCTTAGTAGCGCCGCGGCTCTACCTATAAGTTTACTACTAATTGCATGGAAAAGATAGAGCTCGTGGGCTCTGTTTCCCTCTATTCTACTACCACTGAGCACAAATTCACATTTTGAGATGAAAAGGTTTAATAACTTTTCATCTACGTCATATTTCAGAACTGTACATAAAATTTCCTTTGGAATAGGCTGAATTTTATCCGTCGACATCTTCGTATATAATTGGTTTAGCTTAGTTTACACAAAAGTTGCTTATTAACACACAATTACAAATACATAACTTAATAACTAACACTTGACCTATTTGCCTATTTAAGTGCAAACAAAATCAAATAAATGCAATTTTAAACGCCTAACGATGTAGTTTACGACGATGGAAAGTGTGGAAAAGACAAGTGTGAAGTATTATTAATGTATTGCGGGTATTTAGAAACTATTTGGTTTGCACCCTCATTATTGGAAATAAACAGTCAGTTAACCGCCCGAGTGTGTTTCATTACGCTAAATCTTACTGGCGACGATTAAAAATAGTTTTCGCGTAATTAATACAATGCCGTACGGTAAAATCGATAGTTTCGACTTATCTTCGCGTAAGTGGAGTGTGTACGTCAACCGTGTTAAGCAGTTCATCTTGTTAAACGAGATTAAAGATTCGCTGCATGTGGCCACGCTTATCACGGTAGTAGGCGAACCTACCTACGATCTTATGTGCGATCTGTGCGCTCCTGATAAACCGGAAAATAAATCATTTGCGGAATTGGTCACCATCGTTCAGCAGCATTTAGAACCCAGGCGATCTGACATCGCGGAGCGGCATATATTTCGTCTACGTCGTCAACGGCAGGGGGAGGAGCTCAGCTCTTATCTACAGCACCTCAAACACCTAGCGAGTACGTGCAATTTCGGCGAGAAACTTGAAGAGAATTTGAGAGATCAGTTCGTGTCCGGTCTCGCGAGTGACGAGATGCGCAGTCGGTTATTCGCGGAGAAGGATGTCGACTACAGACGGGCGGTGGACTTGGCGCTGGCGCTGGAGGCTGCCGAGCGGCACGCGGAGGCGAGCGGCTCGGGCGGCACAGCGCGGGGCGCGAGCGCGGCGGCGGACGCGGCCGCGGGCCCCTCGGCCGTGCACAGGATCGGTGCACCGGCGCCGGCGGCGGGCTCGGCGGTGCAGTCCAGGCAGCAGCGTCAATGTTGGAGATGCGGCAGGCAGCACGCACCCGATAAGTGTCGTTATAAGCATTTTAACTGTGACGAGTGCGGGGCGAAAGGCCATCTCAGGGCTATGTGTAGAAATGTAGTACGTACTACCGGTGAACATAATCGCGGTACGTCGGTCAAAGCGCAGCGTAAAAATCAGTTTTATATGGAGACGCAGTCTGGAAGCGAGGACAGCGATTTCTACAATATCGTAGTGGACGGCAAGGACGATAAACCGTATGTACTGAACTTGTTTGTTAAGGATGTGTCGATAGACTTTGAAATTGACACAGGTAGCAAGATATCGGCCATTAGTGAACGCGATTATGAACTTAATTTTAATGATTGTGAATTAATAAAATGCAGTCTAAAGTTTAAGACGTATACGGGAGGTAGAATAATGCCCCTCGGTTTTATCAGTGTGCCGGTACGTTATCAATGCGGGGGCGTGAAGCGGGAGGCGCGCGATCTTCCGCTTTACGTGATCCCGGGCGGAGGGCCGCCGCTTCTCGGTCGGATGTGGTTACGTCAATTAAACCTTAAAAATATTGTTATTACTTTAAATAAGATAGATACCATTGATGAAACCGAACGGGCGATTTCTTCTTTGAAACGAGAATTTCCTGATGTTTTTGCGGATGGTTTAGGTACGTGTACTAAAATGTTTACATTAAATTTAACAGATAGCGAGCCGATATTTCATAAAGCTCGAAACCTTCCGTTGGCGTTAAAAGCGCCCGTAGAAAAAGAGCTGAAACGTCTCGTTGACGAGGGCACTATTGTAAAGGTGGAAAATTCCGAGTATGGAACCCCGATTGTACCGGTAGTGAAGAAGTGCGGAAGTATTCGGATATGCGGTGATTATAAGGTAACAATCAATTCAAAGTTAAAGCGTGACCCTTACCCTCTCCCACGCATTGAAGAACTTTATACATCGCTGAGGGAGGCGCAGATATTTACAAAAATTGATTTGGCTCACGCATATGAACAGGTGATCCTATCTCCTGAGTCTCGACCTTGTACTGCAAGAAGTACTCACGTCGGCACCTTCGAATACGTCCGAACTCCTTACGGAATTTGTAGTATACCTGAAAAGTTTCAGAAGTTGATGGAGGAGGTTCTCAGGGGCGTGCCTATGACGGCTGTGTATTTTGATGACGCCTGCATAGGCGGCATTTCAAAAGAGGATAACATTAAAAATGTTCGCGAAGTCTTAAGGCGCTTACAAACGCTAGGACTTAGGATTAAATTGGAAAAATGTGTTTTTTTTAAGCCGGCCGTATGTTACTTGGGTCACATTATAGACAAAGACGGCCTGCATCCCGACGATAAGAAAGTTAAGGCTATTAGGAATGCGCCGTGTCCCACCGACGTTCAGCAGTTAAGATCATTTTTGGGCCTGGTTAATTATTATGGTAAATTTATTTCCAGGTTGAGTGAAATTTTGCACCCACTGTATAATTTATTAAAGCGCAAAGTTCACTGGCATTGGAGCCCAGAGTGTGAAACGGCATTTGTGAGTATTAAAAGTATGTTGAGCGGCGACCAGTGTCTAGCACATTACGATCCAACTCTGCCGGTCATCCTGAGTGTAGACAGTTCGTCTTTCGGTCTCGGCTCGGTGCTAGCTCACAGGTATCCGGACGGTTCCGAGAAACCGATTTGTTTCGCGTCGAGGACTCTTAATGAAGCCGAGAAGTCGTATAGCCAGCTGGATAAGGAGGCGCTAGCCATATTTTTCGGGGTCGTTAAAAATCACCAATACCTTTACGGTAGGAGATTTGTCATCCGTTCGGATCACAAGCCACTGTCGTATATCTTCGGAGATAAAGTCGGTATCCCGCAGACGGCAGCTAGCCGACTGCAACGGTACGCGGCCCGCCTCGCAGCTTACGACTTCACCGTGGAGTGGGTGAGCTCGGCGAACAACGGCCCGGCCGATTGTCTGTCGCGTTTACCGTTACCTAGGTCGGGTGACAGGGCACGGGGTGCGGCCGCCGATGAGGACGACGCCGTCTCGTATTTGATGTTCTTGGAAAACGAGTTTCCCATAAGTCACAAGGACATCGCGGCAGCGACCAAAGTTGACCCCGTCTTACGTAATATCTACAAGTACATTCTGTTCGGCTGGCCCGATCGTACCGATGTAGAACAGGAGAGGTGTTATGTCAATCGGAAAAATAATTTGTTCGTGGAACACGGTTGTATAGTGTACAATTATCGCATTGTAATCCCGCCCAAGTTTAGACAATATATATTACGAGAACTGCACGAAGGCCATCTAGGTATCGTCAAGATGAAGAGCATAGCGCGAAATTACGTTTATTGGCCAAACGTGGACAGTGACATCGAGCAGCTGTGCCGGTCGTGCGAGGCGTGCCGCCAGCAGCGTGACGCGCCGCCACACGCGCCGCTCACCCTGTGGCAGTTCCCGTCGCGACCGTGGCAGCGGCTGCATGCCGACTTTGCCGAATATAAAGGTAAACATTATCTCGTCGTGATCGATGCTCATAGTAAATGGGTTGAAGTGTTTCAAATGAATAGTACGAACGCTCAATCGGTGATTAGGGTTTTCAGGGAACTATTCGCGCGTTTCGGGCTGCCTTTGCAGGTGGTTAGCGACAACGGTCCGCCGTTTTCGTCACAGGAGCTCAAGAACTATTTCGATAAGAACGCGATCGTACATTCGCTCACGAGCCCGTATAGACCGAAGGGAAACGGAGCCGCCGAGAACGCCGTGCGAACCGTTAAAAATTGTATTAAAAAGGCCTACTCGGAAGGGAGTGACGTTACGCAGGCGATTAGCAAGATGCTATTTCAATATAGGAATTGCGAACATGCCACCACCGGCGTGGCCCCGGCTGTCGCGCTGCTGGGGCGGCGGCTGCGCGGACGGCTCGACGTGCTGCGGCCGAGCACGGCGGAGCGCGTGCGGGACAAGCAGCGCCAGCAGGCGGAGCGCGCGGGCGGCACGCCGCGACACGCGCACGCGGGGGACACGGTGTTCGTATTAAAATTTTTTCTAAAAAAACTAGATATCTTTAAAAACGAATAACATTTCATTTCTAAATAATTATTTAAAATATTTTTACTACAATAACTTTATTAATTATTTAGCTCTTTTAAATTCGAGAAATTAAAATTAATTTAAAAATTTTTAATAAACTCTGATACACAAGATACAATAAATAAAAATTACTTTTTAATTATATAATATATACTATACTAAGAATAGAGATAAATGGGTGGAAGGGCAGATAAAGGAATGCGTAGGGCCTAACTCGTTCGCAGTTAATTTACCGGATGCCACTGTAAGACGGCACATAGACCAGATTCAACTTAATGTACCTAAGGTGAGGACGAATCGATATTCTCTGTCGTGTACTAGTAAGCTCGCAGACCATAAAAATAAAGCAGAGGTATCTGCAGCGACGGCTAGCGGCCCCGCGTGTAGTCCTGAGCCGGTTATTCAAACGATGCCACGCGATGACGTGCCTGTCAGTAGCGACATTGATAGAGTTGAGAATGCGCGCACATCTCCGGCTTCTGAGGATGAGCTCCCGGTGCGGCAGCGCCCTCGCCGGCTGTGCCGCGACAAGCCACTCAATTATAAATAATCATTAAAAAAAAAAAAAAAAAAACTTTTAATGTATTTTCAAAAATTGAAAGCTTTCACTCGTTTAATATTCATTTAACCAGTTATGTGTTTAGTTATTTGACTCGTTTAGTTAGTAGTTTAGTTATTTGTTTATCTAAAATTTATTGTTAAATTAAGTAAGGAGGTGTGAAGTATTATTAATGTATTGCGGGTATTTAGAAACTATTTGGTTTGCACCCTCATTATTGGAAATAAACAGTCAGTTAACCGCCCGAGTGTGTTTCATTACGCTAAATCTTACTTGACTTACTTGACGAATATGAAAAACGGGAAGTGAAAAGGTTTACTCACCAGCCGTTCGATCCCATGTCCTCCTGAGTCTGCTTACGTCGCCAACCGCACGGTTTCCCAAGGGAGACGAATTTATATTCAGGTTCTTTTTCGCGTTTTTCGACGAAAATTATTCGCGTGCCGATTTGAGGGCTTACGATAATAGCCGTTAAAAGCTCACGAAAATCCACAAGGCTGCGCCAGTCAAACTGGGAAGAGCCGTGGTTCGGTTTTGAAAAAATACACAAAAAGAATTAAATTCAATTATGATTAAATACAAGTGATTCTTACGGCAACTAATTTTAGACTGACTTAATATTAGAACTTAAAAGTACGAGGAGAGCACCGTGTTATGATTAATCAGCATTAGAGCGATAGCTCTATCGCGTCCGGTTCGTGGAACGCAAGCATGGTGTGACCACCCGTAAATTAAAAAACTAAAAAGATAGGGCGATTGGAGCATGTGGGTGGTATAACTAGTTACTCCCATGTGAAAGCAAGCGTTTGAGACAAAAATAAACATATTAGATTGGCTAACAGAAATAATAATATTATTACAGTGCAGTCAGTGCGCGATTGGAAACGGTCGTGTCACACTGCACAGTTGAGACTTTATTATTCGCGAGTCGCACGGTGACAGCCGTTGCCCGCCCTGCGCTATGGGTGCTCAGCAACTTATAGCTAATGAACTTTTGGCGTTCATACAATACGCCATGGACTCGTTTGATGAACCAACCATCATTCATATATGCAAGTCGAGTTCTAAGGAGGAGGAAGTCTGCAAGAGCAAGACCCTACTCTTCCAGAGTGTCGGCAAGCTGGACGCGGTGCCATCCCGCCGGAGAGACGGAGGCGAAAAGAGCGTGCAGGACATCATCACCCTGCTGAAGGAGACTGACCCGGACGACGTGCCCACGTTCGTGGCGAAACAGCTGGACCGCATCCCTCCTGTTTCGTACGAGCACATCGACTGCACCAGGCTCCTGAAGGATATCGCATTCCTGAAGACGAGTCTAGCCGAAGTGGTGGATAAGTTAGCGACGTCGGAAACCACCATTAGTGAACTACGTGCTGAAGTAGTGTTGTTACGCAATGCTATGTCAGTAAGTAGGTCATCGCCGACCGATAATGTAAACACACGTCGCGGTGCACAAAATGCATCCATCGGCAGTTCGGAGTCATTATTGAATGTGTCACCGCCTGTTGCCGTGCCGACCGATGCCCCGCATCCCGCCGCCCGCACCCCCGCACCAACGCGAGCCCGTCCGCCGTAGGTATGTCAACCCCTCATCGAACCTACGCTACCGCTGCAGCTAATGATGGGAAACAGAATGCTGCCTCTTCCGTTCCTTCTATAAGGAAGGATCAGGCAGATCGAGATGATGGCGGCTTCAAAACGGTGGAGAAGAAGAAAAAGAATCCGTCAAACCGAAACAAGTGCGGAACCGCACCGACTGGCCCAAACCATCTACTGCGTCCAGAAACACCGACGACGCTGTTATACGTGTCTCACGTGCACTACTCCATCACGGCAGAGGAGGTGGCGGAGTACGTGCTGCTGAACACCAAGCTGACGCTGATGGTCGTGAAGCTGGAGTCGCGTCACAACGTGAGCTTCTCTCGACACGTTCATGGCCGAAGAATTCTGGCCGAGAGGTGTCAGGTTTCGCCGCTTTAGAGGTCGACTACCTGACACCAAAGATATACGTCACACGTCGTAGTATTACGCGTCTTATTGGATATCGCTGATTTGTGTTATATATATATATATATATATATATATGTTAGTTTGTAACGTCTGTGTGTATATGTGTGTATGAAAATGTGGGCTAAAACCACATGAGTAAAGAAAAGGTACAGAGACAAACCTTCTAAGGAACTGACAAAACGTTTACCTATTCTTGTAGGGTTGGTACAATAATATCGTTTAAAAACTAAAAAACAACCGACTTCAATGCCGCGCTATTCATTTTCAGTACCAATTTTGAGATGTTTATCTCAATATCTCTGGAGATACTTATCATACCTCGATAAAATTACCATGGTACCACACTTGGGATATCTCCTTTCGAACAAAAAAAGAATAATCGAAATCGGTTCATAAACGACGAAGTTATCCGCGAACAAACATAAAAAAAAAAAAAAAAAAATATACGGTCGAATTGAGAAACCTCCTCCTTTTTTTGAAGTCGGTTAAAAAAAACAAGAAAAATCTTCATCGTAATAAAATCCTCCTTCAAGTAAACATGACCTACTTTTTTATTTTTCAAGCTTCATCATTGTCAACAACGATCAATGTCATGAGATGTCACGAATTGTCACTTAATGTCATGATATGTCACGAAATGTCGTAATTGTCGTGAAATGTCACAAAATTTGAATGAAATGTCAAGGAATTTTATTAAACTTCCTTAGACAGTTCACGATAAAATAACATAAGCCAAAAATAAAAAAAATCTTTTTCCCGCCTTAGGGCGGAAAATACCTACTTTGCACGCACTTATCGAGGAACCACCATCACTTTTCGAATAGATGGGATGAAAAATAATTAGGGCGAGCGAAGCGAGCCCTAACACTATCCCACAACCTGAGCACTTTTGTGGTGCACCTTACTGAAAAACTATCACGCCTATTGATTTGTGCTTTAACATACTAATTTAAATTCACATGTAGATGTGTTATCAGTAAAAAAAATATATCATTTTACTAACATTAAAAATAACCGGCCACCGGCCGGCCAGTGCGTGTCGGGCCACGTGCAGTGTAGGGTTCCTTAGTAGCCTGTTATTCAATGCAAGTCTTTACCCGTTATAAACAAGCAACTAGGTACTTCGTCTTTGCACTTTAAAGGATTATTTCTAAGGATTATGTATTTGGTACAAAATTTATCCAACACCCAAGTTCAACAACTATTACTGCTAAACTAATAAAGTTATCTTAACCGCTATAGTTTTTCTTTAAAGTTAATGAAATGCACTATTATCACAATTTTTTCCAGATTTTTCAAGCCAGCCATTAAGCTTTTAAAGGGGGGGAGGGTCGTTAGAAGATCAAAGAATTAACTTCGTTGCGAACGAAATGTTTGGTTACTAACGCCATCTGTTGGAAATCTAAAGAATTTACATCTGTCATCCAAATGACCTCTGGTATCAGTGTACCATTTATGGCAGATATCTGCCATTTAGGCAGATTTAGGACCTACATTTTGCAGATTTTTTTTATATCTTACTAGTAGCCCGCCCCGACTTCGCACGGGTAGAACATATATGCCTACAAAATTTGCATCAGTTTGTTGCATTGAATTTAAAATATTAACATATTTAACAATCATCGTCATATTTCAACCAATTTACACAGAACCTTAACGATTAACGATTAACGAATTATGCACCTAAACCTTCCTCATAAACACTCTGGCTATCGGTGAAAACCGCAGGATCATCCGTTCAGTAGCTATTGAGATTATTGCAAACAGACAGACAGACGCAGTGATGGACTTTGTTTTATAATTCTTACGTAGTGATATTGGAAGGCCCTTTGGCGTAAAGGATAGTTACCCTGATTCTGACCCGACGGTCGTTGGTTCTAATCCTAGATATATACCTACCAATGAAAGTTTTATGTGCATTCATGAATTATGAGTTTTCGTACAGTGGTAGTGGGATCATTAAATCTTCCAAAAAGTAGCTTACTTACCACCAAGGAGAACATCTGCCACCGTAACCATACGCGTTCCCCGACGCAAAATGTAGGGGTAATATACGTTTAACGTGTGTATCTGTGTGTCTGTCTGTAGCATCTTAGCACCTAACAGGGTGAACCGATTTTGTTTTTATTATTGATCGTTTTTTTTGAAACCATTGAAACCATTTTATTGACTGTCAATTGTGAGTACATAAGATCTTAAAAACTATTCGGATTGTTCTATCACAACTTACTCTTACGAGTGTACAGCATATATACACAAATTCATAATTAATTAATTTAAAATAAATATAATAATATATATGTCAACATTAATATTGAATAAACTACAATTACAATACCATAATCTTAAAACACAAACAAAATATATACTTTTGACGTAAGGATAGTGGCGCGCGAATAAAATTACAACAATTGTCAATCAAATTACAAATAGGTACAAAGTATCATTTATTATTAAAGAATTCATTCATGTTATAGAAGCATTTATCTAATAACCATTTAAATAATCTTTTTCTAAGTTTAGTGGCTGGTAACTGCTTTATGTCAAGCGGGAGATGGTTAAACATTCTGACAGACATCGTGAAGACACTTTTTACACTACATGCCAATTGAAATATAGGTTTATCGATATTGTGTTTAAAACGTTCTTTTAATCGCTGACTGTAAGCTTCCGGTCTGTTCACAAAATAGTTTCGATGAGTTTTTATAAAAAAGCAAATTTTATAAATATATAGACAACAAAACGGCAAAATATTAAGGTGCTTGAACAAAGGACGACAGGCGAGGGCTCTTATGCACCTCTTCTGCACTAGGAACACCGATTGAGCCTCACATGAATTTCCCCAGAGAATTATGCCATAGCGGAGGTTGGAACTGACATAGCCATGGTAGGCAATTTTACCGGCTTCTAGTGACGAAACATTTACTATTCTCCGTAGTGCATATACGTATCTGTTTAGCTTTCCACACAACTTCTCACAATGGTTCTTCCAGTTCACATTTTGATCAATTGATATACCCAAAAATGACATTGTGTTGACTTGTTGGATACTAATTCCATTATAACTAATATTTAAAGGAGCCAATGTTTTTTTCTGGGGACAGAAAAATTATATGCATTTAGTTTTATCTATATTTAATACCAAATTATTCCTCTCCATCCATTTCCCAAGTCTATCTAAAGTTAAATTAATTTTGTTTTCAAAGTTAACATCTCTGCCTCGTATGACTGCCACACTATCATCAGCAAATAATACCATCTGCTCATCGATAACATTCGGTAGATCATTGATATAAATTATGAAGAGCCTACTACTAGAACGGTCCTAAAATACTGCCCTGTGGCACACCATATTGATTTTTTCTCAATCCAGACTTATATTCTATTACAGTTTTTGTATTGTTACACATGCCTTGAACTACAGTGTATTGTACTCTGTTACTTAGGTATGATTTTAACCAGTGGTGGGCATTGCCTCGAATTCCATATGCATATAGTTTATCTAAAAGAAAAGAGTGTGGTACGTAATCAAATGCTTTTGATAGATCCATAAAAACTGCACAAACTGGTGTTTTTGCCTCCAAACACTCTATTACTATTCTGATTAGATCAAATGCTGCTAATGTAGTTGATTTATTCCTCCGAAAACCATTCTGCTCGTTTTTAAAGACCTTGTTTTTTTCAATGAAATCTATAAGTCTTTTATACATCAATTTCTCAAAAATTTTGGAAAATATTGGAACCAATGTGATAGGACGATAATTGCCAAGATCTTTTTTTTCACCTTTCTTAAAAAGTGGTTTTACAATTGACATTTTAAGCGTTGTTGGGAAAATACCTTGCTCAAAGGACATATTCACCAAATGACATATGGGGCCTGCAATGTAATTTACACTACTTTTTACAACAGTTGTGCAAATATTATCAAAACCTACCGCGTTTGTATTGTTTAAACATTTTATAGTTTTTATCACTTCGTCAGGATGCACTGGGTCTAAAAATAAGGAGTTGACAACAGAGTGAATTGTGGTGGATACTGATTGCAGATTGCATGTATTAATTTGACAACTAGACTATAATATCAATGAAATAATTATTAAATATATTGGATATATTCTGCGGATTCTTTTCTATGTAATCGCCTGCACATATCTCTGTAATTTGTTCTGGATATTTTAAAGTTTGATTATTTTTCATAATAGACCACGCAGCTCTACAGATATTTTTTGAATTTTTAATATAATCGTGATTTGATTTTTGGTAGGATACCTTCACACATTTTCGTAATAGTTTTGAATATGTATTATATTTTTGTAAACTATCTAAAGATCTATGTTTGCGTAGTCCAAGGTACATTCGTCTTTTTATTCGACTAGATGCTTTTATACCTTTTGTCATCCAATTTTGTTTAGTGCTAAGCTTTTTCTTTACTTTAATTACTGGAAAACAAAGATTATAAAATAAAATAAATAAATCATGAAATGAAGAGAATGCACTGTTTAAGTCCGGATCATCAAACATATCCTTGAAACTCAGGCTTGAAATAGCATTTTTAAATGTGTCTAAATTTTCTTTAGAAATTATTCTTTTGTATTGATACCATTGCTTGAGGTAAATCAAAGTACTGTCAATTGAGAAACAAAATGTTTGTGCTAAATGTCTTGACAATCCTATGTCTGAAACTGAACCGGTGCCTTTAAAATTTGATAAAATGTTGTCTATACACGTTTTTGAGGAGTTTTGAGATGTTATATGCGTCCATTCCTTTATTTGTGGTTTTAAATTATAATTATAAAGTATTCCTAACAATTGTTTGTTGTGGTTATTATTTGTCTTTTTAAAATCTACGTTTAAATCACCACATACAATAATTTTCCTATCTTTTTTACATAAACAATTTAATAGTGTATTGAGCTTATCCAAAAACCTTTGAAAATTACCTGATGGAATCTTATATACACATATCAATATAATTTTAATTTTTGCAATAAATATTGCACAACACTCAAAGTGAAATGGGACAGATAGTTGTTGAGCAATATCCAAAATTTCACATTCTAATCAATTTTTTAAAAGAATGCATGCACCTCCCCTACTCTTATCAGTTCTTTGATAAGCTGTTGCTAATTTATAACCAAATATGTTCAAATTGATTTCGTGTCCATGTTTGATGAAATGCTAAGTTATACAAAGAGCATCAATAGATCTACCTTTTCTAATTTCTTCTTCATTTTTGTTTGATAGATGTCTTCATCGAGAGTTTTCTTAGCTTTGATTCATGAAAATTCGTTCAATCGTTATAAAACGATGAGCTTTTTTCTAGTTAATTGCGCTATGAAATCAATTTTCATAGGTCTGATCAATTCGAAAATCTTCTTCTTCAACGATATTGTAAGAACATGGAAGCATTGACCTGATGCTGGGACATCTCCTAGAGTCTACAGAATACTCAAATCCTCACCAAATTACAGCTCAGATTTTAAATGTCGTGTTTAGAGTCATTGGAATGCTTTTAATGAAAAGATTATTCATAGATCAGTCGGGGTGGTTTAAAATATTATATTATATATATATATAGATGAATATTATTTTATACAATAGATCATATTATTATACTATATTGACTTCAAATTGATTGTGATCGGTGGGGATCTACAGCATAGCTAAGCTTATAATAATATTTTCGGAGTAACTATGACCTAATCTGTGGTTTCACTGAAAATATTTTATTAATATTGCGATGCGTGTATGTGAAATTCGTGATATCTTCTAGAGTTTTCATTTGAATTATATACTGTAAAGTACAATTGTAATCTATAATATGTGGCCAAGCTAATTAACGTAATTATTTGGATAAGGATTAACTATATACTTGAAAATAGCCTTGGAAGTTATGTAATATTTTTTAACAAAAATTTTAAGATTAAAATGGTTACTGTGAATCAACCTTAAGAGATAGACATAAGCTGTCGAGGACTTTTTTGTAGGTCTTAATAAGTTGTACAACTTTTGCATAGAAAATATTCTTCTATCTATTTTCAATTAAGCAGCGTTCGTAAGAAACCTGTTTTTTCGACCGTTTTTTTGCCGACTTAGGTGGCAAATTAGGTCTCCACGAATGTACCTTTGATTTAAACGGGATAATATATAGCCTATTTTCATTCCGAAAGTCCATTCTATGTATTAGTGAAAGAATTTTTAAAATCGGTTCAGTAGTTTTTGAGCCAAATCATTACAAACATAAAAAAATACAAATGTTCTCTCTTTATAATATTAGTATAGATAGGCTAGCGTTTGACCACTATCTCACCTGTTGTTAACTGATGATGCGGATAAAGCTGAGGATTCCAAAAAGTGGCAGATTTCAAGGATCTTTATGAATTTTAAAATATAAATAGAATTTTGACAAATGTTTCTATTTAAGGTATAACATTCTTATTATGCATTTATTTGGTTGGAAAGGCCCTAGGGGTATATCCTAGTAAATCTGCCCCCGAAATATATTTGATTGATATTTATACGATATGTAGGTACTGATAAAATATGTATTTTCTGAATGTTTGAGATCTCTTACGCAATAGGTATTTTTTCTAAAACGTCAATGGTAAAAAACAGAAGAAAAAAAATTCAAGACAGACTGCAGCAAATAAACCAATTTTTTTATATATCTTTACAACTAATAATAGCTATTATAAAAAAAATTAAGAGCTTTTAACATTTTTAATTATTGACAAATTTAATTTAACATCATAGGATCATAGAAAAAAAATTGATTGATTAAAATTTTTACCATGATACAATTTTGGCACAATAACATTTTTTTTCATACCTTATATTATTGAAGGTAATAATATTGAAAATATTTCCCTATAATAATGTAATATTTATTTTTAAAAAAAGGTACGCCATAGTGAAAAATCATAAAAAACCACTTTTTGGCCCCTATTATGCATTTACATATACATTACATGCTCGATTTTAATTGTTTTTTCTGCTATTTATGTATACAGTACATATCATCACATATATATAATTTATTAAAAATAATGTTAATTTTCAAAATAACAACAATAGCTTCTATTGTGAAAGCAAATAGATAAAACATTCTAATATCAATTGTAAACTTTAAACTTTCGTGATTTGAACACATGGTTATAAATATTAAAATACGGGACTTATCGCGCCTAAAACATAAATTTTTATTTAACTCGACGTTTCGACCAAGTTGCATTGATCGTGGTCACGAGACGACGGAGTCAATTATCAATTTTATTATTCAATCTTAGTTAGCTATGTTTCAAGGAACAAAATATTATTTTTATGACACTTCATTAGGGTTCCGTAGCCGAATGGCAAAAAACGGAACTCTTGTAGATTTCTCATGTCTGTCTGTCTGTCCGTCCGTATGTCACAGCCACTTTTTTCCAAAACTACTAATAATTTGGGATTAGTTAGTATAATAGTTTAGAATAGTTTCGAAATTCCTAAGAATACACAGTTGAAACTTGGTAGGTAGATGTATTCTATGAACCGCTTTACGATTTTGATACAAAAAAATAATAATTTAAGATCGTTTACAAAACGAAAAAAACCGACTTCACATGCCGCGATAGTCATTTTTAGTACTAAGTTTGAGATGTTTATCTCCATTCTCCATATCTCCGGAGATATTTATCAGATCTCGTTAAAATTTGAATAGCACGCTACATCATCGATCGCATCATCACTTAACATCAGGTGAGATAGTGATCAAGTGCTACCCAGTTCGGTATAAAAAAAAAAAAAAAAAAGGACCACACAAGAAGCATGCTCTATCAAACTAAAAAAAAATTCCAAATCGGTTAAGATTTGACGGAGTTCTGAGGTAACAAAAAAACTTTATAAAAAACTGTCGAATTGCGAACCTCCTCCTTTTTGTGAAGTCGGATGAAAATAAGAGATAAAGGGAGTACCATACATATACTTAAACAAAATCATCAAACCTATAGATACGTGCGGGGTATAACTTTGGTTACATACATTATGCAGTGTTATTGGTACTAAATATGTCGCATTTTAGCCCCCCATTATCTGCTCAAAGTTAGATGGGAAGGGAGACACACATTTTACCACTTTAGAAGTGTCTTATCTTTCAAACGATTGACTTTGAGAGTAAATAGTTTTAAAAGCCTCAATATAATTTTTAAAAACCTATCTATAGACAATTAGATACCCATAGGTTTGATGATCTTTTTTTCGTTTCCGTTCCATGTATGGGGCAGCACCCCCTTAATCTTTTTTTTTTTTTTTTTTTTTATTTTAGCGGTTCATAGTTCATATACATCTACCGACCAAGTTTCAACTGTGTATTCTTAGGAATTTCGAAACTATTCTAAACTATTATACTATTCCTAAATTATTAGTAGTTTCAGAATAAAGTGGCTCTGATATAGGGAAGGAAAGACATGACAAATCTATAATAGTTCCGTTTTTTGCCATTCAGCTACGGAACCCTATTAAAGTGTCAAATTAATGTTTTGTTCCTTGAAACATATCTAACTAAGATTGAGTAATAAAATTGATAATTGATATTTGAATGTCTTATTTATTTACTTTCACAGTAGAAGGTTTTGTTGTAAATTAATATTGTTTTTAATAAATGATGTATATGTGATGTATATACTCGTATGTATAAAAATAGCAGAAAAAATCAATTAAAAGCGAGCATGTAATGTATTATATGTAAATTCATGATTGGGGCCAAAAAGTGTTTTTTTTTTTCAAAACGACGTACCTATTTTAAAAAAAATATTGATTATTATATTATTATAGGGAATTATGAAAGGTACGAAAACTTTTTTTTGTTATTGTGCCAAAATTGTATCATGGTAAAAAATTAAATTTAACATTAATATTTTTTATATTTCTATGATCCTATAATATTATAAAGCTCTTATTTTTTTATAATAGCTAATATTAGTCTTAGAGATATGTAACAATTTGGATTAATTGCTGCAGTCTTGAAAAAAATATTTTTTTTTCAGTTTTACATTTTCTGCTTTAGAAAAAAAACCAATTTGGTTACAGATCTCAAACATTCAGAAAATAAATATTTTATTAGTACCTATATGTAGTATAAATATCAATCAAATATCTTCCTGGGGGAGATTTTCTTAGCTTAGGGCCTTTGTAAAAGTTTGAATGAAAAGGTAAACTTTATTTTTAGGGTTCCATACTTCAAAAGATAAAAAACGGAACCCTTATAAGATCACTTTCTTGTCCGTCTGTCTGTCTGTCTGTCCGTGTGTCACCACCGATTTTCTCAGGAGCGGGTGGACCTAGCAAGTTGAAATTTATACCAGATACTGAGATCTATAGTCCCTATTAGGTGTGTAAAAATCAAGGTCCTGAGTGAACACGATAAAAAGATATGGACAAATTTAGATTTTCGCGAAAACTTAACTTAAGTACCAAAATTAACCTTAATTTTAAACTTTTATTTATTTGTCGGATTTTTTCCTTTACTTGTACTGTAAGACCTTACTTTTAACCAAAATTGACTGAATCATGAAATTTGGCAAGAAGCCAGTTCTCATAGCACAAATAAAGGAAACATTCAAAAAAATTCAAAAAGGTTAAAAATGAAAGGGTTTCCCATACATACACATGTTCATTCCAATCAAGATAGGCTTCTGAGTTATATGAGCGCTCCACGGATTAGACAAAGGAGGTTGGATTGGCAATAATCACACTTTTGTTTGAAAACCAGCGTCGCCGCGTTACTCCCACCAAACGATTCCACAACATAAACAATACAAATAGATACACGAATTACGCAAACTAATAAACAAATTACACATAGAACACGGGGCTGCAATTGCTTCGCACACTACTGCAATTGTTACGCACATTACTTCGAGACTCTATAAGTTACACACAATCACACGCGCAACGAACCGACGCGAACGTGAATATAACGAGTCGGAGAGGCGTGGTGATTTCGCTCGCTTTGCAATCCATTGCGCGTAAACTGCGTCTCGAGGTAGAAATATTCGTACTTTACCAGCAATGTATAGTTATCTGTTCTCTGGGTATGTTGTCGTTTGAACAAAGAATTTCATAATTAAAAATAGTTTTTGGACAAAAATATCTATAATACGAAGATTTTATGCTTACCGATGAAAAGAAATTCCTCCTTGTTTAATACTTGATGTCTGACTCTTTAATTTACACGTAATAATCGCACAACACGGCATTTTGAGACGATTTTAGCGCACCTCCGCGCTGCGACGCAAACCACGAGCCACTAAAAAGTATGATCGCGTGGTTCTATGAATCTATGATTGTCTAATCATACTAGTGGCGCGCCTGCCCCGCCCACATTGCCAATCCAACCTCCTTTGTCTAATCCGTGGAGCGCTCTTACAATTTAGAGGTCTAGCTTAATTGGTAACGTTGTTGGTACGGAAGTTTCGGTGGGCGAGTCCAACTCGACTTGGCCGGTTTTATTATGCCTTATTTTATGCCATAATTCATTAGCAAATTTTATGCATTTGTTGGAGTGGTTGGTGTTTTGGCAAATGTTTTGCCAGTGTCGGGCAGATTCGTAATCTATACTAATATTATAAAGAGAGAACATTTGTATTTTTGTATTTTTTTATGTTTGTAATGAGTAAGCTCAAAAACTACTGAACCGATTTAAAAAATTCTTTCACTAATGCATAGAATGGACTTTCGGAATGAAAATAGGCTATATATTATTCCGTTTAAATCAAAGGCACATTCGTGGAGACCTAATTTGCAACCTAAGTCGGCAAAAAAACGGTCGAAAAAACACGTTTCTTACGAACGCTGCTTAATTGAAAATAGATAAAAGAATATTTTCTATGCAAGAGTTGTACAACTTAATAAGACCTACAAAAAAGTCGGCAACAGCATATGTCTATATCTTAAGGTTGACTCACAGTAACCATTTTAATCTTAAAATTTTTGTTAAAAAATATTACATAACTTCCAAGGCTATTTTTAAGTATATAGTATTAATCCTTATCCAAATAATTATGTTAATTAGCTAGGCCACATATTATAGATTAAAATTGACCTTTACGGTATATAATTCCAATGAAAACTCTAAAAACTATCACGAATTTCACATACACGCATCGCAAAATTAATAAAATATTTGCAGTGAAACCACAGATTAGGTAATAGTTACTATGAAAATATTATTATAAGCTTAGCTATGCTGTAGATCCCCACCGATCACAATCAATTTGAAGTCAATATAATATAATAATATGATCTATTGTATAAAATAATATTTATCTATATGTATAATAATATAATATTTTAAACCACCCCGACTGATCTATGAATAATCTTTTCATTCAAAGCATTCCAATGACTCTAAACACGACATTTAAAATCTGAGCTGTAAGTTGGTGAGGGTTTCAGTATTCTGTAAAGTCCAGGAGATGTTCCAGCATCAGGACAATGCTTCCATGTTCTTACAATATCGTTGAAGAAGCAGAATTTCGAATTGATCAGACCTATGAAAGTTGATTTCATAGCGCAATTAACTAGAAAAAAGCTCATAGTTTTATAACGATTTAACGAATTTTCATGAATCAAAGCTAAGAAAACTTTCGATGAAGACATCTATCTATCAAACAAAAAAAAACTATCAATAATAAAAACAAAATCGGTTCATCCGGTTAGGTGCTGAGATGACAGACAGACACACAGATACACACGTTAAACGTATATTACCCCCACATTTTGCGTCGGGGAACGCGGAAGGTTACGGCGGCAGATGTTTCCTTGGTGGTAAGCTACTTTTGGGTAGATTTAATGATCCCACTACCACTGTACGAAAACTCATGATTCATGAATGCACATAAAACTTTCATTGGTAGGTATATAGCTAGGATAAGAACCAACGACCGTCGGGTCAGAATCAGGGTAACTATCCTTTACGCCAAAGGGCCGTCCAATATCACTACGTAAGTATTATAAAACAAAGTCCATTACTGCGTCTGTCTGTCTGTTCGCAATGATCTCAATAGCTACTGAACGGATTATCATGCGGTTTTCACCAATAGCCAGAGTGTTTATGAGGAAGGTTTAGGTGCATAATTCGTTAAGGTTTTGTGTAAATTGGATGAAATATGACGATGATTGTTAAATATGTTCATATTTTATATTCGATTCAACAAACTGATGCAAATTTTGTAGGCATATATGTTCTACCCGTGCGAAGCCGGGGCGGGCTGCTAGTTTAATATAAAAAAAACTGCCTCAAAAATTATTAGCAGGCAGAAAAACTACGCGAGCCCTCACAAAGCTCGGCTTTAGCTAGTATAATATAACGCGACGCGTCGCCAGCGACATCCCTGAGTTAAAGCACCAGCCGAGCCACTATCAACCGGTTCACTCCGTACGTGACAGGCGGCACACAGGCCGCTGGTGCTCAGGCACACACGAGCGTCTACGTCATCATCACAGCGCAGTTGTATGAAGCTTTGTCTCTGTACATTTTCTTTACTCATGTGTTAAAACAGAAAATCTTTATGACACATTTTAGTTTATGAAATCGTAGAAAATCTTCTGTGTGTATATAGTCCAAAGTAAACAATCACTTAGAAATTTTCTTTTTACTTATAAATCTGGTGCACTTGTAGATATCAAGAATTTTATTTAAGACTTAATGGTCATGTTGAATTAGGCCCCGGTAAATAAAATTATGTTTTTAGCGCGAAAAGTCCCGTATTACAATATAATTACTTTGGTGTCTGTCTGTCTGTCTGTCCGTCTGTCAATATCCATTTTCTCAGGAACGCGTAGAGGTAACAAGTTGAAATGTATATCAAACTAGAAGTGCCCCGCGGCTTCGCCCGCGTTTCTTTTATTTACTTAAAACTTTTTAAATGAAAAAACGATCCTATCATTAAAGACATCAAATAAGAATTAGCTAAATCGGTTCACCCGTTTACATGTTATCGCGTGCCTAAGGCAATTCCATATATGTGAAACCCGAAAAACCCAAATTTTCAGACTTTGTTACCTACCCCATTTCGAAAAATCCTACAACACGTACTTTATCTCATCTTGTTTCGCCATACAAACTTTGGATCCCCGCTCTGTATCCGGGATGAATTTTTGGAAAATCCTTTCTGAGCGGATACCTACGTCATAATAACTATATGCTACTATATTATATTACAGCGCAATCCGGAACAATATTGATTTATAGACTTTGTTACCCCAGTTTATCCTTTTAGGGTGGCATTTTGAAAAAGTCTGAAACTCGTATTTACTTATTTATTTACAGAAGTACTTGTGTGAAGTTTCGAAATGAAAATACTATCTTATGTTGTTTCTCCATACAAACTTTGAACGCCCATTTCATCCCCTTTAAGGGGTGAATTTTAGAAAATCATTTTTCAGAGGGAACTATCGTCGTAATAACTATCTGCATGCCAAATTTCAGTGCAATCCAAAACAATATTGATTTTCACACTTCGTTACCCCTCTTAGGGGTGGAATTCCAAAAAACCTGGAACACGTATTTACTTATTTTTTTACTGGTGCACTTGTATGAAGTTTCGAATAGAAAAGACTATCTAATCTTGTTTCTCTATACAAATTTTAAACCCCCATTTCATCCCTTAAAAGGGTGAATTTTGAAAAATCCTTTCTTAGTACACCCTCACGTACTAAGACAAATATACCCTCCAAATTTCAAGTCTCTACAACCAGCGGTTTAGGCTGTGCGTAGTCTGTCAGTCAGTCAGTCAGTCAGTATGTCAGGACAAAGATTCTTATGGTATTAGACTAGCTGTGCCCGCTACTTCGTCGGCGTAGAATAGCGTCTTTGAATTTTTTAATTATTTGATATATGAACTTTTAATTATATAGGCCAACTATTTTACAAATAAGACACATGCGTATCCCACCTACACCACACCGTACCACGCCGCGCAAATCCCCTCTCCCTCCCCCTCCCCCTCTCCCTCCCCCACCCCTTCTCCCTTCTCCCGCTCTCTTCCCCACCGCCTTTCCCCTCACTCCCTTCTTCCTCTCTTCCCCCCTTCCCCCCCACCTTCCCCTCACTTTCCTCTCCCCTCCCGTTTCCTCCCCTCTACTTTCCCTCACCTTCCCCTTCCCTTCTCCTCCCCTCCCTTCCCCTTCCCCCTCACAAACTTTGAATGCCATAATTATTTATATCGAATCAATCAGCCTAAAAAATAAGTTTCAAGCTTCTAGCTCTAAAAATGAAGATACTTTCATACAACTTTTCATCCCCCCTTTCAACCCTTACAACCCTCTTTTCGCATTAAAAAGTAGTCTATGTCTTTTCTCAGGCTCTAGACTATCTGTGTACCAAATTTCATTTAAATCCGTTCAGTAGAACATTCACATAAACCTTACATTATTTCCATACAAATTTTCGTCCCCTATTCCCTTTTGTTATTTTTACACCCTTGAGGATAAAACTTTTACAAACTTTGATGTCATATTTATTTATATCGAATCAACAGTCTAAAAAATAAGTTTCAAGCTTTTAAAGGAAGATATGAATATATCTCCTAAAGTGGGGTGTTCCGCAATTTTTCCTTTAAGAAGGGGGTTTTACCGCTCCCCCCTCCCCCAATCCCCCTTCCCACACGCCGCCCCGAAAATCGATGTCAGTTAAAGTACATTCTTGTATATGCTTGTAATATGTGTGACTATAAAACTGCACTTAAATCAGCTCTGAAGAAACACATGCAAACACACACTGGAGAAAACCATATGCATGTAATGTGTGTGACTATAAAACTGCACAAAAGTCACATTTGGAAAGGCACATACGATCACACACTGGAGAAAAACCGTATGCATGAAATATGTGTGACTATGAAAATGCACGGAAGGCAAATTTGAAAGCGTACATACGAACACACACTGGAGAAAAACCATATGCTTGTAATATGTGTTACTATAAAACTGCACATAAGTCAGCTCTGAAGAAACACATACAAACACACACTGTAGAAAAACCATATGTGTTCGGTATTTCACCAAACACTTCAAGAGGAGCGTTGTGGACTGTATAAATAGAATAAATAGGATGTATGATGCGATGTTAAGTAACGAACAATCCAAACACACAGAAAAGAGGAAGCAAATTAATCTACCACGTACCTTCAATGCCTTCATCAACCAAATCCAAGATTGGTGCTGGTAGATCGGCGCTGCAGAGTGCTGGTATAAAGTCCGTACAATAACACACACAAATAGATAAACTGCACGGCAGATAGATGTAGGAGTTAACAAAAGCTCACGGAGCAAGTAAAATGTAGGGAATGTCCTTGGAGGCTCAAAAATCAAGTGCACCACGGGGCTGCTTGAAGCGAACTGAACGACCGTTGTACCGGTCCTTCTACCGTTTTTCTCGCCAAATCGAGGGTAGGTGGTTCAAACATATCGGGCAGCGGCAAATCTTTCACTACCCTCTAATTCATGAATGTAAGCATCGAACAATATGCTTGTAATATGTGTGACTATAAAACTGCATAAAGGTCAGATCTGAAGAAACGCATACGAACACACACTGAAGAAAAACAGTATGCACGGTATGTGTGCCTATGAAACTGAACGGAAGGCACATTTAGAAGTGCACATATGAACACACACTGGAGAAAAACCATATGCTTGTAATATGTGTGACTATAAAACTGCTCATAAATCAGCTCTGAAGAAACAATTTGCTTGTGAATGTTTTAATTATTTGCGACTTAACTTTGAACATAGAAAAAATTTATATTGCTAGTTCCGAACATAGAATATTTTCGGTCATATTGGACTTGTAAAATTTAAAATTGTTTATTTGGACTTAGAATAATTTCATTAACAATGCAAATACGGGGAATCCATGCCTGATTTTGCCCAGAATTAATTTGTTCAAACACTGAAAATTTCGGTACAAATCGGGACTTGTAATATTTTCATTCTCTTAAAGTTTTAAACTTGTCTTATATTATATTGTATTTTACACTTATAAAAAAATTTGGACTGGCAATATGTTTATCGTAACTTTTTAACTTGTATTGAAAATTATATTAACATGGAGGCATTACTGAATTTCCAGCTTGATTTGAGCTTAAGAATAACAAAGGCTTTTACAAATTATGAAAAGAGTTCAAACTCAGAGCAATAATTACTAATGTATAGAGTGCAGCTATGAGCCCGCCACCTTGCTGAGAGTTGTAAGCAGATGTGCTATAGCTACGAACATTGATATGTAGGTCTTGCGTAGGGATGCCTGCAAACACCCGCGCGCTTATTGATGAAGCGGGTGACACGTGACGACAAAAATGAATATAGGATATTTATACATTAAGAGGAATGTTATATATTAATCTCAAGATACGCTGTTTGTTTTTCCTACGATTTCTCAGTCTTACGTATATAAGTATCTTAAATGCAATAATATAAAATTTTACCTGAAAATGAAATGCTTATTTACATACTATGCTATATTTTTAAGCATCAAATGTATCATCAACGCTAGTTTAGTTGTTTCAAAATAAATCATTAATTCATAATATAACACACGTCGCGGTGCACAAAATGCATCCATCGGCAGTTTAGAGTCGACCTCATTTAATGTATCATCGCCTGCTGCCGTGCCGTCCGATGCCCCGCGTCCCGCCGCCCGCACCCCCGCTCCAGCGCGGAGACCGTCCGCCGTAGGTACATCTACCCCTCAATGTTCCTACGCTGCCGCTGCATCTCATGGAGGGAAACCAAATGCTGCCTCTTCCGTTCCCTCTGCAAGGAAGGAGGCAGATCGAGACGATGGCGGCTTCAAAAAGATGGAGAAGAAGAAAAGGAAGCCGTCAAACCGAAACAAGTGCGGTACCGCACCGACAGGTCCGTCCCATGTACTGCGACCGGAGATACCCACGACGCAGCTGTACATATCCCGCGTACATTATACCATCACGGCGGAGGACGTGGCGGAATATATCAAGCTGAAGACGAATATGTCCCTGAGGGTGGTGAAGTTGGAGTCGCATCACAATGTAAACTTCAATTCATTTGTGGTGCGGGTTCCGTCTAAGTCTCTTGGATCATATATGGAGGAGGAATTCTGGCCGAGGGGTGTCAAGTTTCGACGCTTTCGAGGTCGGATACCGGACACCATGAATGAACGTCGCACGTCGTCGTAAAATTAACGTGTCTTGTGTTTCTTAAGTTTAGTAAATAGGTATATTATATATATGCTAGTCTGTGAGGTATTTATGAATAATATGGGTCTTAGTATAACATTTCATGTTTACATAAGTTACCTGAAATAAAGATTTATTATTATTATTCAAATTCATTCATACTAACCCGTTTTAGGGTTCCGTAGCCCAATTGAGTATTTTATAACTACATATAATTTTTCGCCACCAAAAAAATAATATTTTTTTCATAGTGTTTGTATAACAAAACAAAGTTATATTTGCGGTTCAGAAAATGTGCTATATCTCCAAAACTACTGACTATATCTCATTCAAAGCAATTTTCGTTTAAATATTTTTTTGAGATATACAGCATGTATATTATTTAGACTTTTCACTCTCTTTGTTTAAAAGTTAGAGGGGCGGGGGACACACATTTTACCGCTTTAGAAGTGTAGAACTTTCAAACGATTGTATGTGAATGACTTCCAAAAGACCTATCTATAGACACCCCGCACGTAAAGGTTTGATGAATTTTATTTTTTGCTTTTAGTTCCATTTATGGGGAGCCCCCCCCCCCCTTAATCTTCTTTTTTATGTTTTCGTATAAAAATCGTAAAGCGGTTCACAGAATACACCTACCAAGTTTCAAATCTATAAGGGTTCCGTAGCCGAATGGCAAAAACTGAACCTTTATAGATTCGTCATGTTCGTCTGTCCATCCGTCCGTATGTCATAGTCATTTTATTCCGGAACTATTAGGACCACACAGTTGAAACTTGGTAAGTAGAAGTATTTTGAGAACCACATTACGATTTTCATACAATAATTTAAAAAAATAAGAGGGGGCTCCCCTATACTTGGAACTGAAACTAAAAAAATATTTTTTAATCAAACCTATATGTGCAATGCTCAATAAATAGTTACTCTGAGGTGCAGGGTGTCTATAGATAGGTCTTTACAAATTAAATTGAGGTTCCTAACTAACAATAAAATAAATGTACGCAGATTGCCAGCTAGAAGCGTGAAAACAAGTTTGTTGTTACATGTTCCGCCATGCGGTCCGGGAGCAAGCGGTACCTCGCCGCCCGCACCGCCACAGTCGTATTCTACTATCCGTTCTCTTGTTTTCGGCTATAAATCGTACACGGTACGCGTACAAAATAAAAAGATAATTTTTTTGAATAGAAGTTTGATATATTATTTTGTAGTGGTAGGACTTCTGCTAGTCCGCCTGGAGCGGTACCACCTTTTTGCCAATTAATTTTCAGCCATGATAGGACTGTTTTTCGGTTGAAATGGCAAGGTGTCCAGTGAAATTACAGGGCATGTGAGACTCAACATCTTTATGTCTCAAGGTAACAGGCGCAGTGCAGTGACATGCAAAATTCTGGACTGTGTAATATGTAGTCATCATCGCTTACCATCAGTGCTTGTCCTGCTACCTTATATCATAAAAACATATACAGGGTGTCGGGTTTCATATGGTCCAAACGAAAATTGTCGACGGAAGACTCCAAGACTTTTCATTAAAGTCAAACTTAAAGTGATCACTCCTTCTATCATCTAAAAAAAACTTTATTAGGCGATATCATGTGCATAACTGTAACTTTGAGCTTTTATTATAAAAATGACAAAAGATAGGATAGGAAAATCGTCGATATTTTTCCAGATAAAAACCTCCATTTTTACTCTTAAAGTTCCTTAACTCAAAGATTTTGGGCTTTTATTACAACTTATTTCCTTCATATGAGTTAATTCTGTAAAAAAGAGATTACTAGAGTGTATTTCAGAAGAAGTAATTTAAATATCGAAATCCTTTCTATTTCGTTATGTTTTTAGACCTGAACCTCTTGTCATAGCCGTATGAAATTTGGCAAGCAGCAGGTCCATAAAACAGACAAGTTTTTAAAATGGTTGTATCTTTTTTTATTGTGTTTTTTTGGATAAAAACCTGCCCAAAGTAAAAGTTCAAATATTGTCTAAATAAAAAAATGTGATGTCTTATTTTTATTCTCAGAAAATAATAAGCCTAAATAAAAAGTCGTAGTAAACCCTGAAAGGCCTATTCATTGTTCATAGTCCCACAAAAAAACTAGGGCTCTGGACTTTATAGTTTGGGAGAAAATTTAAATAAATTGCAACATTTCGGGGCCTAACTCAAAAACAAGTAAAACGCAATTACCTCTAAAACTATAGATTTTCGCGGAACATACATGGGGTTTCTCTGGGTAGCCCTTGGAGTCCTCCATCGACGGTTTTCGTTTGGACCATATGAAACCCGACCTGTATATATATTCTTAGAGACCAGAAGTGAAAAAGAAAAAATAAACACTATCACAATACCCACAGCTATATAATGCGACAGAACCTCAACATAATAACAATTACATAATCTGTCTAAGCTAACAACATAACCATTACGTCCGAACCGTACGACGGCTACACGAAGACTGAGTCCTGATATCCGCTCGCTGTACGCTTTTACACTATTGAGCCCAGTCGCAGCTTGAGGGTATTTGAAAATCTTCTAACACGGCCTCTCCTGACAACGGGACGTCCTCGACCGCTTCGTCAGCCACTTGGTTCCCAGCACCAGCACCTGCATCGATTTGCTCAACCTAGCGTGGCATCACGCGCGTAACCGCACAGTGGCGTGATCAGCAACTGTAGGTCAAGCTCGGTGCAGAGTTCAGCACCATGCGCGTCCTCGGGCAGTGGCGCAACCGACGACAGCATCGCGCTTCAGCGCGCCGCTCTGCGTGGAGCTCAGCATGAAGCACGACACGCGAGCACCAGCACGTACAGCATAGCGCGCACTTGCGCAGTGGCGCGATCGCCAACAGATGCCGCGATGCTCCGAGGTCTGCAAACACCACAAAGTCGGAGTACGAGTACCACAATGTCGGGGTACCAGTACCAAAATGTCAAGGCACTAGTACCAAAATGTCGAGGCACAAGTACCAAAATGTCGAGGCACGAGTACCAAAATGTCGAGGCACAAGTAACAAAATGTCGAGGCACGAGTACCAAAATGTCGAGGCACGAGTACCACAATGTCGGGGTACAAAATAACTACTCAAAAATAAACACTCAATAGTCATAATACAAAATAAACACTCAAAATATTTGCAATGTCGGGACTACTTAAATAATTATAAATAGTAGTAAGTAACTTACTTACTGTTTCTATCACCTCATTTTTAACTTGCCGCTGTAAGTCTTATATATCCCCAGATTCAAGTTTCCTACGTTCGGCCCAACCTGACCATCGAAAGAACGCCATCAGTTTACTGCCAGAACTAAACTGCTCATGTCATGAAGTACTAACAACAATACCGCAAAAACTAACAATATCTCAAGATTTCGAAGTAACTTAACTTTTTTTTTACTTAACTTCATATTGTACACCAAACCCTGTACGTTGTTAGGTAGCACACTCTTTTAACACAGTCAACCTCTTCGCATAGTCGATTAACGAAACAAAAGTAACATTGTAATCATACCTGTATCCGCACCAACCAAATAATCCTGTCCGCCGTGTTTACTTGCCGACGAGCATTATCAGCTATGTTGCACGGTAGTAGCACACCGAAACAGCTTACAACTACTGAGAAATCAAATTGTTATGAGCAATGGCAATTACACGTGGCGTTTCGTATTCGGACGCGGTGGTAAACACTCCCAGATAAGAACCCTGGCAAACTACCCTTTATTGCAAAAAAAAATTGACGAAATTACTTCTCCGAAGTATTTTTAGGGTTCCAAACCCAAAGGGTACCAACGGAACCCTATTACTGAGACTCCGCTGTCCGTCTGTCTGTCTGTCTGTCTGTCTGTCCGTCCGTCCGTCTGTCACCAGGCTGTATCTCATGAACCGAGATAGTTATACGGTTGAAATTTTCGCAGATGATGTATTTCTGTTGCCGCTATAACAACAAATACTAAGAACAGAACAAAGTTAAAAATTAAAGGGTTTAAAACAAAAAACGTGTTTTTTACGATACGATACGATACGAAATTAATTCACCTCGACGCCGGTAGATGGCAGCACAGGAAAAATTAGCACGCGCAAGCGTTTCATTTGTTAAATTTGTGGCCCTCGGTCGATTTGTTAAGGTTTAATTGCAGAAATGTAGTGGACGTACAGAAATATTATATACGGGGAAACGTACAGTATTGAATAATATATCTTCAATTAGCTAGAATCAGTAGAAAGTTAGTCGTACGAACACTCGGTCTTCCAGATATTTAATTATATTAATTATAATTACCTTTAATATTACCGTTAATATTTACTTAGTTAGTTGGTGTTAGAAGTTCGTGGCGTTCGGACTTCAGAAATTCGGAACCCTCCGTGTGCGGGACAAAAGTCTTGACTCGCACTTGGCCAGTTTTATTTTATCTTTAAGAAATATCACATACCCTGAATACCCAGACAAACGTCTAATTTACACTTTAACTGACAAATATTCAAGAAAAACCAGATCGCAGTATCACTTCGTTTCAAAAACATTGTTGCACCTTAATTTATTCAAAACTTACTTTGAATAGAACAAGGCAAATGTCAGAGACGGCTTATACTCGTAAAGTGCACGTGGACCTATCCCACTTCTGATCTTAGAGACCAGAAGTGAAAAAGAAAAAATAAACACTATCACAATACCCACAGCTATATAATACGACAGAACCTCAACATAATAACAATTACATAATGTGTCTAAGCTAACAACATAACCATTACGTCCGAACCGTACGACGGCTACACGAAGACTGAGTCCTGATATCCGCTCGCTGTACGCTTTTACACTATCGAGCCCAGTCGCAGCTTGAGGGTATTTGAAAATCTTCTAACAATATATTATATAGGTAGTTACCGTTTTTTTGTGTTCAGTAATGTTGAGTGACTGTTGTCAATAGTGTTACTCAGCTAAGTACGAGTACTAAAAAAACACCGAGTGTACCGAGTAGCGAGTAGTAAACGAGTACTTGGCGCATCTCTAATACCTACATACACACGTCCTACTATCCTACTAATAAATAAGACGCGTGCCTTTACTTTACTATTCAATCTGTTTTCTCACAACACACAAGCTTACAGTAAGAGATAGCCGACAGTCGAATCGGTTCACAACCGACGGAGTAATCGCGTGACATACTCGTACATAAAACAATAAAAATCATACAGATGAATTGAGAACCTCCTCCTTTTTGGAAGTCGGTTGAAAATACGGCAAGCCGTCTAGGCTCTAAGGCGTACCAAAGAAATATACATACATATATCAATACATACACTCGAAAAATATATCCCTCCTTTCGAGTCGAGTAATAAATATGACATTCAAAGTTGGTAAAAGTTTTAGTTAGGTTATGACGGGGTGGGGAAGTGGATGGGGAAAGGGAGGGTACGAGAGGGGAAGGGGCTTAGCGAGGCGTGGTGCGGCGCGGTTTAGGTGGGCTACGTATGTGTCTTATTTGTAATATAATTAGCCTAAATAATTAAAAATACTACCCAAAGACACTATTCTTCGCGGACGAAGTTGCGAAGTCACGGAGCACAGCTAGTAACTAATCAAGAATCAAAGCATTTATTCAGTATGTAGGCAGTATAAATATACGCACATATACACGTCAAAATCATAAATCATAAAATAAATCTTAACCAATTATCAAGTAAACATAGCAAAAGCAGAATTTAACGCTTTGAATTAGAAAAAAATAGTAATGAACCATTCAGCTGTCATCCAATCGTTTACGTCAGAATATTAAAAAAAAATTAAAGTAGGTTAAAACCAACCATACATGTAAGTGTGTGTTTCAGTACTTCAGACAATTTTTATATAAAAAAAATAAAAAAGTGAAATAATGAAACACAACATAGAGAAACGCATACCGATCACAGTACATATCATGATCCAAATGGAACTGATAGTCCGTCTGTCAGCTGCATAATATTGTTTAAATAAAAATAAAAATGGCAAGCCTAGAAAGAAAATATGCGGACAAAAGGGGAAAACTGAATGGCTGTTGAATCTACCGGTGTTTCGGAAATACTCCCATCAGAGAAGAAACACCAAGAAACTCTATGGGGCTTGTCTTGTCATTTTATCTTTTTTTTTTTAAATTAATTGTACATGTCAGCTTTAAAATTTTAACAATATATTATTAATTATAATACAATTTATATTTGTTCTTGGAACTTGGGGCATTCAGGCCATGCATTTTTGTCATCCATATAGTCACCTATTGTATAGTATGATTTTTTCATCAAATTGGATTTTACATAGATTTTAAATTTGCTCATAGGCAATTGATCAATATCTTTAGGTAGCTTATTGTAAAAGCGTACACAGTTCCCCATGAATGAACCACTAACTTTCTGCAGTCTGAAATTAGGTATAATTAATCTATTTTTATGTCTTGTATTAAAATTATGTACATCAGACCTTTTCTTATAATCATTTATATTCTTGCGTATGAACAAAATATTTTCATAAATGTATTGACATGCCACTGTTAGAATTTTAATTTCCTTAAATTTTTCACGAAGTGAATCTCGCGACCTCATCTAATACTATAAGAATCTTTGTCCTGACATACTGACTGACTCACTGACTCACTGACTCACTGACTCACTGACAGACAACGCACAGCCTAAACCGCTGGTCGTAGAGACTTGAAATTTGGAGGGTATATTTGTCTTAGTACGTAAGGGTGTACTAAGAAAGGATTTTCCAAAATTCACCCCTTAAGGGGATGAAATGGGGGTTCAAAGTTTGTATGGAGAAACAAGATTAGATCGTCTTTTCTATCCGAAACTTCACATAAGTGCTTCAATAAAAAAATAAGTAAAGACGTGTTTCAGGTTTTTTTGGAATTCCACCCCTAAGAGGGTGAAATGGGGTAATAAAGTGTAAAATCAATATTGTTTCGGATTGCGCTGAAATTTGGCATGCAGATAGTTATTACGACGTTAATTCCCTCTAAGAAAGGAATTTCCAAAATTAACCCTCTAAGGGGATGAAACGGGGGTTCAAAGTTTATATGGAGAAACAAGATTAGATAGGCTTTTCTATCCGAAACTTCACACAAGTGCTTCAGTAAAAAAATAAGTAAAGACGTGTTTCAGGTTTTTTTGTAATTCCACCCCTAAGAGGGTGAAATGGGGTAATAAAGTGTAAAAATCAATATTGTTTCGGATTGCGCTGAAATTTGGCATGCAGATAGTTATTACGACGTTAGATCCCTCTTTGAAAGGATTTCCCAAAATTAACCCTCGAAGGGGATAAAACGGGGGTTGAAAGTTTGTATGGAGAAACAAGATTAGATCGTCTTTTCTATCCGAAACTTCACATAAGTGCTTCAGTAAAAAAATAAGTAAAGACGTGTTTCAGGTTTTTTTGTAATTCCACCCCTAAGAGGGTGAAATGGGGTAATAAAGTGTAAAAATCAATATTGTTTCGGATTGCGCTGAAATTTGGCATGCAGATAGTTATTAATTACGACGTTAGTTCCCTCTGAGAAAGGTTTTCCAAAATTCATCCCTGAAGAGGATGAAGCGAGGGTTCAAAGTTTGTATGGAGAAACAAGAATTGATTGTCTCTTATATTCGAAACTTCACACAAGTAGTTTAGTAAATAAATGAGTAAATACGTGTTTCAGGCTTTTTGAAATTCTATTCCTAAAAGGGTTAAGTGGAGTAACAATGTCTGAAATCAATATTGTTTCGGATTGCGCTGATATTTTGCATCCAGATAGAAATTTTGACGTAGGTATCCGCTGAGAAAGGATTTTTCAAAATTCACTCTTCAAGGGATGAAGCGGGGGCTCAAATTTTGGATAGTCATTTTATTCGACATTTCACACAAGTACTTCTGTAAATAAATAAGTGAATACGAGTTTCAGACTTTTTCAAAATGCCACCCTAAAGAGTGAACTGGGGTAAAAAAGTCTGAAAATCAATATAGTTTCGGATTGCGCTTTATTGGGTTTTCGGGTTTTAAAAATATGAATCCTGATTTGTCTTAGTCACGCGATAACATGAAAACAGGTGAACCAATTTGGCTAATTTTTATTTGATGTCTTTAATGATAGAATCGTTTTTACAAAAGAAAAGTTTTAAGTAAATAAAAGGAGTTTTTAACGCGGGCGTAGCCGCGGGGGACTTCTAGTACTATATATAGAGCGAATAGCTCGTTTCTGCAAAACAAATATTGATTGGATTTCAGCGGCTTTCCCCCACAATAAAATGCCATAAGACATTATACTGTGGATGTAGCTGAAATAGACCAATCTTGCAGTGGCTTCGTCCGTTAAAAATCTAATTTTACGTACTGCGTATGCAGCGGAGCTTAACCTACCTGCTAGAACCGATATTTGAGAACCCCATTGAAGCTTTGAATCCAGGGTGATGCCCAAGAATGTTGTGGATTCAACAAGTTCTAATGGTTCATCATTTATTAATATACTTCTATTTAGGATACCCTTTTTTACATTTGGTAGAGAGAAATTAATACATTTAGTTTTTTTTGCGTTTAACAATAAGTTATTGGTTGTAAACCAATTCAGAACCTGTGTTATTGATTTGTTTACATCGTCAAAGTTAGGTGTAGTCCTATCTATTTTGAATATCAAGGAAGTATCATCTGCGAACAAAACAATATCACATAGGTTCTGTACGAATGACGGTAAATCATTGATATAAACTAGAAATAAAAAAGGTCCTAGGATCGATCCCTGCGGGACTCCCATTTTTATGAGGGATCCAGATGACCTGACGCCATTGACTTCAACCATCTGTGTTCTGTTACAGAGGTATGATGATACCAGATCAAGTGCCTTACCTTCAACACCGTAGTATTTTAATTTGTAAATTAGTGTTTCATGACAGACACAATCAAATGCTTTTGATAGGTCACAGAACACGCCAATAGCATCTTGTGCTTTCTCCCATGCATCAAATATATGTTTAAGAAGACCTATTCCTGCATCAGTAGTAGAACGCCCTTTAGTAAATCCAAATTGTTTGCTATTTAAAAGATCATTCATGTTAAAATGTGTTAAAAGCTGGTCTAATACTACTTTTTCAAAAATTTTACTCAATGCCGGTAGTATAGAGATTGGTCTATAGTTAGATGGATCATTTTTGTTTACTGATTTGAATAAAGGAATCAATTTACTTTTTTTCATCAAATCCGGGAAGACACCTTGATCAACGCATCTGTTAAAAATAAAAGCTAAGTATGGGCTAATAACAGTAATAATGTAACTGAGAACTGTGGTTGACATTCCCCACAGGTCCTCGGTTTTCTTTTGTTTGAGCATTTTAAATGTTTTCACAATTGAGTCTGCAGTTACGTGTTTGAACTGGAACAAGGTATCACATTTATTTACACACTTTGATAATATAGAATAAGCATCAGCGGGACTAGAATTTATGGACTGAGTGGTAGTAATGGGTACTTGAGAGAAGAACTCATCAATCACAATAATATAAAGATAACCACACAAAAAACTCAACATTAACACTTTAGAGCATCGGAGTAGGTATTTCCTTACTTTGACTTCGCTTGAACGTAAAAAATGTCGAAATAATATCGACAGCAGGCACATCACTACTCAATGCATCACCGGCGAAGCGGCGGGCGGTGTAGTGGGACGCGACTCGCAACCGCACGTCTCACGTGTACTTCACCCCCGCTATCATATAATAGTATATCCGTTTAAAAGCATGAATTACCTGTGAAATGTTATGTTGCATTTTAGTTTTGTGTGTTTCCTTGTGTCATTTTGACATGTTGGCACCGCACATTTCACCATTTTCTCGGCAAAAACGAAATAAGATGTTACTTAACGCACTCCGCTCGAACTCAGAATGTCGACTGTTCGCGCTTGCCGGTGGACAGCGACGATGTTCTGACCAGTGCTTACTGTTCGAACTCGAGTAGCCGCGCTCTGTACTTTAGTAATTATTGCTCTGTGAGTTCACATGAAAGGCTAGCGGTAAAAAGTTACACAGATGCACGGTTAGATTCTTTGGAGCAGTTGTGGTTAGAATTTTTATCGGGTCATAAAGATATTATGCGTAATTACAGTCCACGGGAATTAAAACATACGAGGTATTTGAAAAGCGAATTATACGACTTAACTGAAGAAATCTATATCAACTATAAGTGTTACTTAAAAGAGGTTTTAGAGAGATTCAGCAGTGACCACAAAACAGTGTCAAAGTCATCTCAGGTTAAATTACCAAAAATAAATATTCCTACACTAGCCGACCCGGCAAACTTCGTACTGCCTCAGAATAAAAAAAAACTGGCCAAGTGCGAGTCAGACTTTTGTCCCGCACACGGAGGGTTCCGAACCGAACACCAACTAAGTAAACGTTAACACAAAGGTAGAATAGTATTATATAGGTATAATAGTAATAGTAGTAATTCATATTCATATATTAAAATATAGAATATGAATGGAATATAGAAACTTTAACAGTCGGGACACATTAATGGCTTAACGAATGGGGATTAATGTGTCCCGACTGTTAAAGTCTCTATATTCCATATAACAATGTATAATTTATTTTAATGAGTGTATCGACCGAGAAAGAATTTAAATGGTATAGTTTTTTGATATCCCTAAAAGGAAGTCTAAACTACTAGACTTACTTGTTTTTTTCTTTTCAGTTCGTTTTTTAACACTTCACTTTTTGCGCAGTAGGGTTTTTTGATTTTTTAATTTATTGTTTTATTTTACACTTTTTAGTTAAGTAAAGGACGGCAAATTCCGTAATCTTCTCATTTAATTTAGAGAGTTGATGTCATGTGGATTATTGAGTAGTTTCCGGGGATCTAAACTACTTATTACTAGTCCATCTAAAGATCTAACCCGGCTCAATGCTACATAGGCTTGACCTCAAGTGCACCTCTCAAACATTCGAGGGTTGCACTCCAATATCCTCTCGGTCCACCACCATCTTGAGACCGAAAAACCGCATATTCTGTTCCTCACGGAGACGCAGATCAAATGTCCAGCCGACGCGGCTTACCTTGCCTACCCAGGCTATGTTCTAGAACATAAGTTTAGGCCGAGGGCGGGAGTTTGTATGTATGCCCGCGATGACATTTGCTATTGGCGTCTCCGCAACCTTGAAGACCCTCAACTTTCCGTCATGTGGATTTTGGTGGACACTGGCATGGAGAAAATTCTTTATGCTAGTTTCTACCGTTCGCACAGCGTAGATGAAGAGACAAACAGGCTCGCGAAAAAACTTGCTTCTTACCCCTCTGGTAGCAAAGCGTTCTGGTCCCTGACGAAGTCGATCGAAGAGAACTTCTGCCGTCCCTCACTGCCTCCACTGCTGAAACCCGACGGGTCCCTAGCGCACACTGCTGAAGAGAAAGCAAATTTATTTGCTACTCTGTTTGCGGAGTCTTCACGTTTAGATGCTGGCAATGCAGTACCTTCTAGTCTGCCGACTTGCGGGACGTTAATGTCGGAAATCCGCATTCGTCAGACTGAAGTACGCAAAGCGTTGCGTAATCTAGACGTGAACAAAGCTAGTGGTCCAGACGGTATACCAGCTGTAGTCTTGAGGACGTGTGCGCCTGAGTTGGCTCCTATTTTGACACGCCTCTTTCGCTTGTCTATGACGACTGGTAAAGTGCCTAAGTCCTGGAAGCAAGCAAACGTGCAACCTGTGCCCAAAAAGAGTAGTCGCGCAGACCCTGCCAATTACAGGCCTATCTCAGTCACTTCCATACTCTGTAAGACTACGGAACGTGTACTGAACCACAGGCTCCTGGCATACCTAGAAGTGAACGATCTCCTCAGTGACCGACAATACGGGTTTCGCCGAAACCGGTCTACTGGGGATCTTCTAACGTATGCCACTCACATCTGGAGCGAGGCCATCGAGAACCACGGCGAGGCGCTGGCCGTCTCTCTTGACATCTCGAAGGCTTTCGACAGGGTCTGGCACGATAGCCTTATTAGCAAGCTTCCTTCATACGGCCTTCCCACTGGTTTATGTATTTGGATAGCAGATTTCTTGAGGGATCGGTCGATTCGAGTGGTCATCGATGGCTGTTCTTCCGACCAATTGGCCATAAATGCCGGAGTCCCTCAAGGATCAGTACTCTCTGCAACACTTTTTCTGCTGCATATTAATGACCTGCTTAAACCCGGTATCTTTGGGTACGCAGATGACAGCACTGTTGTAGAGAGCTATGCATCCAACGCACGAACCAGTGCATTACAAATCCAGTCTCATAGAGAAGCGATGGTCGAGCGCTTGAACTATTCTTTGAAGGCAGTCTCAGATTGGGGCGATGCCAATCTGGTCAAGTTCAATGCTGCTAAAACCCAGGCGTGTCTCTTCTCCGCTAAACGGAGCCCATTTCTACTGGCTCCTACTTTCCAGGATGTGTCCGTTCCGATAAGTAACAATCTCGAGCTTCTTGGCATCTCTTTGACACCAACTCTCAATTTCGGCTCTTATATTGAGTCTAGAGCCCAGCTAGCCTCAAAAAAGCTTGGCATTTTGGCTAAGGTGAGACGGTACTTCACACCGGGACAGTTGCTTAATCTTTACCAAGCACAAGTCCGGTCGTGTATGGAGTACTGTTCTCACCTTTGGGATGGCTCTGCCAAATACCAGCTGGAGACACTGGAAACTATTGAGAGGAGAGCAAAGAAACTCATAAGCGACGACCTACTAGTAAGCAAGAGACTCCACAGTCTCGCGCATCGCCGCAAAGTCGCTTGCTTATCGGTTTTCTATCGAATACATTTCGGAGAGTGTGCAATGGAACTGCATGATTTGATTCTACCATCCCCATTTTATATTCGGACATCCAGAGACACTAAAAGGCGCCACCGATTTATGGTGGATATACCATCTACCCGAACGAAGCGATTTGCTTCTTCGTTCATCATACGAACCGCCAAAGAATGGAATACTCTGCCTGAGTCTGTGATTCCAGTTAGGTACAATATGGGGGTCTTCAAATCACGAGTGAATAGGTATCTTCTGGGTAAGCACGCTCCATCATCGATCGCATCATCACTTAACATCAGGTGAGATAGTGATCAAGTGCTACCCAGTTCGGAATAAAAAAAATAAAAAAAAACCTATCGCAAAAATGCGTGAACTTAAGTCGACAGTTGTACTATTAAACGACTATACCAAAAGGAAGAGGTTGTTTATTACCTCAGAACTCCATCAATTCTTAACCGATTTGGAAAATTCTTTTTTTGTTTGAGTTAATATGATTTTCGTTTGGTCTCATTGTAATTTTATTGAGATCTGATAAGTAACTTCAGAGATAAGCACCGCAAACTTGTTACTGAAAGTGACTAACGCGGCATGTAACATCGTTTTTTTTTTTCGATTTGTACGATCATAAATTATTTGTTATAAATATATTTTGAATCTCCATTTTAAGACCTTTAATTCGATACCCCACTCGATAGGTTTTGAAAAAAAAAATTTTTTTGAACCCCAAATTTTGGCGTCTGAAATCCGCCATTTTGAATTTTTAAATTTTTTGTGTTTTCGTTGACACTCGCGCTAGCATGCCGAATCTATTGACGTGCCAATTATCAAAATCGGCCCACGCGTTTGGTCTCTAGTGTGCCACAAAGGAACAAACATACATACATACATATATAGACTGATAAACACATTACCTCTCCTTTGCGTCGCGCAGTCGGGTAAAAAAGCTGAATGATAATTGCATTCAAAATGGCTTTTCATTATGGCTCCACACGATAAGTGTACTTAGCCAGTGTCGTATTACATATTATGCACATAAAAATAAAATTCAACCGAGACAACGCGTTTACGCCCAAATTCCCACCAAAGTCCGTAAAAAATATTTTTTTAGTTTCATTATGGCTCCACACGATTAGTGTACTTAGCCAGTGTCAAGTATTGAATTTTTTCAAGTTTTGAGACTTCAAGTCGTAAAGAAGGGTCAAAATCACATTTCAGGTCAAGTTTCAAGTCAAAGTCTAGTCCAGCTGGCCTACCATGACCTCTTATTGCGATTCAATTGGGAACCTAAACTAAACTGCTTTGTTTTTAGGGTTCCGAACCCAAAGGGTACCAACGGAACCCTATTACTGAGACTCCGCTGTCCGTCTGTCTGTCTGTCTGTCTGTCTGTCTGTCTGTCCGTCTGTCACCAGGCTGTATCTCATGAACCGTGATAGTTAGACGGTTGAAATTTTCACAGATGATGTATTTCTGTTGCCGCTATAACAACAAATACTAAGATCAGAACAAAGTTAAAAATTAAAGAAAAGTTTTTTACGATAGCGCAGCACCACCTAAATAGTTGCTATGATGGCGCTATCGTCTTTACCTTAATCTGAATCTCGGAAGCGGCTCCAACGATTAAATAAAATTTAGTACACCTACAGGGGATTTCGGGGGCGAGAAATCGATCTAGCTAGGAGTCATTTTCAGAAAATGTTGTTTTCAATAATCAGCTTTATTGATAATCAACTTAAAATATGACAAAAAATAGTATTTTTATTCGTCAATAGATGTCGGGAATAGTCATACTTGTCTGTTTAAGTGGCAAAAAATACCGAGCAAAGCTCGGTCAACCAGATATTTAATAATAATTAGACAGTTGAAATTTTCACAGATAAATGTATTTCTGTTGCCGCTATAACAACAAATACTAAAAACAATAAAGTTAAAAATTAAAAGGGATCTCCATACATGAAACGTGTTTTTCGGCATTTTACTATAACGCTATCTATGAATATTTGACTGTACTAGTTATATTAATTACCTTTGTGTTACTTTCACTTAGTTGGCGTTAGTGTTCGTAAGATAGCGTTGTACTGAATAAGGACGCGGCTCCTGTTTTAATAATTGTTTGGAATTGGCACGGTAATATAATATAATAATATCTGGATGACCGAGCTTTGCTAGGATTTTTTTTTTGTAAATCGTGTTTTATGTAATTTTTTGGCTCCCAATATAAAATTAAATTAAATAGTCTTCTTACAAAAGAACAAACTTGGGAAAATTAATCATCACGTCTGGACTTGAACCGGGATCCTTCTGATCGCTATCCGGACGATCTCCCACCGAGCTATCGTAACAATGTAGCAGTGGCGAAATTTACCTTCATATTCTAATTATATTGTAGGAGTTTTTCATTACCTGAAAACAGGGATAAAACAACATTTTCTGAAAATGATATATTGATGATATTTCGATTCGATTCGATTTGTCAATTTATTACAAGAAACGTGATTTCTTTCAGAATTTTTTGCTCGATTTTATAAAATATTGTAGTGTGGTACGGAATCGGAACCCTACGAGTGCAAGTTCGACTTGCACTTGGCCAGTTTATTTCGTACCATGACCTCATGGAAATAAAACATATGTTTTAAGTGTTACGTTCGACGTCTAGATGGAAGGTGAATAGCTCAATAATATACCTTTGTTTTTTTTTTGTAATTACAAAGCAATAAGTTATGTCTCTATTAGAATCTATAATAATAATTATTGTATATGATCTATTTCATGTTATTTGACGTGTGTAAGTGCAAATTTTTAATTTGCCCATATACTGAATAAATGCTTTGACTTTTGACTTTTTTGACATAGTAGGTACACCTACCTCTCCTTCTCGCAAAGTCACAAATATTTCCAGAACATGATCAGCTATTGTCGTCATTGTGCACGATAAGTCCAAAAAAATTTAAAATCAAATACAGACTTAAACTATAAAACTGTCCTAGTGCAAGTCGGACTCGCACTCGTAGGGTTCCCTAACACAGTAAGGTATTATTTAACTTTGATTTTTCGCAACAAAAAAATTAACTTTGTTTTTCATAGTGTAAGTATGAAAAACAAAGTTATCTTTGCGTTATCTTAAAGTGGCAAAGTTATCTTAAACTGGCCAAGTGCAAGTTGGACTCGCACTCGTAGGGTTCCGTAGCACAGTAGAGTAGTAGTAGTAGTAGTATTCAATAACTATGATTTTTCGCAACTACAAAAATAACTTTGTTTTTCATAGTGTTTGTATGAAAAACAAAGTTATACTTGCGGTCGCTGTATCTCAACAACTGCTGACTGTATCTCGTTCAAACCAATTTTCGTTGAAAGTTTTTATTGAGATCTACAGAATATATTTTTTCTAGATTTTTCACTCCCATACTTTAAAAGTTACGCGCCTATCTTTCAAATGATTGACTTTGAGAAAAAATATTTTAGGAACCTCAATGTCATTTTTTACCTATCCACGAACACCCCACACATATAGGTTTGAAATAAAAAAAAAGAGTGTGTGTACTTTTGTACACGCGTTAGAAATTATACTTCTGTGGCGTATGGAAAAAAAATAACTAAAATGCAGTAGTGATTAACGATAAATATTAAAATTAATCAAAAAGATTTTATTAAAATGAAAAAGGTTTTATTAACGTAAAAATATGACGTTAAATATGACATATACAACTTGAACATAGTCATGCCACCTAGAACTAACTTCACGATGTTGAATTTAGGTGTCGGTGTGCGCGCGCATCGTAAAAATTCACTCTCATCATTTTTCTCTATCGCGCCAAAAGAAGTATAACTTCAAAAATTATTTGTTTCAGTTCCATGTATGGGATGCCCCCCCAAACAATTATTTATCCTTTACCTGCGTATGCGATTAAACTGGTTCCAGCACTGGATGGAACCAAGTTCTAGTGCACCCATTGGCTCTCACCCGATGTCATGTATAACCCGACCAAATTACGTTGTTCATTCTTTCTTATAGCTAGCGTATGTATCACGTGTTCATCGTTTTAGTCGGGTTACATCTCTATAGCTATTTCATTCGCATACGCTAATGTTCTCTACATATATATACTTTCTCATATGATTCAAATAATGATGAGTTAGATAAAGGTTAGATAGGTTATTTAAGGAATTGGATTTCCTGTAGTTACCTACTTTCTCTATGATTCAAATAATGATGAGTTAGATAAAGGTTAGATAGGTTATTTAAGGAATTGGATTTCCTGTAGTTACCTACGGACAGAATGTTGTTGTCTAGATCCACCTTTACAAATCAATTTAAGTTCCTACATTGAGAATCTCAATGTAGAATCCATATCCGATATGGAACAGAGCGTATTCTTTAGCTATCTGTGCATTAATGTTAAACGTCACATGTCATTCTTGTCTTTGTCAGGTCAGCTGATGATGTCGCTGTCAGTGTCAGAGTTTTCAGTTTTGTGGTTCGTTCGCAGCGCTGCCAATCGCGGGCAATTTCCCCGATTTGCGGGGAATGACAAAAAATTGGGAATTTTGGGGAATCCAGACCAATTTTTGTGGTGGGCTTATACTAATTTATGTCGGGTAATACTTATTACGTATAGCTAAAAATCACGTTTGGACTTGGTAGAACAGCTACACACTACTAACATTATATTGCGAACCTAATCGAAATATGAGTAATGCGAAAATTTGGTGAATAATATACTATTCCAAATAAATAAGAAGATTTTATTTTGTGTAAAACAGTGTTTTTATTCCAAAAATATAATTTCGAGGAATTTTTGGGGTGTGCATATAAAAAGCGGGGAATTTCGGGGAATTCACAACAGCGAATCGGGGAATCGAGAAAATTTTATTGGCAGCACTGTTCGTGTCAATGTTTAACGTAGTATCATATTATATTCTCTTTTTATCGCAAAAGCCAAAAACAAAGAAATAATAATATATTCTCTTTGTCGATGTTTTGATAAAAGTTGTAGAATGATTGTTTTGGGATTTTTGTAAATAGATATAGTTGCCGAAGTGAAAAATAAAGGTGAAATACTGTTTGAAAAGTGTGGAACGGATGTTAAAGTGGTGTATTAATGTGAAATTCGGCACTAGAAATGGGTCACCGTCATGGTTTCTTGGTAACAAAGGTTCCCCAACCGGTTAGGTATTTTGCAGGTTAGTTTTCTTTATGTTTTTACATCGTTAGATGGTTTTCACTGTTGTTTACTAATTTTCGCGTTTAAATTAAAGGTTCAACTTTAGTATACCTACCATCGATTTAAGATAAAGTTGCGGAGCCCTACCCCCTTTCAAAAGTTATGAAGTTACATAAAATTTTGAGGTTAAGTATGAAAAATTATTAATAATTGAAGGCTGGAGAGGATCAGAAGAGGGGAGGGGGAGGTTGTAGGAGGACCCCTCCCTTATGGGAAAACAGCGGCAACATAGTTGTCGAAAATTTTGTATGGAAATAAATTAACTTTTACCTGTAAATAAGATAGATATTTTATAGATAAATTAAACGCCATAGTGTTGGCTCTAGTAACGTGCGGCCGCTGCCGCGGCTCCGTCCTCGCTACGCTCGTCGGCGCACGTCACGCGGTGGTCACTGTTCCCCAGTGTTTTGCCTTAGTGTTCGACCTTGAAATTATTAAGTACAAGTACATTTGTGAAACGACAAACACTAACTAGCAGTGCACTACGCAGACCTCTCCTACTTAAGGCGACTCAACCCAGGAAGGATTCCCGGGTTGTAAAAAAATAACTTTGAGGGGTAGGTATAATTTTTCATACCCAAACTCAAAATTTTAATATATAATATGAATGAATTAATGAATGAATGAATTTATTTTAGCTTGTGGTCCTAGGTTACAGAGTTGTTTAATTACATTGATGTCAAAACGTGTCTCTAGGTCCTACTTAGTCAGTATACAAGCACAACTATAATTAAAAGATAATATAAAATAATTATTAAAGTATGTTAAAAGTCTAAAATTATGTTATTTTCTTTAAAAAAATCTTCAACTGAATAGTATGTCTTGTCGATATGTAACGAGGTATTTCGACCCGTTACATATTTTTCGTTTGGAAGCACATTTCAGCTTCTAAGACTGACAAAATTACCTTTTGGTTTTAAATAATTTAGAACATTTTCGTATTTAGCCATTTTTAGTCGATTTTAAATAATCGAGTTATTACTTGGTCTGTGGATCATTCCATATCCTATAGACAATCTTTCAAAAAAAAATGACTTTGACATCTGTCAATTCTCGATCAGAGACGTCACTTTTTCTTGTCCCTGGGGCCTACAAAGAGCTAAACTTTTTGTATTTTTTCTTAATCAGATTTTACAAGATTGATCCATCTTGTTAATTAAATTTGCGATGATACTCGGCGTGCTTATGGCGTAGTGCCATATGATAACGTCGTGATTTTGCGGTGAGTCAATTTTTGATAACCTAAAATGTTTCGCGTCATCTTTCATGGCGACAAATATATTTACAATCGGATTTTTGGTTACAGCCTTTGGCGCTGTTTGTTTGGACGACTGTCGTCTACTGTTTGTGCGACGATGGGTGTCGTCAACTGTTTGTTCGACGCTGGAAGACGTCGTTAGTTTGAGGTGTTTGTGCGACGCACACCGTTTGGATGTCGTCGTAGTTTTGAGCTGTTGGTGCGACGATGAATGACGTCTGTTTAGAGTGGAGTGCTCAGACGCCCCCGGACGCTGCAGCTAAGCCAATTTCATTATAACTCTTTTTATTACCCTTAAAACTTTAATTTCATATTTGCAAGATGCAAGAAAGACAATAACCAAATTTCAGTAGTAAAATGTAAAATAAATTAACCTAAAAAGTAACGAAAACCGAATGGTATTTATAGTCAAATGTTTAGACATAGTATTCCGGCTTTAACTAAATAATGTGTATCTCATTCTGGAGGTAAGGGACGTTTTGAAGTATTAAAATTTGTCATACAATCCCAAACCGTGTTATCATTTTCCTGTCCCCCGGTCCGAGATTAAAAGTCTCAATGACACCGCTGATTTATCCTGGTAAGTTTTAGATCTTGGTAGAACAAGGGCGCTCGATATTCATAAATACTGTCTACCTAACATTAATTTTTAGCTTTTTATACTCTATAACCTTCATGTTACAACCAGTAACTTATATATTTATATAAACAAACTTTTTTATTACAATTAGCGCGAGAACAGGGACCGGAGTTACCTCCACATACATAATCTTTCTTGCATCTTATTTTTGTTTTTCTTGTCACAATTTAGTGCAATTTTTGTTATTTTTAGCATTTTTACAGTTTTTGTACTTTGAAAACAGAATTGTTACAACTTTTTTTGTATTTTAACAAAACTAATTAACATACAATGTTCTTTATATGTCTTATGTACTGGATAGACTAATCTAAGTGTGTACTTACTATATAATAACATTTGAGATATGCGTTGTTTACATTTTGTAAGGAACTGACCTTGACCACATTGAAAGTGCTAAGTTTTGTTTGAATTGATATAACTTTGTCTTATATAAAGTTATAACGTTTGTTTACTGTTGAGAAGCATTAAACTACATTCATATTAGAAAATACTAGCTTATTAACATAATTATTAACTAGTTTATTGATTTTACTTTTCACAAATAGATATAACCTTAGCCGTTGTTAATAATCTTGAAAATTAAGATAAATTGTGAATCTTTTTTGCATCTTACATACTTCACAATTTGAATGTTTCTTTGTACATTCAAATTTCTTTAAATACTTTTGAACATTATTAAATATTAACATAAACTTTAAAACATAATAACTTAAACCGGTTTTAACAAAAAATCTTATAAACTTTGATGAGTTTTAACTATTCTTTGAATTTTTAGTTGGTTGTTTGTCTTTGTTTCTTTAATATTTTTGATTATTCATCATGACTGACAAACAGGTTCAATTTCCACCCTTGTTGGAAGAGAATTTACCTGGTACTTCTAGGGATGTTATTTCTAATCCGGTGTTGGATAATTTAGTTATGCAGAATGCAACAGAGGTTGACCCTTTCTTACCTAACTTGGGTCATAGTAGCTTGCATAATTTTACACCTTTACCTTCGTTTAACTCGATGAATGTTCAACTCAATGAACAATTGAAAAAGCATTTGCCTTCAACAAATAAACTTCCTGATTTGAAGCGTAGTAAGATATCTTTTGATGGGAAAACTTGTGTTAGAGACTTTATCACTTCGGTTGAGGAATATTTTTTGTATAAAAACTTTGATGAAAACTTTTTAGTCGGTTCTTTTTCTGATCTGCTCACTGGAACAGCAACGAAATGGTTCCGTAGTATTCGAATTAGGGTTTCTTCGTGGACAACACTTAAAACTGAATTGTTGAACAGATTCGACAAACCTGAATTTGATTATCATTTGGAGTATGAAATGAGAACTCGCAAACAACGGAGTAATGAGTCACTTCCTGATTTCATTACTGAGATTTTAGATATGTCTAGCAGATTAGCTAATCCAACTTTTGAGAATGTTTTGATAACTATAATTAAACACAACATGTTACCTATTTACACACCGTTTTTATTTGGAAAATCAATAGACACTATTGAACAGTTTATCCGAATTAGTAAGGAATTAGAGATTTTAGTTAACCGAAAACCTGTAAAGGAAATTAAACAAAACTTTCATGCGGTTGAAACCAAACTTTCTTGTTTGAAGTGTAAGTCGACAGACCACACTTATAAAGAGTGTACAGAGATTCTTGGACCTGTGTGCTTTAAATGTCATAAACGAGGCGTTTTGACAAAGAACTGTGATACTTGTCATTCTGACAATATTAAAAATAATAATAATTCAAAAAACTTGTAAGGCATCGGGCCCAAGTTTTTGAAGAAACTTCAGGTGCTCCGATATCCAATTATAAACCTAATGATGATACGTGTAAAAGAGAATTTTCAGAATGGCTTGACTATTTAAAAACATTTTTTTCTGTTCATAAAGCAGCTCCTATACTTTTTACTAAACAAAATGATACTAGACCATTTTTAAAATTTACCATTTATAATGAAACTTTTTCTGGATTGCTAGATAGTGGTTCAAATAGCTGTGTTTTAGGTAATAACCAACACTTGCATTTTTCTAAACTAGGATTTCAAATTAAACCTATTGATGCCTCCGCTTGTACTGCTGACGGTTCATCAAGAAAAGTTATCGGTTCTATGCGATTACCGGTTACCGTTGACAATGTTTGTAAACTTGTAGAATTTTTGATAATACCCTCTTTTGATCCACCTATTATATTGGGATTTGATTTTTGGTTGAAATTTAACTTAGCTAAAGACTTGTGGAAAAATATTGAATATGTTCACAATAATAAAATTCAAGTGAACGCTGTTACTTCTACAGTTCATTTAACTCCTTCTGAGAAACAACAATTAGATGAAACCATTGCTTTGTTTGAAGATATTTCTTATGAGAAAAAAGGTTTAGGCCTTACCACCCTTGTGGAACATAAAATTAACGTTACTGGCGACCCTTTTAAAAGTAGATATTGGCCGTTGAGTCCTGCTAAACAAAAAGAACTTTATGATGAAGTGGAAGTTTTATTAAAGGAAGGAATTATAGAACCTTCAAAATCTCCTTGGTGTTCCCCTGTATTAGCCGTCGATAAAAAAGATGGTGGAACCAGATTATGTTTAGATTCGAGACGATTAAATTCAATAACTGTTAAAGATTCTTATCCTTTGCCGTACCCTTCTAGGATATTAGACAGCCTTCGTGGGGCTAAATTCATATCTACCATAGATCTTTCTAAAGCATTTCTGCAAATTAAACTTGAAGAGTCCTCTCGTGAAAAGACTGCTTTTGTAGTTCCTGGAAAAAACTTGTACCATTTTGTTCGGATGCCTTTTGGAATCACCAACGCACCGGCAGAGTTACAACGCTTGGTTGATAAACTCTTTGGACCTGAATTTGACAATGTCCTGTTTAAATATTTAGATGATTTGATTTTAGTAAATGATAATTTTCAAAATCATATAGAGTACCTTAAAAAAGTCCATGAAATACTTAAAAACTCAGGCTTAACAGTAAATCTTAAAAAATGTGAATTTTGCAAAGAAAGACTCCGTTATCTTGGTTATATTGTAGACAGTCAAGGCCTACATACTGATCCGTCTAAATTAGAAATTATAGAAAACTTTCCACGACCAGAGTCCGTAAAACAACTTAGAAGCTTTTTAGGATTATGTTCATATTATCGACGTTTCATTTGTAAATTCGCTGATATTGCCTCCCCTTTAACTAAATTAACTTCCGGAAGTAAAAAGATAAAACATACTTTTGTTTGGAATGAAGAAGCTGAAGAAGCCTTCATTAATTTAAAAAATGCCTTAATAACTACACCTGTTTTACAGTGTCCTGATTTTGAAAAACCTTTCTTTTTACATTGCGATGCTAGTTCTGTAGGAATTGGTAGTGTTCTGAGTCAAGAAGTCGAAAATAATGAACAACATCCAATTGCTTATTATTCAAGATCTTTAAATAAATGTGAAAGAAATTATAGTACCACTGAACGTGAACTTTTGGCAGTTTTAGATTCAATTGAACATTTTAGACCTTATGTCGAAGGAATGAAATTCACAGTCGTGACAGATCATGCTAGTCTTAAGTGGCTTTTAAAACTTAATAACCCTAGTGGACGCTTAGCTCGATGGGCTGCACGTATTTCTCAATTTACTTTTGATATTGTTCATAAAAAAGGATCTTTACATCAAGTTCCTGACGCTTTATCTAGAATCAATATAACTTCAATATTAGTTTCCGCTATAAATATTGTCTCACCAGATGAAGATATAGAAGACCTTTGGTATAGAAAAGTCTTTATAAATTGTCAAAAATACCCTTCTAGAATGAAAAACCTTCGAGTAGAAGATAATACTTTATATCGTTACTGTAAAAATAAATTTGACCCTAATAGTCGTTTAAATTGGAAAATTGTTATACCTAAAGAACATGTTTTAGATACTATTCGTTCTAATCATGATGATATTAATTCTGGACACTTTGGAATACATAAAACTCTTAATAAAATAAAACAACATTATTATTGGAAAGGAATGTTCGGAGACGTTCAAAAATATATTTCTTCTTGCGACATTTGTAAAGCTTATAAACATTCAACTTCTGCTCCTGCTGGTAAGATGGTTAACCCTAAGAAAGTTGATCAACCTATGGTAATGTTATCCGTTGATATTATTGGGATTTTACCTAAATCTTATTCTGGACATAGATTCATTCTTTCAATTGTAGATGTTTTTACTAAATATTGTTGGATATTTCCTATGATAAATGCTACTTCTAAAGTAATTTGTAAAATCTTTGAAAAAGAAATATTTCTTAAATTTGGTGTACCTAAAATTTTAGTGGCCGACAACGGACCCCAATTTATATCTAAACATATTGTAGATTTCTTAAAAAATTTCAACATAACTAAAATATTTTATAATGCACTATACACTCCACAGAATAATCCAGTAGAAAGATATAATAAGACAATTGAGACATGTATTTCTTGTTTTGTTAAAAATGATCATCGAACTTGGTCAAGGTTTTTGCCTCATGTCCAATTAGCTTTAAATAGTAGTGTAAATCTTGCTACAGAGTACACTCCTAACTTTTTGATGTTCGGTAGAGAACTTATTTTTGATGCATCTTTACACCGTTTTAGTAAGTCTTTTGATAACTTAGATCAACTTGAGCTTGGTACCAGAGATACTTATGCTCACTCTTTAAATTCACTTAGTGAAGTTTTTGTTAAAGTTCAAGCTTATCTTTTGAAAGCTTATAAGCGTAATGCTCTTTATTATAATAGGGGAAGAAAAGTCATTTCTTTTGATGTCGGTGATGTAGTTTGGCGTAGAAGTTTTGTACAGTCAAACGCACCTGCATATTTTTCGGCTAAATTAGCACCTAAGTTTATTAAATGTGAAATTGTAGAGAGAATTTCTCCTAACGTTTATGTACTAAAGGAATTTAATAAAACAAGTACTGGACGTTACCATGTTAAAGATATAATTAAATATTAAAATTTTCATTTTTGGATTTAACTTTTATTTAACTTTGTTTTGGTATTCTGTTTTGGGAGGCACGTTGATTGTGGAAGTATGAGATTTGATGTATGGAAGAGGACGTGCAGGATGAAAGATGATTATCTGAAAGGAAACCAACACTTTATTCAAATACAACTTTAAATATACTAAACCTAACTTAGGTCTATTTTTGGTAATTTTATTTTATTTTAGTACTTTTATCCTACTTTTGAACTTTTACCCAACTTTAGAAACTACATCTAACGATTATATTTTCTTTTAGAAATTTTCTTGGCATCAAAAGATCTTATGTATATTTTTGTATATTTTATTATTTTGGTTACTTTGAAAAGCTTTTCACTTTTCAAGTACTCAACTTTCTTTTAGATACTTTGAGAAGTTTTCCACTTTTCTAGTATAAATATTGTTTTAGATTGCTATGAAAAGCTTTCCACTTTTCAAATAGCCTGCACATAGTGTAAATACATTTTTAATATAGATGTGTTTCAGTCTTTGTGAAGCATGTTATATATTATTTAGATTATTTAGTTTGTGTTTGTTGTAGACCTAAGCCTCGGATTTGACACTTAGAGCTCTATATAATTTTTACCCGGATTTGCCTCTCGGATTTGACTCTTTTTGAGCTTTTGTCTCAGTTAACCTTTTTGGGTAATTTTTTACTCTTCATTTTTTCCTCGCTTTGACATTTTTAGTTCAAGCGTTGGAAACTTTAGATATTGTGAACGGAAAGTCGGTGGTGTTGAGCCGGTCACAATACAACTTTGTTGTTTTCCCAACAAACTTTTGTTAACTTGTTATTGTGCACGGAATGTCGGTGGTGTTGAGCCGGTCACAATATACAATTTTTGGTCTTTTTGACAAACCCTTTTATTAATTTGTTAGTGTTCGGAAAGTCGGTAGAGTTGAGCCGGTCACTACTTATTATTTTTGGTTCTCTATTTTTATGAGAATAATTTGAACTTTTGTTGTTCAACTTTTTCATTGAAAACTTGTTCACTGAATCGTTTGCAGTGAATAATTATCTAAAGTCGGCAGCTAATGCTTAACCGTACTACAATATGGATAACCTTTGTTATTACCTTTTAATTTAGTTAGAATCGTTCTGAGATTATAAAAGATAGAGGCGATGGTGCTTATCTACACTTTTGTTAAATATTTCAGAAATATTTATTTGGTTTGTAATACAGATAGGTAGATGGAGGCTATGGTGCTTATCCACTCTTGAGTATAATTAATTTGTGATGGATTTCAGGATTGAGTCATATTGATGGATTAGTTTTGGTAAACCTTTACATTGTTTTTCACTTGGTTAGAAAGTTTTTATAACTTGTTTTTCTAGAGCAACTTAGTCAGTGGCTAGAAGCTTAACTGATTTAACGTTATGCTTTATTAGTGTCTTCTTTTAGTTTGAATAAATTTCATATTTTGGTGGTGGAATATTTTCTGTTTATTAATTTTTTTGAATAAGTTTTTATTAGGAATTTTTTGGGAGTTCTTCTCAAAAATAAAAGAAGTTTCATTCTTTTATTTTTTTTTGGGAAGGTATGTACTGTAACGAGGTATTTCGACCCGTTACATATTTTTCGTTTGGAAGCACATTTCAGCTTCTAAGACTGACAAAATTACCTTTTGGTTTTAAATAATTTAGAACATTTTCGTATTTAGCCATTTTTAGTCGATTTTAAATAATCGAGTTATTACTTGGTCTGTGGATCATTCCATATCCTATAGACAATCTTTAAAAAAAAAATGACTTTGACATCTGTCAATTCTCGATCAGAGACGTCACTTTTTCTTGTCCCTGGGGCCTACAAAGAGCTAAACTTTTTGTATTTTTTCTTAATCAGATTTTACAAGATTGATCCATCTTGTTAATTAAATTTGCGATGATACTCGGCGTGCTTATGGCGTAGTGCCATATGATAACGTCGTGATTTTGCGGTGAGTCAATTTTTGATAACCTAAAATGTTTCGCGTCATCTTTCATGGCGACAAATATATTTACAATCGGATTTTTGGTTACAGCCTTTGGCGCTGTTTGTTTGGACGACTGTCGTCTACTGTTTGTGCGACGATGGGTGTCGTCAACTGTTTGTTCGACGCTGGAAGACGTCGTTAGTTTGAGGTGTTTGTGCGACGCACACCGTTTGGATGTCGTCGTAGTTTTGAGCTGTTGGTGCGACGATGAATGACGTCTGTTTAGAGTGGAGTGCTCAGACGCCCCCGGACGCTGCAGCTAAGCCAATTTCATTATAACTCTTTTTATTACCCTTAAAACTTTAATTTCATATTTGCAAGATGCAAGAAAGACAATAACCAAATTTCAGTAGTAAAATGTAAAATAAATTAACCTAAAAAGTAACGAAAACCGAATGGTATTTATAGTCAAATGTTTAGACATAGTATTCCGGCTTTAACTAAATAATGTGTATCTCATTCTGGAGGTAAGGGACGTTTTGAAGTATTAAAATTTGTCATACAATCCCAAACCGTGTTATCATTTTCCTGTCCCCCGGTCCGAGATTAAAAGTCTCAATGACACCGCTGATTTATCCTGGTAAGTTTTAGATCTTGGTAGAACAAGGGCGCTCGATATTCATAAATACTGTCTACCTAACATTAATTTTTAGCTTTTTATACTCTATAACCTTCATGTTACAACCAGTAACTTATATATTTTTATAACACAAATTTTTTATTACAGATAAGATATTCATACAATTTTGTTTTAAACACATGAACATTACTTATGTCTCGAATTGAGATTGGAACCGCATTGTAGATTATTGGCGCCATATATTCATAACATTTGAAGGGGGGGGGGGGGCTCCGCAACTTTTCCTTCAAGGGGAAGGTTTTTCACCTTCCCCTCCACCACCCCGACCCCTTCTCCCCCATTAAATCGATGGTAGGTATACTAAAGTAAAGCCGATGTTTTTACTTCGTTAGATGGTTTTTACTGTTGTTTACTAATTTTCGCGGTTAAATTAAATACACAGCACAGTACTATGATGTTAGCAGCGCCAGGGTTGCTTGCCAGCAAAAACTGATAGCAGTTTACAGAATATATCGATCTACCTACCAGGTTTCAATTATGTAGGGTTAATAGTTTCGGAATAAAATAGCTGTGACATACGGATGGTCAAACAGACAGACATGACGAAATTTATAAGGGTTCCGTTTTTTGCCATTCGGTTACGGAACCCTTAAAACCGGCCAAGTCGAGTTGGACTCGCCTACTGAGGCTTCCGTACCAACATCTCAGACTAGGTTAAAGGACAAACTTAACTTTGTAGTTGGATCCATAGAGAATGTATTGCACCAACTACAAGTAATAAGTTTGTAGTAGTAAATTTACCTTTTTTTTGTTGTTAAACTACATGTGGCGACCCTATGCCAACCTGTTTGGTATGATGTTAAAACTCTTTTGCCGATGTTTTTATCTTGGTGATCAATCTTTTTGAATTATGTTATGTTTCAAATATAGATTATTAGATCACCGATATTACGATGATAGATATTAGTTATTGTCAGAAGAGTTTGACACCAGAATTTTTATTGTCAGTTCATACCAAATTCATACAGAAAGTTAGGTGTGAATTCTCAAAGAGAATAGTAAAAATACTAATATACATAATATACACTGTGATCTTAGTATGAAAAGTGACTAGATCACGCTTTGTTTTACCACAAATAAAAGTGATGCTATAACCAACACAAGGCTTCTGACTTGATAGTACTCAAATGTGAATCGCGGTCAATGGTGCCATAGCTGACCACGGATATAAAAGTTAAATACTTTATCATTATTTTATTGGAAACAATTACCGTAGCATGACCCAGTAATAAAGGGGTCATAGCTCGTCGCCACTGTCTATAGCTGGGAATTGTTAACCAATCCTATCTCCCAGCTATCAGCAAACCGCTGGACTATCAAGTGCCTTTCCGTACCATATCTTAACAATAGATTTTAGGGAAGGCACGTGCAAGCAGTTGGGAATTCCCGGAAGATTTCCCGGAGGTCCCATATACAAATTTACGGTTTTCAGATTTATTCCTTTATAAGTGCTTCAAGACCTTGCTTCTTGCCAAATTTCATGATTCTAGGTCAACGTGCCCTATAGGTTTTGGGTCGGTACGTCTGTACCGACCCAAAACCAATAGGGCATTTCCGGTTGACCTAGAATTGTAAATTTTGGCTAAAAGCAAGGTCTTACAGCACAAGTAAAGGAAAAATCCAGAAAAATTTAAAAAAAATTAAAATTAAGGTAAATATTAGTACATGCAAGTGTTTGCTTCCGTATTACGAAATTCAACTGCATTACGATCGCGTTACGATTTTAATTTCGTAATACAAATTCAAAACTCACCGTGGATTCCGCTTCCGAGATAGCTTACAGAATAGCCCTACTGGTATAAATTTTTACCTTGCTAGAACCACCCGTTCCTAAGATAATCGGTGGTGACAGACAGACAAAAAAGTGATCTTATAAGGGTTCCTTTTTACCTTTTGTGGTATTGAACCCTAAAAATTATGCGAATCAAAGAGAGCCTATTAAAGAAAAAATCTTAAGAAATTGATGCTGTTGAATACCGCACCGGATGTCACCCATGCCAGTTACAACCAGTCCAGTCCGACCCTGATTACATTCAGGGTACGGTAAAACGGGGTGGATTCGATTAATAACAAAATTAAAATGGATGTTATTCATCCAAAATTTCCTTTAAAAATTTGAAATAAATACTGTATTAGCGAGTGCTTTATATACTTTCAGTTAAATTTTTAAAAAAATCGTGGACTTTTAGTTATGACAAAAAAAATATAAACTGCGTTATCAATTTTATATTGAGAATGGGGTAACTTTGATACTGCTAGTTTCATTGATTGATATTGATAGTCACCTCGGAGGTGAGTAAATAACAAAAAAAAAATTTTTTTCCAAGTTTAATTTTATGAGTTATGAAATTTTTCAACTTCAACTTCAACTTTTTCTTTGGTGGATTCTACAGTGTTACCACAATTTCGCCAATGTCGCGTGGATAGAGTAGACAACAAGCGTAGGAGTTTGCCCGGTGTGCTGGTATTGATCGGTTATACTTGTCTGAGTTCTGGAAAGAAACATTTAGGGACAACACAAAACAACAGTTTTTTTTTTTTTTTAATCCTAAAAAAGGCCTCTCTCACAATTGTGAGTATGTTAGCCTGGTTACTTATCTAATTACATTAAATTATCTATATATTAGTTTGTACAACATTATGGCTGAGTCAGAAAGTGGCTCAGCCAGAATACTGTTACAAGCGCCAAATTGTCTTATATTATAACTTAATCTATTTCTACTGTCTTCGTTTCGGACACATTCAATAAGCACATGATACAGATCATCTAAAACATTACAGTCCGGACAATTGGGTGTAGAAGATATTCTCATTATAATATCGTTTAAAAACTAAAAAACAACCGACATCAATGCCGCGCTATTCATTTTCAGTACCAATTTTAAGATGTTTATCTCAATATCTCTGGAGATACTTATCATACCTCGATAAAATTACCATGGTACCACACTTGGAATATCTCCTTTCGAACAAAAAAAGAATAATCGAAATCGGTTCATAAACGACGAAGTTATCCGCGAACAAACATAAAAAAAAAAAAAAAAAAAATATATATATATATATACGGTCGAATTGAGAAACCTCCTCCTTTTTTTGAAGTCGGTTAAAAAATGAAAACTTATTGCATGGAATGTGTCCAGAACGAATTCGTAATGCTGTAACAGTTTCTTTTTTATTCAAGATATGATTGTCAATCCATGTGGCATTCAAAGTTTGTGGCTGTATCGTGCGGTACCAGATACCTTTATCTAAAGATCTTAAATCAAAATATTCTTTAAATAAATCTGAACATTGTATCTTAACTAAAGAAATAAAGTTTGTATAAAAAGGAGCATAATCAAGAGAGATCCCGTTGCTGGAAGCTTGTTTGGCTAAACTATCAACTTTATCATTCCCTTCTAGACCAATATGGGATGGTATCCATTGTAGAATAATTAGAACATTTTTTTTTTGTAATTTTATTATTGAGTCTAGAATACTGTAGGCTATCGGTGTACCTCGAAAATTCGAGGTACACCGAGCCAAGTGCTGAAGTGAACTCGAGTCCGTGAGAACTACAACATTAATGAGATAAGTTGATTCTACATATGCCAGAGCTTCTGCAATAGCAACGAGCTCAGCCTCCATAATGGATATTTTTGCATTGATATTGAACATCATGCTCTGTTCTTCATGTTCGAGGTAGAAGGCAGCTCCAATATCCATTCCATTTTTAGATCCATCTGTAAAGATTTTGTGACTTCCACTATATTTTCTATTTATATATTGACACATCAATAATTTTAAATGATAAGTATTGAAGTTACGTTTAGGTTTTGATATTGATTCTATTGTATGGTTAATTATCTTAGATATATCTATATTAGTTACCCCAAGTATCTAGAGAGAACATACCAGTTTTACTACTGGAACTAATTGACAAATGATTGAGGCTATCATGTAAGTAAGTTAATAGCGGTTTTTTCTTGTTAATCCAATATTGACTACTGCGTAAACTATTCAGTTCTGAGATTGTTTGAATTATACTGTTATTTGAAGCTGATTTACAACGCAACCAGTATTTTCCAGCTAGATATCTTCGACGCAAATATAATGGATGGAGGTTGAGCTCGCTCTCCATAACGTGAATTGGTGTAGATCTTATGAAGCCGCCGATGACTCTCATGGCCTGGTTTTGAGCTCTATCAATTACAATTAAAGTTGTTTTAGCACTATTGTCATACAAGAAACTGGCATAGTCAATGCGACTTCGTAAGATAGAAATATATAATGTTCGTAGATGTTTGGGGTGCATTCCCCAACTTGAGCCAGCCAGAACTTTAAATATATTAAGGAACTTGACTACTTTATCATGCGTTTCGCATATATGTTTCCGCCATCTAAGTGAACGATCCAGCCACACCCCTAAGTATTTTACACAGTCCACAATTTCAAGAGCATTATTATTAATCATTATGTTTGGATTCACCAAACGTCTTTGCTGTCCTTTTCTAAATAAACAAACCTTACTCTTCGATGTGGATATATCTAAATTAAGGTGCCTAAATAATTCAGTTAATGTGTCTAAGGCTGTTTGAATTTGTGTACTGGCTTCCAATATGCTATTCGAGGTAACATATAGGACGAAGTCATCAGCATATTGCGATATAGATATATTGCGGATTGACTTGCATATATGGATAGTTGCGACATTAAACAATAAAGGTGACACTGGGTCGCCTTGACTCAGTCCACGTCCTGTGCATCTAATGATGTTATAATCTGAACCTTCAATGTTTAATAATCTCTCCTTTAGATATGTCCATAGATAATTACAAAACATAGACCCAACTCCAATTTGGTCTAAAGTCAATAAAATGCTAGTTACATCTACATTATTATACGCATTTTCTAGATCAAAGAAACAGCCAATAGTTAACTGATCTCTTGAAAATCCAATTTGAATATTAGATACTAAATCGCTTAAATTATCTAAACAGGAACGACCCTTCCTGAATCCAGTCATTTGATCAGCAAAAAGTCCATTGTGTTCGAGATACCATTCCAGTCTGTTATTAATAATAGAGTGGAGGATCTTACATAGACAAGAGATGAGAGCAATAGGTCTAAGTGAGGAGACCGAGGATAGATCTCTGCCTGGCTTTTGAATAGGGACTATTCGGATTTGGCGCCACTGACATGGTATAAAACTTGCTGATAGAAAAATATTATAAAAGGAAAGGAGTATGTTTTTACCGATATTAGGGAGGTTTTTAATCATTGAATATGATATATGATCAGATCCAGGTGCTGTGTCTTTATCTTTTATACACTTCTCAAATTCCTGCTTAGTAACATGACTTTCTAGTTTTGAATTTCTAGATGAGAAGTGAGGGTGCGGTGGAATTGTAAAATCTGGACAGAGATTACATAAGAGAGTTTCTGCTAGTGAATGATCTATATTATTTTTAGGTGATCTAAAGCCTTTGAGCCACTTCATGTGGCGCCACATATCACTCACTGACGTGGTTTGATGCCATGATTCACTTCGCGCAGTCTGAATTAACTTTTGTGAATCTGCAATTTTTTTATTTAATGTATCCAAATTAGATGGAGTTGGGTTTTCTCTAAATTGCGCTAAAGCGAGTCTTCTCTGTGCTACAGATTGTGAAAGAGTTGGAGTCCAGTATGGCTTAGGCGTAAATTTACTTTTAGGGTTTAAACAAATTTTTATGAACGGAATGCTAACGTCTGCAGCCATATTTAAAATGTTAACAAATAAATTATAACTGTGCTGTAAATTATTCTCACAGATTTTAAAATTCATAAGGTGTTCATTGAAATAATCCTGATATAGACTCCAGTTGGCTTTTTTATAATTTCTTTTTTTATCGTGACTTGGTGTGAAAAAAATTGATGTAGATAATTTAATTATGAGATGATCGCTGCCTAGTGATTCTCTAGTGACCTGCCAGTTAAATTTATAAGCTATATCTGATGACACTATAGATATATCTGGGGCTGACTGTTGCAAGTTACCGTTTACTATTCTATATTTCAGTCTAATATTTCAGTAATATTTCAGTCTAGTGGCAGTTCCGTCATTTAATGTAATAAAATTATTATCTACAATAGAATCAAAAATGTGTCTGCCTCTAATGTCTGTCTTACTGGACCAGTTAGAATGGTGCCCATTGTAGTCTCCTATAATCACAGGCTTATCACTAACTAACGAAAAAATTGTATCCCAATCAGCCGGCATTGTGCGGATATTTGGTGGAACATATATTGACATAACATTTTCTATAAATTCACAATTCAACAGCTTTACCCTTATGATTTCTATGCCATTATTTACTAATTGAACGGGACATAATTGCGCTTTCACTGATCTATGAGTCACTATTGCAACACCACCATATGAGTCCATCCTATCTCGCCTAAATATATTATAATCTTTAATTGAAAATGAACTACCAGGCTCCAACCAAGTCTCACTTAACCCTAAAATATGAATTTGGTCTCGACATAACAAATGTTCTAAGGCTGCTAATTTAGGTCTTACACTTTGTGCGTTCCAATGCGCAATATTTACTTTAAGGACTTTATCCATAATTGTTGACGATCTTTAATAAAAAAGACCAGTCTGGTATATTGTCAAAGATCAAAGATATTATGAATTCTACACATATTTGAATAACATTTTGTATTTTATCTGTAGTTGGTTGATTCCTCTCTAAAATAATATTTTTAATTTGTAACCATAAGCTTTTAAAGGAACTGAGTAGCTTCTGTCTATTTATATAATTTTGTTCAATACCATACTGGTCTTTTGTATCAGATTCATCATATTCCATGTCACTTATACCATCATTATCTACTGCATCGTTTGATATACTTCTTCTCTTCTTACGTCTATTATTCCTTTTGTTTACTTTCGGAGGGGCCTCGGGTCCGTCTTCTACCTGTGAATTTGCTGGAGCTTCTTCACTTGGGAGCATAGCGGCCTTCTCAGCGTAGGTAGGTTTCGAAGGTACCTGTGGTTTTGCCTGAGGTGCTGCTGCGGCAGGTGTCAGGGACGACGAAGGTGTAGTGTCCGTACGTATCGGTATGTCACGGGGAACGTAATTTGTTATTGCCTTCCTGTAAGAACAGTTACGCTCGGCCATAGTGTCTCTTATTGTCCTCTCCTTGATGTATACCGGACAGTTTTTATGCATTGCTTCGTGGTCGCCAGTGCAGTTTATACATTTGTAGGCGGTGGAATCACACGTTTCATGTTTACCGGCGCATTTGGGACAGTACGACTTTTTGGACGAACACATCTTATTGGTGTGCCCAAATCTCCAACACTTTGAGCACTGGGTGACGGGGAAAACGTAAGGTTCTAGTTTAACCATCATATCAAAAATTTCGATGTGTGAAGGTAACTCAGGGCCCTTGAGTCCCACGCGTACCGACTCACTGTCTACCCATTCGGATCCGTTCTTCCGCTTGAGGCGCCTTTCATTACACACCTCCATGTCGCATGAAATAGATTGCATTAATTCGTCTTCGGTGAGATCTAATTCTATGTTTTTAATTACTCCATAAGATAACCCAACCTCATACGGCCGCTGGAATCGCCATCCCTTACCGATGAAATATTCGCATTTTATTAGTATATCCGAGGTACCAACGTCTAGCTCGACGCTTATCTTATGGGGGTTAATGTATTTAACCTTCGATATGTTAGGTATGTTATTATTCCGAAACAATTTCGCGAGAGCGAATTGCTTCGGAAATGGTTCTTTTGAAGTGATAATGAGTTCCATGCCCTCTCTTAGCTCGCGCCTTCTTTGTTTTCTTTCCTTGACTACATTCCATGAGTTTCGGGTTCCTCCTCCATGGTTCGTTTTTTAGGTCTCGAGATTTGCTCTTCGGTTATGTCTTCATGTAATTGTGAAAGGTCTTTTAGTATTGCTGTCATCTGATTTTGATCCAAATTTTCATCCATTTGCTCTTCTAATTCAATATTTATTGCTTCATTCTGAATTGGCTCTTCTGCCATTACGCATAAGGCGCAAAGATAAGGTAGAACTTAACAATAGGCTCGACCCGCTGGCACGGGCCGGCCGACGTAAACAAGTGTTATGCTATTGGCGAGATGACTCAACGCGTCTGCTTAGCACGACAGACGGTGCCGAACTGAACAACACAGTTATAGAATAAACATTATAAATACTTAATAGAATAATGTAATTAAAAATATTGTATATACTTTATAATTTTATTTTGTTAACCATAATAAAGTTAGAAATAATAAAGATAAAAGGGGTGGAGACAAGGGGTAGGAGGGAAATCAGGTTTATGAAATCAGAGAATAGTGCAGCTTTGAGCAATTGAAAAAGATGTGATCTAGATCTCCTTCCTCTAAACCACATTCACAGATTGAATGATCTCTAATTCTAATTTTGGCTAGAAAGATAGGCGAGCAAACGTGACCCAACCTCAGTCGACAAATTGTTGAGGTAGTTTTTTTTTTGTTAAGTTTTTTTTAACTTAAAAAACCATGGTTTAGTAGGTATATCATTTTGGATGGAACCATAGTGCTTTCCTTTACTGATTTTAGATTTTTGCCACAGGGCCTCCCAATTCTTATGTAGTTCCAACTGACATATACTGGCTAGGTCATGGCAGTAATTTTTATATTAGTCTATACTACCAGTTGTGGCTGCTTGTTTTGCACAAGAGTCGGCTGTTTCATTGCCCGAGATTCCCATGTGGCCGGGGATCCAGGCTAGTACCACATTGAAATCATCTTGTTGGCATTGAAGGAGGGCTTCCCTTATTTTTAATATTATAGGGAATTTAATCCTGGTTTTAAACTGGTTGGCCATGATAGCTTGGAGACAGCTTTTACAATCCGTAAATATCAGAGCCTTATTAATTCTGTGGGAATGGACATATAGAATTGATTCCAGAATGGCAATGGTTTCCCCTGTAAATACCGATGTTTCAGGAGGGCATTCGTGGGCAAGGATAATTTTATATCTGGGTAGCCAAACTGCTGCACCAACATTTGTGTCTCTTGTTAGTTTCGATGCGTCTGTAAAGATAGTGAGCCAATCATGCCAGTGCATGTCGATGATGCTGTAAAACTTGGAGGATGGGTCTTCAGTGGATTTATCTATCCCAAAGTTAAGAATTATTTTGGGTTGTAAAATTAGGGCCAAATAGTTTGTAGCAAATAGGGGATTCAATGGAAATTGGGCAACAGGATTATTAATTTGAATGAATTTTATGTAGCTACGAATGATGCAAGGGAGGCTTTCTTCAGGTTTAGGTCCATGAGATATAGTTTTTCTGTAATATATTTCGAGCTTTCTTTTAAGTGGGTGACTAGTGCTTTGTAGTAATTTGAAGATAATTTTGTCTGAGAGATACTGTCTACGGAGGTGAAGGGGGGGTTCTGTACATTCTACTTGCATGGCGTTTATTGGGGATGATTTCATTGCCCCTAGTATGATGAGCAGGCATTTGGATTGTATTTTTGATAGCTTATCAAGTCCAGATTTATTGCAGGGTGACATATTTATAGGTGAAGAAGTACTCAGCCAGCGCAGTCGTGCTAGGAATCTTTGCTCGATGGCTTTGTATGGTATCGCTGCTTGCGCAGGATTGACGGATGCGGATGATCATGATCATGACATCAATCTCATCAGGTTATATATAGGGGGATGTAAGGGAGAACAAATACCACCTCGGTGCTCCCAGCCAGCCTCACCTGCCCGTGGTGCATCCTGCTGACAAACCAACGAGGCTCTGGCGACTGACAAATGGCGGTATAACCATTTCAAAATTATGGTGTAGCTAAATACTACAGGCCGGTGACGGGCAGCAGCGTCACCGGTGCGAGAAGCTACGTCCTGCAATCGCCAACACGCCTGCCCAGCGTGGCGATTAGGGCATCCCCCCCCCCCACCCATCATGGAAAGTCACAATAAGCCGCGGCCCCCAGTTCCCGGCCGCCCTGCTATTCCTGACTACGGCGGCGGTCATGGTTACGGCAGGGCAGGGGGTGCTAAGAATCCCCGGGTTACGGTAGGCCGCCAAAAGAAACTGACTCTCGCTACGTTTAATGGACGCACGATTCGGCTGGATGAGCATCTAACGCAGCTGGAGGAGGAGCTGGGACACATAAGATGGCACATTCTGGGGTTATGTGAAGTCCGAAGACAGGGAGAGGACACCATAACTCTAGAATCAGGCCATCTTATGTATTACAGAGAAGGTGACCAGCCATCCCAAGGCGGCGTCGGGTTTCTGGTCAACAAGGCTCTCAGTGACAACGTTGTAGAAATATCCAGTGTGTCGACCAGGGTGCAATAGGAGCGGTTCGGGTGGTATACAAGTGAAACCAATGAATGCTGGAGTAACACTGTTTATTTAATATAGATGTGATTACATAAAGTAGTATAGTAGTAAGCTATATATGTTTATACACCTCATCTTCCCTCAAAAAGATAAAAAAAAGATAATTACACAATTTTACTTCTTTTTTACACGTAGAGAGTATGATTACTACAAGGTAAGATTACACATTTCCACTAAAATATATAATATTGCATTTAGAAACTAGGATTATACATATTCTTAAACTAGTTATAAAACTTATGTAATAGGCATGTTATAAGGCTTAGTACGATTCTTATGCAAAATGTCTACTTTATTATTTTTAAAAATTTTTACATTACAGTCCATATCTTCTATTACTGTATATGGCCCTAAATACAATGGATCCATTTTATTGCCAGATGGATTTTTTACAAGCAAATAGTCACCTTTATTATAATACACAGGTTTAGCTAACATATCATATTTATATTTTCTTTTTATTTTACTCTGAATTAGATTATCGTGAGCATGTTTTTGAGCTGAGACGATATTTTAACTCTAAGGCATAGTTATCATGAGCATACAAAGGGTCAATAACGCCATTGGTAAAATTACACGGCAGTAAACACCGTTTACCGAACACCAACTCGTGTGGTGTATATTTTGTTTCAGTGTGTACTGTATTGTTGTATGCAAAACACCAATACGGTAACCAACTGCTCCAAAATCCCGGTTTATTCTCACAATTAATCCTTAAATACGCACCCATAGTTTTGTGTGTGTTCTCCAAAGCTCCTATGCTCTCATGATGGTACGCTGTCGAAGTAAGATGTTTAACTTGTAAGATTTGACATACTTCCGTCATCGTGGAACAGATGAATTCAGAGCCCCTATCGGTTCCGATTTCACGAGGTATGCCATACCTTAAAACGAAGCTATCGACAAAAGCACGAGCAACACTTACCGCATCTTTGCTGTGCAGGGGTATGCCTCTGTGAACTTAGATAGTTCGCATTGTAACGTGAGAACATAAATATAACCATTTGCGTCTTTTGGAAGTGGTCCTAGTATATCTAAAAATACCTTATCTAGCGCTGAATTAGCAGTTGATGTTACTACCATATTTTGTTTAATAGGTATAGAATACTTTTGTTTTTGGCATAAATCGCATTTAGAAACATAATTCGCGACATCTTTTTCTAGATTAGGCCAAAAGTAAAACTTTTTTATATTATTTGACATTCTCCTGATACCTGCGTGGCCACTCGTAGGCAGCAAGTGAAAATCATTCAATATTACCTTTCTATCATCTAGATTATCTATTCTTTGAACGTCTCTCACTATACATAACCTTAGTCCGGACCAGACCTTACTATTATTTATAAATTATATAAGCCCGTCTATAAACTCTTTATTATTTTCTTTTCTAAGTACGTATACTTCCTTTATTTTAAATCTTTTACATATCAATAACAAATCTCTCACCAACTCGTCTCGCGATATTGATGATCGAGAAGTTGTTTGTAAGTAAATAGTGGACTTACTGGGCACGTAAGAAAAATATTTTCCTTTCTCTATGAAAATACTTTTTTTTATCAATTTATTTAAATTATTTTCTGTGATAAAGGAAAGCTCAGTAAAGTTATTCGGCTTTTTAATAATCTCCACAACTCTTGGTTGATCAGGCCTTGAGTTTGTATCAATATTATCAACCGAAACGTTACTGGACTTATTACTTTCGTCACAAGTCTTCATTTTTAACCGACTTCACAAAAAAGGAGGAGGTTCTCAATTCGTCTGTATGTTTTTTTTTTTTTTTTTTTTGTGTGTATGTTACGCGATTTCTCCGTCAATAGTGAACGGATCCAAATGATTCTTTTTTTAATAGGTAGGATACGTTTCCGAGGTGGTCCCATTTTAATTTTATCGAGATCTGATAAGTATCTCCAGAGATATGGAGATAAATACCTCAAACATAGGAGAATGTACTGGTTTTAGTAGAAGAGTCCCAAGAAGATTATACACAATGGAGTTTGCTATTGGATATACTTTTGAAGACTAAAAAATATGACTGAATAATGTTTTTACATCTTTCTTCTCGTTGATTTTGGTTTTTGACATTTGATTTTGACATATTCTTACGGTAACTGTGAGCGAGATAGAAATAAAGGTGGGGATAATTTTTTTTTTTAATATCTTATAGGCTAGCATTTGACCACTATCTCAACTGTTGCTAAGTGATGATGCGGTCGAAGATAGAGAAGTGGACTAAAATGGGAACTGGCTCTCAAGGATAGCTGCCTGAACACATAAGATGTTTGGCGACAGATTTTCTAACTTGAGGGTGGTAGCTGGCCAGGCGGACACTAGATATGTCCTACCACCATGCGGGGGTTCTTGGTTTCTTAACGATGTTTTCCTTCACCGGAGGGCAACTGTGAGAAGCGCACATATATTTTTCGATCGAAAAATTCATTGGTGCACGGCGGTTTGAACTCGGTACCACGGCATCAAAGCCGACTGTTCTCCCAATTACGCCACCGGGCCCTCAATAAATAATTATATATTAATAATTATAATAAAAAATTATATATAAATATAAATAATTTGTCTTCACAGGAATGTTCTACCTGGCAAAGTCTGGTTAGGGTGCAAACTTTTTTAAACATACCTAAGATTTTTTGACATAACATGACGTTTTCCGAAGATGGCGGCCATTTCAGTCCCGCGACACTGCATACATTATTAAATAACTCAGAATTATGAACGTACTTTGTACCAACCAACACCGCAAAAAAAATGTACAAGCATAATACCACAGATTATATAATAGTTACTACGTAAATAATACTTTCCGTTGTTAGGTTGGCTACACAGTGCTCTCATAATTCGGGTTTCAACAATATAGGGAAGTGCCTCTTATAACGTAGTAGAGTGATTCAGTACTCTGTTGGCCATATGGCGGCAAGTAATGTTAATAATCGCAAATAATACTTTTTTATATTCATTTTGGAATACAACTAGTCCGTGTTATAAAAGTATTTGGAATTATTGTAATAAAATAGACAATTAATTATCGTGTGTGTCAGATGCTTTAATTGCACAGGGCCATTTTGGACATTGTCCTTTGATACCTTGATGACATAATTATTACTAGTGAATATTATCACTTTAGCAAGGCATTTAAAGTCAATTTTTTAGGGTTCCGAACCCAAAGGGTACCAAATGAACACTTTCTGAGACTTTGTTGTCCGTTCGTCCGTCCGTCCGTCCGTCCGTCCGTGTGTCCATACATATGTGCGCACTTTACAGATCTGTATCTTCTTAACCGTTATAGGTACATACTTGAAATTTTCAAAAAGTATATATCCGTCAGTGTATAACGGCCCAGACACCAAATGTAATAGATGCATGTAATTTAATTAAAACTTGTTATGCACTAAAAAGGGTAAAATAAGTTATTTTTCAAAAAAAATAAAACCGACTTCATAATCACAAACAGGCACTCAAAAGCGAAAAATAAATTACTTAAAATTATTATAAGCGCTACCCACTTATCTATTTGAAGTCGGTGCCAGCCAAGTCTATTGGATAGTAGATAGATACTATGTATGTAGTAGTAGTAAGTAGGTACATATAGGTTAGTAAGTAGGTAGATACATGTAGGTATTATCTATCTACTTAGACTTGGCTGGCACCGACTTCAAATAGATAAGTGGGTAGCGCTTATAATAATTTTAAGTAATTTATTTTTCGCTTTTGAGTGCCTGTTTGTGATTATGAAGTCGGTTTTATTTTTTTTGAAAAATAACTTATACGAAGTTGGGCTCTAGTCATTACATTAATAATTCCCTCATTTATGCTCTTTAAATCGTTTGAAGTTATATTTATTCGTGACAATGCGTCTGCAACCGAATTTGACTTTCCTTTTATATATTCAATAACAAAATTATACTCTTCCAATTGAAGTCTGAATTTTAATAATCTACTAGATGGATCACGCATGCCAAATAAATAAACAAGTGGTCTATGGTCGGTCTGTATCTTAAATCTTCGTCCATACAAATAAGGTCGAAAATATTTCACACTCCATACAATGCTTAAAAGCTCTTTTTCAATTGTTGGGTAATTTATTTCAGCCTTATTTAGAGAACGACTGGCATAAGCTACAGGGCGACCGTCTTTATTACATAGTACGGAACCTATAGCTTTTTCCGATGCATCTGTTTGCAATAAAAATTCGTTATTTTTTGTAAAATCAGGATATTGTAAAACAGGTGGTTTGGTAAGTGCCGTTTTCAAAACTTGAAATGACTTTTCGCATTCTGTTGACTATGAAAATTTGATATTTTTCCTACATAATTGGTTTAACGGTATAGCTATATCTGCAAATTTAGGAATAAATTTACGATAGTAATTGGCAAACGCTACGAAGCGTTTTACTTCGTCACTATTTTGCGGTCTTGGGTATTGTTCTAAAATTCTAGTTTTTTCGGGATCAGGTAAAATTCCATCTCCGGAAACTACGTGACCTAAGTAAAGTACTTGCTTTTGCAAAAAATTACATTTAGACGGATTTAATTTAAAGTTTACTCTACGAAGCCTTGTGAAAATATCCAATAAATTTTGATTATGACTTTGTATATTTCGTCCAAAAACTACAAGGTCATCTTGATAACATATACATTTTTCGTAATTCAAGCCCGACATGGCTATAGTCATCATTCTACTGAAACTACTAGGTGATGACTTTAAACCCATTGGTGTCCTTGTCATTTGATACTGATTTTTGGCAGTGGTAAATGCTGTACACGGTCTACTGTCCTTACTTAGCTGTGCCTGATAAAATCCTTGATATAAATCTAGCTTTGTATAGTATATTGCCCCTGATAAAGAATCTAAAATATCAGTGATGTTAGGCAATGGAAATTTATCATCCTGTATTTGATTGTTTAACTTTCGGCAGTCTAAAACGACACGCCATCGTTTCGAACCAGTATTATCTGTCTTTTTCGGAACCAGTAATAATGGGCTAGACCATGGGCTCCTTGTCTCCTCAATGATACCATCATTTAACATCTCCTTAATCTGTTTATCTATTTCAGGTTTTTGCGCATGTGGCAACCGATAAGGCTTAGTATAAATCGGAGAAGTATGTGGCTTTAAGTCAATTGTCTGCTGATATATTGTGGTTGTACCTAATTTATCTCCCGGTAAATAAAAGACGTCTGGAAATTTAGCACATTTTCAATAGATTTTTGTTCCTCTTCATTTAAGTCCTTTAAGTTTAACAATGAAAATAATTTTTTGATTCGGTCTGAATTCATTGATGGTTTTTCGAATTTACAAATAAAATATTCATTCAAACTACAAGTACTGATTTGAAAACTACTCAACTTAACATCTGTTTCTCTAGTATTTAGAATACGAACTGGTATTTTTCCATCTATTGGGGACGATAATGTATTCGCCACGTAAACACCATCGCATAATTGCTGAGAAGCCACGACGCAATCTTCTCTAAGATGTGTATTAATAAAGTGAACAGATTCACATCGTGCAGGTAATACCATGTAAGAATTTAAAATTGGATGAATGTAACTGAAATGCAATGTTAATTTATTGTCATTTACTGTAAATAATTCTAAGGTATTCAGTTCAAAATCTATAATAGCTCGGTAGCTTTTGAGAAAATCCTGACCTAAAATTCCATGAGTGCGACATGGCAAACTATTAAACACATAAAATTTATGCATAAATATATATCCGTTATAATTTAATGAAAGATAGACCTCGCCTTCAGAATAAATATCTCCACCAATTCCTTTTACGCTAATCCTTTCTTTATGGAATGGAATTCGCAAACTATCCAAACAGTCACGCTTTATGGCTGATATTGATGCCCCGGTGTCTATTAGCCAATTATGTTTATGTTCACCGATGTTAAGTGACACTTTATTTAAGCTGTTACACGATAAAACATAGTTAGGCAGGAAAAAAATGATTTAGTGATTCCTTATTAGGATCATCACTAGAAACATCGCTATCTGTTGTCATAGTGTGAATATTGCTATGAAAACCACGACCTCGATTTTCGTTTCTGTTGTTGAATCTACCCCTAGCTCGATAATTATTTCTAGAATAATAATTATTTCTCACCTGGTTTTGGTTTGATGCGTAGCTCTGCGTACGACTCTTAGCATTGGAGTTCACAAAACCACGCTGGTGATAACTGCGACTTCGATGTCCTCTTCTTAAGTTGTTTCCTCGAGAGTTTTGTCTATACATACCCATGACTTCTGCAGAAGTACCTGGTGAGGTAACCTCTTCATCTTGAGCTGCTTGGATCGCATCTGATAAGGAAGAAAAGTTACGCGCCGCTACTATAGAACTTAACCTTCGATTACGCAGTCCATCGGCAAATCGTTTTATTGCGAGTTTCTCATTTAAGGGTCTCAAAATATTATAATTTTTTGAGTTACCGTCGGCCTGCGAAACCGTGAGGTTAACAAACAACTCTGATAACTCTTTCCCAAAGTCGGAAATTGACTTATGATTTTGCCGACATTGATGTAATTTCGCCTGAATAGCTGTGTAGCTTTTACGTGGCAATAATAGACGACGCATGTCCTTTGTTAGCTCATCAACAGACTCATAGTTTGGCAATAATTTTAGAGTAGCATGCTGCGATAACCTACTTTTCAATACAAACTGAATAAGTTTATTTTTACATTCCGTTTTTGTCAATACAGTATTATAATACTCAATACCATGTATCAATTGTTTAATATTATCTTCACCATCGGTCATTACAGGCAATAGATTTATTGCAATTTTTAAATCAAACATCTCGACAAACATTATTTCGCCTTGAGCAGAGGAGGAGGAACTCTCTCCTTTACTTTCCTCTGTGCACAATTTTAAAACCTCTGAAAGGACACTAGAAAACTCTTCACAAATTTTATTTATAACTTTTACTTCAGTTTTAGTTAAGCTAGCTGATTTACTTCTAAAATGTTCTAGGTACTCGTTATGTTTTAATAATACATTATTATACATTATACATTAACAAAACGAGGAGTGGCTACTCTCCTCGTTTTGTTACTAATATACTACCATATCTTCGACTTGGTCCGATTTTACTAAATAGGTCCGTATACTAATTAATTCGGACAGAAATATACTTAATTGCTCGGCCATTATATTTTAACGAATACATTTTGATGTAATATATATTATAATTATGTATATAGTTACAGTCAATTACTACGTTATACACATAAATATATAACTATTCATACCTGGTATTTTAGTGAAAATCCTTGTAATATTTTAACCACTTAATCACGAACTTATAGTCAATGTCATTAAAAGATTTAACGTAATTATAGGTAAACGCATGAGAAAATCCGATATGGGGACCGAAATGGGATAAAAATGATAAGAATTATAAGACGCACACGCACTTTTTTCTTATAAAGCCGCACTTTATACGCACTGCACTTGAATTTATACGTTTTCGACGTTGTTAATCTGACGCCGACGAAGGATGCTGGCGTATCTCTGAAGCGCTGCCTCATTTAGGTGTCTTTGTACAAGCTCTGTATGGCAATGTTTGTACATCTTGTACAGAAAAATAACCATGCCAATTAACAGCAATAATCCAATAGCCGTCAGTACCCAGTTAGTATGCCTAAAATGCTCCTTTAGTTCGTCAATTTTTGCTGTACCTGTGGCGTTCTGTATAACGAGAACGTCTTTCTGCTCTTCTTTTGTTGTTGTATTTCCCATTGTTATGTTATTTTTTTTTCACGTAGATACAAGTAAAGTCAAGCAATCCGACGAACATTATAATTTTTAATTTATATTCAAGCTTAGATCACTGATGTTTATGAAGCACGGTCCATATTTGGTGCGCGATTCCTATTTCAGTGGCAGGGTCGCCATCAATAGGAGCGGTTCGGGTGGTATACAAGTGAAACCAATGAATGCTGGAGTAACACTGTTTATTTAATATAGATGTGATTACATAAAGTAGTATAATAGTAAGCTATATATGTTTATACACCTCAAGGGTTGCGTACCTTATAATAAGGTTAACCAAGAGCTACAGCCTCAAGGTTATCCAGGTCTACGCACCGACCTCGGCACACTTGGATGAAGAGGTGGAAAGTATGTACGAAGACATCTCCAGAGCCTTACATACCACCGCTAAGGCTCACTACAACGTTGTCATGGGAGACTTTAACGCCAAAGTGGGAGTACAGACCTGCAGTGAATCGACTCTAGGACTACACGGATTTGGAAGTAGGAATCACAGAGGGCAAATGCTCGTCAATTTCCTCGAGAAAGAGGGGCTTTTCTTGATGAACTCGTTCTTCAAGAAAAAGCCCCAAAGGAAATGGACGTGGCAAAGCCCCGACACTGTGACTAAAAACGAGATTGACTTCATCATTACGGACAAACGGCGCATATTCAGAGACGTCTCTGTGATCACTAGATTAAATACTGGAAGTGATCACCGACTTGTGCGAGGCTCTCTGGATATCGACTTCAAAGCCGAGAGATTCCGATTGATGAAGTCCACGCTCCGACCAAACCTACTCCAAACCGTTGTTGGGTCTGAAACATTCCAATTAAAATTGGAAAATCGATTCGCTGCCTTGGAAACCACAGATGACGTAGACCAGAAACTTTAAGAAGTGGTGGAAATCCTCAGGGAAGAAGGGACGAAGTTTTGCGAGAGCAAGCGTACGGGCAAAAAGTCCAAGCTTTCGGCAGAAACACTTCAACTAATGGAAGAGAGACGAACAGACCCATTGTCAGCTTTGTCAATTAACCAGGTGCGCAACAAAACTATTAAGAAGCTGGTACGACGTGACCTCCGATCCTCTAACACGCTCTTGATTACAGAATCGATTGAGCAGAATCGGGGGTCGAAAGTGTTCGTCCAGCCTCTAGGTAGAAGCCACCTCACAAAGCTGACAACATCAACGGGGAACGTCGTCGCATCCAAGCCGGAGATTCTGTCGGAAGTTGAAGACTTCTACAGCAAGCTCTACGCATCGCATGCTTCAAGGCCCGAACCCGATACTGAGGATTGCAGAGCCACCTTAACCCGCCACTTCACAGAAGACCTGCCCGAAGTCAGCCGAGATGAGATCGTGATGGCCCTTAGACAGCTCAAAAATGGAAAAGCCCCAGGTGAAGACGGAATCACAACGGAGCTTCTAAAAGCTGGAGGAGCACCAGCTGTAAGCCAGCTGCAACAGCTCTTCAATTCTGTTCTCTTCACTGGTAGAACTCCACAGGCATGGAACAGAAGCATGGTGGTTTTGTTTTTCAAAAAAGGAGATAAAACCCTATTGAAAAACTACCGCCCGATTTCGCTTCTGAGCCATATCTACAAGCTGTTTTCAAGGGTCATCACGAACCGTCTTGCGCGAAGACTCGACGAGTTTCAACCTCCAGAACAGTAGGGCTATTCTGTAAGCTAGTTTACGCATCTCGCAAGCGGAATCCGCGTCGAGAAGAGAATTTTGTATGCTGTAAACTCGGACGTGCTGGTGGCGCTGCACATCCGAGTGCGGATGTGAGGTGAACTGTTGTGAATGAGCTATTTTGACATTTATTGTATGAAAACGGCATTTTGTAAGGAAATGTACCATCTCGATCGTCGAATTTTGCGTAGAACCAAGAATTCAGTTTTCTTAATTTTAATAGTCTTGAACATATTGATATTGAAAAATCGGAGATTGATGTTCTGTTTTTATGTTAAATTATAAGTTTCTAGCTCTAAAAAATAGCCCCAGGGCTATTCTTTAAGCTAGTTTATACCTCGCGAGAGCGGAATTTGCGGTGAGATTTGAATTTCGTATCCTGTAAACCCGAACGTACAGGTGGCGCCGCACGTCCGAGTGCGTAGGTCAGAGTTGAACTTTTGTAAGCGAGCTATTTTGACATATAATGTCAGAATACTGTATTCTTTAAGTAAATTAACCACACGATTGTCGAGTTTCTTTGCGTTAAAACACGAATACAACTGTCATAATTTAAGTAGTCTTGAAGCTATCGAGATTAAAAAATCGATCGAAGTGATATTCAATTTTGAGGTTAAATTATAAGTTATTATGATACCTACGTTGTTTTGTACTAGAATAATTAACGTAGTTTGAAAACTATAAAAGCAATGTGACCGCGTGTCAGTTTCAATAACAAGTTTGAGATGTTTATCTCCATATCTCTGGAGGTCCTACTCATCAGATCTTGATAAAATTTACTAAAGAACCACGCCTCCTTACGAATTGATTAAAATAAGTTAATTGACAAGTTTGAGTTTTGAATCTCCATTGTCCTATCTATAATGTACTCTATGTCTCCATATGTATAGAGACCTAGGATGATCATCCTAGATAGAGACACTCTACCCATAAAAAAAAAATCATTCTAATCGGTTCACAATTTGGCAAGGTAATCGCGTAAGAAACAAAAACAACCAGCAAGATGAATTGAAAATCTCTTCCTTTTGAAAATTGGTTGAAAAGTTAATGCTATTGACTTAAAATGTAAGTCTTCGGCTAAGTATCTATATTATTGACATACAATCATTTGATTGCTGTCTCACCTGATGATAAGCAAAGATGCTGTCTAAGAAGGTATCGTGCTAGTCTAGAATTGAAAGACAGCACCGTTTACTGACATGTTTTTATCCATTGGTCCATGGTGGTTCGAGCTACGGCCAAAGCCTACCACAAATGGTCAATACTACAAGTGATCCACATGTTTAATATTTTTAATTGGAATAAAAATATTAAATAGTAGTGCCATTGCTGAATGCTGTGGATAAAACACCAGCCAAGGCAATAAATAATAGTACAAGGTAGTTAATCTTGTTAGTCAAAGATTTGAATAATAGTTTATGACAGGCAAGGAATTTTAAATAAATTCAATTACATTTATTCATTAGATATATATTTTGTTTGACAAAAATGTCAGTCCCTATGCTATGGCATTCAGGGCCCCATCGTTGCTCGATTTCTCTCCACCTGACGAGTCACGAACACCTCCATCACTTGAGAGTTGCGGCGAATAATATCTCTATTCTTTGCTCTTTCAAAACCAAGAACCACTGGTTAAGCTCATTAGCTTTTAATTCATTCATTTAAATCTGTTCAATGATTCATTAATAATTAAGACTGACAAGACGAGACTGCCTTCTAAGTTTCTGGCGAAATTGACACGAAGACGCTGAAATAAATATATAATACGAATATTAATACATATGTCAGAAAGGTAACCTAAATATGTAATACCCACTGTATAACCCAATATTTTTAAAATTATTTAATGAGATATTTCTTGTAACATATTAATTTCAGCAATAATTTTGTTATTTTTTTTTCTTTTTAAACAAATTACATTTTTAACTTTATTATTATTATTCTTTAATCTTACTCGCCTACAATTTTATGTGCATGCAGTCTTCGCCTGTAATTATAATAACATTTAGCATAATAGTACTAAGATTTTGATGTTTAAAGGTTTATAACGATGATTATTATGTTGGCGATCTATTAATAAATAATTAAATCATCATGATCAGCCTGTGTCAGTCCACTGCTGGACGTAAGCCTCTCTCAAGATCATCATCATCTCCCAAGATGCGCCACTGAGCCCGATCTTCGGCTCTTCTCTTCCAGTCACTACCCACCTCTTTGCGTATATCGTTGCTCCACCTGGTCACAGGAGGTCCTACGCTACGTTTGCCGATTCGCAGTCTACACTCTAGGACAAGTCTACCCCAACTAAATAAATAAACATGCCAAATTACAGCTATCTACTACTTATTAGTTAAGAGCTAAGCCACCGATTAACTGACGGACAGATAAAGAGGCTAAACTACTAACATAAAGGTTATAATAACCTTTATGACTATGGAACCATATAAAGCATTATTCCTACACATGTACTCTTACTAACCTCTCATATATGTTGGTTAAACATACATGTTATCTTGTTTCGTTTCTATGCTTTGTTATCTACATCAGAATGTTCAATTATTTGTTAATAAATGAAATAATTACTTGTATTGTGAAGTGGTCATGGATAATAAAGGTTCAGTCGACAGCGAGCCAAATAAGTGCCTTTTTCTGAAGGTGTTGCTGGATGTATCGGGCTTGTGGCTCACACTATTCATGGCGAGCAGGACACTGAGTCACTTTTTGATGGCTAAGGTTCACCTAAAACCATACATTTATATTAGCAATGTAAAGATTACTAACTAGAAACAAGAAATTTTATGTATTTTATCAAACATATATGTATACAGTATGTGCACAACACTATGTCTCACAGATGTTCCAGGAACTCAGCTCAAGTACAGAGTTGTGTGAGATAGTGAATAAACACAAACTATTGTCGTGCTAGGGTAAAAACAATCTCCCATCTCACAGGTGGTGTTCAGGACATGGAAAACTGAAATGTAACCAAAACCAAGAAGCTGACTTAATTTTATATTGTATTGCTGTATTATTTACTATGTAAACATGTTATTATGTACGTAGGTGATGATTTATTACATCTGATACACTTGCAAGCTCGTAACTCGTTTTTTGTCAACCTAAAGTAAAGTTTAACTACGCAGGCGTGGACCGAAAATTAGAGTTACTAGTTAGTAAACATCACAGATAACTGTATATTAGTCCGAGAGTAAACATTAAACCGTAGACAGAGTATATTAAAATAGACCTGGCATTGAAATAACAATGATAACATGAGAATGATAAAATTACACAATCACTAGTATGAGAGAGCGAGATGAACAACATTTTTTTATTCTTCTCTACATATGAGATTTTATTGTTTGGAGCCAGCTCTGGCTCCCAGTTCTAGTGCGCCCATTAGTTTTCACCCGCTGTCATGTATGACCTTGTATATTTATTTATTTATTATGTTTCATTATTTCACAATTTTTTGGATAAAAATTGTCTGAAGTACTGAAACATCCACTGGGTTGCGGGTGCACGTAATACGTAAGTCCGGTTGGCAACCCTACATTAATCAGGGGCATTAAACATGTGTTTTAAGTGTGACGTTCGACGTCTAGATGAAAGCTGAATGGCTCAATACCTTTTTTTTTGTAAATTCGAAGCAATAAGTTATGTCTTCGAGCATTTACCAATGGAGATGTTAACGCAAGGCGTTCTCCTCTGCTGGCCATATAGCCTTTTTTGGCCATATGAGCGTGCGTAACTACGCTGTATTTTTAATACTGTGTGCGTGTTTCAAGCTAGTGTGCGGGATCGTTAAAGTGAGGGATTTGTGTGTGTGCAATGCGTGTTTACCTCGTCCCCCGTAAAGTATCGGCAGAAAAAAATGTTTGCGGATTACAACGTTAACATCTCCACCATTGGTAAATGCTCGAAGGTTAAATCTATAATATTTTTTATTGAATACTAGCGGTGCGGTCAGGCGAAGCCGCGGGGGCTTCGCCTGACCTACGTAATAAGTAGAAACCTGTTCGGAGCATATCCGAAGTAAATACACGCGAACAAAAGCCGGTACGTTCACATTAAAATGAATAATTTTCGCGAAAACTTTCAAACTAAAATTTTTAATTTTCCCATATACTGAATAAATGCTTTTATTATGATATTTATTATGAATATTCTGATTATGCATAAATACTTTTGACCCAACCAAATTACGCTATTCAATTTGTGCTGGCATATGCATTACGTGTTCATAATTTTTGACGGGTTATACCTATATAATTCGCATACGCTAATGTCTTGTCTATTTAATATTCCGTCTACGCATTCAACAAACTAAACCAGAGACAAAACACTCTCGCTAGGGCCTCCGATCACAGAATTAAAATAATTCTAATATCTGTATTATATCTTATTTTAAACGTAAAAGATATGTGTAATGCATTATATACGATATTGACATAGAATACTTATTATTGTATGTTTATGTTGTAAATTATTAATTAATTCATTTATAAATTCACAGTTTCAGCATAGACAATAACTATCGACATCGTTAAATCTCTTGATTCAATCCTTAGCAAAGTGAGCTTCGATGAATGTGTCACTTCTCTTCGATAGCTTTGACAGTAAATTACAGAATGACAGATTGCAATCCTAAATTATCGTTTGCGAAGCGAGGTTAGATCACTTAGGCGAGATCGGCAAGTTAAAAAGTTATGGCGCAACTATTCCAACCCATTTTCCGTATGGAATAATAGCCTGTATAGGCTGGCACCTAACATCATTCGGGAACTCGATGAACTAAGCCTCTACATCTAATGTTCACACTGAAAATTCGCTTCATTCTTATGTGGCTAAATGCACAAATGTGCGATGCAAACTTTGAAGCAAAAAAAAAATAACCTGTCCGTCAAATCAAAGTTTTTTTTAAATTTTATTATGGCTCCACACGATTAGTGTATTTAGCCAGTGTCAAGTATAAAAATTCTTTAAGTTTTTGAGAATTCTGATTTGAAATATACCCTAACGTCCCCCACTGGGAGACGTTTTAGCGGTGGAAGTTGGGATTATACCAAGCCTACCACCCATGGTCACTCATAAATGAATCTTTTGAATTGAAACAAAAATATTAATTGTGTCAGTGCTGAATGCTGTGGTTGAAACACCAGGGCCCCTAGACAAAATCCAATTTCCATTCAAGCTAACGCAAGTTCAATATGTATGGAATGACATTTGTGTTTCCGCAACAAAGATGTCATTCTCATACATTTTGAACTTGCATTAGCGTGAATGAAAGCAGGAAGTTGGATTTTGTCTAGGGCCCAGGGCCCCTAGACATAATTAAGATAGTTTAAAAACTAAACTACCGACTTCCATGCCGCGCGAGTCACTTTCAGTAGCAAGTTCGAGAAGTTTATCGTCATATCTCTGGAGATACTTATCAGATCTCGATTAAAATTACAATGGGACCACCTCGGGATTATATCCTTTCAAACTAAAGAATATTTTTTAAATCGGTTCACAATTGGCAAAAATATCAATGCACACACATACAAAAAAAATACATACAGACGAGCACAGAACCTCCTCCTTTTTGGAAGTCGGTTATAATCCAATTTCTGTGTTTATTCACGCTAACGGAGTTTCAAAATGTATGGGAATGACAACTTTGTTGCGGAAAAATAAATATCATTCCCATACATTTTGTACTTACGTAAGCGTGACTGGAAACAGATATTGGATTTTGTTTAGAGGGGCAGCCCAGGCAATAAATAATGGTACAATGACAGGCAAGGAATTTTATTATAAGAATAAATTCAATTCCATTTAGTCAATTTTATTTAGTAATTAAAATATATTTTTATTTTGTAATGCTAAGACAAAAATGTTAGTGCATCAGTGATGGCATTCAGGGCCCCATTACTGCTTGATTTCTCTCCACCTGTTGAATCACGAACACCTCCATCGCTTGAGAGTTGTGGCGATGAATATCTTTATTCTTTGCTCTTTTAAAACCAAGAACCATGGGTAAAGCTCATTAATTAATTAATTTAAATCTGTTTATTGATTCATTAATACTTGAGACTCATTGAGACCGAGGAGACTGCCTTCTACGTCTCTGGTGAAATCAACCCGAAAACGCTGAAACAAATATATAATACCAGAATCATACATTTATAATTATTAGGCAGCATGCACTAAAAAATCAACCTATTTCACTACTGTGAGGGCCAAGTTTATATTGAGCCTCACATTGTGTAGAGTTCCGTGGTTACCAAACCCGTCACAATATGAAACTAATATGTTGGTCTACTATTACGTGTGAACTAGTAAAGCCTACCTAGCTCTAATAATTTGCCATTTAAATTTGTTATTAAATACTACTATTGTGAATTTTTACATAATTCAAAACAATACTTCGCAGGCAGGTGGACACTTAAGTCTAAAAAAAAATGCACTTTAAAGCTTATTAAGATATCAATGTTTATAAATGACCCATATACCATAGAATAAACAAGAAACAAAAATATTAACCTCACTTTTATGGAGGAGGGAAAAGATCTTATAGATATAAAGATGTTATACCTACTGCATACTCATGCCTAATTACAGCTACTTATTAGTCTCTGAGCTAAGGCCATCGATAGACTGACACAGATGGAGGGAGGGACATGGTGAAACTACTTACATAAAGGTTCTTTGTTGACTATGGAACCATGAAAAGAAATATTCCGACAAATGTATTAATTCTCATTTATATGTTGGTTCAAAATACATGTCATTTTGTTTCCGTTTGATGCTTTGTAATCTGTATCTGAATGTTCAATTATTTGTTAATTAATGAAATAATTACTTGTATGGTGATACGGTCGTAGAATAAAGGTTCAGTTGACAGCAAGTCCAATAAGTGCCTGTTTCTTTTCTGAAGGTGTAGCTGGCTGAATTAGGCATGCGACTCTCACTTTTCATGGCAATCTAGAGACTGAACCACTTCTTGAGGGCTAACGTTCACCTAAAATCATAAATTTGTGTTAACAATGCAAAGATTACCTACTAACTAGAAACAATAAATGTTAACTAGCTTATCGAACAGTATCGTAGGTTATAATTCGATGTCGAATAGATATTTATGTACACACCATGTGTACAGCACGGGTCTTGGGTCTTGCAGATGCTTGGCATGTTCCAGGAACACAAGCCAAGTGCAGAGCTTGAGAATAAACATAAACTATAATCGTGCTATAGGTACTTAAAAAAATCTTCCATCTTAAAAAATATCAAATCAAAAGTCAGTAAGTACAGTTGTTCAGGACATTGAAAGGTAACCAAGAAGCTGACTTTATTTTGTATTGTATTGCTGAATTTTAACAAATTACTATTATTAAAAGTTAAAATGAACCAATTTATATAAATGCGATAATGTCATGTCATCAAATGCATAGATAACAATGAATACTTACTGCTTTAGCATTGCTTTTCTTCAACGTACGTACGTAATCCACTATTATACGACACGAAATTGATTGATACAAACAAAACAATAGTAATAATATTAATTTGAAGACTTTGTTGTGAAAATAAAAACATAACAGTGTAGAAAAAGAAGTTTAAACTACTAAATACTAATGATTACTAAACTAACCAGGGTGACCATATCAAAAATGGCGAATCTGCCCGACATTGGTAAAAAAACTGCTAAAATCTGCCAAACCACCAACCACCCCAGAGAATATATTAAATTATTAAGTATACCATTATATTATTGCCTTATAGAGAGCTGGTTATAATCAAACTTTTATAAATTTCCAACCAAAATCCAAATATATGCATATTAAAAATATTATACATTCAATACAAACAAAAAATTGTTAAAATTCTATTTTGGTTTCAAAATTCATAAAAATCCTTGAAATCTGCCACTTTTTGGAATCGTCAGCGTTATCTGCCAGAGTTAAAATGTAGGTTCCAAATCTGCCTAAATGAGAGAAATCTGCCACAAATGGTCATACTAACTGCTAAGGAGTACTAAACGCAAACCAGCCAATTTAGACTTCGATAACTCCGGACACGGACATATCTATATCTTTGGATATATATCCCTAAGCGGATATATATCCTTCCCTCCCCTTGCCAAAACCTTCATATTATTATATTCCATATCCGGTATATCTTTATGAAACATAAAGCTTGTTTGTGAACTCGGACTGACATGGATATCCTAGATATACGAAGCAGATATACTAATGTGTATGGAAGAAAATACGATGGTTTCCACTCCTCTGTCAGATAAAGTAAGCCCAAGCCTAGCTAGCTCATGACTGGTAGGCTTGGTTTATCGTATATCCTTCCATATAAGGGTGTATAATATCTAACATTATTAGGCCGTATCTGTTGTGTTTTGAACTTGCATTAATTATTAACTGTTGTGAGTGACGATGTGATCCAAAATAATGATATAGCGGTTGCCTAGAAAATACCTATTCACTCACGACTTGACTTTTTGACAAACTTAACAAGAAATGTTGTTTCATCAAAATATACAGGATGCATGGAATATATTGAGGTTTTGGCAAGAGGAAGGAAGGATATGTATCTGTTTAGGGATATATATCTGAAGATATAGATTAGATGTGTCCGGAGTTACCCAAGCCTAGCCAGCCAGAGACAAAACAAACTCTAGGGCTTCCAGCCACAGAGTTAAAATGAATTCTAATATTATCCATATTTTATCTTATATTACATGTAAAAAATATGTGTGTTATATAACACGCTATATTGAATATGAATACGTATTTTGTTATTTTTACTTGAAAGTTATCAATTGATTAATTTATTATTTCATAATTTTAGCATAGACAAAAACTATCGACATCGTTAAATATCTTCATTCAATCCTTAGCAAAGTGGGCCTCGATGAGTGTATCACTTTGCTTCGATAGTTTCAACATAGTAAATTACAGAGTGCTCAATTGCAATCCCGAACCGACGTGTGCGAAGTGACGTTGATCACTCACGCAAGATCGCAAAGCGAAATGGTTTTTTACAGAATAGCCCTACAGGCCGGGTTTCGAAGCGGTTACGGCACCATAGCATCCACACGGTGGCAGATTGTACAGAAGACCGAAGAGTACATTCGGCCCCTGTGCTTAGCATTTGTGGACTTTGAGAAGGCCTTCGACTCAATCGAAACCTGGTCGGTTCTTGAGTCCCTGCAGCGTTGCCAAGTCGACTGGCGATATATCGAAGTGATGAAATGTCTATATAATGCCGCAACGATGTCAGTACAAGTACAGAACCAGCGTACTAAACATATTCACCTGCGTCGAGGAGTGAGACAGGGGGACGTCATATCCCCGAAACTGTTCACTAATGCCTTAGAGGATATGTTTAAGACGCTGGACTGGAAACATTAACGGCAAGTACATCTCTCACTTACGATTTGCAAAACCGATTGCCGTAGATGGAATCCCACTCGAAGTTGTCATGCAGTATGTTTACCTAGGACAAACGCTCCAACTAGGCAAACACAACTTCGAGAAGGAAATCCAGAGAAGAATTCAGCTGGGCTGGGCAGCATGTGGGAAACTCCGTCGAGTCTTCTCGTCGCCTATACCACAGTGGCTAAAGACAAAAGTCTTTAATCAGTGCGTCCTACCTGTCATGACATACGGAGCCGAGACGTGGACACTCACGGTTCGACTAGTCCACCAGTTTAAAGTCGCTCAGCGAGCTATGGAGAGAGCTATGCTCGGTGTTTCTCTGCGGGATCGAATCCGGAACGAAGTAATTCGCCAGAGAACTAAAGTGATCGACATAGCTCAGCGGATTAGCAAACTGAAGTGGCAGTGGGCTGGTCATATCTGCCGTAGGACCGATAACCGTTGGGGCAGACTGGTTCTAGAGTGGAGACCACGAATCGGCAAACGTAGAGTAGGACGCCCTGTGACTATGTGGAGCGACAACATTCGCAAAGCGGTGGGCAGTGACTGGAAACAAAGAGCCGAAGATCGGGCTCAGTGGCGTGTCTTGGGGGAGGCCTACGTCCAGCTGTGGACTGATACCGGCTGATAATGAAATGATATTTATAGGTGACATTGATAGCTCAACTTACACAAGAGTCATCTTAGGAAAACAGACGAAATAGAGTTTAACTATACAACAGTTTTATATATTACATGGCAAACCTGACAAAAAAAAAAACAGAAACATACTTTTCTATATGCACTTGATGGGCAATCTTGAGTCGAGTATAGCTACACCTATTTCCTTCAAAATGTTTATCACATTTTTAAATAATTAAAACAAATTAAAAATAATATAATACAACAAATAAATAAAAAAAATAAACATCATGAAATATTGATAATAATATTTAAAAAAATAAATAACATAATTAGATACACGTAGTAGGTAGGTCGAGTACCAGCTATTATAAAAACTGCATCAATGTAGGTTTAGGCGAGAAAAAGTGAAACTCTGTATCATTAGCATACTACTTCTTGTAGTAAAGCTTATATACCTAACACTTGTAACTCAAGTACAATCTCTCTCCATTGCAGTTCAACAAATCATGAAGATGTCCTCAGTCGATGAAATAACCTTTCGAACCATCTTCAATGGACCAGCAGGAGCCTCAATGCAATAAATCAAATGAAAATATGCAGAATACAAACATGTATGAAAACGATAAACATACTTCTATAAGGGTATATTCCTTATTATTATTAATGTTATTATAAAAACTCACGTTCATTTTAAACTTATAGATTTAAAAACGGGAATTTAACGTGACTTTCGTGACTTTGACGACGTCCGCCCGCGCTGCACGAGCAGCGGCCCGCAGTGCGCGACATTACGCGATGTCGATATAGCGATCGACATATGTTTCGGCCTCATCCGGAGGCCTTCTTCAGGATCTTGAGTGCGGGACGCTCGCCGACGCGTTCAACCTCGCACTGCGGGCCGCTGCTCGTGCAGCGCGGGCGGACGGAGCGGGCGGCGGCGGCGGCGGTGGTGGTACACCGCATCACAAATAATACGATTGATTGTAGATACAGAAAAGACAGAAAAAACCCACACTGAAACACTCTACAGAAAAACTATATGCATGTGATATGTGTGACTATGCAGCTGCACAGAAGTCACATTTGGAAATGCACATACGAACACACACTGGAGAAAAACCATATGCTTGTAATATGTGTGACTATGCAGCTGCAAAGAAGGCACATTTGGAAAGGCACATACGAACACACACTGGAGAAAAACCATATGCATGTAATATGTGTGACTATAAAACTGCACAGAAGGCATATTTGAAAGTGCACATACGAACACACACTGGAGAAAAACCATATGCTTGTAATATGTGTGACTATAATACTGCACATAAATCAGCTCTGAAGAAACACATACAAACACACACTGGAGATAATCTATATGCATGTGATTTGTGTGACTATGCAGCTGTACAGAAGTCACATTTGGAAATGCACATACGAACACACACTGGAGAAAAACCATATGCTTGTAATATGTGTGACTATGCAGCTGCACAGAAGGCACATTTGGAAAGGCACATACGAACACACACTGGAGAAAAACCATATGCATGTAATATGTGTGACTATAAAACTGCACGGAAGGAAAATTTGGAAGTGCACATACGAACACACACTGGAGAAAAACCATACGCTTGTAATATGTGTGACTATAAAATGTCACATAAAGCAGCTCTGAAGAAACACATACAAAGACACACTGGAGAAAAACCATATGCATGTAATATGTGTGACTATGCAGCTGCACAGAAGCCACATTTGGAATTGCACATACGAACACACACTGGAGAAAAACCATATGCATGTAATATGTGTCGCTATGAAACTGCAGGGAAGACACAATTAAAAGTGCACATACGAACACACACTGGAGAAAAACCATATGCATGTTTTATGTGTGACTATAAATTTGCACAAACGTCAGATCTGAAGATACACATACGAACACATACTGGAGAAAAACCGTATGCATGTAATATGTGTGACTATAAAGCTGCACATAAGTCAGACTTGAAGAAACACATACGAACTCACACTGGAGAAAAACCATATGCTTGTAATATGTGTGACTATAATACTGCACATAAATCAGCTCTGAGGAAACACATACAAACACACACTGGAGAAAAACCATATGCATGTAATACGTGTGACTATGAAACTGCACGAAAGGAACATTTAGAAGTGCACATACGAACACACACTGGAGAAAAACCATATGCTTGTAATATGTGTGACTATGCAGCTGCACAGAAGGCGAATTTGGAAAAGCACATACGAACACATACTGGAGAAAAACCATATGCATGTAAGATGTGTGACTATTAAACTGCACGGAAGGCAGATTTGGAAGTGCACATACGAACACACACTGGAGAAAAACCATACGCTTGTAATATGTGTGACTATAAAATGTCACATAAAGCAGCTCTGAAGAAACACATACAAAGACACACTGGGGAAAAACCATATGCATGTAATATGTGTGACTATGCAGCTGCACAGAAGCCACATTTGGAATTGCACATACGAACACACACTGGAGAAAAACCATATGCATGTTAAATGTTTGACTATAAAACTGCACAAACGTCAGATCTGAAGAAACACATACGAATACATACTGGAGAAAAACCGTATGCATGTAATATGTGTGACTATAAAGCTGCACAAAGGTCAGACCTGAAAAAACATACGAACTCACACTGGAGAAAAACCATATGCATGTAATATGTGTGACTATAAAACTGCACGGAAGACACGATGAGAAGTGCACATACGAACACACATTTGAGAAAAACCATATTCATGTTATATATGTGACTATAAAACTGCACAAACGGCAGATCTGAAGAAACACATACGAACATACACTGGAGAAAAACCGTATGCATGTAATATGTGTGACTATAAAGCTGCACAAAGATCAGATCTGAAGAAACACATACGAACACACACTGGAGAAAAACCATATGCATGTAATATGTGTGACTATAAAACTGCACAGAAGGCATATTTGAAAGTGCACATACGAACACACACTGGATAAGAACCATATGCTTGTAATATGTGTGACTTTGAAACAGCAGGGAAGGCAAATTTGGAAGTGCACATACGAACACACATACGAACACACACTGGAGAAAAACCATATGCTTGTAATATGTGTGACTATAAAATTTCATATAAATCAGCTCTGAAGATACACATACAAACACACACTGGAGAAACACCATATGCATGTAATATGTGTGACTATGCATAGGCATCAGCACAGAAGTTAGATTTGAAACGCTACATACGAACACACACTGGAGAAAAACCGTATACATGTAATATGTGTGACTATAAAACTGCATATAAATCAGCTCTGAAGAATCACATACTAACACACACTGGAGAAAAACCATATGCATGTAATATGTGTGACTATAAAACTGCACAAAGGTCAGATCCGAAGAAACACATACAAACACACACTGGAGAAAAACTATATGCATGTTTAATGTGTGACTATAAAAGTGGATTTAATCCATCACTAAATTGACATATACGAACACACACTGGTGAAAAACTGTATTAATGTAATATGTGTGACTATGCAGCTGCACAGAAGTCACATTTGGAAATGCACATACGAACACACACTGGATAAAAACCATATGCTTGTATAATGTGTGACTGTAAAACTGCACAAAGGTCAGCCACGAAGAAACACATACAAATACACACTGGAGAAATACTATAAGCATGTAATGTGTGTGACTTTAAAAGTGGATATAAATAATTGCTGAATTTATATCCACAAACATACAGGTAAAAAACCATATGCATGTGATATATGTGGCTATGCAGCTGCACGGAAGTCACATTTGGAAATGCACATACGAACACAATACATATGCAACTGATATGTTAATAATAAATTAATTAATGTTATTAATTAGCGTTATTTTTTAAATGTACAAATGAATTTTCAATGTTTGTTAGGTAATTAAAATTATTGATAATGATAAGGAATTAAGGAATTTGTAATGTAATTTATTTCATTTTATTTTATTTAGTAACTATTAATTGTATTAATCATATCATATAAATCATAATATTTATTCACGAAATAAATTGATTATTCAGATACAATTAATTTGATTTGAATATTCCTGAAGTGAGTATTACAATATGATGTTAATTAGGAAATATTGTTATTAACAATATTCCATTCAATATAATCTAATGATACGATTTATGATAAATTAATTAGTTTACGTTTTGACAAAAAAAAACGTAACTAAGCTATTAATAATATGAACTGAATCAATGTGAAATAATCTTGGCACTAGTCCTTATTAGTATAAGGACTTAGAAGTAAACACACTTCCATTGTCACATATTATAGTCTTGGGTACCCCGTGTACTAGAAAAACAGATTCTTCTAACTTCTGATTTATGGTAGGAGTTACGGCTCTTCTTATGGGGAACAGAAACACATATTTTGAAAAGTAATCCGCAACTACCAGCACAAATGTATGGCCTTTCTTGGACCGTGGTAGCGGGCCATGAAGGTCAATCGAAATGGTCTGAAATGGTCTGTTAACCCTTTTGGGTTGTCCCATGAGTCCAGGCCTAGCTTTGTTGGTCGACTTGTTCGCCAGGCAAACTTCACACTTTCTAACATATTCTTTGACATCCTTCAGCATTTTTGGCCAGTAAAAACGGAGAGCTATGCGTTTTACCGTTTTGCTGATGCCAAAATGTCCTGCCGTTGGGTTATCGTGGTTATCTGTTAAAATTCTGGTCTTACTAGGAAAGGGTACTACTAGTTTCCAGGTTGTATCACTTTCTAGTGCATATTTGCTTCTTATCAATTTGTATAACCTTCCCTCTATGACGTTAAACTTAGGGTAACGTTGTGGGTACTTCTGGCAATTATCATACAAGGTGTCATACCATGTGTCACCCGATGGGAAACTAATTGCTTCTACTGCTTCTACTTCTAACCGGCTAAGTGCATCCGGCACGACATGTAAGTGTCCTTTTCTGTGTTTGATCTCAAACTTATATTGCATGAGGCGCATGGCCCATCTCGCTAGCCTACCACTGGGAGACTTAATGCTCAGCAGCCATTGTAGAGATGCGTGATCGGTTATCACTGTGAAAGGATGACCTTCCACGTAACACCTAAATTTTTCTACGCTGAATAAAGCTGCCAAACATTCTTTCTCAGTCACTGAGTAATTTCTTTCTGCTGCGGTGAGGCTACGTGAAGCATAGGCAATCACTCTTTCTTTTTCATCAATATTTTGAGTTAGCACACTGCCTATACCTTTGTCACTTGCATCACATTGTATGGTGAATTCTTTGGTGAAGTCTGGGCACGACAGAACCGGTGAAGTTACTAGACCTGTCTTTAGCTTCTCAAAAGCTCCTTGAGCATCCTCGTTCCATTCCCACTTCTTCAGCTTTTTACTGGTTAACCGGTTCAAAGGAGCTGCTACCGTAGAGAAGTTGGGAATAAACCGACGATACCACCCTACCATTCCCAAGAAACTTTTCACTTCTTTTGGGGTGCCGGGTACGGCCAATTTAATAATAGCCCGGGTTTTATCCGGATTGGTCCTAAGACCTGTTCTATCTACTTTGTATCCTAAATAATCTAACTCTTCTCTGCAAAAATTTGATTTTTCTATGTTGACTGTCAATTTTGCATTCTTTAGTTTCTCGTAGACTCTATCTATGAGTTCTAGATGTTCTGAAAAACCACCCCTGCTAATAAGGATGACATCATCTAGGTACGTGAACACGGATAGGGTCAAGTCTACATTCTGGAATTCAGCCGTCAGTAATCGGTCCATCAGCCTTTGTAAGGTTTGAGCGGCCGTACTCAACCCGAAGCACATACGTCGAAATTGAAACAGCCCTCGCCCGGGGACACTAAAGGCGGTCTTTTCTCTAGATTCTGGTGTCAATTCTACCTGCCAGTACGCTGACTTAAGGTCTATCGAAGTCATGTACTTGGCACCTCTAAGACTATTTAAGATGAAATCAATGCTCGGTAGAGGGTAACTATCGAACTTGGTGATAGAGTTTAATTTTCTACTATCGAGGCAAACTCGAGGTTCTCCGTTGGCTTTCTTGACTACTACCAAGGGACTATTCCATGGAGAGTTGGATGGCTCTATCACACCCAGTTCAAGCATCCGATCAACCTCGCTATGAATAAGGGCTAACACCGCTGGCGAGAATTGGTGACATTTCTGTCTTGCAGGTGGATGATCACCGGTGTTGATCGTGTGCTGAACTAGATCTGTTTTGCTAAGACCACATTCTAATGTTAATTTCTTGAATTTCTCTATCCTCACGTAGAGTTGGGATAGTTGTTCTGGGGTCAAATCACTAGCGGCTTGTAGTAAACCGGGTTGTACAAAACAATTCTTATCAGTTAGGCTACCTACCTCTATGAATTTTAAAACGTCTCATCCAATATCAAATGTTTTCCAAAAATCTATTCCAAAAATTATTGGAGTTCTAATTTCTTCAATTACCAAAAATTGTACCCTGTGAGACGAGCTCTTATATTTCACGTTTAGGTGAGTGTAACCACTGGCGACGCTCTCCGATCCGTTGGCGGTTAAGATGTGTACGCATTCCGAGGTACTCAGCATGGCACCTTTCTGCTCCAGAAACCGAAAAGCGGGGCCGTTGATTACACTAACCATCGCACCTGAGTCTAACAATCCTTTGCACTGCATGCCTAAAATGGAAACCTCCACGAAAGGTCTGGTTTCTCCAGGCATAGGATTAAAGTAAACTTCTCCTATTTTCTGAGGTTCTTTTAAAATATTTCTGTCTCTAGTTTTCTGGTTTGTCTTTTGATTAACTACACTACTACTAAATCTCAAGTTTCGTGGGTTTAGCCAACCCCGCTGTGTGAGGCTCCTTCCGAGTTTAAATAATTCTTATGTTGGGGATTACACTTCTCACAGCGTGGTCGCGTGACTCCTTCCTTTCCGCAGCCATAGCAGTGTATAGTTTTATCAAACTTACACTGAGTCTCAATGTGGCCTTGCCTTTTGCACTTGTTGCAGACAATGGGCTTGGCTTCTGAGATCTGTGTAAAATTTTCTGTTTTCTTTCTTTGTTGTCCGCTACTATAAAAAGTTTTACTGTTGAAACCCAAGTCTGAGTGAATTGAGTTATTGTGAGCTAACGATGGGTTGACATGTGTGGCACATTCTCGTTTCATGTCCTCAATATGTTTACATTTCCTACGTAATTCACTCACATTTGAGAACGTGTCGCAAAAAACTTTCGTCTTATAGTACGGAGCTAAATTGTCTTTAATTATTTCTACTTGTTCTTTCTCAGATATTGGAATGTCTAACCTATCAAAATAGATTTTCATGGTATAAATGTATGATAATACGCTTTCTGCTGTATGTTGTGTCCGGTTATAGATTTCTTTCAGAGTTTTCCTATTATAACCAGTAGGTAGGAACTCGTCCTTTAATGCTCTGGTGAAATCATACCATGTCACGTGGTGTTTACCATAGAACCTATACCATTCTGCTGCACTACCTTCTAAAAGATCACTCACACTTCTCAGTAATTCTGCGTGACTGACATTCTTTGAGATGCTTTGTTCTTCAACTTTTTCTAAGAATGAGTGTAAACCTATCTTGCTATCCCTACCAGAATATCTAATATTCCAACTGGCTACAGTACGAGATGGGTCAATGGTAATCCGCAGCTCACCTGTACCAACTGACGAATCCTGAGTAGTCACTGTCCTTGCAGATGAGGTGTTCGGCTTATTGTGCAATGGAGTCGTCGCTACAGTTTCAGTCGGCTCCTCCGAGTAGCACATACCGACCTTTTCTGAAATGTTTACATTCAACAGGTTAAGAAGGCTCTCACAACTATTCACAAGAACGGTGATCCTACTTAACAATTCTGTTTCTTCTGTGACAAGACGGTTTAACCGAAGTTGGACGTGTATTATTCGAGAAACGAACCTCTCCTTTTGAGAAAGAGTTAATTCTCCTGAAGAAACCAACTGATTAATGTCGTTAATCTTGTCCTCACAGACTTCTAATTCTGAGTCCACTTCCAGTTCTGAAGCATCAAGTACAACCTCTAACCTAGAAGCTTTTGACAAAGAAGATAGTTTGGCTCTCATGTCCGCTACCGTTCTAATGTTGAGATGTCCTCTAATTCGAAGTTCATACTTGAGTTCTTCGCTGAGAAGATGTCTGAAGTTCATTCTTAATTCCGACATTTTGTCTGACGTTCTCAAATTCTACAAATTGAAACAAACTACCAAACAAAATAAAAATTACAAATGAAGACACCAACCTCTATGCTATTCCAGTAAAACCAGGCCACACGTTGACGGCGTCAATTTATGTTGCCAACCTTTTGAGGTGTGCACCATTTCTCGTCCGGCTAGCCTACGATAACGAGCTGTGGGTTCTTTGTCTGCGGGATGTTACATACTGGAGTGTTAGTTTTGAGGTAGTGTCCTGTTCTATAAGGGCGCCACCAGTATAGACTGGAAAATTCTAAATTAATAAATGATTAACAAACCATATTACAACAATTATGTATTCGTTCTTAAAACCTGAACATTGTTGATTAGTTCTTAAAGATTAGTATTAAGACACAGTTCTTTCTTATATTCTATTCTAGAATTATAGTTTAACTAGTTGCATTTCTTATACAGTGTTATCTAGTAAACTCTATTCTGACAATTATATGTATATAGTCAAAGAGTTCTTATTACATGTTTTTAAATGTATGATTTAGTCTACGGACATGAGACGGGCCCTTCTGCATGCCGAGTCTTTACAAAAGTTCTAAAGTACAAAGGTTCTAACTAATCTTAATGAAAACTTGAGTGTACCATCAGGGACTTAGTTGAAGTTTAATTAATAACAAGATTAGATAGAGAATTAGATTAGAAACTAAATTTTGGAGAGGTTACAAAAAATGTTACTAGGTTATCCGGACGGGCGAAACTCGACGATCTCTTGTGCAAGATCGAACCGACGGTCTGGATGACGAAGTTGAAATTGACTAACGAACGAAGCGAAACAACATATTTATGTAGGCTACACGTAGGGATCACATAAGGGTGGAACCGAACTAGTTTTACATGCTAAATGTTAATGACTTGGAGTCAGGGGCTCTCTTCTTAGACGGAGAGTGTCCGCGTCGAAGGATCCAATTCTAAACTAGGAGTAGGAGCGACAACCTGCCGCTCCATTCTATGCTCAGCATTGCTGCACTTGACGAAAAATATGGTCGCGACGCCTTCACCGCCCACGCGGCGTGGCACGTCACGCTTTCAAGAGACGACCGTTTCTGGAGGACCTCTACTTCTGCATCACAACCAAGGGGTCAGCGAACCTTCTTGTCGGACGTCTCATTGAAGAAAAAAAAACATAGCCTACCTTTCGAAGCCCTATTTTTCTCTTTCTTTCTTTGGCTTCGGTCGTGCGTGTTATCTAGCCGAAACCATAACAATAACAATTTAAGTTCCAAGCAGAAAGAAAACAACTACCACTTGAAACGAGTATAATACGATGCCATTGAAAGATATCAAACAATCCCTGTAAATAACAAAGGCTACACAAAATCTTAATCCTCAAAAACCAACTGACGACGAATCGAGAACCTCCCTCTTTTTGTAAGTCGTTTGTGAATAGACCATTTCGTTGATCTGTGGTCTATTCACAAACGACTTACAAAAAGAGGGAGGTTCTCGATTCGTCGTCAGTTGGTTTTTGAGGATTAAGATTTTGTGTAGCCTTTGTTATTTACAGGGATTGTTTGATATCTTTCAATGGCATCGTATTATACTCGTCACTTGCAAGAATCGCTATTTCGAAACGATACATTATCTATGGTAAGTATTTATAATGTCAACTGTCGCTGTCACTGCAGTCAAATGTCAAAATATTGTCAAAGCACTGTCAGTCAGTTTTACAATCTATTATGGTTATTGATAAAATTTAGCTATTTTGTCTTTCTTTCAGGTTTTCCAGAAGAAATACCACTAATAAATACGCCTAAAAGTTGTGATAAACTCTAACTTTGAAATTTCAGGCCTGTGATACCCGATTACAATGAGACATTATGGCGCAAAGACTACGCCAACAGATTCAGTCTTATGACGGGACGATTCTAATTAACTCTGCTTCGATGTGAACCTCTGTGACTACCAGCCAGAAATCTATGCTATCAACGTCAGTGCCTAGTGTCTGTGAAGTTAATGCCGTGTTACAGTTATTGCATCAAAAAAACACTATGCAGAAAAAGAACTGCAACAATACATAATAATATAATATTTTAAACCACCCCGACTGATCTATGTATAATCTTTTCATTAAAAGCATTCCAATGACTCAAAACACGACATTTAAAATCTGAGCTGTCAGTTGGTGAGGATTTGAGTATTCTGTAGAGTCCAGGATATGTCCCAGCATCAGGTCAACGCTTCCATGTTCTTAAAATATCGTTGAAGAAGAAGATTTTCGAATTGATCAGACCTATGAAAGTTGATTTCATAGCGCAATTAACTAGAAAAAAGCTCATAGTTGTATAATTTTTTGGTGGTTTTATTGGTGGTAAGCTACTCTTTGGTAGATTTAATGATCCCACTACCACTGTACGAAAACTCATGATTCATGAATGCACATAAAACTTACATTGGTAGCTAGGATCTGAACCAACGACCGTCGGGTCAGAATCAGGGTAACTATCCTTTACGCCAAAGGGCCGTCCAATATCACTACGTAAGTATTATAAAACAAAGTTCATCACTGCGTCTGTCTGTCTGTTCGCAATAATCTCAATAGCCAGAGTAGGAAGGTTTAGGTGCATAATTCGTTAAGGTTTTGTGTAAATTGGATGAAATATGACGATGATTATTAAATATGTTCATATTTTATATTCGATGCAACAAACTGATGCAACTTTTGTAGACATATATGTTCTACCCGTGCGAAGCCTGCTAGTGTAATATAAATCGTTTGCTATCATGTTTTGTCTTACAGTTGCAGTTCGCATTGATACATCCGTATCCTGAAACCTGGGTGCCTGTTGTTGGTTTGAACTTCTGAATTTATTTTGGTTTGAGTTAAATTGAGTTTGATTTGGTATGCCGAATTTAAAGCCTTGCTGGTGGGGAATATCAAACTTAAATGCACCATGTTGGAAAGGTGCACGCGGCTGTTGAAACGGCACACGCGATTGCTGGAAAGGCGCTTGACCGAAGTTATGCTGGTACTGATTTTGAGGTGGTCTAAATTGACCTTGCGGCGCTAAAAATCTATTCGGCTGTGAAAACTGTGGTCGAAATCCTTGATTCTGAGGGATACCGAATTTCAAATTACTGTTTTGTGGAATACTGAATTTCAAATTACTGTTTTGTGGAATACCGAATTTCAAATTAGTATTTGGGGGTGCTGAATTAAATGCGGGTTTCATAAAACCTTGGGCCATGGGTAATGGTCTAAACGCGTTTTGTGAATTGAGTGGAGCCGGTAAGTTTTGTTTTGCTAATTTATTTTTTGCGTTGTACTGGAACTGAAAGTTCACCTCTTCGGTAACTATGCTTAATGCGTTCTCAAGATTTGAGCAACCTTTTAAACGCACTATGCGTATGAGATCTTCTGGCAAGTTATACAGAAATATATTCAAAGCTGTATTATTATAAATAATCATCTTAGCTGCTTTTGTTCCCTCATCGACAAGTCTATTTACTTTTGCAAACAAAGCGCTTCGGACATTTTGAATTCTCTGGCAAAATTGTATGTATGACTCTCCTTGTTTAATTTTTATGGTTTCTAGCTCTATAGCTATACACTCTTCCGAGCGCGGGTCGCCGAAATGTTGGGTAAGTATATCTTTTAATTGTTCCCATGTTAAGATGTTTGGATTATCGCTTAGTAGCGCCGCGGCTCTACCTATAAGTTTACTACTAATTGCATGGAAAAGATAGAGCTCGTGGGCTCTGTTTCCCTCTATTCTACTACCACTGAGCACAAATTCACATTTTGAGATGAAAAGGTTTAATAACTTTTCATCTACGTCATATTTCAGAACTGTACATAAAATTTCCTTTGGAATAGGCTGAATTTTATCCGTCGACATCTTCGTATATAATTGGTTTAGCTTAGTTTACACAAAAGTTGCTTATTAACACACAATTACAAATACATAACTTAATAACTAACACTTGACCTATTTGCCTATTTAAGTGCAAACAAAATCAAATAAATGCAATTTTAAACGCCTAACGATGTAGTTTACGACGATGGAATGTGTGGAAAAGACAAGGAATATGAAAAACGGGAAGTGAAAAGGTTTACTCACCAGCCGTTCGATCCCATGTCCTCCTGAGTCTGCTTACGTCGCCAACCGCACGGTTTCCCAAGGGAGACGAATTTATATTCAGGTTCTTTTTCGCGTTTATCGACGAAAATTATTCGCGTGCCGATTTGAGGGCTTACGATAATAGCCGTTAAAAGCTCACGAAAATCCACAAGGCTGCGCCAGTCAAACTGGGAAGAGCCGTGGTTCGGTTTTGAAAAAATACACAAAAAGAATTAAATTCAATTATGATTTAATACAAGTTATTCTTACGGCAACTAATTTTAGACTGACTTAATATTAGAACTTAAAAGTACGAGGAGAGCACCGTGTTATGATTAATCAGCATTAGAGCGATAGCTCTATCGCGTCCGGTTCGTGGAACGCAAGCATGGTGTGACCACCCGTAAATTAAAAAACTAAAAAGATAGGGCGATTGGAGCATGTGGGTGGTACTCCCATGTGAAAGCAAGCGTTTGAGACAAAAATAAACATATTAGATTGGCTAACAGAAATAATAATATTATTACAGTGCAGTCAGTGCGCGATTGGAAACGGTCGTGTCACACTGCACAGTTGAGACTTTATTATTCGCGAGTCGCACGGTGACATCCGTTGCCCGCCCTGCGCTATGGGTGCTCAGCAACTTATAGCTAATGAACTTTTGGCGTTCATACAATACGCCATGGACTCGTTTGATGAACCAACCATCATTCATATATGCAAGTCGAGTTCTAAGGAGGAGGAAGTCTGCAAGAGCAAGACCCTACTCTTCCAGAGTGTCGGCAAGCTGGACGCGGTTCCATCCCGCCGGAGAGACGGAGGCGAAAAGAGCGTGCAGGACATCATCACCCTGCTGAAGGAGACTGACCCGGACGACGTGCTCACGTTCGTGGCGAAGCAGCTGGACCGCATCCCTCCTGTTTCGTACGAGAACATCGACTGCACCAGGCTCCTGAAGGATATCGCATTCCTGAAGACGAGTCTAGCCGAAGTGGTGGATAAGTTAGCGACGTCGGAAACCACCATTAGTGAACTACGTGCTGAAGTAGTGTTGTTACGCAATGCTATGTCAGTAAGTAGGTCATCGCCGACCGATAATGTAAACACACGTCGCGGTGCACAAAATGCATCCATCGGCAGTTCGGAGTCATTATTGAATGTGTCACCGCCTGCTGCCGTGCCGACCGATGCCCTGCATCCCGCTGCCCGCACCCCCGCACCAACGCGAGCCCGTCCGCCGTAGGTATGTCAACCCCTCATCGAACCTACACTACCGCTGCAGCTAATGATGGGAAACAGAATGCTGCCTCTTCCGTTCCTTCTATAAGGAAGGATCAGGCAGATCGAGATGATGGCGGCTTCAAAACGGTGGAGAAGAAGAAAAAGAATCCGTCAAACCGAAACAAGTGCGGAACCGCACCGACTGGCCCGAACCATCTACTGCGTCCAGAAACACCGACGACGCTGTTATACGTGTCTCACATGCACTACTCAATCACGGCAGAGGAGGTGGCGGAGTACGTGCTGCTGAACACCAAGCTGACGCTGATGGTCGTGAAGCTGGAGTCGCGTCACAACGTGAGCTTCTCTCGACACGTTCATGGCCGAGAGGTGTCAGGTTTCGCCGCTTTAGAGGTCGACTACCTGACACCAAAGATATACGTCACACGTCGTAGTATTACGCGTCTTATTGGATATCGCTGATTTGTATTATATATATATGTTAGTTTGTAACGTCTGTGTGTGTATGTGTGTATGAAAATGTGGGCTAAAACCACATGAGTAAAGAAAAGGTACAGAGACAAAACCTTCTAAGGAACTGACAAAACGTTTACCTATTCTTGTAGGGTTGGTACAATAATATCGTTTAAAAACTAAAAAACAACCGACTTCAATGCCGCGCTATTCATTTTCAGTACCAATTTTGAGATGTTTATCTCAATATCTCTGGAGATACTTATCATACCTCGATAAAATTACCATGGTACCACACTTGGGATATCTCCTTTCGAACAAAAAAAGAATAATCGAAATCGGTTCATAAACGACGAAGTTATCCGCGAACAAACATAAAAAAAAAAAAAATATATATACGGTCGAATTGAGAAACCTCCTCCTTTTTTTGAAGTCGGTTAAAAAAAAACAAGAAAAATCTTCATCGTAATAAAATCCTCCTTCAAGTAAACATGACCTACTTTTTTATTTTTCAAGCTTCATCATTGTCAACAACGATCAATGTCATGAGATGTCACGAATTGTCACTTAATGTCATGATATGTCACGAAATGTCATAAATGTCGTGAAATGTCACAAAATTTGAATGAAATGTCAAGGAATTTTATTAAACTTCCTTAGACAGTTCACGATAAAATAACATAAGCCAAAAATAAAAAAAATCTTTTTCCCGCCTTAGGGCGGAAAATACCTACTTTGCGCGCACTTATCGAGGAACCACCATCACTTTTCGAATAGATGGGATGAAAAATAATTAGGGTGAGCGAAGCGAGCCCTAACACTATCCCACAACCTGAGCACTTTTGTGGTGCACCTTACTGAAAAACTATCACGCCTATTGATTTGTGCTTTAACATACTAATTTAAATTCACATGTAGATGTGTTATCAGTAAAAAAAAAATATCATTTTACTAACATTAAAAATAACCGGCCACCGGCCGGCCAGTGCGTGTCGGGCCACGTGCAGTGTAGGGTTCCTTAGTAGCCTGTTATTCAATGCAAGTCTTTACCCGTTATAAACAAGCAACTAGGTACTTCGTCTTTGCACTTTAAAGGATTATTTCTAAGGATTATGTATTTGGTACAAAATTTATCCAACACCCAAGTTCAACAACTATTACTGCTAAACTAATAAAGTTATCTTAACCGCTATAGTTTTTCTTTAAAGTTAATGAAATGCACTATTATCACAATTTTTTCCAGATTTTTCAAGCCAGCCATTAAGCTTTTAAAGGGGGGAGGGTCGTTAAAAGATCAAAGAATTAACTTCGTTGCGAACGAAATGTTTGGTTACTAACGCCATCTGTTGGAAATCTAAAGAATTTACATCTGTCATCCAAATGACCTCTGGTATCAGTGTACCATTTATGGCAGATATCTGCCATTTAGGCAGATTTAGGACCTACATTTTGCAGATTTTTTTTATATCTTAGCAGCCCGCCCCGACTTCGCACGGGTAGAACATATATGCCTACAAAATTTGCATCAGTTTGTTGCATTGAATTTAAAATATTAACATATTTAACAATCATCGTCATATTTCAACCAATTTACACAGAACCTTAACGAATTATGCACCTAAACCTTCCTCATAAACACTCTGGCTATTGGTGAAAACCGCAGGATCATCCGTTCAGTAGCTATTGAGATTATTGCAAACAGACAGACAGACGCAGTGATGGACTTTGTTTTATAACTCTTACGTAGTGATATTGGAAGGCCCTTTGGCGTAAAGGATAGTTACCCTGATTCTGACCCGACGGTCGTTGGTTCTAATCCTAGATATATACCTACCAATGAAAGTTTTATGTGCATTCATGAATTATGAGTTTTCGTACAGTGGTAGTGGGATCATTAAATCTTCCAAAAAGTAGCTTACTTACCACCAAGGAGAACATCTGCCACCGTAACCTTACGCGTTCCCCGACGCAAAATGTAGGGGTAATATACGTTTAACGTGTGTATCTGTGTGTCTGTCTGTAGCATCTTAGCACCTAACAGGGTGAACCGATTTTGTTTTTATTATTGATCGTTTTTTTTGAAACCATTGAAACCATTTTATTGACTGTCAATTGTGAGTACATAAGATCTTAAAAACTATTCGGATTGTTCTATCACAACTTACTCTTACGAGTGTACAGCATATATACACAAATTCATAATTAATTAATTTAAAATAAATATAATAATATATATGTCAACATTAATATTGAATAAACTACAATTACAATACCATAATCTTAAAACACAAACAAAATATATACTTTTGACGTAAAGATAGTGGCGCGCGAATAAAATTACAACAATTGTCAATCAAATTACAAATAGGTACAAAGTATTATTTATTATTAAAGAATTCATTCATGTTATAGAAGCATTTATCTAATAACCATTTAAATAATCTTTTTCTAAGTTTAGTGGCTGGTAACTGCTTTATGTCAAGCGGGAGATGGTTAAACATTCTGACAGACATCGTGAAGACACTTTTTACACTACATGCCAATTTAAATGTAGGTTTATCGATATTGTGTTTAAAACGTTCTTTTAATCGCTGACTGTAAGCTTCCGGTCTGTTCACAAAATAGTTTCGATGAGTTTTTATAAAAACGCAAATTTCATAAATATATAGACAACAAAACGGCAAAATATTAAGGTGCTTGAACAAAGGACGACAGGACACTGTTTGGTCATTGATATTGCAGAGGGCTCTTATGCACCTCTTCTGCACTAGGAACACCGATTGAGCCTCACATGAATTTCCCCAGAGAATTATGCCATAGCGGAGGTTGGAACTGACATAGCCATGGTAGGCAATTTTACCGGCTTCTAGTGACGAGACATTTACTATTCTCCGTAGTGCATATACGTATCTGTTTAGCTTTCCACACAACTTCTCACAATGGTTCTTCCAGTTCACATTTTGATTAATTGATATACCCAAAAATGACATTGTGTTGACTTGTTGGATACTAATTCCATTATAACTAATATTTAAAGGAGCCAATGTTTTTTTCTGGGGACAGAAAAATTGTATGCATTTAGTTTTATCTATATTTAATACCAAATTATTCCTCTCCATCCATTTCCCAAGTCTATCTAAAGTTAAATTAATTTTGTTTTCAAAGTTAACATCTCTGCCTCGTATGACTGCCACACTATCATCAGCAAATAATACCATCTGCTCATCGATAACATTCGGTAGATCATTGATATAAATTATGAAGAGCTTACTACTAGAATGGTCCTAAAATACTGCCCTGTGGCACACCATATTGATTTTTTCTCAATCCAGACTTATATTCTATTACAGTTTTTGTATTGTTACACATGCCTTGAACTACAGTGTATTGTACTCTGTTACTTAGGTATGATTTTAACCAGTGGTGGGCATTGCCTCGAATTCCATATGCATATAGTTTATCTAAAAGAAAAGAGTGTGGTACGTAATCAAATGCTTTTGATAGATCCATAAAAACTGCACAAACTGGTGTTTTTGCCTCCAAACACTCTATTACTATTCTGATTAGATCAAATGCTGCTAATGTAGTTGATTTATTCCTCCGAAAACCATTCTGCTCGTTTTTAAAGACCTTGTTTTTTTCAATGAAATCTATAAGTCTTTTATACATCAATTTCTCAAAAATTTTGGAAAATATTGGAACCAATGTGATAGGACGATAATTGCCAAGATCTTTTTTTTCACCTTTCTTAAAAAGTGGTTTTACAATTGACATTTTAAGCGTTGTTGGGAAAATACCTTGCTCAAAGGACATATTCACCAAATGACATATGGGGCCTGCAATGTAATTTACACTACTTTTTACAACAGTTGTGCAAATATTATCAAAACCTACCGCGTTTGTATTGTTTAAACATTTTATAGTTTTTATCACTTCGTCAGGATGCACTGGGTCTAAAAATAAGGAGTTGACAACAGAGTGAATTGTGGTGGATACTGATTGCAGATTGCATGTATTAATTTGACAACTAGACTATAATATCAATGAAATAATTATTAAATATATTGGATATATTCTGCGGATTCTTTTCTATGTAATCGCCTGCACATATCTCTGTAATTTGTTCTGGATATTTTAAAGTTTGATTATTTTTCATAATAGACCACGCAGCTCTACAGATATTTTTTGAATTTTTAATATAATCGTGATTTGATTTTTGGTAGGATACCTTCACACATTTTCGTAATAGTTTTGAATATGTATTATATTTTTGTAAACTATCTAAAGATCTATGTTTGCGTAGTCCAAGGTACATTCGTCTTTTTATTCGACTAGATGCTTTTATACCTTTTGTCATCCAATTTTGTTTAGTGCTAAGCTTTTTCTTTACTTTAATTACTGGAAAACAAAGATTATAAAATAAAATAAATAAATCATGAAATGAAGAGAATGCACTGTTTAAGTCCGGATCATCAAACATATCCTTGAAACTCAGGCTTGAAATAGCATTTTTAAATGTGTCTAAATTTTCTTTAGAAATTATTCTTTTGTATTGATACCATTGCTTGAGGTAAATCAAAGTACTGTCAATTGAGAAACAAAATGTTTGTGCTAAATGTCTTGACAATCCTATGTCTGAAACTGAACCGGTGCCTTTAAAATTTGATAAAATGTTGTCTATACACGTTTTTGAGGAGTTTTGAGATGTTATATGCGTCCATTCCTTTATTTGTGGTTTTAAATTATAATTATAAAGTATTCCTAACAATTGTTTGTTGTGGTTATTATTTGTCTTTTTAAAATCTACGTTTAAATCACCACATACAATAATTTTCCTATCTTTTTTACATAAACAATTTAATAGTGTATTGAGCTTATCCAAAAACCTTTGAAAATTACCTGATGGAATCTTATATACACATATCAATATAATTTTAATTTTTGCAATAAATATTGCACAACACTCAAAGTGAAATGGGACAGATAGTTGTTGAGCAATATCCAAAATTTCACATTCTAATCAATTTTTTAAAAGAATGCATGCACCTCCCCTACTCTTATCAGTTCTTTGATAAGCTGTTGCTAATTTATAACCAAATATGTTCAAATTGATTTCGTGTCCATGTTTGATGAAATGCTAAGTTATACAAAGAGCATCAATAGATCTACCTTTTCTAATTTCTTCTTCATTTTTGTTTGATAGATGTCTTCATCGAGAGTTTTCTTAGCTTTGATTCATGAAAATTCGTTCAATCGTTATAAAACGATGAGCTTTTTTCTAGTTAATTGCGCTATGAAATCAATTTTCATAGGTCTGATCAATTCGAAAATCTTCTTCTTCAACGATATTGTAAGAACATGGAAGCATTGACCTGATGCTGGGACATCTCCTAGAGTCTACAGAATACTCAAATCCTCACCAAATTACAGCTCAGATTTTAAATGTCGTGTTTAGAGTCATTGGAATGCTTTTAATGAAAAGATTATTCATAGATCAGTCGGGGTGGTTTAAAATATTATATTATATATATATATAGATGAATATTATTTTATACAATAGATCATATTATTATACTATATTGACTTCAAATTGATTGTGATCGGTGGGGATCTACAGCATAGCTAAGCTTATAATAATATTTTCGGAGTAACTATGACCTAATCTGTGGTTTCACTGAAAATATTTTATTAATATTGCGATGCGTGTATGTGAAATTCGTGATATCTTCTAGAGTTTTCATTTGAATTATATACTGTAAAGTACAATTGTAATCTATAATATGTGGCCAAGCTAATTAACGTAATTATTTGGATAAGGATTAACTATATACTTGAAAATAGCCTTGGAAGTTATGTAATATTTTTTAACAAAAATTTTAAGATTAAAATGGTTACTGTGAATCAACCTTAAGAGATAGACATAAGCTGTCGAGGACTTTTTTGTAGGTCTTAATAAGTTGTACAACTTTTGCATAGAAAATATTCTTCTATCTATTTTCAATTAAGCAGCGTTCGTAAGAAACCTGTTTTTTCGACCGTTTTTTTGCCGACTTAGGTGGCAAATTAGGTCTCCACGAATGTACCTTTGATTAAAACGGGATTATATATAGCCTATTTTCATTCCGAAAGTCCATTCTATGTATTAGTGAAAGAATTTTTAAAATCGGTTCAGTAGTTTTTGAGCCAAATCATTACAAACATAAAAAAATACAAATGTTCTCTCTTTATAATATTAGTATAGATAGGCTAGCGTTTGACCACTATCTCACCTGTTGTTAACTGATGATGCGGATAAAGCTGAGGATTCCAAAAAGTGGCAGATTTCAAGGATCTTTATGAATTTTAAAATATAAATAGAATTTTGACAAATGTTTCTATTTAAGGTATAACATTCTTATTATGCATTTATTTGGTTGGAAAGGCCCTAGGGGTATATCCTAGTAAATCTGCCCCCGAAATATATTTGATTGATATTTATACGATATGTAGGTACTGATAAAATATGTATTTTCTGAATGTTTGAGATCTCTTACGCAATAGGTATTTTTTCTAAAACGTCAATGGTAAAAAACAGAAGAAAAAAAATTCAAGACAGACTGCAGCAAATAAACCAATTTTTTTATATATCTTTACAACTAATAATAGCTATTATAAAAAAAATTAAGAGCTTTTAACATTTTTAATTATTGACAAATTTAATTTAACATCATAGGATCATAGAAAAAAAATTGATTGATTAAAATTTTTACCATGATACAATTTTGGCACAATAACATTTTTTTTCATACCTTATATTATTGAAGGTAATAATATTGAAAATATTTCCCTATAATAATGTAATATTTATTTTTAAAAAAAGGTACGCCATAGTGAAAAATCATAAAAAACCACTTTTTGGCCCCTATTATGCATTTACATATACATTACATGCTCGATTTTAATTGTTTTTTCTGCTATTTATGTATACAGTACATATCATCACATATATATAATTTATTAAAAATAATGTTAATTTTCAAAATAACAACAATAGCTTCTATTGTGAAAGCAAATAGATAAAACATTCTAATATCAATTGTAAACTTTAAACTTTCGTTATTTGAACACATGGTTATAAATATTAAAATACGGGACTTATCGCGCCTAAAACATAAATTTTTATTTAACTCGACGTTTCGACCAAGTTGCATTGATCGTGGTCACGAGACGACGGAGTCAATTATCAATTTTATTATTCAATCTTAGTTAGCTATGTTTCAAGGAACAAAATATTATTTTTATGACACTTCATTAGGGTTCCGTAGCCGAATGGCAAAAAACGGAACTCTTGTAGATTTCTCATGTCTGTCTGTCTGTCCGTCCGTATGTCACAGCCACTTTTTTCCAAAACTACTAATAATTTGGGATTAGTTAGTATAATAGTTTAGAATAGTTTCGAAATTCCTAAGAATACACAGTTGAAACTTGGTAGGTAGATGTATTCTATGAACCGCTTTACGATTTTGATACAAAAAAATAATAATTTAAGATCGTTTACAAAACGAAAAAAACCGACTTCACATGCCGCGATAGTCATTTTTAGTACTAAGTTTGAGATGTTTATCTCCATTCTCCATATCTCCGGAGATATTTATCAGATCTCGTTAAAATTTGAATAGCACGCTACATCATCGATCGCATCATCACTTAACATCAGGTGAGATAGTGATCAAGTGCTACCCAGTTCGGTATAAAAAAAAAAAAAAAAAAGGACCACACAAGAAGCATGCTCTATCAAACTAAAAAAAAATTCCAAATCGGTTAAGATTTGACGGAGTTCTGAGGTAACAAAAAAACTTTATAAAAAACTGTCGAATTGCGAACCTCCTCCTTTTTGTGAAGTCGGATGAAAATAAGAGATAAAGGGAGTACCATACATATACTTAAACAAAATCATCAAACCTATAGATACGTGCGGGGTATAACTTTGGTTACATACATTATGCAGTGTTATTGGTACTAAATATGTCGCATTTTAGCCCCCCATTATCTGCTCAAAGTTAGATGGGAAGGGAGACACACATTTTACCACTTTAGAAGTGTCTTATCTTTCAAACGATTGACTTTGAGAGTAAATAGTTTTAAAAGCCTCAATATAATTTTTAAAAACCTATCTATAGACAATTAGATACCCATAGGTTTGATGATCTTTTTTTCGTTTCCGTTCCATGTATGGGGCAGCACCCCCTTAATCTTTTTTTTTTTTTTTTTTTTTATTTTAGCGGTTCATAGTTCATATACATCTACCGACCAAGTTTCAACTGTGTATTCTTAGGAATTTCGAAACTATTCTAAACTATTATACTATTCCTAAATTATTAGTAGTTTCAGAATAAAGTGGCTCTGATATAGGGAAGGAAAGACATGACAAATCTATAATAGTTCCGTTTTTTGCCATTCAGCTACGGAACCCTATTAAAGTGTCAAATTAATGTTTTGTTCCTTGAAACATATCTAACTAAGATTGAGTAATAAAATTGATAATTGATATTTGAATGTCTTATTTATTTACTTTCACAGTAGAAGGTTTTGTTGTAAATTAATATTGTTTTTAATAAATGATGTATATGTGATGTATATACTCGTATGTATAAAAATAGCAGAAAAAATCAATTAAAAGCGAGCATGTAATGTATTATATGTAAATTCATGATTGGGGCCAAAAAGTGTTTTTTTTTTTCAAAACGACGTACCTATTTTAAAAAAAATATTGATTATTATATTATTATAGGGAATTATGAAAGGTACGAAAACTTTTTTTTGTTATTGTGCCAAAATTGTATCATGGTAAAAAATTAAATTTAACATTAATATTTTTTATATTTCTATGATCCTATAATATTATAAAGCTCTTATTTTTTTATAATAGCTAATATTAGTCTTAGAGATATGTAACAATTTGGATTAATTGCTGCAGTCTTGAAAAAAAATTTTTTTTTTCAGTTTTACATTTTCTGCTTTAGAAAAAAAACCAATTTGGTTACAGATCTCAAACATTCAGAAAATAAATATTTTATTAGTACCTATATGTAGTATAAATATCAATCAAATATCTTCCTGGGGGAGATTTTCTTAGCTTAGGGCCTTTGTAAAAGTTTGAATGAAAAGGTAAACTTTATTTTTAGGGTTCCATACTTCAAAAGATAAAAAACGGAACCCTTATAAGATCACTTTCTTGTCCGTCTGTCTGTCTGTCTGTCCGTGTGTCACCACCGATTTTCTCAGGAGCGGGTGGACCTAGCAAGTTGAAATTTATACCAGATACTGAGATCTATAGTCCCTATTAGGTGTGTAAAAATCAAGGTCCTGAGTGAACACGATAAAAAGATATGGACAAATTTAGATTTTCGCGAAAACTTAACTTAAGTACCAAAATTAACCTTAATTTTAAACTTTTATTTATTTGTCGGATTTTTTCCTTTACTTGTACTGTAAGACCTTACTTTTAACCAAAATTGACTGAATCATGAAATTTGGCAAGAAGCCAGTTCTCATAGCACAAATAAAGGAAACATTCAAAAAAATTCAAAAAGGTTAAAAATGAAAGGGTTTCCCATACATACACATGTTCATTCCAATCAAGATAGGCTTCTGAGTTATATGAGCGCTCTTACAATTTAGAGGTCTAGCTTAATTGGTAACGTTGTTGGTACGGAAGTTTCGGTGGGCGAGTCCAACTCGACTTGGCCGGTTTTATTATGCCTTATTTTATGCCATAATTCATTAGCAAATTTTATGCATTTGTTGGAGTGGTTGGTGTTTTGGCAAATGTTTTGCCAGTGTCGGGCAGATTCGTAATCTATACTAATATTATAAAGAGAGAACATTTGTATTTTTGTATTTTTTTATGTTTGTAATGAGTAAGCTCAAAAACTACTGAACCGATTTAAAAAATTCTTTCACTAATGCATAGAATGGACTTTCGGAATGAAAATAGGCTATATATTATTCCGTTTAAATCAAAGGCACATTCGTGGAGACCTAATTTGCAACCTAAGTCGGCAAAAAAACGGTCGAAAAAACACGTTTCTTACGAACGCTGCTTAATTGAAAATAGATAAAAGAATATTTTCTATGCAAGAGTTGTACAACTTAATAAGACCTACAAAAAAGTCGGCAACAGCATATGTCTATATCTTAAGGTTGACTCACAGTAACCATTTTAATCTTAAAATTTTTGTTAAAAAATATTACATAACTTCCAAGGCTATTTTTAAGTATATAGTATTAATCCTTATCCAAATAATTATGTTAATTAGCTAGGCCACATATTATAGATTAAAATTGTCCTTTACGGTATATAATTCCAATGAAAACTCTAAAAACTATCACGAATTTCACATACACGCATCGCAAAATTAATAAAATATTTGCAGTGAAACCACAGATTAGGTAATAGTTACTATGAAAATATTATTATAAGCTTAGCTATGCTGTAGATCCCCACCGATCACAATCAATTTGAAGTCAATATAATATAATAATATGATCTATTGTATAAAATAATATTTATCTATATGTATAATAATATAATATTTTAAACCACCCCGACTGATCTATGAATAATCTTTTCATTCAAAGCATTCCAATGACTCTAAACACGACATTTAAAATCTGAGCTGTAAGTTGGTGAGGGTTTCAGTATTCTGTAAAGTCCAGGAGATGTTCCAGCATCAGGACAATGCTTCCATGTTCTTACAATATCGTTGAAGAAGCAGAATTTCGAATTGATCAGACCTATGATAGTTGATTTCATAGCGCAATTAACTAGAAAAAAGCTCATAGTTTTATAACGATTTAACGAATTTTCATGAATCAAAGCTAAGAAAACTTTCGATGAAGACATCTATCTATCAAACAAAAAAAAACTATCAATAATAAAAACAAAATCGGTTCATCCGGTTAGGTGCTGAGATGACAGACAGACACACAGATACACACGTTAAACGTATATTACCCCCACATTTTGCGTCGGGGAACGCGGAAGGTTACGGCGGCAGATGTTTCCTTGGTGGTAAGCTACTTTTGGGTAGATTTAATGATCCCACTACCACTGTACGAAAACTCATGATTCATGAATGCACATAAAACTTTCATTGGTAGGTATATAGCTAGGATAAGAACCAACGACCGTCGGGTCAGAATCAGGGTAACTATCCTTTACGCCAAAGGGCCGTCCAATATCACTACGTAAGTATTATAAAACAAAGTCCATTACTGCGTCTGTCTGTCTGTTCGCAATGATCTCAATAGCTACTGAACGGATTATCATGCGGTTTTCACCAATAGCCAGAGTGTTTATGAGGAAGGTTTAGGTGCATAATTCGTTAAGGTTTTGTGTAAATTGGATGAAATATGACGATGATTGTTAAATATGTTCATATTTTATATTCGATTCAACAAACTGATGCAAATTTTGTAGGCATATATGTTCTACCCGTGCGAAGCCGGGGCGGGCTGCTAGTTTAATATAAAAAAAACTGCCTCAAAAATTATTAGCAGGCAGAAAAACTACGCGAGCCCTCACAAAGCTCGGCTTTAGCTAGTATAATATAACGCGACGCGTCGCCAGCGACATCCCTGAGTTAAAGCACCAGCCGAGCCACTATCAACCGGTTCACTCCGTACGTGACAGGCGGCACACAGGCCGCTGGTGCTCAGGCACACACGAGCGTCTACGTCATCATCACAGCGCAGTTGTATGAAGCTTTGTCTCTGTACATTTTCTTTACTCATGTGTTAAAACAGAAAATCTTTATGACACATTTTAGTTTATGAAATCGTAGAAAATCTTCTGTGTGTATATAGTCCAAAGTAAACAATCACTTAGAAATTTTCTTTTTACTTATAAATCTGGTGCACTTGTAGATATCAAGAATTTTATTTAAGACTTAATGGTCATGTTGAATTAGGCCCCGGTAAATAAAATTATGTTTTTAGCGCGAAAAGTCCCGTATTACAATATAATTACTTTGGTGTCTGTCTGTCTGTCTGTCCGTCTGTCAATATCCATTTTCTCAGGAACGCGTAGAGGTAACAAGTTGAAATGTATATCAAACTAGAAGTGCCCCGCGGCTTCGCCCGCGTTTCTTTTATTTACTTAAAACTTTTTAAATGAAAAATCGATCCTATCATTAAAGACATCAAATAAGAATTAGCTAAATCGGTTCACCCGTTTACATGTTATCGCGTGCCTAAGGCAATTCCATATATGTGAAACCCGAAAAACCCAAATTTTCAGACTTTGTTACCTACCCCATTTCGAAAAATCCTACAACACGTACTTTATCTCATCTTGTTTCGCCATACAAACTTTGGATCCCCGCTCTGTATCCGGGATGAATTTTTGGAAAATCCTTTCTGAGCGGATACCTACGTCATAATAACTATATGCTACTATATTATATTACAGCGCAATCCGGAACAATATTGATTTATAGACTTTGTTACCCCAGTTTATCCTTTTAGGGTGGCATTTTGAAAAAGTCTGAAACTCGTATTTACTTATTTATTTACAGAAGTACTTGTGTGAAGTTTCGAAATGAAAATACTATCTTATGTTGTTTCTCCATACAAACTTTGAACGCCCATTTCATCCCCTTTAAGGGGTGAATTTTAGAAAATCATTTTTCAGAGGGAACTATCGTCGTAATAACTATCTGCATGCCAAATTTCAGTGCAATCCAAAACAATATTGATTTTCACACTTCGTTACCCCTCTTAGGGGTGGAATTCCAAAAAACCTGGAACACGTATTTACTTATTTTTTTACTGGTGCACTTGTATGAAGTTTCGAATAGAAAAGACTATCTAATCTTGTTTCTCTATACAAATTTTAAACCCCCATTTCATCCCTTAAAAGGGTGAATTTTGAAAAATCCTTTCTTAGTACACCCTCACGTACTAAGACAAATATACCCTCCAAATTTCAAGTCTCTACAACCAGCGGTTTAGGCTGTGCGTAGTCTGTCAGTCAGTCAGTCAGTCAGTATGTCAGGACAAAGATTCTTATGGTATTAGACTAGCTGTGCCCGCTACTTCGTCGGCGTAGAATAGCGTCTTTGAATTTTTTAATTATTTGATATATGAACTTTTAATTATATAGGCCAACTATTTTACAAATAAGACACATGCGTATCCCACCTACACCACACCGTACCACGCCGCGCAAATCCCCTCTCCCTCCCCCTCCCCCTCTCCCTCCCCCACCCCTTCTCCCTTCTCCCGCTCTCTTCCCCACTGCCTTTCCCCTCACTCCCTTCTTCCTCTCTTCCCCCCTTCCCCCCCACCTTCCCCTCACTTTCCTCTCCCCTCCCGTTTCCTCCCCTCTACTTTCCCTCACCTTCCCCTTCCCTTCTCCTCCCCTCCCTTCCCCTTCCCCCTCACAAACTTTGAATGCCATAATTATTTATATCGAATCAATCAGCCTAAAAAATAAGTTTCAAGCTTCTAGCTCTAAAAATGAAGATACTTTCATACAACTTTTCATCCCCCCTTTCAACCCTTACAACCCTCTTTTCGCATTAAAAAGTAGTCTATGTCTTTTCTCAGGCTCTAGACTATCTGTGTACCAAATTTCATTTAAATCCGTTCAGTAGAACATTCACATAAACCTTACATTATTTCCATACAAATTTTCGTCCCCTATTCCCTTTTGTTATTTTTACACCCTTGAGGATAAAACTTTTACAAACTTTGATGTCATATTTATTTATATCGAATCAACAGTCTAAAAAATAAGTTTCAAGCTTTTAAAGGAAGATATGAATATATCTCCTAAAGTGGGGTGTTCCGCAATTTTTCCTTTAAGAAGGGGGTTTTACCGCTCCCCCCTCCCCCAATCCCCCTTCCCACACGCCGCCCCGAAAATCGATGTCAGTTAAAGTACATTCTTGTATATGCTTGTAATATGTGTGACTATAAAACTGCACTTAAATCAGCTCTGAAGAAACACATGCAAACACACACTGGAGAAAACCATATGCATGTAATGTGTGTGACTATAAAACTGCACAAAAGTCACATTTGGAAAGGCACATACGATCACACACTGGAGAAAAACCGTATGCATGAAATATGTGTGACTATGAAAATGCACGGAAGGCAAATTTGAAAGCGTACATACGAACACACACTGGAGAAAAACCATATGCTTGTAATATGTGTTACTATAAAACTGCACATAAGTCAGCTCTGAAGAAACACATACAAACACACACTGTAGAAAAACCATATGTGTTCGGTATTTCACCAAACACTTCAAGAGGAGCGTTGTGGACTGTATAAATAGAATAAATAGGATGTATGATGCGATGTTAAGTAACGAACAATCCAAACACACAGAAAAGAGGAAGCAAATTAATCTACCACGTACCTTCAATGCCTTCATCAACCAAATCCAAGATTGGTGCTGGTAGATCGGCGCTGCAGAGTGCTGGTATAAAGTCCGTACAATAACACACACAAATAGATAAACTGCACGGCAGATAGATGTAGGAGTTAACAAAAGCTCACGGAGCAAGTAAAATGTAAGGAATGTCCTTGGAGGCTCAAAAATCAAGTGCACCACGGGGCTGCTTGAAGCGAACTGAACGACCGTTGTACCGGTCCTTCTACCGTTTTTCTCGCCAAATCGAGGGTAGGTGGTTCAAACATATCGGGCAGCGGCAAATCTTTCACTACCCTCTAATTCATGAATGTAAGCATCGAACAATATGCTTGTAATATGTGTGACTATAAAACTGCATAAAGGTCAGATCTGAAGAAACGCATACGAACACACACTGAAGAAAAACAGTATGCACGGTATGTGTGCCTATGAAACTGAACGGAAGGCACATTTAGAAGTGCACATATGAACACACACTGGAGAAAAACCATATGCTTGTAATATGTGTGACTATAAAACTGCTCATAAATCAGCTCTGAAGAAACAATTTGCTTGTGAATGTTTTAATTATTTGCGACTTAACTTTGAACATAGAAAAAATTTATATTGCTAGTTCCGAACATAGAATATTTTCGGTCATATTGGACTTGTAAAATTTAAAATTGTTTATTTGGACTTAGAATAATTTCATTAACAATGCAAATACGGGGAATCCATGCCTGATTTTGCCCAGAATTAATTTGTTCAAACACTGAAAATTTCGGTACAAATCGGGACTTGTAATATTTTCATTCTCTTAAAGTTTTAAACTTGTCTTATATTATATTGTATTTTACACTTATAAAAAAATTTGGACTGGCAATATGTTTATCGTAACTTTTTAACTTGTATTGAAAATTATATTAACATGGAGGCATTACTGAATTTCCAGCTTGATTTGAGCTTAAGAATAACAAAGGCTTTTACAAATTATGAAAAGAGTTCAAACTCAGAGCAATAATTACTAATGTATAGAGTGCAGCTATGAGCCCGCCACCTTGCTGAGAGTTGTAAGCAGATGTGCTATAGCTACGAACATTGATATGTAGGTCTTGCGTAGGGATGCCTGCAAACACCCGCGCGCTTATTGATGAAGCGGGTGACACGTGACGACAAAAATGAATATAGGATATTTATACATTAAGAGGAATGTTATATATTAATCTCAAGATACGCTGTTTGTTTTTCCTACGATTTCTCAGTCTTACGTATATAAGTATCTTAAATGCAATAATATAAAATTTTACCTGAAAATGAAATGCTTATTTACATACTATGCTATATTTTTAAGCATCAAATGTATCATCAACGCTAGTTTAGTTGTTTCAAAATAAATCATTAATTCATAATATAACACACGTCGCGGTGCACAAAATGCATCCATCGGCAGTTTAGAGTCGACCTCATTTAATGTATCATCGCCTGCTGCCGTGCCGTCCGATGCCCCGCGTCCCGCCGCCCGCACCCCCGCTCCAGCGCGGAGACCGTCCGCCGTAGGTACATCTACCCCTCAATGTTCCTACGCTGCCGCTGCATCTCATGGAGGGAAACCAAATGCTGCCTCTTCCGTTCCCTCTGCAAGGAAGGAGGCAGATCGAGACGATGGCGGCTTCAAAAAGATGGAGAAGAAGAAAAGGAAGCCGTCAAACCGAAACAAGTGCGGTACCGCACCGACAGGTCCGTCCCATGTACTGCGACCGGAGATACCCACGACGCAGCTGTACATATCCCGCGTACATTATACCATCACGGCGGAGGACGTGGCGGAATATATCAAGCTGAAGACGAATATGTCCCTGAGGGTGGTGAAGTTGGAGTCGCATCACAATGTAAACTTCAATTCATTTGTGGTGCGGGTTCCGTCTAAGTCTCTTGGATCATATATGGAGGAGGAATTCTGGCCGAGGGGTGTCAAGTTTCGACGCTTTCGAGGTCGGATACCGGACACCATGAATGAACGTCGCACGTCGTCGTAAAATTAACGTGTCTTGTGTTTCTTAAGTTTAGTAAATAGGTATATTATATATATGCTAGTCTGTGAGGTATTTATGAATAATATGGGTCTTAGTATAACATTTCATGTTTACATAAGTTACCTGAAATAAAGATTTATTATTATTATTCAAATTCATTCATACTAACCCGTTTTAGGGTTCCGTAGCCCAATTGAGTATTTTATAACTACATATAATTTTTCGCCACCAAAAAAATAATATTTTTTTCATAGTGTTTGTATAACAAAACAAAGTTATATTTGCGGTTCAGAAAATGTGCTATATCTCCAAAACTACTGACTATATCTCATTCAAAGCAATTTTCGTTTAAATATTTTTTTGAGATATACAGCATGTATATTATTTAGACTTTTCACTCTCTTTGTTTAAAAGTTAGAGGGGCGGGGGACACACATTTTACCGCTTTAGAAGTGTAGAACTTTCAAACGATTGTATGTGAATGACTTCCAAAAGACCTATCTATAGACACCCCGCACGTAAAGGTTTGATGAATTTTATTTTTTGCTTTTAGTTCCATTTATGGGGAGCCCCCCCCCCCCTTAATCTTCTTTTTTATGTTTTCGTATAAAAATCGTAAAGCGGTTCACAGAATACACCTACCAAGTTTCAAATCTATAAGGGTTCCGTAGCCGAATGGCAAAAACTGAACCTTTATAGATTCGTCATGTTCGTCTGTCCATCCGTCCGTATGTCATAGTCATTTTATTCCGGAACTATTAGGACCACACAGTTGAAACTTGGTAAGTAGAAGTATTTTGAGAACCACATTACGATTTTCATACAATAATTTAAAAAAAATAAGAGGGGGCTCCCCTATACTTGGAACTGAAACTAAAAAAATATTTTTTAATCAAACCTATATGTGCAATGCTCAATAAATAGTTACTCTGAGGTGCAGGGTGTCTATAGATAGGTCTTTACAAATTAAATTGAGGTTCCTAACTAACAATAAAATAAATGTACGCAGATTGCCAGCTAGAAGCGTGAAAACAAGTTTGTTGTTACATGTTCCGCCATGCGGTCCGGGAGCAAGCGGTACCTCGCCGCCCGCACCGCCACAGTCGTATTCTACTATCCGTTCTCTTGTTTTCGGCTATAAATCGTACACGGTACGCGTACAAAATAAAAAGATAATTTTTTTGAATAGAAGTTTGATATATTATTTTGTAGTGGTAGGACTTCTGCTAGTCCGCCTGGAGCGGTACCACCTTTTTGCCAATTAATTTTCAGCCATGATAGGACTGTTTTTCGGTTGAAATGGCAAGGTGTCCAGTGAAATTACAGGGCATGTGAGACTCAACATCTTTATGTCTCAAGGTAACAGGCGCAGTGCAGTGACATGCAAAATTCTGGACTGTGTAATATGTAGTCATCATCGCTTACCATCAGTGCTTGTCCTGCTACCTTATATCATAAAAACATATACAGGGTGTCGGGTTTCATATGGTCCAAACGAAAATTGTCGACGGAAGACTCCAAGACTTTTCATTAAAGTCAAACTTAAAGTGATCACTCCTTCTATCATCTAAAAAAAACTTTATTAGGCGATATCATGTGCATAACTGTAACTTTGAGCTTTTATTATAAAAATGACAAAAGATAGGATAGGAAAATCGTCGATATTTTTCCAGATAAAAACCTCCATTTTTACTCTTAAAGTTCCTTAACTCAAAGATTTTGGGCTTTTATTACAACTTATTTCCTTCATATGAGTTAATTCTGTAAAAAAGAGATTACTAGAGTGTATTTCAGAAGAAGTAATTTAAATATCGAAATCCTTTCTATTTCGTTATGTTTTTAGACCTGAACCTCTTGTCATAGCCGTATGAAATTTGGCAAGCAGCAGGTCCATAAAACAGACAAGTTTTTAAAATGGTTGTATCTTTTTTTATTGTGTTTTTTTGGATAAAAACCTGCCCAAAGTAAAAGTTCAAATATTGTCTAAATAAAAAAATGTGATGTCTTATTTTTATTCTCAGAAAATAATAAGCCTAAATAAAAAGTCGTAGTAAACCCTGAAAGGCCTATTCATTGTTCATAGTCCCACAAAAAAACTAGGGCTCTGGACTTTATAGTTTGGGAGAAAATTTAAATAAATTGCAACATTTCGGGGCCTAACTCAAAAACAAGTAAAACGCAATTACCTCTAAAACTATAGATTTTCGCGGAACATACATGGGGTTTCTCTGGGTAGCCCTTGGAGTCCTCCATCGACGGTTTTCGTTTGGACCATATGAAACCCGACCTGTATATATATTCTTAGAGACCAGAAGTGAAAAAGAAAAAATAAACACTATCACAATACCCACAGCTATATAATGCGACAGAACCTCAACATAATAACAATTACATAATCTGTCTAAGCTAACAACATAACCATTACGTCCGAACCGTACGACGGCTACACGAAGACTGAGTCCTGATATCCGCTCGCTGTACGCTTTTACACTATTGAGCCCAGTCGCAGCTTGAGGGTATTTGAAAATCTTCTAACACGGCCTCTCCTGACAACGGGACGTCCTCGACCGCTTCGTCAGCCACTTGGTTCCCAGCACCAGCACCTGCATCGATTTGCTCAACCTAGCGTGGCATCACGCGCGTAACCGCACAGTGGCGTGATCAGCAACTGTAGGTCAAGCTCGGTGCAGAGTTCAGCACCATGCGCGTCCTCGGGCAGTGGCGCAACCGACGACAGCATCGCGCTTCAGCGCGCCGCTCTGCGTGGAGCTCAGCATGAAGCACGACACGCGAGCACCAGCACGTACAGCATAGCGCGCACTTGCGCAGTGGCGCGATCGCCAACAGATGCCGCGATGCTCGGAGGTCTGCAAACACCACAAAGTCGGAGTACGAGTACCACAATGTCGGGGTACCAGTACCAAAATGTCAAGGCACTAGTACCAAAATGTCGAGGCACAAGTACCAAAATGTCGAGGCACGAGTACCAAAATGTCGAGGCACAAGTAACAAAATGTCGAGGCACGAGTACCAAAATGTCGAGGCACGAGTACCACAATGTCGGGGTACAAAATAACTACTCAAAAATAAACACTCAATAGTCATAATACAAAATAAACACTCAAAATATTTGCAATGTCGGGACTACTTAAATAATTATAAATAGTAGTAAGTAACTTACTTACTGTTTCTATCACCTCATTTTTAACTTGCCGCTGTAAGTCTTATATATCCCCAGATTCAAGTTTCCTACGTTCGGCCCAACCTGACCATCGAAAGAACGCCATCAGTTTACTGCCAGAACTAAACTGCTCATGTCATGAAGTACTAACAACAATACCGCAAAAACTAACAATATCTCAAGATTTCGAAGTAACTTAACTTTTTTTTTACTTAACTTCATATTGTACACCAAACCCTGTACGTTGTTAGGTAGCACACTCTTTTAACACAGTCAACCTCTTCGCATAGTCGATTAACGAAACAAAAGTAACATTGTAATCATACCTGTATCCGCACCAACCAAATAATCCTGTCCGCCGTGTTTACTTGCCGACGAGCATTATCAGCTATGTTGCACGGTAGTAGCACACCGAAACAGCTTACAACTACTGAGAAATCAAATTGTTATGAGCAATGGCAATTACACGTGGCGTTTCGTATTCGGACGCGGTGGTAAACACTCCCAGATAAGAACCCTGGCAAACTACCCTTTATTGCAAAAAAAAATTGACGAAATTACTTCTCCGAAGTATTTTTAGGGTTCCAAACCCAAAGGGTACCAACGGAACCCTATTACTGAGACTCCGCTGTCCGTCTGTCTGTCTGTCTGTCTGTCTGTCCGTCCGTCCGTCTGTCACCAGGCTGTATCTCATGAACCGAGATAGTTATACGGTTGAAATTTTCGCAGATGATGTATTTCTGTTGCCGCTATAACAACAAATACTAAGAACAGAACAAAGTTAAAAATTAAAGGGTTTAAAACAAAAAACGTGTTTTTTACGATACGATACGATACGAAATTAATTCACCTCGACGCCGGTAGATGGCAGCACAGGAAAAATTAGCACGCGCAAGCGTTTCATTTGTTAAATTTGTGGCCCTCGGTCGATTTGTTAAGGTTTAATTGCAGAAATGTAGTGGACGTACAGAAATATTATATACGGGGAAATGTACAGTATTGAATAATATATCTTCAATTAGCTAGAATCAGTAGAAAGTTAGTCGTACGAACACTCGGTCTTCCAGATATTTAATTATATTAATTATAATTACCTTTAATATTACCGTTAATATTTACTTAGTTAGTTGGTGTTAGAAGTTCGTGGCGTTCGGACTTCAGAAATTCGGAACCCTCCGTGTGCGGGACAAAAGTCTTGACTCGCACTTGGCCAGTTTTATTTTATCTTTAAGAAATATCACATACCCTGAATACCCAGACAAACGTCTAATTTACACTTTAACTGACAAATATTCAAGAAAAACCAGATCGCAGTATCACTTCGTTTCAAAAACATTGTTGCACCTTAATTTATTCAAAACTTACTTTGAATAGAACAAGGCAAATGTCAGAGACGGCTTATACTCGTAAAGTGCACGTGGACCTATCCCACTTCTGATCTTAGAGACCAGAAGTGAAAAAGAAAAAATAAACACTATCACAATACCCACAGCTATATAATACGACAGAACCTCAACATAATAACAATTACATAATGTGTCTAAGCTAACAACATAACCATTACGTCCGAACCGTACGACGGCTACACGAAGACTGAGTCCTGATATCCGCTCGCTGTACGCTTTTACACTATCGAGCCCAGTCGCAGCTTGAGGGTATTTGAAAATCTTCTAACAATATATTATATAGGTAGTTACCGTTTTTTTGTGTTCAGTAATGTTGAGTGACTGTTGTCAATAGTGTTACTCAGCTAAGTACGAGTACTAAAAAAACACCGAGTGTACCGAGTAGCGAGTAGTAAACGAGTACTTGGCGCATCTCTAATACCTACATACACACGTCCTACTATCCTACTAATAAATAAGACGCGTGCCTTTACTTTACTATTCAATCTGTTTTCTCACAACACACAAGCTTACAGTAAGAGATAGCCGACAGTCGAATCGGTTCACAACCGACGGAGTAATCGCGTGACATACTCGTACATAAAACAATAAAAATCATACAGATGAATTGAGAACCTCCTCCTTTTTGGAAGTCGGTTGAAAATACGGCAAGCCGTCTAGGCTCTAAGGCGTACCAAAGAAATATACATACATATATCAATACATACACTCGAAAAATATATCCCTCCTTTCGAGTCGAGTAATAAATATGACATTCAAAGTTGGTAAAAGTTTTAGTTAGGTTATGACGGGGTGGGGAAGTGGATGGGGAAAGGGAGGGTACGAGAGGGGAAGGGGCTTAGCGAGGCGTGGTGCGGCGCGGTTTAGGTGGGCTACGTATGTGTCTTATTTGTAATATAATTAGCCTAAATAATTAAAAATACTACCCAAAGACACTATTCTTCGCGGACGAAGTTGCGAAGTCACGGAGCACAGCTAGTAACTAATCAAGAATCAAAGCATTTATTCAGTATGTAGGCAGTATAAATATACGCACATATACACGTCAAAATCATAAATCATAAAATAAATCATAACCAATTATCAAGTAAACATAGCAAAAGCAGAATTTAACGCTTTGAATTAGAAAAAAATAGTAATGAACCATTCAGCTGTCATCCAATCGTTTACGTCAGAATATTAAAAAAAAATTAAAGTAGGTTAAAACCAACCATACATGTAAGTGTGTGTTTCAGTACTTCAGACAATTTTTATATAAAAAAAATAAAAAAGTGAAATAATGAAACACAACATAGAGAAACGCATACCGATCACAGTACATATCATGATCCAAATGGAACTGATAGTCCGTCTGTCAGCTGCATAATATTGTTTAAATAAAAATAAAAATGGCAAGCCTAGAAAGAAAATATGCGGACAAAAGGGGAAAACTGAATGGCTGTTGAATCTACCGGTGTTTCGGAAATACTCCCATCAGAGAAGAAACACCAAGAAACTCTATGGGGCTTGTCTTGTCATTTTATCTTTTTTTTTTTAAATTAATTGTACATGTCAGCTTTAAAATTTTAACAATATATTATTAATTATAATACAATTTATATTTGTTCTTGGAACTTGGGGCATTCAGGCCATGCATTTTTGTCATCCATATAGTCACCTATTGTATAGTATGATTTTTTCATCAAATTGGATTTTACATAGATTTTAAATTTGCTCATAGGCAATTGATCAATATCTTTAGGTAGCTTATTGTAAAAGCGTACACAGTTCCCCATGAATGAACCACTAACTTTCTGCAGTCTGAAATTAGGTATAATTAATCTATTTTTATGTCTTGTATTAAAATTATGTACATCAGACCTTTTCTTATAATCATTTATATTCTTGCGTATGAACAAAATATTTTCATAAATGTATTGACATGCCACTGTTAGAATTTTAATTTCCTTAAATTTTTCACGAAGTGAATCTCGCGACCTCATCTAATACTATAAGAATCTTTGTCCTGACATACTGACTGACTCACTGACTCACTGACTCACTGACAGACAACGCACAGCCTAAACCGCTGGTCGTAGAGACTTGAAATTTGGAGGGTATATTTGTCTTAGTACGTAAGGGTGTACTAAGAAAGGATTTTCCAAAATTCACCCCTTAAGGGGATGAAATGGGGGTTCAAAGTTTGTATGGAGAAACAAGATTAGATCGTCTTTTCTATCCGAAACTTCACATAAGTGCTTCAATAAAAAAATAAGTAAAGACGTGTTTCAGGTTTTTTTGGAATTCCACCCCTAAGAGGGTGAAATGGGGTAATAAAGTGTAAAATCAATATTGTTTCGGATTGCGCTGAAATTTGGCATGCAAATAGTTATTACGGCGTTAGTTCCCACTGAGAAAGGATTTTCCAAAATTAACCCTCGAAGGGGATGAAACGGGGGTTCAAAGTTTGTATGGAGAAACAAGATTAGATAGTCTTTTCTATCTGAAACTCCACACAAGTGCTTCAGTAAAAAAATAAGTAAACACGTGTTTCAGGTTTTTTTTAATTCCACCCCTAAGAGGGTGAAATTGGGTAATAAAGTGTGAAAATCAATATTGTTTCGGATTGCGCTGAAATTTGGCATGCAGATAGTTATTACGACGTTAGTTCCCACTGAGAAAGGATTTTCCAAAATTAACCCTCGAAGGGGATGAAACGGGGGTTCAAAGTTTGTATGGAGAAACAAGATTAGATAGTCTTTTCTATCTGAAACTCCACACAAGTGCTTCAGTAAAAAAATAAGTAAACACGTGTTTCAGGTTTTTTTTAATTCCACCCCTAAGAGGGTGAAATTGGGTAATAAAGTGTGAAAATCAATATTGTTTCGGATTGCGCTGAAATTTGGCATGCAGATAGTCATTACGACGTTAGTTCCCACTGAGAAAGGATTTTCCAAAATTAACCCTCGAAGGGGATGAAACGAGGGTTCAAAGTTTGTATGGAGAAACAAGATTAGATAGTCTTTTCTATCTGAAACTCCACACAAGTGCTTCAGTAAAAAAATAAGTAAACACGTGTTTCAGGTTTTTTTAATTCCACCCCTAAGAGGGTGAAATTGGGTAATAAAGTGTGAAAATCAATATTGTTTCGGATTGCGCTGAAATTTGGCTTGCAGATAGTTATTACGACGTTAGTTCCCTCTGAGAAAGGATTTTTTAAAATTGACCCTCGAAGGGGATGAAACGGGGGTTCAAAGTTTGTATGGAGAAACAAGATTAGATAGTCTTTTCTACCCGAAACTCCACACAAGTGCTTCAGTAAAAAAATAAATAAACACGTGTATCAGGTTTTTTTGAAATTCCACCCTTAAGAGGGTGAAATGGGGTAATAAAGTGTAAAATCAATATTGTTTCGGATTACGCTGAAATTTGGCATGCAGATAGTTATTACGACGTTAATTCCCTCTAAGAAAGGAATTTCCAAAATTAACCCTCTAAGGGGATGAAACGGGGGTTCAAAGTTTATATGGAGAAACAAGATTAGATAGGCTTTTCTATCCGAAACTTCACACATAAAAAAATAAGTAAAGACGTGTTTCAGGTTTTTTTGTAATTCCACCCCTAAGAGGGTGAAATGGGGTAATAATGTGTAAAAATCAATATTGTTTCGGATTGCGCTGAAATTTGGCATGCAGATAGTTATTACGACGTTAGATCCCTCTTTGAAAGGATTTCCCAAAATTAACCCTCGAAGGGGATGAAACGGGGGTTGAAAGTTTGTATGGAGAAACAAGATTAGATCGTCTTTTCTATCCGAAACTTCACATAAGTGCTTCAGTAAAAAAATAAGTAAAGACGTGTTTCAGGTTTTTTTGTAATTCCACCCCTAAGAGGGTGAAATGGGGTAATAAAGTGTAAAAATCAATATTGTTTCGGATTGCGCTGAAATTTGGCATGCAGATAGTTATTAATTACGACGTTAGCTCCCTCTGAGAAAGGTTTTCCAAAATTCATCCCTGAAGAGGATGAAGCGAGGGTTCAAAGTTTGTATGGAGAAACAAGAATTGATTGTCTCTTATATTCGAAACTTCACACAAGTAGTTTAGTAAATAAATGAGTAAATACGTGTTTCAGGCTTTTTGAAATTCTATTCCTAAAAGGGTTAAGTGGAGTAACAATGTCTGAAATCAATATTGTTTCGGATTGCGCTGATATTTTGCATCCAGATAGAAATTTTGACGTAGGTATCCGCTGAGAAAGGATTTTTCAAAATTCACTCTTCAAGGGATGAAGCGGGGGCTCAAATTTTGGATAGTCATTTTATTCGACATTTCACACAAGTACTTCTGTAAATAAATAAGTGAATACGAGTTTCAGACTTTTTCAAAATGCCACCCTAAAGAGTGAACTGGGGTAAAAAAGTCTGAAAATCAATATAGTTTCGGATTGCGCTTTATTGGGTTTTCGGGTTTTAAAAATATGAATCCTGATTTGTCTTAGTCACGCGATAACATGAAAACAGGTGAACCAATTTGGCTAATTTTTATTTGATGTCTTTAATGATAGAATCGTTTTTACAAAAGAAAAGTTTTAAGTAAATAAAAGGAGTTTTTAACGCGGGCGTAGCCGCGGGGGACTTCTAGTACTATATATAGAGCGAATAGCTCGTTTCTGCAAAACAAATATTGATTGGATTTCAGCGGCTTTCCCCCACAATAAAATGCCATAAGACATTATACTGTGGATGTAGCTGAAATAGACCAATCTTGCAGTGGCTTCGTCCGTTAAAAATCTAATTTTACGTACTGCGTATGCAGCGGAGCTTAACCTACCTGCTAGAACCGATATTTGAGAACCCCATTGAAGCTTTGAATCCAGGGTGATGCCCAAGAATGTTGTGGATTCAACAAGTTCTAATGGTTCATCATTTATTAATATACTTCTATTTAGGATACCCTTTTTTACATTTGGTAGAGAGAAATTAATACATTTAGTTTTTTTTGCGTTTAACAATAAGTTATTGGTTGTAAACCAATTCAGAACCTGTGTTATTGATTTGTTTACATCGTCAAAGTTAGGTGTAGTCCTATCTATTTTGAATATCAAGGAAGTATCATCTGCGAACAAAACAATATCACATAGGTTCTGTACGAATGACGGTAAATCATTGATATAAACTAGAAATAAAAAAGGTCCTAGGATCGATCCCTGCGGGACTCCCATTTTTATGAGGGATCCAGATGACCTGACGCCATTGACTTCAACCATCTGTGTTCTGTTACAGAGGTATGATGATACCAGATCAAGTGCCTTACCTTCAACACCGTAGTATTTTAATTTGTAAATTAGTGTTTCATGACAGACACAATCAAATGCTTTTGATAGGTCACAGAACACGCCAATAGCATCTTGTGCTTTCTCCCATGCATCAAATATATGTTTAAGAAGACCTATTCCTGCATCAGTAGTAGAACGCCCTTTAGTAAATCCAAATTGTTTGCTATTTAAAAGATCATTCATGTTAAAATGTGTTAAAAGCTGGTCTAATACTACTTTTTCAAAAATTTTACTCAATGCCGGTAGTATAGAGATTGGTCTATAGTTAGATGGATCATTTTTGTTTACTGATTTGAATAAAGGAATCAATTTACTTTTTTTCATCAAATCCGGGAAGACACCTTGATCAACGCATCTGTTAAAAATAAAAGCTAAGTATGGGCTAATAACAGTAATAATGTAACTGAGAACTGTGGTTGACATTCCCCACAGGTCCTCGGTTTTCTTTTGTTTGAGCATTTTAAATGTTTTCACAATTGAGTCTGCAGTTACGTGTTTGAACTGGAACAAGGTATCACATTTATTTACACACTTTGATAATATAGAATAAGCATCAGCGGGACTAGAATTTATGGACTGAGTGGTAGTAATGGGTACTTGAGAGAAGAACTCATCAATCACAATAATATAAAGATAACCACACAAAAAACTCAACATTAACACTTTAGAGCATCGGAGTAGGTATTTCCTTACTTTGACTTCGCTTGAACGTAAAAAATGTCGAAATAATATCGACAGCAGGCACATCACTACTCAATGCATCACCGGCGAAGCGGCGGGCGGTGTAGTGGGACGCGACTCGCAACCGCACGTCTCACGTGTACTTCACCCCCGCTATCATATAATAGTATATCCGTTTAAAAGCATGAATTACCTGTGAAATGTTATGTTGCATTTTAGTTTTGTGTGTTTCCTTGTGTCATTTTGACATGTTGGCACCGCACATTTCACCATTTTCTCGGCAAAAACGAAATAAGATGTTACTTAACGCACTCCGCTCGAACTCAGAATGTCGACTGTTCGCGCTTGCCGGTGGACAGCGACGATGTTCTGACCAGTGCTTACTGTTCGAACTCGAGTAGCCGCGCTCTGTACTTTAGTAATTATTGCTCTGTGAGTTCACATGAAAGGCTAGCGGTAAAAAGTTACACAGATGCACGGTTAGATTCTTTGGAGCAGTTGTGGTTAGAATTTTTATCGGGTCATAAAGATATTATGCGTAATTACAGTCCACGGGAATTAAAACATACGAGGTATTTGAAAAGCGAATTATACGACTTAACTGAAGAAATCTATATCAACTATAAGTGTTACTTAAAAGAGGTTTTAGAGAGATTCAGCAGTGACCACAAAACAGTGTCAAAGTCATCTCAGGTTAAATTACCAAAAATAAATATTCCTACACTAGCCGACCCGGCAAACTTCGTACTGCCTCAGAATAAAAAAAAACTGGCCAAGTGCGAGTCAGACTTTTGTCCCGCACACGGAGGGTTCCGAACCGAACACCAACTAAGTAAACGTTAACACAAAGGTAGAATAGTATTATATAGGTATAGTATTAGGTATAATAGTAATAGTAGTAATTCATATTCATATATTAAAATATAGAATATGAATGGAATATAGAAACTTTAACAGTCGGGACACATTAATGGCTTAACGAATGGGGATTAATGTGTCCCGACTGTTAAAGTCTCTATATTCCATATAACAATGTATAATTTATTTTAATGAGTGTATCGACCGAGAAAGAATTTAAATGGTATAGTTTTTTGATATCCCTAAAAGGAAGTCTAAACTACTAGACTTACTTGTTTTTTTCTTTTCAGTTCGTTTTTTAACACTTCACTTTTTGCGCAGTAGGGTTTTTTGATTTTTTAATTTATTGTTTTATTTTACACTTTTTAGTTAAGTAAAGGACGGCAAATTCCGTAATCTTCTCATTTAATTTAGAGAGTTGATGTCATGTGGATTATTGAGTAGTTTCCGGGGATCTAAACTACTTATTACTAGTCCATCTAAAGATCTAACCCGGCTCAATGCTACATAGGCTTGACCTCAAGTGCACCTCTCAAACATTCGAGGGTTGCACTCCAATATCCTCTCGGTCCACCACCATCTTGAGACCGAAAAACCGCATATTCTGTTCCTCACGGAGACGCAGATCAAATGTCCAGCCGACGCGGCTTACCTTGCCTACCCAGGCTATGTTCTAGAACATAAGTTTAGGCCGAGGGCGGGAGTTTGTATGTATGCCCGCGATGACATTTGCTATTGGCGTCTCCGCAACCTTGAAGACCCTCAACTTTCCGTCATGTGGATTTTGGTGGACACTGGCATGGAGAAAATTCTTTATGCTAGTTTCTACCGTTCGCACAGCGTAGATGAAGAGACAAACAGGCTCGCGAAAAAACTTGCTTCTTACCCCTCTGGTAGCAAAGCGTTCTGGTCCCTGACGAAGTCGATCGAAGAGAACTTCTGCCGTCCCTCACTGCCTCCACTGCTGAAACCCGACGGGTCCCTAGCGCACACTGCTGAAGAGAAAGCAAATTTATTTGCTACTCTGTTTGCGGAGTCTTCACGTTTAGATGCTGGCAATGCAGTACCTTCTAGTCTGCCGACTTGCGGGACGTTAATGTCGGAAATCCGCATTCGTCAGACTGAAGTACGCAAAGCGTTGCGTAATCTAGACGTGAACAAAGCTAGTGGTCCAGACGGTATACCAGCTGTAGTCTTGAGGACGTGCGCGCCTGAGTTGGCTCCTATTTTGACACGCCTCTTTCGCTTGTCTATGACGACTGGTAAAGTGCCTAAGTCCTGGAAGCAAGCAAACGTGCAACCTGTGCCCAAAAAGAGTAGTCGCGCAGACCCTGCCAATTACAGGCCTATCTCAGTCACTTCCATACTCTGTAAGACTACGGAACGTGTACTGAACCACAGGCTCCTGGCATACCTAGAAGTGAACGATCTCCTCAGTGACCGACAATACGGGTTTCGCCGAAACCGGTCTACTGGGGATCTTCTAACGTATGCCACTCACATCTGGAGCGAGGCCATCGAGAACCACGGCGAGGCGCTGGCTGTCTCTCTTGACATCTCGAAGGCTTTCGACAGGGTCTGGCACGATAGCCTTATTAGCAAGCTTCCTTCATACGGCCTTCCCACTGGTTTATGTATTTGGATAGCAGATTTCTTGAGGGATCGGTCGATTCGAGTGGTCATCGATGGCTGTTCTTCCGACCAATTGGCCATAAATGCCGGAGTCCCTCAAGGATCAGTACTCTCTGCAACACTTTTTCTGCTGCATATTAATGACCTGCTTAAACCCGGTATCTTTGGGTACGCAGATGACAGCACTGTTGTAGAGAGCTATGCATCCAACGCACGAACCAGTGCATTACAAATCCAGTCTCATAGAGAAGCGATGGTCGAGCGCTTGAACTATTCTTTGAAGGCAGTCTCAGATTGGGGCGATGCCAATCTGGTCAAGTTCAATGCTGCTAAAACCCAGGCGTGTCTCTTCTCCGCTAAACGGAGCCCATTTCTACTGGCTCCTACTTTCCAGGATGTGTCCGTTCCGATAAGTAACAATCTCGAGCTTCTTGGCATCTCTTTGACACCAACTCTCAATTTCGGCTCTTATATTGAGTCTAGAGCCCAGCTAGCCTCAAAAAAGCTTGGCATTTTGGCTAAGGTGAGACGGTACTTCACACCGGGACAGTTGCTTAATCTTTACCAAGCACAAGTCCGGTCGTGTATGGAGTACTGTTCTCACCTTTGGGATGGCTCTGCCAAATACCAGCTGGAGACACTGGAAACTATTGAGAGGAGAGCAAAGAAACTCATAAGCGACGACCTACTAGTAAGCAAGAGACTCCACAGTCTCGCGCATCGCCGCAAAGTCGCTTGCTTATCGGTTTTCTATCGAATACATTTCGGAGAGTGTGCAATGGAACTGCATGATTTGATTCCACCATCCCCATTTTATATTCGGACATCCAGAGACACTAAAAGGCGCCACCGATTTATGGTGGATATACCATCTACCCGAACGAAGCGATTTGCTTCTTCGTTCATCATACGAACCGCCAAAGAATGGAATACTCTGCCTGAGTCTGTGATTCCAGTTAGGTACAATATGGGGGTCTTCAAATCACGAGTGAATAGGTATCTTCTGGGTAAGCACGCTCCATCATCGATCGCATCATCACTTAACATCAGGTGAGATAGTGATCAAGTGCTACCCAGTTCGGAATAAAAAAAATAAAAAAAAACCTATCGCAAAAATGCGTGAACTTAAGTCGACAGTTGTACTATTAAACGACTATACCAAAAGGAAGAGGTTGTTTATTACCTCAGAACTCCATCAATTCTTAACCGATTTGGAAAATTCTTTTTTTGTTTGAGTTAATATGATTTTCGTTTGGTCTCATTGTAATTTTATTGAGATCTGATAAGTAACTTCAGAGATAAGCACCGCAAACTTGTTACTGAAAGTGACTAACGCGGCATGTAACATCGTTTTTTTTTTTTCGATTTGTACGATCATAAATTATTTGTTATAAATATATTTTGAATCTCCATTTTAAGACCTTTAATTCGATACCCCACTCGATAGGTTTTGAAAAAAAAAATTTTTTTGAACCCCAAATTTTGGCGTCTGAAATCCGCCATTTTGAATTTTTAAATTTTTTGTGTTTTCGTTGACACTCGCGCTAGCATGCCGAATCTATTGACGTGCCAATTATCAAAATCGGCCCACGCGTTTGGTCTCTAGTGTGCCACAAAGGAACAAACATACATACATACATATATAGACTGATAAACACATTACCTCTCCTTTGCGTCGCGCAGTCGGGTAAAAAAGCTGAATGATAATTGCATTCAAAATGGCTTTTCATTATGGCTCCACACGATAAGTGTACTTAGCCAGTGTCGTATTACATATTATGCACATAAAAATAAAATTCAACCGAGACAACGCGTTTACGCCCAAATTCCCACCAAAGTCCGTAAAAAATATTTTTTTAGTTTCATTATGGCTCCACACGATTAGTGTACTTAGCCAGTGTCAAGTATTGAATTTTTTCAAGTTTTGAGACTTCAAGTCGTAAAGAAGGGTCAAAATCACATTTCAGGTCAAGTTTCAAGTCAAAGTCTAGTCCAGCTGGCCTACCATGACCTCTTATTGCGATTCAATTGGGAACCTAAACTGAACTGCTTTGTTTTTAGGGTTCCGAACCCAAAGAGTACCAACGGAACCCTATTACTGAGACTCCGCTGTCCGTCTGTCTGTCTGTCTGTCTGTCTGTCTGTCTGTCCGTCTGTCACCAGGCTGTATCTCATGAACCGTGATAGTTAGACGGTTGAAATTTTCACAGATGATGTATTTCTGTTGCCGCTATAACAACAAATACTAAGATCAGAACAAAGTTAAAAATTAAAGAAAAGTTTTTTACGATAGCGCAGCACCACCTAAATAGTTGCTATGATGGCGCTATCGTCTTTACCTTAATCTGAATCTCGGAAGCGGCTCCAACGATTAAATAAAATTTAGTACACCTACAGGGGATTTCGGGGGCGAGAAATCGATCTAGCTAGGAGTCATTTTCAGAAAATGTTGTTTTCAATAATCAGCTTTATTGATAATCAACTTAAAATATGACAAAAAATAGTATTTTTATTCGTCAATAGATGTCGGGAATAGTCATACTTGTCTGTTTAAGTGGCAAAAAATACCGAGCAAAGCTCGGTCAACCAGATATTTAATAATAATTAGACAGTTGAAATTTTCACAGATAAATGTATTTCTGTTGCCGCTATAACAACAAATACTAAAAACAATAAAGTTAAAAATTAAAAGGGATCTCCATACATGAAACGTGTTTTTCGGCATTTTACTATAACGCTATCTATGAATATTTGACTGTACTAGTTATATTAATTACCTTTGTGTTACTTTCACTTAGTTGGCGTTAGTGTTCGTAAGATAGCGTTGTACTGAATAAGGACGCGGCTCCTGTTTTAATAATTGTTTGGAATTGGCACGGTAATATAATATAATAATATCTGGATGACCGAGCTTTGCTAGGATTTTTTTTTTGTAAATCGTGTTTTATGTAATTTTTTGGCTCCCAATATAAAATTAAATTAAATAGTCTTCTTACAAAAGAACAAACTTGGGAAAATTAATCATCACGTCTGGACTTGAACCGGGATCCTTCTGATCGCTATCCGGACGATCTCCCACCGAGCTATCGTAACAATGTAGCAGTGGCGAAATTTACCTTCATATTCTAATTATATTGTAGGAGTTTTTCATTACCTGAAAACAGGGATAAAACAACATTTTCTGAAAATGATATATTGATGATATTTCGATTCGATTCGATTTGTCAATTTATTACAAGAAACGTGATTTCTTTCAGAATTTTTTGCTCGATTTTATAAAATATTGTAGTGTGGTACGGAATCGGAACCCTACGAGTGCAAGTTCGACTTGCACTTGGCCAGTTTATTTCGTACCATGACCTCATGGAAATAAAACATATGTTTTAAGTGTTACGTTCGACGTCTAGATGGAAGGTGAATAGCTCAATAATATACCTTTGTTTTTTTTTTGTAATTACAAAACAATAAGTTATGTCTCTATTAGAATCTATAATAATAATTATTGTATATGATCTATTTCATGTTATTTGACGTGTGTAAGTGCAAATTTTTAATTTGCCCATATACTGAATAAATGCTTTGACTTTTGACTTTTTTGACATAGTAGGTACACCTACCTCTCCTTCTCGCAAAGTCACAAATATTTCCAGAACATGATCAGCTATTGTCGTCATTGTGCACGATAAGTCCAAAAAAATTTAAAATCAAATACAGACTTAAACTATAAAACTGTCCTAGTGCAAGTCGGACTCGCACTCGTAGGGTTCCCTAACACAGTAAGGTATTATTTAACTTTGATTTTTCGCAACAAAAAAATTAACTTTGTTTTTCATAGTGTAAGTATGAAAACCAAAGTTATCTTTGCGTTATCTTAAAGTGGCAAAGTTATCTTAAACTGGCCAAGTGCAAGTTGGACTCGCACTCGTAGGGTTCCGTAGCACAGTAGAGTAGTAGTAGTAGTAGTATTCAATAACTATGATTTTTCGCAACTACAAAAATAACTTTGTTTTTCATAGTGTTTGTATGAAAAACAAAGTTATACTTGCGGTCGCTGTATCTCAACAACTGCTGACTGTATCTCGTTCAAACCAATTTTCGTTGAAAGTTTTTATTGAGATCTACAGAATATATTTTTTCTAGATTTTTCACTCCCATACTTTAAAAGTTACGCGCCTATCTTTCAAATGATTGACTTTGAGAAAAAATATTTTAGGAACCTCAATGTCATTTTTTACCTATCCACGAACACCCCACACATATAGGTTTGAAATAAAAAAAAAGAGTGTGTGTACTTTTGTACACGCGTTAGAAATTATACCTCTGTGGCGTATGGAAAAAAAATAACTAAAATGCAGTAGTGATTAACGATAAATATTAAAATTAATCAAAAAGATTTTATTAAAATGAAAAAGGTTTTATTAACGTAAAAATATGACGTTAAATATGACATATACAACTTGAACATAGTCATGCCACCTAGAACTAACTTCACGATGTTGAATTTAGGTGTCGGTGTGCGCGCGCATCGTAAAAATTCACTCTCATCATTTTTCTCTATCGCGCCAAAAGAAGTATAACTTCAAAAATTATTTGTTTCAGTTCCATGTATGGGATGCCCCCCCAAACAATTATTTATCCTTTACCTGCGTATGCGATTAAACTGGTTCCAGCACTGGATGGAACCAAGTTCTAGTGCACCCATTGGCTCTCACCCGATGTCATGTATAACCCGACCAAATTACGTTGTTCATTCTTTCTTATAGCTAGCGTATGTATCACGTGTTCATCGTTTTAGTCGGGTTACATCTCTATAGCTATTTCATTCGCATACGCTAATGTTCTCTACATATATATACTTTCTCATATGATTCAAATAATGATGAGTTAGATAAAGGTTAGATAGGTTATTTAAGGAATTGGATTTCCTGTAGTTACCTACTTTCTCTATGATTCAAATAATGATGAGTTAGATAAAGGTTAGATAGGTTATTTAAGGAATTGGATTTCCTGTAGTTACCTACGGACAGAATGTTGTTGTCTAGATCCACCTTTACAAATCAATTTAAATTCCTACATTGAGAATCTCAATGTAGAATCCATATCCGATATGGAACAGAGCGTATTCTTTAGCTATCTGTGCATTAATGTTAAACGTCACATGTCATTCTTGTCTTTGTCAGGTCAGCTGATGATGTCGCTGTCAGTGTCAGAGTTTTCAGTTTTGTGGTTCGTTCGCAGCGCTGCCAATCGCGGGCAATTTCCCCGATTTGCGGGGAATGACAAAAAATGGGGAATTTTGGGGAATCCAGACCAATTTTTGTGGTGGGCTTATACTAATTTATGTCGGGTAATACTTATTACGTATAGCTAAAAAATCACGTTTGGACTTGGTAGAACAGCTACACACTACTAACATTATATTGCGAACCTAATCGAAATATGAGTAATGCGAAAATTTGGTGAATAATATACTATTCCAAATAAATAAGAAGATTTTATTTTGTGTAAAACAGTGTTTTTATTCCAAAAATATAATTTCGAGGAATTTTTGGGGTGTGCATATAAAAAGCGGGGAATTTCGGGGAATTCACAACAGCGAATCGGGGAATCGAGAAAATTTTATTGGCAGCACTGTTCGTGTCAATGTTTAACGTAGTATCATATTATATTCTCTTTTTATCGCAAAAGCCAAAAACAAAGAAATAATAATATATTCTCTTTGTCGATGTTTTGATAAAAGTTGTAGAATGATTGTTTTGGGATTTTTGTAAATAGATATAGTTGCCGAAGTGAAAAATAAAGGTGAAATACTGTTTGAAAAGTGTGGAACGGATGTTAAAGTGGTGTATTAATGTGAAATTCGGCACTAGAAATGGGTCACCGTCATGGTTTCTTGGTAACAAAGGTTCCCCAACCGGTTAGGTATTTTGCAGGTTAGTTTTCTTTATGTTTTTACATCGTTAGATGGTTTTCACTGTTGTTTACTAATTTTCGCGTTTAAATTAAAGGTTCAACTTTAGTATACCTACCATCGATTTAAGATAAAGTTGCGGAGCCCTACCCCCTTTCAAAAGTTATGAAGTTACATAAAATTTTGAGGTTAAGTATGAAAAATTATTAATAATTGAAGGCTGGAGAGGATCAGAAGAGGGGAGGGGGAGGTTGTAGGAGGACCCCTCCCTTATGGGAAAACAGCGGCAACATAGTTGTCGAAAATTTTGTATGGAAATAAATTAACTTTTACCTGTAAATAAGATAGATATTTTATAGATAAATTAAACGCCATAGTGTTGGCTCTAGTAACGTGCGGCCGCTGCCGCGGCTCCGTCCTCGCTACGCTCGTCGGCGCACGTCACGCGGTGGTCACTGTTCCCCAGTGTTTTGCCTTAGTGTTCGACCTTGAAATTATTAAGTACAAGTACATTTGTGAAACGACAAACACTAACTAGCAGTGCACTACGCAGACCTCTCCTACTTAAGGCGACTCAACCCAGGAAGGATTCCCGGGTTGTAAAAAAATAACTTTGAGGGGTAGGTATAATTTTTCATACCCAAACTCAAAATTTTAATATATAATATGAATGAATTAATGAATGAATGAATTTATTTTAGCTTGTGGTCCTAGGTTACAGAGTTGTTTAATTACATTGATGTCAAAACGTGTCTCTAGGTCCTACTTAGTCAGTATACAAGCACAACTATAATTAAAAGATAATATAAAATAATTATTAAAGTATGTTAAAAGTCTAAAATTATGTTATTTTCTTTAAAAAAATCTTCAACTGAATAGTATGTCTTGTCGATAAGATATTCATACAATTTTGTTTTAAACACATGAACATTACTTATGTCTCGAATTGAGATTGGAACCGCATTGTAGATTATTGGCGCCATATATTCATAACATTTGAAGGGGGGGGGGGGGCTCCGCAACTTTTCCTTCAAGGGGAAGGTTTTTCACCTTCCCCTCCACCACCCCGACCCCTTCTCCCCCATTAAATCGATGGTAGGTATACTAAAGTAAAGCCGATGTTTTTACTTCGTTAGATGGTTTTTACTGTTGTTTACTAATTTTCGCGGTTAAATTAAATACACAGCACAGTACTATGATGTTAGCAGCGCCAGGGTTGCTTGCCAGCAAAAACTGATAGCAGTTTACAGAATATATCGATCTACCTACCAGGTTTCAATTATGTAGGGTTAATAGTTTCGGAATAAAATAGCTGTGACATACGGATGGTCAAACAGACAGACATGACGAAATTTATAAGGGTTCCGTTTTTTGCCATTCGGTTACGGAACCCTTAAAACCGGCCAAGTCGAGTTGGACTCGCCTACTGAGGCTTCCGTACCAACATCTCAGACTAGGTTAAAGGACAAACTTAACTTTGTAGTTGGATCCATAGAGAATGTATTGCACCAACTACAAGTAATAAGTTTGTAGTAGTAAATTTACCTTTTTTTTGTTGTTAAACTACATGTGGCGACCCTATGCCAACCTGTTTGGTATGATGTTAAAACTCTTTTGCCGATGTTTTTATCTTGGTGATCAATCTTTTTGAATTATGTTATGTTTCAAATATAGATTATTAGATCACCGATATTACGATGATAGATATTAGTTATTGTCAGAAGAGTTTGACACCAGAATTTTTATTGTCAGTTCATACCAAATTCATACAGAAAGTTAGGTGTGAATTCTCAAAGAGAATAGTAAAAATACTAATATACATAATATACACTGTGATCTTAGTATGAAAAGTGACTAGATCACGCTTTGTTTTACCACAAATAAAAGTGATGCTATAACCAACACAAGGCTTCTGACTTGATAGTACTCAAATGTGAATCGCGGTCAATGGTGCCATAGCTGACCACGGATATAAAAGTTAAATACTTTATCATTATTTTATTGGAAACAATTACCGTAGCATGACCCAGTAATAAAGGGGTCATAGCTCGTCGCCACTGTCTATAGCTGGGAATTGTTAACCAATCCTATCTCCCAGCTATCAGCAAACCGCTGGACTATCAAGTGCCTTTCCGTACCATATCTTAACAATAGATTTTAGGGAAGGCACGTGCAAGCAGTTGGGAATTCCCGGAAGATTTCCCGGAGGTCCCATATACAAATTTACGGTTTTCAGATTTATTCCTTTATAAGTGCTTCAAGACCTTGCTTCTTGCCAAATTTCATGATTCTAGGTCAACGTGCCCTATAGGTTTTGGGTCGGTACGTCTGTACCGACCCAAAACCAATAGGGCATTTCCGGTTGACCTAGAATTGTAAATTTTGGCTAAAAGCAAGGTCTTACAGCACAAGTAAAGGAAAAATCCAGAAAAATTTAAAAAAAATTAAAATTAAGGTAAATATTAGTACATGCAAGTGTTTGCTTCCGTATTACGAAATTCAACTGCATTACGATCGCGTTACGATTTTAATTTCGTAATACAAATTCAAAACTCACCGTGGATTCCGCTTCCGAGATAGCTTACAGAATAGCCCTACTGGTATAAATTTTTACCTTGCTAGAACCACCCGTTCCTAAGATAATCGGTGGTGACAGACAGACAAAAAAGTGATCTTATAAGGGTTCCTTTTTACCTTTTGTGGTATTGAACCCTAAAAATTATGCGAATCAAAGAGAGCCTATTAAAGAAAAAATCTTAAGAAATTGATGCTGTTGAATACCGCACCGGATGTCACCCATGCCAGTTACAACCAGTCCAGTCCGACCCTGATTACATTCAGGGTACGGTAAAACGGGGTGGATTCGATTAATAACAAAATTAAAATGGATGTTATTCATCCAAAATTTCCTTTAAAAATTTGAAATAAATACTGTATTAGCGAGTGCTTTATATACTTTCAGTTAAATTTTTAAAAAAATCGTGGACTTTTAGTTATGACAAAAAAAATATAAACTGCGTTATCAATTTTATATTGAGAATGGGGTAACTTTGATACTGCTAGTTTCATTGATTGATATTGATAGTCACCTCGGAGGTGAGTAAATAACAAAAAAAAAATTTTTTTCCAAGTTTAATTTTATGAGTTATGAAATTTTTCAACTTCAACTTCAACTTTTTCTTTGGTGGATTCTACAGTGTTACCACAATTTCGCCAATGTCGCGTGGATAGAGTAGACAACAAGCGTAGGAGTTTGCCCGGTGTGCTGGTATTGATCGGTTATACTTGTCTGAGTTCTGGAAAGAAACATTTAGGGACAACACAAAACAACAGTTTTTTTTTTTTTTTTATCCTAAAAAAGGCCTCTCTCACAATTGTGAGTATGTTAGCCTGGTTACTTATCTAATTACATTAAATTATCTATATATTAGTTTGTACAACATTATGGCTGAGTCAGAAAGTGGCTCAGCCAGAATACTGTTACAAGCGCCAAATTGTCTTATATTATAACTTAATCTATTTCTACTGTCTTCGTTTCGGACACATTCAATAAGCACATGATACAGATCATCTAAAACATTACAGTCCGGACAATTGGGTGTAGAAGATATTCTCATTATAATATTGTTTAAAAACTAAAAAACAACCGACATCAATGCCGCGCTATTCATTTTCAGTACCAATTTTAAGATGTTTATCTCAATATCTCTGGAGATACTTATCATACCTCGATAAAATTACCATGGTACCACACTTGGAATATCTCCTTTCGAACAAAAAAAGAATAATCGAAATCGGTTCATAAACGACGAAGTTATCCGCGAACAAACATAAAAAAAAAAAAAAAAAAATATATATATATATATACGGTCGAATTGAGAAACCTCCTCCTTTTTTTGAAGTCGGTTAAAAAATGAAAACTTATTGCATGGAATGTGTCCAGAACGAATTCGTAATGCTGTAACAGTTTCTTTTTTATTCAAGATATGATTGTCAATCCATGTGGCATTCAAAGTTTGTGGCTGTATCGTGCGGTACCAGATACCTTTATCTAAAGATCTTAAATCAAAATATTCTTTAAATAAATCTGAACATTGTATCTTAACTAAAGAAATAAAGTTTGTATAAAAAGGAGCATAATCAAGAGAGATCCCGTTGCTGGAAGCTTGTTTGGCTAAACTATCAACTTTATCATTCCCTTCTAGACCAATATGGGATGGTATCCATTGTAGAATAATTAGAACATTTTTTTTTTGTAATTTTATTATTGAGTCTAGAATACTGTAGGCTATCGGTGTACCTCGAAAATTCGAGGTACACCGAGCCAAGTGCTGAAGTGAACTCGAGTCCGTGAGAACTACAACATTAATGAGATAAGTTGATTCTACATATGCCAGAGCTTCTGCAATAGCAACGAGCTCAGCCTCCATAATGGATATTTTTGCATTGATATTGAACATCATGCTCTGTTCTTCATGTTCGAGGTAGAAGGCAGCTCCAATATCCATTCCATTTTTAGATCCATCTGTAAAGATTTTGTGACTTCCACTATATTTTCTATTTATATATTGACACATCAATAATTTTAAATGATAAGTATTGAAGTTACGTTTAGGTTTTGATATTGATTCTATTGTATGGTTAATTATCTTAGATATATCTATATTAGTTACCCCAAGTATCTAGAGAGAACATACCAGTTTTACTACTGGAACTAATTGACAAATGATTGAGGCTATCATGTAAGTAAGTTAATAGCGGTTTTTTCTTGTTAATCCAATATTGACTACTGCGTAAACTATTCAGTTCTGAGATTGTTTGAATTATACTGTTATTTGAAGCTGATTTACAACGCAACCAGTATTTTCCAGCTAGATATCTTCGACGCAAATATAATGGATGGAGGTTGAGCTCGCTCTCCATAACGTGAATTGGTGTAGATCTTATGAAGCCGCCGATGACTCTCATGGCCTGGTTTTGAGCTCTATCAATTACAATTAAAGTTGTTTTAGCACTATTGTCATACAAGAAACTGGCATAGTCAATGCGACTTCGTAAGATAGAAATATATAATGTTCGTAGATGTTTGGGGTGCATTCCCCAACTTGAGCCAGCCAGAACTTTAAATATATTAAGGAACTTGACTACTTTATCATGCGTTTCGCATATATGTTTCCGCCATCTAAGTGAACGATCCAGCCACACCCCTAAGTATTTTACACAGTCCACAATTTCAAGAGCATTATTATTAATCATTATGTTTGGATTAACCAAACGTCTTTGCTGTCCTTTTCTAAATAAACAAACCTTACTCTTCGATGTGGATATATCTAAATTAAGGTGCCTAAATAATTCAGTTAATGTGTCTAAGGCTGTTTGAATTTGTGTACTGGCTTCCAATATGCTATTCGAGGTAACATATAGGACGAAGTCATCAGCATATTGCGATATAGATATATTGCGGATTGACTTGCATATATGGATAGTTGCGACATTAAACAATAAAGGTGACACTGGGTCGCCTTGACTCAGTCCACGTCCTGTGCATCTAATGATGTTATAATCTGAACCTTCAATGTTTAATAATCTCTCCTTTAGATATGTCCATAGATAATTACAAAACATAGACCCAACTCCAATTTGGTCTAAAGTCAATAAAATGCTAGTTACATCTACATTATTATACGCATTTTCTAGATCAAAGAAACAGCCAATAGTTAACTGATCTCTTGAAAATCCAATTTGAATATTAGATACTAAATCGCTTAAATTATCTAAACAGGAACGACCCTTCCTGAATCCAGTCATTTGATCAGCAAAAAGTCCATTGTGTTCGAGATACCATTCCAGTCTGTTATTAATAATAGAGTGGAGGATCTTACATAGACAAGAGATGAGAGCAATAGGTCTAAGTGAGGAGACCGAGGATAGATCTCTGCCTGGCTTTTGAATAGGGACTATTCGGATTTGGCGCCACTGACATGGTATAAAACTTGCTGATAGAAAAATATTATAAAAGGAAAGGAGTATGTTTTTACCGATATTAGGGAGGTTTTTAATCATTGAATATGATATATGATCAGATCCAGGTGCTGTGTCTTTATCTTTTATACACTTCTCAAATTCCTGCTTAGTAACATGACTTTCTAGTTTTGAATTTCTAGATGAGAAGTGAGGGTGCGGTGGAATTGTAAAATCTGGACAGAGATTACATAAGAGAGTTTCTGCTAGTGAATGATCTATATTATTTTTAGGTGATCTAAAGCCTTTGAGCCACTTCATGTGGCGCCACATATCACTCACTGACGTGGTTTGATGCCATGATTCACTTCGCGCAGTCTGAATTAACTTTTGTGAATCTGCAATTTTTTTATTTAATGTATCCAAATTAGATGGAGTTGGGTTTTCTCTAAATTGCGCTAAAGCGAGTCTTCTCTGTGCTACAGATTGTGAAAGAGTCCAGTATGGCTTAGGCGTAAATTTACTTTTAGGGTTTAAACAAATTTTTATGAACGGAATGCTAACGTCTGCAGCCATATTTAAAATGTTAACAAATAAATTATAACTGTGCTGTAAATTATTCTCACAGATTTTAAAATTCATAAGGTGTTCATTGAAATAATCCTGATATAGACTCCAGTTGGCTTTTTTATAATTTCTTTTTTTATCGTGACTTGGTGTGAAAAAAATTGATGTAGATAATTTAATTATGAGATGATCGCTGCCTAGTGATTCTCTAGTGACCTGCCAGTTAAATTTATAAGCTATATCTGATGACACTATAGATATATCTGGGGCTGACTGTTGCAAGTTACCGTTTACTATTCTATATTTCAGTCTAATATTTCAGTAATATTTCAGTCTAGTGGCAGTTCCGTCATTTAATGTAATAAAATTATTATCTACAATAGAATCAAAAATGTGTCTGCCTCTAATGTCTGTCTTACTGGACCAGTTAGAATGGTGCCCATTGTAGTCTCCTATAATCACAGGCTTATCACTAACTAACGAAAAAATTGTATCCCAATCAGCCGGCATTGTGCGGATATTTGGTGGAACATATATTGACATAACATTTTCTATAAATTCACAATTCAACAGCTTTACCCTTATGATTTCTATGCCATTATTTACTAATTGAACGGGACATAATTGCGCTTTCACTGATCTATGAGTCACTATTGCAACACCACCATATGAGTCCATCCTATCTCGCCTAAATATATTATAATCTTTAATTGAAAATGAACTACCAGGCTCCAACCAAGTCTCACTTAACCCTAAAATATGAATTTGGTCTCGACATAACAAATGTTCTAAGGCTGCTAATTTAGGTCTTACACTTTGTGCGTTCCAATGCGCAATATTTACTTTAAGGACTTTATCCATAATTGTTGACGATCTTTAATAAAAAAGACCAGTCTGGTATATTGTCAAAGATCAAAGATATTATGAATTCTACACATATTTGAATAACATTTTGTATTTTATCTGTAGTTGGTTGATTCCTCTCTAAAATAATATTTTTAATTTGTAACCATAAGCTTTTAAAGGAACTGAGTAGCTTCTGTCTATTTATATAATTTTGTTCAATACCATACTGGTCTTTTGTATCAGATTCATCATATTCCATGTCACTTATACCATCATTATCTACTGCATCGTTTGATATACTTCTTCTCTTCTTACGTCTATTATTCCTTTTGTTTACTTTCGGAGGGGCCTCGGGTCCGTCTTCTACCTGTGAATTTGCTGGAGCTTCTTCACTTGGGAGCATAGCGGCCTTCTCAGCGTAGGTAGGTTTCGAAGGTACCTGTGGTTTTGCCTGAGGTGCTGCTGCGGCAGGTGTCAGGGACGACGAAGGTGTAGTGTCCGTACGTATCGGTATGTCACGGGGAACGTAATTTGTTATTGCCTTCCTGTAAGAACAGTTACGCTCGGCCATAGTGTCTCTTATTGTCCTCTCCTTGATGTATACCGGACAGTTTTTATGCATTGCTTCGTGGTCGCCAGTGCAGTTTATACATTTGTAGGCGGTGGAATCACACGTTTCATGTTTACCGGCGCATTTGGGACAGTACGACTTTTTGGACGAACACATCTTATTGGTGTGCCCAAATCTCCAACACTTTGAGCACTGGGTGACGGGGAAAACGTAAGGTTCTAGTTTAACCATCATATCAAAAATTTCGATGTGTGAAGGTAACTCAGGGCCCTTGAGTCCCACGCGTACCGACTCACTGTCTACCCATTCGGATCCGTTCTTCCGCTTGAGGCGCCTTTCATTACACACCTCCATGTCGCATGAAATAGATTGCATTAATTCGTCTTCGGTGAGATCTAATTCTATGTTTTTAATTACTCCATAAGATAACCCAACCTCATACGGCCGCTGGAATCGCCATCCCTTACCGATGAAATATTCGCATTTTATTAGTATATCCGAGGTACCAACGTCTAGCTCGACGCTTATCTTATGGGGGTTAATGTATTTAACCTTCGATATGTTAGGTATGTTATTATTCCGAAACAATTTCGCGAGAGCGAATTGCTTCGGAAATGGTTCTTTTGAAGTGATAATGAGTTCCATGCCCTCTCTTAGCTCGCGCCTTCTTTGTTTTCTTTCCTTGACTACATTCCATGAGTTTCGGGTTCCTCCTCCATGGTTCGTTTTTTAGGTCTCGAGATTTGCTCTTCGGTTATGTCTTCATGTAATTGTGAAAGGTCTTTTAGTATTGCTGTCATCTGATTTTGATCCAAATTTTCATCCATTTGCTCTTCTAATTCAATATTTATTGCTTCATTCTGAATTGGCTCTTCTGCCATTACGCATAAGGCGCAAAGATAAGGTAGAACTTAACAATAGGCTCGACCCGCTGGCACGGGCCGGCCGACGTAAACAAGTGTTATGCTATTGGCGAGATGACTCAACGCGTCTGCTTAGCACGACAGACGGTGCCGAACTGAACAACACAGTTATAGAATAAACATTATAAATACTTAATAGAATAATGTAATTAAAAATATTGTATATACTTTATAATTTTATTTTGTTAACCATAATAAAGTTAGAAATAATAAAGATAAAAGGGGTGGAGACAAGGGGTAGGAGGGAAATCAGGTTTATGAAATCAGAGAATAGTGCAGCTTTGAGCAATTGAAAAAGATGTGATCTAGATCTCCTTCCTCTAAACCACATTCACAGATTGAATGATCTCTAATTCTAATTTTGGCTAGAAAGATAGGCGAGCAAACGTGACCCAACCTCAGTCGACAAATTGTTGAGGTAGTTTTTTTTTTGTTAAGTTTTTTTTAACTTAAAAAACCATGGTTTAGTAGGTATATCATTTTGGATGGAACCATAGTGCTTTCCTTTACTGATTTTAGATTTTTGCCACAGGGCCTCCCAATTCTTATGTAGTTCCAACTGACATATACTGGCTAGGTCATGGCAGTAATTTTTATATTAGTCTATACTACCAGTTGTGGCTGCTTGTTTTGCACAAGAGTCGGCTGTTTCATTGCCCGAGATTCCCATGTGGCCGGGGATCCAGGCTAGTACCACATTGAAATCATCTTGTTGGCATTGAAGGAGGGCTTCCCTTATTTTTAATATTATAGGGAATTTAATCCTGGTTTTAAACTGGTTGGCCATGATAGCTTGGAGACAGCTTTTACAATCCGTAAATATCAGAGCCTTATTAATTCTGTGGGAATGGACATATAGAATTGATTCCAGAATGGCAATGGTTTCCCCTGTAAATACCGATGTTTCAGGAGGGCATTCGTGGGCAAGGATAATTTTATATCTGGGTAGCCAAACTGCTGCACCAACATTTGTGTCTCTTGTTAGTTTCGATGCGTCTGTAAAGATAGTGAGCCAATCATGCCAGTGCATGTCGATGATGCTGTAAAACTTGGAGGATGGGTCTTCAGTGGATTTATCTATCCCAAAGTTAAGAATTATTTTGGGTTGTAAAATTAGGGCCAAATAGTTTGTAGCAAATAGGGGATTCAATGGAAATTGGGCAACAGGATTATTAATTTGAATGAATTTTATGTAGCTACGAATGATGCAAGGGAGGCTTTCTTCAGGTTTAGGTCCATGAGATATAGTTTTTCTGTAACATATTTCGAGCTTTCTTTTAAGTGGGTGACTAGTGCTTTGTAGTAATTTGAAGATAATTTTGTCTGAGAGATACTGTCTACGGAGGTGAAGGGGGGGTTCTGTACATTCTACTTGCATGGCGTTTATTGGGGATGATTTCATTGCCCCTAGTATGATGAGCAGGCATTTGGATTGTATTTTTGATAGCTTATCAAGTCCAGATTTATTGCAGGGTGACATATTTATAGGTGAAGAAGTACTCAGCCAGCGCAGTCGTGCTAGGAATCTTTGCTCGATGGCTTTGTATGGTATCGCTGCTTGCGCAGGATTGACGGATGCGGATGATCATGATCATGACATCAATCTCATCAGGTTATATATAGGGGGATGTAAGGGAGAACAAATACCACCTCGGTGCTCCCAGCCAGCCTCACCTGCCCGTGGTGCATCCTGCTGACAAACCAACGAGGCTCTGGCGACTGACAAATGGCGGTATAACCATTTCAAAATTATGGTGTAGCTAAATACTACAGGCCGGTGACGGGCAGCAGCGTCACCGGTGCGAGAAGCTACGTCCTGCAATCGCCAACACGCCTGCCCAGCGTGGCGATTAGGGCATCCCCCCCCCCCACCCATCATGGAAAGTCACAATAAGCCGCGGCCCCCAGTTCCCGGCCGCCCTGCTATTCCTGACTACGGCGGCGGTCATGGTTACGGCAGGGCAGGGGGTGCTAAGAATCCCCGGGTTACGGTAGGCCGCCAAAAGAAACTGACTCTCGCTACGTTTAATGGACGCACGATTCGGCTGGATGAGCATCTAACGCAGCTGGAGGAGGAGCTGGGACACATAAGATGGCACATTCTGGGGTTATGTGAAGTCCGAAGACAGGGAGAGGACACCATAACTCTAGAATCAGGCCATCTTATGTATTACAGAGAAGGTGACCAGCCATCCCAAGGCGGCGTCGGGTTTCTGGTCAACAAGGCTCTCAGTGACAACGTTGTAGAAATATCCAGTGTGTCGACCAGGGTGCAATAGGAGCGGTTCGGGTGGTATACAAGTGAAACCAATGAATGCTGGAGTAACACTGTTTATTTAATATAGATGTGATTACATAAAGTAGTATAGTAGTAAGCTATATATGTTTATACACCTCATCTTCCCTCAAAAAGATAAAAAAAAGATAATTACACAATTTTACTTCTTTTTTACACGTAGAGAGTATGATTACTACAAGGTAAGATTACACATTTCCACTAAAATATATAATATTGCATTTAGAAACTAGGATTATACATATTCTTAAACTAGAAACTTATGTAATAGGCATGTTATAAGGCTTAGTACGATTCTTATGCAAAATGTCTACTTTATTATTTTTAAAAATTTTTACATTACAGTCCATATCTTCTATTACTGTATATGGCCCTAAATACAATGGATCCATTTTATTGCCAGATGGATTTTTTACAAGCAAATAGTCACCTTTATTATAATACACAGGTTTAGCTAACATATCATATTTATATTTTCTTTTTATTTTACTCTGAATTAGATTATCGTGAGCATGTTTTTGAGCTGAGACGATATTTTAACTCTAAGGCATAGTTATCATGAGCATACAAAGGGTCAATAACGCCATTGGTAAAATTACACGGCAGTAAACACCGTTTACCGAACACCAACTCGTGTGGTGTATATTTTGTTTCAGTGTGTACTGTATTGTTGTATGCAAAACACCAATACGGTAACCAACTGCTCCAAAATCCCGGTTTATTCTCACAATTAATCCTTAAATACGCACCCATAGTTTTGTGTGTGTTCTCCAAAGCTCCTATGCTCTCATGATGGTACGCTGTCGAAGTAAGATGTTTAACTTGTAAGATTTGACATACTTCCGTCATCGTGGAACAGATGAATTCAGAGCCCCTATCGGTTCCGATTTCACGAGGTATGCCATACCTTAAAACGAAGCTATCGACAAAAGCACGAGCAACACTTACCGCATCTTTGCTGTGCAGGGGTATGCCTCTGTGAACTTAGATAGTTCGCATTGTAACGTGAGAACATAAATATAACCATTTGCGTCTTTTGGAAGTGGTCCTAGTATATCTAAAAATACCTTATCTAGCGCTGAATTAGCAGTTGATGTTACTACCATATTTTGTTTAATAGGTATAGAATACTTTTGTTTTTGGCATAAATCGCATTTAGAAACATAATTCGCGACATCTTTTTCTAGATTAGGCCAAAAGTAAAACTTTTTTATATTATTTGACATTCTCCTGATACCTGCGTGGCCACTCGTAGGCAGCAAGTGAAAATCATTCAATATTACCTTTCTATCATCTAGATTATCTATTCTTTGAACGTCTCTCACTATACATAACCTTAGTCCGGACCAGACCTTACTATTATTTATTAATTATATAAGCCCGTCTATAAACTCTTTATTATTTTCTTTTCTAAGTACGTATACTTCCTTTATTTTAAATCTTTTACATATCAATAACAAATCTCTCACCAACTCGTCTCGCGATATTGATGATCGAGAAGTTGTTTGTAAGTAAATAGTGGACTTACTGGGCACGTAAGAAAAATATTTTCCTTTCTCTATGAAAATACTTTTTTTTATCAATTTATTTAAATTATTTTCTGTGATAAAGGAAAGCTCAGTAAAGTTATTCGGCTTTTTAATAATCTCCACAACTCTTGGTTGATCAGGCCTTGAGTTTGTATCAATATTATCAACCGAAACGTTACTGGACTTATTACTTTCGTCACAAGTCTTCATTTTTAACCGACTTCACAAAAAAGGAGGAGGTTCTCAATTCGTCTGTATGTTTTTTTTTTTTTTTTTTGTGTGTATGTTACGCGATTTCTCCGTCAATAGTGAACGGATCCAAATGATTCTTTTTTTAATAGGTAGGATACGTTTCCGAGGTGGTCCCATTTTAATTTTATCGAGATCTGATAAGTATCTCCAGAGATATGGAGATAAATACCTCAAACATAGGAGAATGTACTGGTTTTAGTAGAAGAGTCCCAAGAAGATTATACACAATGGAGTTTGCTATTGGATATACTTTTGAAGACTAAAAAATATGACTGAATAATGTTTTTACATCTTTCTTCTCGTTGATTTTGGTTTTTGACATTTGATTTTGACATATTCTTACGGTAACTGTGAGCGAGATAGAAATAAAGGTGGGGATAATTTTTTTTTTTAATATCTTATAGGCTAGCATTTGACCACTATCTCAACTGTTGCTAAGTGATGATGCGGTCGAAGATAGAGAAGTGGACTAAAATGGGAACTGGCTCTCAAGGATAGCTGCCTGAACACATAAGATGTTTGGCGACAGATTTTCTAACTTGAGGGTGGTAGCTGGCCAGGCGGACACTAGATATGTCCTACCACCATGCGGGGGTTCTTGGTTTCTTAACGATGTTTTCCTTCACCGGAGGGCAACTGTGAGAAGCGCACATATATTTTTCGATCGAAAAATTCATTGGTGCACGGCGGTTTGAACTCGGTACCACGGCATCAAAGCCGACTGTTCTCCCAATTACGCCACCGGGCCCTCAATAAATAATTATATATTAATAATTATAATAAAAAATTATATATAAATATAAATAATTTGTCTTCACAGGAATGTTCTACCTGGCAAAGTCTGGTTAGGGTGCAAACTTTTTTAAACATACCTAAGATTTTTTGACATAACATGACGTTTTCCGAAGATGGCGGCCATTTCAGTCCCGCGACACTGCATACATTATTAAATAACTCAGAATTATGAACGTACTTTGTACCAACCAACACCGCAAAAAAAATGTACAAGCATAATACCACAGATTATATAATAGTTACTACGTAAATAATACTTTCCGTTGTTAGGTTGGCTACACAGTGCTCTCATAATTCGGGTTTCAACAATATAGGGAAGTGCCTCTTATAACGTAGTAGAGTGATTCAGTACTCTGTTGGCCATATGGCGGCAAGTAATGTTAATAATCGCAAATAATACTTTTTTATATTCATTTTGGAATACAACTAGTCCGTGTTATAAAAGTATTTGGAATTATTGTAATAAAATAGACAATTAATTATCGTGTGTGTCAGATGCTTTAATTGCACAGGGCCATTTTGGACATTGTCCTTTGATACCTTGATGACATAATTATTACTAGTGAATATTATCACTTTAGCAAGGCATTTAAAGTCAATTTTTTAGGGTTCCGAACCCAAAGGGTACCAAATGAACACTTTCTGAGACTTTGTTGTCCGTTCGTCCGTCCGTCCGTCCGTCCGTCCGTGTGTCCATACATATGTGCGCACTTTACAGATCTGTATCTTCTTAACCGTTATAGGTACATACTTGAAATTTTCAAAAAGTATATATCCGTCAGTGTATAACGGCCCAGACACCAAATGTAATAGATGCATGTAATTTAATTAAAACTTGTTATGCACTAAAAAGGGTAAAATAAGTTATTTTTCAAAAAAAATAAAACCGACTTCATAATCACAAACAGGCACTCAAAAGCGAAAAATAAATTACTTAAAATTATTATAAGCGCTACCCACTTATCTATTTGAAGTCGGTGCCAGCCAAGTCTATTGGATAGTAGATAGATACTATGTATGTAGTAGTAGTAAGTAGGTACATATAGGTTAGTAAGTAGGTAGATACATGTAGGTATTATCTATCTACTTAGACTTGGCTGGCACCGACTTCAAATAGATAAGTGGGTAGCGCTTATAATAATTTTAAGTAATTTATTTTTCGCTTTTGAGTGCCTGTTTGTGATTATGAAGTCGGTTTTATTTTTTTTGAAAAATAACTTATACGAAGTTGGGCTCTAGTCATTACATTAATAATTCCCTCATTTATGCTCTTTAAATCGTTTGAAGTTATATTTATTCGTGACAATGCGTCTGCAACCGAATTTGACTTTCCTTTTATATATTCAATAACAAAATTATACTCTTCCAATTGAAGTCTGAATTTTAATAATCTACTAGATGGATCACGCATGCCAAATAAATAAACAAGTGGTCTATGGTCGGTCTGTATCTTAAATCTTCGTCCATACAAATAAGGTCGAAAATATTTCACACTCCATACAATGCTTAAAAGCTCTTTTTCAATTGTTGGGTAATTTATTTCAGCCTTATTTAGAGAACGACTGGCATAAGCTACAGGGCGACCGTCTTTATTACATAGTACGGAACCTATAGCTTTTTCCGATGCATCTGTTTGCAATAAAAATTCGTTATTTTTTGTAAAATCAGGATATTGTAAAACAGGTGGTTTGGTAAGTACCGTTTTCAAAACTTGAAATGACTTTTCGCATTCTGTTGACTATGAAAATTTGATATTTTTCCTCATAATTGGTTTAACGGTATAGCTATATCTGCAAATTTAGGAATAAATTTACGATAGTAATTGGCAAACGCTACGAAGCGTTTTACTTCGTCACTATTTTGCGGTCTTGGGTATTGTTCTAAAATTCTAGTTTTTTCGGGATCAGGTAAAATTCCATCTCCGGAAACTACGTGACCTAAGTAAAGTACTTGCTTTTGCAAAAAATTACATTTAGACGGATTTAATTTAAAGTTTACTCTACGAAGCCTTGTGAAAATATCCAATAAATTTTGATTATGACTTTGTATATTTCGTCCAAAAACTACAAGGTCATCTTGATAACATATACATTTTTCGTAATTCAAGCCCGACATGGCTATAGTCATCATTCTACTGAAACTACTAGGTGATGACTTTAAACCCATTGGTGTCCTTGTCATTTGATACTGATTTTTGGCAGTGGTAAATGCTGTACACGGTCTACTGTCCTTACTTAGCTGTGCCTGATAAAATCCTTGATATAAATCTAGCTTTGTATAGTATATTGCCCCTGATAAAGAATCTAAAATATCAGTGATGTTAGGCAATGGAAATTTATCATCCTGTATTTGATTGTTTAACTTTCGGCAGTCTAAAACGACACGCCATCGTTTCGAACCAGTATTATCTGTCTTTTTCGGAACCAGTAATAATGGGCTAGACCATGGGCTCCTTGTCTCCTCAATGATACCATCATTTAACATCTCCTTAATCTGTTTATCTATTTCAGGTTTTTGCGCATGTGGCAACCGATAAGGCTTAGTATAAATCGGAGAAGTATGTGGCTTTAAGTCAATTGTCTGCTGATATATTGTGGTTGTACCTAATTTATCTCCCGGTAAATAAAAGACGTCTGGAAATTTAGCACATTTTCAATAGATTTTTGTTCCTCTTCATTTAAGTCCTTTAAGTTTAACAATGAAAATAATTTTTTGATTCGGTCTGAATTCATTGATGGTTTTTCGAATTTACAAATAAAATATTCATTCAAACTACAAGTACTGATTTGAAAACTACTCAACTTAACATCTGTTTCTCTAGTATTTAGAATACGAACTGGTATTTTTCCATCTATTGGGGACGATAATGTATTCGCCACGTAAACACCATCGCATAATTGCTGAGAAGCCACGACGCAATCTTCTCTAAGATGTGTATTAATAAAGTGAACAGATTCACATCGTGCAGGTAATACCATGTAAGAATTTAAAATTGGATGAATGTAACTGAAATGCAATGTTAATTTATTGTCATTTACTGTAAATAATTCTAAGGTATTCAGTTCAAAATCTATAATAGCTCGGTAGCTTTTGAGAAAATCCTGACCTAAAATTCCATGAGTGCGACATGGCAAACTATTAATATAATTATTAAACACATAAAATGTATGCATAAATATATATCCGTTATAATTTAATGAAAGATAGACCTCGCCTTCAGAATAAATATCTCCACCAATTCCTTTTACGCTAATCCTTTCTTTATGGAATGGAATTCGCAAACTATCCAAACAGTCACGCTTTATGGCTGATATTGATGCCCCGGTGTCTATTAGCCAATTATGTTTATGTTCACCGATGTTAAGTGACACTTTATTTAAGCTGTTACACGATAAAACATAGTTAGGCAGGAAAAAAATGATTCAGCGATTCCTTATTAGGATCATCACTAGAAACATCGCTATCTGTTGTCATAGTGTGAATATTGCTATGAAAACCACGACCTCGATTTTCGTTTCTGTTGTTGAATCTACCCCTAGCTCGATAATTATTTCTGGAATAATAATTATTTCTCACCTGGTTTTGGTTTGATGCGTAGCTCTGCGTACGACTCTTAGCATTGGAGTTCACAAAACCACGCTGGTGATAACTGCGACTTCGATGTCCTCTTCTTAAGTTGTTTCCTCGAGAGTTTTGTCTATACATACCCATGACTTCTGCAGAAGTACCTGGTGAGGTAACCTCTTCATCTTGAGCTGCTTGGATCGCATCTGATAAGGAAGAAAAGTTACGCGCCGCTACTATAGAACTTAACCTTCGATTACGCAGTCCATCGGCAAATCGTTTTATTGCGAGTGCTTTGCCAATTAAGCCATGGTGCGAAGTGACGTTACGACGAAATTAGTGGATTGCATTTGTTAACCCAATTATGCATTGGTGGCGCCATCTATGACTACTTATTACGTAAGTTAATCATTCGGAAGAAATCATTACAGTTTTCAAATCCGACGAGAGATGTTGCACTGCACGGCAAAGCACCGGAACATGTTATTCCGGAGGTTGCGGGTTCAAGTCCCGTTGGTACGATTAAATTTTGGATTGTGTTTAACAATTTACAAAAATATTAAGTGTGTAACACTTCAAAGAAACATAATATTTGATTTACGCAGTGCAACATCTCTCGTCGGATTTGAAAACTGTAATGATTTCTTCCGAATGATTAACTTACGTAATAAGTAGTCATAGATGGCGCCACCAATGCATAATTGGGTTAACAAATGCAATCCACTAATTTCGTCGTAACGTCACTTCGCACCATGGCTTAATTGGCAAAGCACCGGAACATGTTATTCCGGAGGTTGCGGGTTCAAGTCCCGTTGGTACGATAAAATTTTGGATTGTGTTTAACAATTTACAAAAATATTAAGTGTGTAACACTTCAAAGAAACATAATAGAAAATTTATTGTAAATTTATTGCAATTTTTAAATCAAACATCTCGACAAACATTATTTCGCCTTGAGCAGAGGAGGAGGAACTCTCTCGTTTACTTTCCTCTGTGCACAATTTTAAAACCTCTGAAAGGACACTAGAAAACTCTTTACAAATTTTATTTATAACTTTTACTTCAGTTTTAGTTAAGCTAGCTGATTTACTTCTAAAATGTTCTAGGTACTCGTTATGTTTTAATAATACATTATTATACATTATACATTAACAAAACGAGGAGAGGCTACTCTCCTCGTTTTGTTACTAATATACTACCATATCTTCGACTTGGTCCGATTTTACTAAATAGGTCCGTATACTAATTAATTCGGACAGAAATATACTTAATTGCTCGGCCATTATATTTTAACGAATACATTTTGATGTAATATATATTATAATTATGTATATAGTTACAGTCAATTACTACGTTATACACATAAATATATAACTATTCATACCTGGTATTTTAGTGAAAATCCTTGTAATATTTTTAACACTTAATCACGAACTTATAGTCAATGTCATTAAAAGGTCTTTTTAACGTAATTATAGGTAAACGCATGAGAAAATCCGATATGGGGACCGAAATGGGAGAAAAATGATAAGAATTATAAGACGCACACGCACTTTTTTCTTATAAAGCCGCACTTTATACGCACTGCACTTGAATTTATACGTTTTCGACGTTGTTAATCTGACGCCGACGAAGGATGCTGGCGTATCTCTGAAGCGCTGCCTCATTTAGGTGTCTTTGTACAAGCTCTGTATGGCAACGTTTGTACATCTTGTACAGAAAAATAACCATGCCGATTAACAGCAATAATCCAATAGCCGTCAGTAGCCAGTTAGTATGCCTAAAATGCTCCTTTAGTTCGTCAATTTTTGCTGTACCTGCGGCGTTCTGTATAACGAGAACGTCTTTCTCCTCTTCTTTTGTTGTTGTATTTCCCATTGTTATGTTATTTTGTTTTCACGTAGATACAAGTAAAGTCAAGCAATCCGACGAACATTATAATTTTTAATTTATATTCAAGCTTAGATCACTGATGTTTATGAAGCACGGTCCATATTTGGTGCGCGATTCCTATTTCAGTGGCAGGGTCGCCATCAATAGGAGCGGTTCGGGTGGTATACAAGTGAAACCAATGAATGCTGGAGTAACACTGTTTATTTAATATAGATGTGATTACATAAAGTAGTATAATAGTAAGCTATATATGTTTATACACCTCAAGGGTTGCGTACCTTATAATAAGGTTAACCAAGAGCTACAGCCTCAAGGTTATCCAGGTCTACGCACCGACCTCGGCACACTTGGATGAAGAGGTGGAAAGTATGTACGAAGACATCTCCAGAGCCTTACATACCACCGCTAAGGCTCACTACAACGTTGTCATGGGAGACTTTAACGCCAAAGTGGGAGTACAGACCTGCAGTGAATCGACTCTAGGACTACACGGATTTGGAAGTAGGAATCACAGAGGGCAAATGCTCGTCAATTTCTTCGAGAAAGAGGGGCTTTTCTTGATGAACTCGTTCTTCAAGAAAAAGCCCCAAAGGAAATGGACGTGGCAAAGCCCCGACACTGTGACTAAAAACGAGATTGACTTCATCATTACGGACAAACGGCGCATATTCAGAGACGTCTCTGTGATCACTAGATTAAATACTGGAAGTGATCACCGACTTGTGCGAGGCTCTCTGGATATCGACTTCAAAGCCGAGAGATTCCGATTGATGAAGTCCACGCTCCGACCAAACCTACTCCAAACCGTTGTTGGGTCTGAAACATTCCAATTAAAATTGGAAAATCGATTCGCTGCCTTGGAAACCACAGATGACGTAGACCAGAAACTTGAAGAAGTGGTGGAAATCCTCAGGGAAGAAGGGACGAAGTTTTGCGAGAGCAAGCGTACGGGCAAAAAGTCCAAGCTTTCGTCAGAAACACTTCAACTAATGGAAGAGAGACGAACAGACCCATTGTCAGCTTTGTCAATTAACCAGGTGCGCAACAAAACTATTAAGAAGCTGGTACGACGTGACCTCCGATCCTCTAACACGCTCTTGATTACAGAATCGATTGAGCAGAATCGGGGGTCGAAAGTGTTCGTCCAGCCTCTAGGTAGAAGCCACCTCACAAAGCTGACAACATCAACGGGGAACGTCGTCGCATCCAAGCCGGAGATTCTGTCCGAAGTTGAAGACTTCTACAGCAAGCTCTACGCATCGCATGCTTCAAGGCCCGAACCCGATACTGAGGATTGCAGAGCCACCTTAACCCGCCACTTCACAGAAGACCTGCCCGAAGTCAGCCGAGATGAGATCGTGATGGCCCTTAGACAGCTCAAAAATGGAAAAGCCCCAGGTGAAGACGGAATCACAACGGAGCTTCTAAAAGCTGGAGGAGCTCCAGCTGTAAGCCAGCTGCAACAGCTCTTCAATTCTGTTCTCTTCACTGGTAGAACTCTACAGGCATGGAACAGAAGCATGGTGGTTTTGTTTTTCAAAAAAGGAGATAAAACCCAATTGAAAAACTACCGCCCGATTTCGCTTCTGAGCCATATCTACAAGCTGTTTTCAAGGGTCATCACGAACCGTCTTGCGCGAAGACTCGACGAGTTTCAACCTCCAGAACAGGCCGGGTTTCGAAGCGGTTACGGCACCATAGCATCCACACGGTGGCAGATTGTACAGAAGACCGAAGAGTACATTCGGCCCCTGTGCTTAGCATTTGTGGACTATGAGAAGGCCTTCGATTCAATCGAAACCTGGTCGGTTCTTGAGTCCCTGCAGCGTTGCCAAGTCGACTGGCGATTTATCGAAGTGATGAAATGTCTATATAATGCCGCAACGATGTCAGTACAAGTACAGAACCAGCGTACTAAACATATTCACCTGCGTCGAGGAGTGAGACAGGGGGACGTCATATCCCCGAAACTGTTCACTAATGCCTTATAGGATATGTTTAAGACGCTGGACTGGAAACATTAACGGCAAGTACATCTCTCACTTACGATTTGCAAATGACATCGTCATTATGGCAGAGACGCTGCAGGACCTACAAAGGATGTTGAATGACCTAGGTGATTCTTCTCGTCGCATCGGTCTCCGGATGAATTTGGATAAAACCAAAGTCATGTACAACGAGCACGTTGTTCCGGAACCGATTGCCGTAGATGGAATCCCACTCGAAGTTGTCATGCAGTATGTTTACCTAGGACAAACGCTCCAACTAGGCAAACACAACTTCGAGAAGGAAATCCAGAGAAGAATTCAGCTGGGCTGGGCAGCATGTGGGAAACTCCGTCGAGTCTTCTCGTCGCCTATACCACAGTGGCTAAAGACAAAAGTCTTTAATCAGTGCGTCCTACCTGTCATGACATACGGAGCCGAGACGTGGACACTCACGGTTCGACTAGTCCACCAGTTTAAAGTCGCTCAGCGAGCTATGGAGAGAGCTATGCTCGGTGTTTCTCTGCGGGATCGAATCCGGAACGAAGTAATTCGCCAGAGAACTAAAGTGATCGACATAGCTCAGCGGATTAGCAAACTGAAGTGGCAGTGGGCTGGTCATATCTGCCGTAGGACCGATAACCGTTGGGGCAGACTGGTTCTAGAGTGGAGACCACGAATCGGCAAACGTAGAGTAGGACGCCCTGTAACTATGTGGAGCGACGACATTCGCAAAGCGGTGGGCAGTGACTGGAAACAAAGAGCCGAAGATCGGGCTCAGTGGCGTGTCTTGGGGGAGGCCAACGTCCAGCTGTGGACTGATACCGGCTGATAATGAAATGATATTTATAGGTGACATTGATAGCTCAACTTACACAAGAGTCATCTTAGGAAAACAGACGAAATAGAGTTTAACTATACAACAGTTTTATACATTACATGGCAAACCTGACAAAAAAAAAACAGAAACATACTTTTCTATATGCACTTGATGGGCAATCTTGAGTCGAGTATAGCTACACCTATTTCCTTCAAAATGTTTATCACATTTTTAAATAATTAAAACAAATTAAAAATAATATAATACAACAAATAAATAAAAAAATAAACATCATGAAATATTGATAATAATATTAAAAAAAATAAATAACATAATTAGATACACGTAGTAGGTAGGTCGAGTACCAGCTATTATAAAAACTGCATCAATGTAGGTTTAGGCGAGAAAAAGTGTAACTCTATCTCATTAGCTTACTACTTCTTGTAGTAAAGCTTATATACCTATACTCTTAAACCTGACACTTGTAACTCAAGTACAATCTCTCTCCATTGCAGTTCAACAAATCATGAAGATCCTCAGTCGATGAAATAACCTTTCGAACCATCTTCAATGGACCAGCAGGAGCCTCAATGCAATAAATCAAATGAAAATATGCAGAATACAAACATGTATGAAAACGATAAACATACTTCTATAAGGAATATACCTATATTATTAATGTTATGTTTAATTTAACTATATAAGTGAGGTTTAAGTCATATAAGATTGTAAATGAAGATAAACTAATTTAAATAATACGATTGATTGTAGATACAGAAAAGACAGAAAAAACCCACACTGAAACACTCTACAGAAAAACTATATGCATGTGATATGTGTGACTATGCAGCTGCACAGAAGTCACATTTGGAAATGCACATACGAACACACACTGGAGAAAAACCATATGCTTGTAATGTGTGTGACTATGCAGCTGCACAGAAGGCACATTTGGAATGGCACATACGAACACACACTGGAGAAAAACCATATGCATGTAATATGTGTGACTATAAAACTGCACGGAAGGAAAATTTGGAAGTGCACATACGAACACACACTGGAGAAAAACCATACGCTTGTAATATGTGTGACTATAAAATGTCACATAAAGCAGCTCTGAAGAAACACATACAAAGACACACTGGAGAAAAACCATATGCATGTAATATGTGTGACTATAATACTGCACATAAATCAGCTCTGAAGAAACACATACAAACACACACTGGAGAAAATCTATATGCATGTGATTTGTGTGACTATGCAGCTGTACAGAAGTCACATTTGGAAATGCACATACGAACACACACTGGAGAAAAACCATATGCTTGTAATATGTGTGACTATGCAGCTGCACAGAAGGCACATTTGGAAAGGCACATACGAACACACACTGGAGAAAAACCATATGCATGTAATATGTGTGACTATAAAACTGCACGGAAGGAAAATTTGGAAGTGCACATACGAACACACACTGGAGAAAAACCATACGCTTGTAATATGTGTGACTATAAAATGTCACATAAAGCAGCTCTGAAGAAACACATACAAAGACACACTGGAGAAAAACCATATGCATGTAATATGTGTGACTATGCAGCTGCACAGAAGCCACATTTGGAAATGCACATACGAACACACACTGGAGAAAAACCATATGCTTGTAATATGTGTGACTATGCAGCTGCACAGAAGGCACATTTGGAAAAGCACATACGAACACACACTGGAGAAAAACCATATGCATGTAATATGTGTGACTATAAAACTGCACGGAAGGAAAGTTTGGAAGTGCACATACGAACACACACTGGAGAAAAACCATACGCTTGTAATATGTGTGACTATAAAATGTCACATAAAGCAGCTCTGAAGAAACACATACAAAGACACACTGGAGAAAAACCATATGCATGTAATATGTGTGACTATGCAGCTGCACAGAAGCCACATTTGGAATTGCACATACGAACACACACTGGAGAAAAACCATATGCATGTAATATGTGTCGCTATGAAACTGCACATAAATCAGCTCTGAAGAAACACATACAAACACACACTGGAGAAAAACCATATGCTTGTAATATGTGTGACTATGCAGCTGCAGGGAAGACACAATTAGAAGTGCACATACGAACTCACACTGGAGAAAAACCATATGCTTGTAATATGTGTGACTTTAATACTGCACATAAATCAGCTCTGAAGAAACACATACAAACACACACTGGAGAAAATCTATATGCATGTGATTTGTGTGACTATGCAGCTGTACAGAAGTCACATTTGGAAATGCACATACGAACACACACTGGAGAAAAACCATATGCTTGTAATATGTGTGACTATGCAGCTGCACAGAAGGCACATTTGGAAAGGCACATACGAACACACACTGGAGAAAAACCATATGCATGTAATATGTGTGACTATAAAACTGCACGGAAGGAAAATTTGGAAGTGCACATACGAACACACACTGGAGAAAAACCATATGCATGTAATATGTGTGACTATGCAGCTGCACAGAAGCCACATTTGGAATTGCACATACGAACACACACTGGAGAAAAACCATATGCATGTTGTTGTATATCGTGTAGGTAGGAGTACAGACGAAGGACTCCGCTTGGCCGTTGCTCATTGGGTGGTAAACAGGTGAAAATAAATGCGATATGTTATTTAGTTTACAGAAATTTACAAAGTCGGCGGACGTAAAGGAACACGCATTGTCACTCACTATAAAATTTGGAATGCCGAATCTAGACATAAAATCACAATTTAGTGATGACGGCCTTCGTCGGCTCTTAATAAAATACCGTTTTCTAAAGAAATTTCCATACGACACATAAAGTATGGCTTTAAATCATCATTTGAAATTTTACGAGGCCATCCATCTAAAACGTATTTTGCCACGACTTGAAGTACTGAATCTTCAGCGGTCATGCTTTGCAGTTCTCTAATAGTGACCGGTAAGCAACCTTCAACCGCAAAATTTACATAAGCTGCCACTTCATTTCTCAAAACGCTGGCAATGCGATCCGCGCCGGCGCCGGACCCGCTTGCACATTGTGTAACCGGTATTGCGCGCGATAAGAAATCGGCCGTATTAGACGAACTCTTTATGTATTCTATGGTATAATTATACGCACCTAAAAATATAGCATAACGCTGTAAACGGTTTGCTGAAACTTCTGGGACACCACGTTTTTTTCCAAAAATTACCGTCAATGGTTTATGATCAGTGCGGAGTAAAAACGGCTCGGATCTACCATACAGATATTGGTGAAACTTACGCACACCATATATTATAGCCGTAGCTTCTTTTTGTATCTGCGAGTACTTTTTCTCTGCCGGAATAAGTGAGCGTGAAGCGTAAGATACGGGCTGCTCGATGCCATCGGTGCCTACTTGCGATAGTATAGCGCCCAGCCCGACGGGTGACGCATCCACAGTCAATATAAGTTTAGCGTTATTATCAAAATGCGCAAGTGTTGCATCCGACGCCAAGACATTTTTAACTGAAACAAAAGCATTATGTTGTTCCGAAGTCCAGTGCCACTTAACATCTTTTTGTAAAAGAATGTGTAAGGGATTTAAAATGTTTGCTGCATTAGGTATAAACGTTCTGTAATAATTTATAAGACCTAAAAATGATTGTAACTCTGAGACATTCTTAGGTACAGGCGCGCGTAAAATAGCTTCTACTTTTAGCGGGTTTTTCCTGATGCCGTTTTTATCGATAACGAAGCCTAAATATGACACTTCAGTCTGATAAAAGGAACATTTATCTCTACGTAGGGTTAACCCGGCTTCTTCTAGGCGGCGTAGTACTTCATGTAGCCTACTTCTATGTTGCGATATATTTCCAGTCACCAAAATATCATCTTGGAATGTTATCACTCCCTCTATATTTCCTACTATCGATTCAATGACGCGCTGAAAAATAGCGGGGGCACTCGATAATCCGAAAATCAGACGCGTATAGTTCATAAGACCGCGAGGCGTGTTGATACAGGTAATGCCTTGAGAACTTTCATGTATGCATAATTGATTATACGCCATAGACAAATCGAGCTTACTAAATATCTCCCCGCCATGTAATTTCGAAAATAGTTCCTGAGCAGTCGGCAAAGGATATTTTTCGACCAATAGTTGCTTATTGATCGAAACAGAATAATCAGCACAAATACGAACACTTCCATCGCGTTTCAACACTGGAACTATAGGCGACGCGTACTCGGAATGCGCAACAGGCTTTAAAATACCGAACGACACTAACCTATCGAGCTCAGCGTCGACCTTATCTCGAAGTGCAAACGGTACCGGGCGCGACTTAAAAAATACTGGCTTAGCGTCCGGTTTTAGCGGTAAGCTGATTTCATATTTATTAAAGCGTCCTAAACTATCTGAAAATACGTTAGGAAATAATTTAAAAAAGTCTTCCTGCACATTATGAATGTAAGATTTAGACTCATCGAGCGTTGATTCGAGACGTAAATTAAATGCTCGCATAAAATCTCTTCCTAACAGAGGAGGGCCGCCATTACGAATGACATACACGGGAAGCTTCACAGACTTATTCAAATACTCAACATTTAGCATTATGAAACCGTTGACTTCCATCTTAGCATTAGTGTATGTAAATAATTTTTTTGTAGGTGGTGACAATGGTATATCCTGAAAATTAGTTTTATACAAATGCTCCGAAATTACTGAGACAGGAGAACCGCTATCTATTTGACACAAAACTGGCTGACCTTCCAAGCTCACGGTATTATTAATCGGCACTTCATTTAAACTATTTATGTTTAAAAATAACTCACCGTCATCCCCCTCATCATCGGAATTACCTTGCTCGACGTAATTCACTTTTTTATTCGGGCACATTCTACGCAAATGACCTTTTAAATCACAATTTTTACATTTGTAATTAGAAAAACGACACTGAGCCGTGCGGTGGCCTTTATATCCACACACCGAACACTTTTCACTGCATTCCTGTGATCCTTTGGTGCTCCTTCCTTGCTGCTTGATTTTGAACACAGCATCCTGTGCGGCGTCGTCAGCGGCCAGAGACGGCGCGGCGGCAGCGCCCGCTCGCGCACATCGCACGCTCTCCGCCAGGTCCACAGCCTTACTCAACGTCAAATCCTTGATGTCTTGAGCGAAGAGTTTATCTCGCTCATGTCCTGGTAGCATACCCATGACGAACTTGTCCAACAGCGAATCTTCCAGATTTTTGAACCCACAATGAGCTGCGAGCCCCCGTAGCCGTGCGGCCCACTGGGAGTGCGTTTCACCGCCTTGCTGCGACGCTGCATAAAACTTATATCTTTCTGCGAACCCGCAGCGTTTCGCCGTGAAATGTTCATCCAAAATGCTTAGGATACTCTCATAATTTTTAGTATCCAAATCATCCGGTAAGGCGAGATTGCACGCTAGCTGGAAGGTGTTTTCCGTGAGTGCGCTCAATAAAACGGCTTTCCTCTTCACTCCTGCTTTGTCCGTGACTTCATCGATACCATTTGCGATAAACCACTGGCACAAACGACTTTTATATATCTTCCAATCTTGATTTTGATGATCAAAATTGGTAATAACTCCTAATCCTGAATTTAAACCGAACATTTTAAAATGTGGGTAATTCGTCGCCACTGTTGTATATCGTGTAGGTATGAGTACAGACAAACAAGCCGGTTGAAATCACACTGATTTATTTCACAGCTACCTACTCGCTTAATAGTGGCGTAGCCACAATACATGCTGCTAATAGATAAGCACATATATTATATATAACACATGTAATATGTGTCGCTATGAAACTGCAGGGAAGACACAATTAGAAGTGCACATACGAACACACACTGGAGAAAAACCATATGCATGTTATATGTGTGACTATAAATTTGCACAAACGTCAGATCTGAAGAAACACATACGAACACATACTGGAGAAAAACCGTATGCATGTAATATGTGTGACTATAAAGCTGCACATAAGTCAGACTTGAAGAAACACATATGAACTCACACTGGAGAAAAACCATATGCTTGTAATATGTGTGACTATAATACTGCACATAAATCAGCTCTGAGGAAACACATACAAACACACACTGGAGAAAAACCATATGCATGTAATACGTGTGACTATGAAACTGCACGAAAGGAACATTTAGAAGTGCACATACGAACACACACTGGAGAAAAACCATATGCTTGTAATATGTGTGACTATGCAGTTGCACAGAAGGCGAATTTGGAAAAGCACATACGAACACATACTGGAGAAAAACCATATGCATGTAATATGTGTGACTATTAAACTGCACGGAAGGCAGATTTGGAAGTGCACATACGAACACACACTGGAGAAAACCATACGCTTGTAATATGTGTGACTATAAAATGTCACATAAAGCAGCTCTGAAGAAACACATACAAAGACACACTGGGGAAAAACCATATGCATGTAATATGTGTGACTATGCAGCTGCACAGAAGCCACATTTGGAATTGCACATACGAACACACACTGGCGAAAAACCATATGCATGTTAAATGTGTGACTATAAAACTGCACAAACGTCAGATCTGAAGAAACACATACGAATACATACTGGAGAAAAACCGTATGCATGTAATATGTGTGACTATAAAGCTGCACAAAGGTCAGACCTGAAGAAACATACGAACTCACACTGGAGAAAAACCATATGCATGTAATATGTGTGACTATAAAACTGCACGGAAGACACGATGAGAAGTGCACATACGAACACACATTTGAGAAAAACCATATTCATGTTATATATGTGACTATAAAACTGCACAAACGGCAGATCTGAAGAAACACATACGAACATACACTGGAGAAAAACCGTATGCATGTAATATGTGTGACTATAAAGCTGCACAGAGATCAGATCTGAAGAAACACATACGAACACACACTGGAGAAAAACTATATGCATGTAATATGTGTGACTATAAAACTGCACAGAAGGCATATTTGAAAGTGCACATACGAACACACACTGGATAAGAACCATATGCTTGTAATATGTGTGACTTTGAAACAGCAGGGAAGGCAAATTTGGAAGTGCACATACGAACACACATACGAACACACACTGGAGAAAAACCATATGCTTGTAATATGTGTGACTATAAAATTTTATATAAAACAGCTCTGAAGATACACATACAAACACACACTGGAGAAACACCATATGCATGTAATATGTGTGACTATGCATAGGCATCAGCACAGAAGTTAGATTTGAAACGCTACATACGAACACACACTGGAGAAAAACCGTATACATGTAATATGTGTGACTATAAAACTGCACATAAATCAGCTCTGAAGAATCACATACTAACACACACTGGAGAAATACCATATGCATGTAATATGTGTGACTATAAAACTGCACAAAGGTCAGATCCGAAGAAACACATACAAACACACACTGGAGAAAAACTATATGCATGTTTAATGTGTGACTATAAAAGTGGATTTAATCCATCACTAAATTGACATATACGAACACACACTGGAGAAAAACTGTATTCATGTAATATGTGTGACTATGCAGCTGCACAGAAGTCACATTTGGAAATGCACATACGAACACACACTGGATAAAAACCATATGCTTGTAATATGTGTGACTGTAAAACTGCACAAAGGTCAGCCACGAAGAAACACATACAAATACACACTGGAGAAATACTATAAGCATGTAATGTGTGTGACTTTAAAAGTGGATATAAATAATTGCTGAATTTATATCCACAAACATACAGGTAAAAAACCATATGCATGTGATATATGTGGCTATGCAGCTGCACGGAAGTCACATTTGGAAATGCACATACGAACACAATACATATGCAACTGATATGTTAATAAGAAATTAATTAATGTTATTAATTAGCGTTATTTTTTAAATGTACAAATGAATTTTCAATGTTTGTTAGGTAATTAAAATTATTGATAATGATAAGGAATTAATGAATTTGTAATGTAATTTATTTTATTTAGTAAACTATTAATTGTATTAATCATATCATATAAATCATAATATTTATTCAGGAAATAAATTGATTATTCAGATACAATTAATTTGATTTGAATATACCTGAAGTGAGTATTACAATATGATGTTAATTAGGAAATATTGTTATTAACAATATTCCATTCAATATAATCTAATGATACGATTTATGATAAATTAATTAGTTTACGTTTTGACAAAAAAAAACGTAACTAAGCTATTAAAAATATGAACTGAATCAATGTGAAATAATCTTGGCACTAGTCCTTATTAGTATAAGGACTAGTGCCAATATTATTTCACATTGATTCCCTGTGTCATAAGGATTAGTTAGTCAAACTGGGAAGAGCTGTGGTTCGGTTTTTAAAAAATACACAAAAAGAATTAAATTCAATTATGATTTAATACAAGTGATTCTTACGGCAACTAATTATAGACTGACTTAATATTAGAACTTAAAAGTACGAGGAGAGCACCGTGCTATGATTAATCAGCATAAAGCGGCGTTTAAACGGCGCGCAAACACGCGAGCCGAGCCTGGCTCCGCTCGTGGTTCGCCGCGCCACGCGCTGTGTAAACAACTGCGCTCGGCGCGGCTCGGCAAAGTTCGCACGATCCATCACTTGTCGGTTTTTTCGACACAGATCAAAGGCGCGCGCGCCATCTGCGGCTCGGCTTGTGTTAATACGCGCCGTCTAAACAGATGTCACAGACACAGAGCGCGCGACGAAGGAAGACCTATTTTGTTTTTTTAGCGAAGTTTTTAATTGGGGATTGGTTTTGTACGAGATGGAGTGGAGCAACGAGAAGATTCAACTCTTCATTGAATTGTACGAAGAGGAACCGGCCATATGGAACCCAAAAGACCCAGGTCACAAAAGCCGCAACAATGTGCACGATGCTTGGACAAAAATAAAAACTAAGTTCTGTGAGGGGACCGGGGAAAGTATATCAGTGGAAGAATTAAAGAAAAAGAAGGAAAATTTAATGGCCACTTACAGAAAATTAAATGCGAAAGTGAAGTCAAGTTCAACAAGCGGGAGTGGTACGGATGACATGTTTACACCTAATTGGCCATTTTACGAACAAATGGCCAAGTTCCTGCATGGTGTATACAAACCAACAAAAACGAAGAGTTCAGAGGTGAGGAAATATCTTTTTAATCATTATTTAATTTTTTTATGTCCGGTAAAGGGCCGGATAGGCTGGATACCGGATAGTAATGCCTTGATCACTCGTACCAAGTAGAGTGGCGAGACAGTAAATACATAAATGTAGGTGTGATTGGGGTCTAACCGAATACTCGGTAAATCTCTAGTTTTTACTATTAAAACATGAGTAAATATCAAGACCAATTTAATATTCATTTTGCCACCTTACTGCGCCATTTGTTGTGAAATATTCAGCAAATTTATCTCGTACAGTTTTAGCCGCTAATGTTGCTCTTCTAGGTATTCTCCTAATCGGTACTAGTGATGTGATTCCGTTTTGATTACTTCGCCACAAACCAGGTTGAACCTCACCGTTAATTTCGGTATCGAAAGTTCCATGCGGCGTATAATTCTGTTTTGAATTGTTACTCCTCAAAAAGTTATGTAGCAAAACACATGTCATAACTATAATTGACACTTTTTCTGGTGCCAGTAAAATTGGAGACCTAAGTATTCGAAATACAGCAGACATTATTCCAAACACATTTACGACGATTCTGCGGGCGCGTGATAGAAGGTAGTTGAATACTCTCCTTTGTCCCTTTATCATGAATCCCGGGGTACGGTTTCATCATGTTTTCCGTCAATGCAAATGCACTATCTGCTACTATCACGTAGGGCAGAGGATCATTTTTAAGTGGGAGAGGTTTATCCGGCGGGAAATTTAGTGCACGTTCTTCAATTTTTTGGTACATGCTGGAGTTTCGGTAGACTCCACCATCACTTATTCTACCTTGGCACCCTATGTCTACATATGTAAAGTTATAGTTTGCATCTACTAATGCTAATAGCACCACACTAAATGTTACGTGGAAATTGAAATATTCTGTGCCGCTGTGCGTGGGGCACTGAATTAATATATGTTTTTCATCAAGCGCACCAATGCAATGTAGAAAATTCCACCTTTTGTCAAATTGCGCTTCTATTTTTAACCATTCATCTGCAGCTTGAGGCAACTGTAACAAATTTTGAAATATTTTATTAATGTCAAATTCACTTTTTCAGGACACCGTTGATCCTGACGTTGAATTAAACGAAGAGGAAGTAGTTATTCGCGAAGGTAACGAAGATAATGTAGTTGATCGAGAAAACGAATCTTCTACTAATACAGACACAGTGAATCCAGTTATTTTCAAAAAGCCGACTAATGCAAGCAATAAAAAGGAAGTAAACAGAAAGCGGAAAATTGAACATCAAATGGAACAAGCGTACGATGTCCTTAAAAAAATAAGTACAGAGCCAGAACCGGTTGAAGACGAATGCACTTTATACACAAAATTATTATGTGCAAAGTTAAAATCCATGGACGTATTGACTCGTGACATCGCCATGCACGAGATTGATAATGTAATGTTTCGCCTAAAACAACAGCAAGCGTTTCCACGATTTCAGAGTCCACCTAATCAACCATATGCAGGACTTCACTTGCCTCAAAATCCATTAGCTCCTAGTTATTATCAAAACATGCAATCGTCAGTGGGTTATCAAACGTCATCTTATCAGCCATCGCCACAGTCCCATTCTCAACACAAAACAAACTTTCAACCATCTCCACAGTCTCGTTCTCAACGGCGACCAATCTTTCAGCCATCTCCACAGTCTCATTCTCAACTATCTGCGTACTTCCAGCCGTCTCCACAGTCACATTCTCAACAATCTGCGTACTTCCAGCCGTCTCCACAGTCACATTCTCAACAATCTGCAGACTTCCAGCCGTCACCGCAGTCACATTCTCAACAATCTGCAGACTTCCAGCCGTCACCACAGTCACATTCTCAAGAATCTGCAGACTTCCAGCCGTCACCGCAGTCACATTCTCAAGAATCTGCAGACTTCCAGCCATCTCCACACTCAAATTCGCAACAATCTTCTGATATGGAAGAGTATTCTCATTCTCAACCGTTTCCTGGGTTTGTGTCTCTTTCTAAAGAGCAATCAATTGATCAATAGTATGCAGATGCAGTTTCTAAAATATTTGAAAAATCTGAATAAATTATAAACGCTCACCTTGACTTCTTCTCGCAACTCTTGAATCAAAGCCTGGCAAACTTCCATTATGCATGTAGCTATTGTAGATTTTGAAAACTTGAATAGGTAGGCCAAGCTGCTAAATTTATCACCCGTCGCAAGAAACCTGAGAGTTACAGCCAGTCTTTCTTGAATCGGAATACATTTTCTCATGTTAGTGTCTTGTTTTGCGATGAATGGTCCGATTTTGTTGAGCAGATATTCGAAATCAGCTGCGGACATCCGACAAAAATTTTCAAAATATCCAGAGGGTTCTCGAGTTAGGTCATATAGCAGATCTGTAGCATTGTACCTAAAATATTGAAAATAATATTATATTGTACCTAAGATTATTAGAGTAATTGTTAAGATTTTTATGTTTTATGTTCCTATCTGTCTAATTCTTGAATAAATGATTGAAAAATAATTGTTATGTTCTTTATTCATTTCAAGACTAAAAGGCTAGGTTTGTAATACGTTTATATGTAGGTAACTAGGTATGAGGTATGGAAGTGAGACTTTCTACCGCTATCAGGATCCTGGTCATATATGTAAATATTATAGATTCGGACATCAGATATAATAAATATATACTGACTTTATATAAAAATATAAACTTACGTTTTGCGACTCTTATACAATGACACCATCCACCACCGTCTTTTTCGTCTTTCTTTTGTTTTTAAATATTCACCACCGAGCAAAATAACAGTAGCTGCTGCAGCAAGGCGTTTTCTTTTATCCATATTGAAGAACGAACAAGCGGACAGCTCGGTTCAACAGCGCGATGTGTAGCCGCCACGGACGGCTCGGCTGGCGTAGGATCGTGCTACCCCGCGTCGTTTAAACGAGCAGGCTTGCGTCCGTATTTAGCCGAGCCGCATCTCCACGGACGGCTCGGCTCGCGTAGGATCGGGCTAGCCCGCGTCGTTTAAACGAGCAGGCTTGCGTCCGTATTTAGCCGAGCCGCATCTCCACGGACGGCTCGGCTCGCGTAGGATCGGGCTAGCCCGCGTCGTTTAATCGCGCCTGCGATAGCTCTATCGCGTCCGGTTCGTGGAACGCAAGCATGGTGTGACCACCCGTAAATTGCTTATGCTGCTAAAAAGATAGGGCGATTGGGGCATGTGGGTGGTATAACTCCTCCCTCCGTAACTTCGAGATAATCCAAGGAATGAGGACGTTCTCGAGTTTTAAATGCTATACCTACATATTTTAAAAATTATTTTCTTACAGGCTAACAAAACAATACAAATCGCTAAGACATTTTTGTGTACAAAACAATATGTTTCCTATACTAACACTTTTACTGCTAAAAACACTTTTCTCATTTTCTTTAACACTGATTATTTCACTTTCACTTTAAGTAATTTAACACTTGAAGATCGCCAAGATCAATTCCATTGAGATTAACCGGTTTTCTCTGAGTATCAATAAAATTGGTTGATATTTTCGGCAGGTTGATAACTGGAAACTGGGTGTAGCTTACATCTTTGCCTTGCTTTTAGTGCCTTTTTAATGTGAAATTGTTAATTTGGGCACTACAGTTGTCGTCCATCAACAACAGGTACGTCCCACAGATGTTCTCTTGTGTTATCTCGTTTTCACAATACTTAGTGAGTAGAGTTTCAGCTTTCGCGTAAACTATCCAGCGATTGGGCTGAATTAGTTCAACCTTGACGTTGTCGATGTTAACTGGAACCGGGTGGCAACTCGAAATATTTGTGGAAAATCTCATAAGTTCTGTTATGCGGCTGTCTTCAACCATTGGTGATACGTCGTTCTCATAACATAGAAAACGGGCGTCGTCGATTTCTCGGCATGGCTGTGAGAGCGGCTTGGTCTTTAAACCTTTCACAAGGAGGTATGGGTATTTAGGTAGGATAAGGGAAGTGAGGCCGTTATTGCTATTATGCATAGGCAAAGGGATCATCTTAAAGTAGTTAAAAAGTTCGTTTCTAATTAATGGAATGTGCATAATAAATTTTATTTGATTTTGTTTGAAGTATGCTCTTATTTCTATACATTGTTCTATTTTCTGAATGTTCTCTACATTTACTGGATACACTAATGTCTCGGTTTTCTCTATCTCTTGTAACAATACAATTAATTCATTAGTATCTACATCTGCCTGGTGTAATAACCTTATTCTAGAAAGAGCAACGGCTGTCTCAATTTCATTCAATCTCATGTAAATTGTCTGAAAGTAATTTGTGAAAATATTATAAACATGAATTATTTTATTGCCAATTTGAAGTGTCTTTGAAGTATTTAAACTACGATTAATGTCATTGAGACTTTCGTTTATTTTAATGAAATTGTTTTTAGTCGTGTTGCTAATTTTTGTAAATGTGCCGACAATTTCCGTAACAATTGTCATTTTCTGAGCTATCCTATCTTGTTTAGTGTTTAATTCATACATTAACTTTTCGTACCTTACAGCATCATCTTGGTCGAGATTTACCGTTATTGTTTTTATTAGGGAACCAAGAGGATTGATTAAACCACGCCTAACTCTTATCGATGTGGGAACTATTTATTAACTGTGTTGTTTAAACTTTTCTATTGTTATATTCATGATATTTTCGGTTTGTATATCTACTTCAGTAAAGTCTGAATCGAAAGTATTGACATCAAAACAACTTTGAACTTGCTTCTTTAATTGCCTGTAGTTATCTATATTTAAAACTAACTGATCGTAAATTAACTTTAAATCTAATACTTTAATAACGGTCCATTGGTCGTGGCTGACAGTAGCTTGACCATTCTTCACAGGTAACAGTCCTGGATTCTTGTCAATCGACTGCAGATGAAGGGCCTGGCTGTGGATCACTTGGGACCGCCAGAAGCACTAACCTGTGGAGGACGGCTAATGTCTTTAATTGGGACTTTGGTATTCCTATTTTGTGTAGAAACGTGTACAATGTTTCTTTCTATGCTTCCGATAATTTTAGCTTTTTGGTATCGCGGCTTGTCCTTGCTACGCCTAGTATTAACTCCTTTGATGAAAACAGTGTCACCTACATCGATGTCAAACTCAGTTTCTCCACCATGTTTCTTTCTTACATTCATATTTTTCTCAATCATCTTATCTGTCAAATACTCATACAGGTATTTTGTTTTTCTAACATGTTCCTTAACCAACTGTTGTGTAAATTGTTTATTAAAATCTACATGGAACAAGCCATTTGCTTCGGTGTGACCAAAAACCACTTCGAAGGGCGTAAGGCCCGTAGCAGAATGGATCGTATGATTATGGGACATTACTGCATACGTCATTACAGACGCAGCGTCCGTTATTTTGCGTTCGTATTTAGCTATTCTATATATCTCTATGAGTGTGGAGTGAAATCTCTCAACTATCCCCATAGAGTTCGGGTTATGTGGGGTACTGATATGCAGATCAATTTTGTAAAATGACAGCATTTCCTTGATTAATGTATTATTAAACTCTACACCAGGATCGGAACTAATCTTGGTGGGAACACCGTATTGTGAGAAGTACTTTAGCAGACCTCTTACTACTTCCGGAGTGGATTTAGTACTAATCTCAATCGCCTGTCCGAGCTTGCTGAAGGCGTCAACTATTGTGAGGTAATATCGTCCTTCGATTGAAAAGGTGTCGATAAACAATTCCTGAAATGGTCTGGTTTGTGTTTGAGATAACTGAAGTTCTGGTTTGATCGCTTTTCGCTCATACTTCATTCTTTTACAAATTTCACATGCATTAATAACACTCGCAACTACTTGTTCCATGTTATTCCAGTAAAAGGTTCATTTAAGATGTACTAACGTCTCTTTGATTCCCCTATGGCTACTTTTTCCTTCATGATATTTAATTACAATATCTCGCTGTTCGTTTTCGTTATATACGTGAATAACCCTCTTAGTGCATTCGTAAAATTTCATTGTTCCCTTTTGGAAGAGTGATATAGTAACTTCTGAGAATTGTTTGCGGTGTCTTTCGTCTTCAAAGTAAAAGAAGTATTTGATTTTAGGCCTAATATATTCTTTTAGAAACCTATTTTTAAGATCCGGGTTATCGACAGGTAAGTGTATTTCTAGTATTTTTTGCTTAGCTCTAGATACATTTTTAACTGATAACTCATTTTTGTTCCAGGTAAACACAAGCACCTGATTGGGCTTAGTGTCTATAGCCTCCTGTAATATAAGTATGCCATCCGTGTCCATGTCGCGGGCTGAATGTATGGTGTCTTCTATACTATCGCTACTTGGAGCTTCAGACGCAGTGGTGGTACTACTATTCACAGATGGAATAGAATATGGAGATCGTCGACCTGGCGATCTAGTGATGGGATGCTTATAGTTTTCTCGGAATCAGAAGATGAAATTAATATTGGAGATGACGTTTGTTGGCGTGATATAGATGCGCGAGGAGGGTTGTTATCTTGATTAGCCAATCGCGTAATTTTTCGCGTTACTTCACCTAAATGACGTTGGAGTTTTTGTTCTTTTTCATCCAAATTGACTTTAATTGAAACGTCATTTTCGCCTAAAGCGTTTACTTTGATACGTGATAATGCGTCCGCGTTACAATTTTGTCTACCATTTTTGTACACAATGTCGTAGTTGCATTCTCCTAAACGCAATTTCCACCGCGTTAACTTACTATTGGGTTCTTTTATCGAATTTAACCATGCAAGTGGCCTATGATCCGTGTAGATGGTGAACTTCTTTCCATATAAATATGGCCTAAAATGCTTTGTGGCACATACTATGGCCAAAAGCTCCTTCTCGATCGTGCTGTATCGGGTTTCAGCGTCATTTAGGGTGCGACTTGCGTAAGCTATTGGCTTGTCGCTACCAACGGGTCCTTGTGAAAGGACAGCGCCTAGTGCATAGTTGGAAGCATCTGTCGTAAGGACAAATGGTTTTAAAAAGTCGGGAAACTGTAAAAGCGGTGCGTTAGTCAATAGTTCTGTGCACTTTTCGAATGCATCTATGTATTCTAGTTTAGTGTTATCTATTTTATTTTTCTTCTTAAGACACGACGTTAATGGTTGGGTCAATTTAGAGAAATCTTTTATGAATTTCCTGTAATATCCCACTAAACCAAGGAAACTCTTGATTTCAGTGGCTGTTCGTGGTAACGGGAAGTCCATGACGGCTTTAATTTTATCGTCGTTAGGCATGAGACCGTTTTTGGTGATAGTATGACCTAAATACAGGATCTCTTTCCTCAGGAACTCACATTTATCTAGAGTAACTTTTAAATTAGTTTCCCTAAGACGAGCAAATATTTTACGGAGTTTGTCAATGTGTTCTTGAAGACTAGATGAATAGATAATTATGTCATCAAGATATACAAGACAGTGCATACCTTGAAGGCATCGCAACACATTATCCATAGCCCTCTGAAATGTGCAAGGTGCCGTTTTTAAACCAAACGGCATTCTTTTGAACTCGTAATGACCGGATTGAGTGGTGAATGCTGATTTGCTCTATCCGTCTCATTTACCTAAAATATTAAAATATTGGGATTTACCTAGCTTATCAAAGAGGTCCGTTATATTAGGCAGCGGGTACTTATCGTCCACGGTGATTTCGTTAAGACGGCGATAATCGATCACCATCCTATACTTTCTTTCTCCAGACGCATCTAATTTCTTGGGGACCAGGTGTACTGGTGCGCTCCAAGGTGAATGAGAATTTTGAATAACGTTATCTAAAAGTTTATCGACCTGCTTCTGTATCTCTTCATTTTGGCAAGGTGGGTGTCTATAGGGTCGAATATATATCGGGTCTTCATTTACGGTTCTAATGTTGTGTTTTACTTGGTCTGTGAAAGATAGTGGCAACTGATCGCTATAGAATATATCCCTGTATTCGTAACATAACTTGGTGACAGCGTCTCGTTCTTCTTAATTCATACGTTCTGTCCGAATTTTGTTTAAGTTTTCTTTTAAAACATCGTCAATCATACAATCTTCACTCACAACGTTTACCTCACATTCTTCACTTTCAAACAAGGTCACTTCAAATGGTTTTTTAAACGTGATAGTGGTCTGTAGGGCTACTCTGTAGGCTATCTCGGAAGCGGAATTCGCGGTGAGATTTGAATTTCGTACTACGAAATTCTAATCTCACCGCGGATTCCGCTGTCGAGATAGCTTCACATCATCATCACGTTCGTAATACGTTTGAATTTCGTTGTACGAAATTCGAATCTCACCGCGGATTCCGCTGTCGAGATAGCTTACAGAATAGCCTAGCTGAATAGCCTAGCTGCTCGTTCGAAACGTTCTGTATAATCGTATCAGCAAAAAAGTTATCGCACCTGACAAGGGCGGTCGGTCGGCATACGCACTCCGTTTTCGAATTGTAAATAATCTACTATCGCATCTCCGTGTTGTAAATTTGTGGGGATTCGCACTCGAGTTTCAGATCGTGGCGGGATATTAACTTCATAAAGAGTATTATATATTATTGAAATTGCTGCATAATGTGTTTGTAATATTTGGTTACTCATGTCAATGTTTACAGCTATTTTTTTTAACAAGTCGGATCCTATTAAACCGTCGTATCGTCCGTCGACGTCATAAATGTAAAATTTATGGAATTGTGTGCTTTTAAATGTTTTTAACAATGGGATGTGAATCACCTCATTGTGCATGCTTTGAGCATGTGTACTAACGACCGTAAAGGGTTCGTAATATTTGTGGTCACTAGAGAACTCTTCGGCCTTGGCGGGACTGATAAAAGAACGGCTACTCCCTGTATCTATGAGAAATTTTGAATTTATCTCCGGTATCAAAATATGAGGCAATTTTAAAATACTGTCACAATAATTTAAGTGTATTACGTCATCTGATTTTTCGAGGCTGATACCTGACAATTTTCAGTGTTCTGTTCCGGGTTCACGAGTTCGTTCAGTGCCTACACAGTTGTCTAAATAGTGGCAATCTTCCGCAGACGGCTGCTCTATATACTCACTATATGATTCGTACGCATTACCGTCGTCATAGTTCATTTCGGACGCGTATTCCTGATATTGGCTTGGCTCTTCCATCTATACTAATATTATAAAGAGAGAACATATGTATTTTTGTATGTTTGTAATGATTTGGCTCAAAAACTACTGAACCGATTTTAAAAATTCACTAATACATAGAATAGACTTTCGGAATGAAAATAGGCTATATATTATCCCGTTTAAATCAAAGGTACATTCGTGGAGACCTAATTTTCAACCTAAGTCGGCAAAAAAACGGTCGAAAAAACACGTTTCTTACGAACGCTGCTTAATTGAAAATAGATAGAAGAATATTTTCTATGCAAGAGTTGAACAACTTAATAAGACCTACAAAAAAGTCCGCGACAGCATCTCTTAAGGTTGACTCACAGTAACCAATTTAATCTTAACATTGTTGTTTAAAAATATTACATAACTTCCAAGGATATTTTCCAAATAATTACGTTATTTAGCTTGGCCATATATTATAGATTAAAATTGTCCTTTACAGTATATAATTCAAATGAAAACTCTAGAAGATATCACGAATTTCACAAACACGCATCGCAAAATTAATAAAATATTTGCAGTGAAACCACAGATTAGGTCATAGTTACTACGAAAATATTATTATAAACTTAGCTATGCTGTAGATCCCCACCGATCACAATCAATTTGAAGTCTATATAGTATAATATGATCTATTGTAGTAAAATAATATTCATCTATATACATAATAATATAATATTTTAAACCACCCCGACTGATCTATGTATAATCTTTTCATTAAAAGCATTCCAATGACTCAAAACACGACATTTAAAATCTGAGCTGTCAGTTGGTGAGTATTCTGTAGAGTCCAGGATATGTCCCAGCATCAGGTCAACGCTTCCATGTTCTTAAAATATCGTTGAAGAAGAAGATTTTCGAATTGATCAGACCTATGAAAGTTGATTTCATAGCGCAATTAACTAGAAAAAAGCTCATAGTTGTATAATTTTTTGGTGGTTTTATTGGTGGTAAGCTACTCTTTGGTAGATTTAATGATCCCACTACCACTGTACGAAAACTCATGATTCATGAATGCACATAAAACTTACATTGGTAGCTAGGATCAGAACCAACGACCGTCGGGTCAGAATCAGGGTAACTATCCTTTACGCCAAAGGGCCGTCCAATATCACTACGTAAGTATTATAAAACAAAGTTCATCACTGCGTCTGTCTGTCTGTTCGCAATAATCTCAATAGCCAGAGTAGGAAGGTTTAGGTGCATAATTCGTTAAGGTTTTGTGTAAATTGGGTGAAATATGACGATGATTATTAAATATGTTCATATTTTATATTCGATGCAACAAACTGATGCAAATTTTGTAGACATATATGTTCTACCCGTGCGAAGCCTGCTAGTGTAATATAAATCGTTTGCTATCATGTTTTGTCTTACAGTTGCAGTGCGCATTGATACATCCGTATCCTGAAACCTGGGTGCCTGTTGTTGGTTTGAACTTCTGAATTTATTTTGGTTTGAGTTAAATTGAGTTTGATTTGGTATGCCGAATTTAAAGCCTTGCTGGTGGGGAATATCAAACTTAAATGCACCATGTTGGAAAGGTGCACGCGGCTGTTGAAACGGCACACGCGATTGCTGGAAAGGCGCTTGACCGAAGTTATGCTGGTACTGATTTTGAGGTGGTCTAAATTGACCTTGCGGCGCTAAAAATCTATTCGGCTGTGAAAACTGTGGTCGAAATCTTTGATTCTGAGGGATACCGAATTTCAAATTACTGTTTTGTGGAATACTGAATTTCAAATTACTGATTTGTGGAATACCGAATTTCAAATTAGTATTTGGGGGTGCTGAATTAAATGCGGGTTTCATAAAACCTTGGGCCATGGGTAATGGTCTAAACGCGTTTTGTGAATTGAGTGGAGCCGGTAAGTTTTGTTTTGCTAATTTATTTTTTGCGTTGTACTGGAACTGAAAGTTCACCTCTTCGGTAACTATGCTTAATGCGTTCTCAAGATTTGAGCAACCTTTTAAACGCACTATGCGTATGAGATCTTCTGGCAAGTTATACAGAAATATATTCAAAGCTGTATTATTATAAATAATCATCTTAGCTGCTTTTGTTCCCTCATCGACAAGTCTATTTACTTTTGCAAACAAAGCGCTTCGGACATTTTGAATTCTCTGGCAAAATTGTATGTATGACTCTCCTTGTTTAATTTTTATGGTTTCTAGCTCTATAGCTATACACTCTTCCGAGCGCGGGTCGCCGAAATGTTGGGTAAGTATATCTTTTAATTGTTCCCATGTTAAGATGTTTGGATTATCGCTTAGTAGCGCCGCGGCTCTACCTATAAGTTTACTACTAATTGCATGGAAAAGATAGAGCTCGTGGGCTCTGTTTCCCTCTATTCTACTACCACTGAGCACAAATTCACATTTTGAGATGAAAAGGTTTAATAACTTTTCATCTCCGTCATATTTCGGAACTGTACATAAAATTTCCTTTGGAATAGGCTGAATTTTATCCGTCGACATCTTCGTATATAATTGGTTTAGCTTAGTTTACACAAAAGTTGCTTATTAACACACAATTACAAATACATAACTTAATAACTAACACTTGACCTATTTGCCTATTTAAGTGCAAACAAAATCAAATAAATGCAATTTTAAACGCCTAACGATGTAGTTTACGACGATGGAATGTGTGGAAAAGACAAGGAATATGAAAAACGGGAAGTGAAAAGGTTTACTCACCAGCCGTTCGATCCCATGTCCTCCTGAGTCTGCTTACGTCGCCAACCGCACGGTTTCCCAAGGGAGACGAATTTATATTCAGGTTCTTTTTCGCGTTTATCGACGAAAATTATTCGCGTGCCGATTTGAGGGCTTACGATAATAGCCGTTAAAAGCTCACGAAAATCCACAAGGCTGCGCCAGTCAAACTGGGAAGAGCCGTGGTTCGGTTTTGAAAAAATACACAAAAAGAATTAAATTCAATTATGATTTAATACAAGTTATTCTTACGGCAACTAATTTTAGACTGACTTAATATTAGAACTTAAAAGTACGAGGAGAGCACCGTGTTATGATTAATCAGCATTAGAGCGATAGCTCTATCGCGTCCGGTTCGTGGAACGCAAGCATGGTGTGACCACCCGTAAATTAAAAAACTAAAAAGATAGGGCGATTGGAGCATGTGGGTGGTACTCCCATGTGAAAGCAAGCGTTTGAGACAAAAATAAACATATTAGATTGGCTAACAGAAATAATAATATTATTACAGTGCAGTCAGTGCGCGATTGGAAACGGTCGTGTCACACTGCACAGTTGAGACTTTATTATTCGCGAGTCGCACGGTGACATCCGTTGCCCGCCCTGCGCTATGGGTGCTCAGCAACTTATAGCTAATGAACTTTTGGCGTTCATACAATACGCCATGGACTCGTTTGATGAACCAACCATCATTCATATATGCAAGTCGAGTTCTAAGGAGGAGGAAGTCTGCAAGAGCAAGACCCTACTCTTCCAGAGTGTCGGCAAGCTGGACGCGGTTCCATCCCGCCGGAGAGACGGAGGCGAAAAGAGCGTGCAGGACATCATCACCCTGCTGAAGGAGACTGACCCGGACGACGTGCTCACGTTCGTGGCGAAGCAGCTGGACCGCATCCCTCCTGTTTCGTACGAGAACATCGACTGCACCAGGCTCCTGAAGGATATCGCATTCCTGAAGACGAGTCTAGCCGAAGTGGTGGATAAGTTAGCGACGTCGGAAACCACCATTAGTGAACTACGTGCTGAAGTAGTGTTGTTACGCAATGCTATGTCAGTAAGTAGGTCATCGCCGACCGATAATGTAAACACACGTCGCGGTGCACAAAATGCATCCATCGGCAGTTCGGAGTCATTATTGAATGTGTCACCGCCTGCTGCCGTGCCGACCGATGCCCTGCATCCCACTGCCCGCACCCCCGCACCAACGCGAGCCCGTCCGCCGTAGGTATGTCAACCCCTCATCGAACCTACACTACCGCTGCAATAATGATGGGAAACAGAATGCTGCCTCTTCCGTTCCTTCTATAAGGAAGGATCAGGCAGATCGAGATGATGGCGGCTTCAAAACGGTGGAGAAGAAGAAAAAGAATCCGTCAAACCGAAACAAGTGCGGAACCGCACCGACTGGCCCGAACCATCTACTGCGTCCAGAAACACCGACGACGCTGTTATACGTGTCTCACATGCACTACTCAATCACGGCAGAGGAGGTGGCGGAGTACGTGCTGCTGAACACCAAGCTGACGCTGATGGTCGTGAAGCTGGAGTCGCGTCACAACGTGAGCTTCTCTCGACACGTTCATGGCCGAGAGGTGTCAGGTTTCGCCGCTTTAGAGGTCGACTACCTGACACCAAAGATATACGTCACACGTCGTAGTATTACGCGTCTTATTGGATATCGCTGATTTGTATTATATATATATGTTAGTTTGTAACGTCTGTGTGTGTATGTGTGTATGAAAATGTGGGCTAAAACCACATGAGTAAAGAAAAGGTACAGAGACAAAACCTTCTAAGGAACTGACAAAACGTTTACCTATTCTTGTAGGGTTGGTACAATAATATCGTTTAAAAACTAAAAAACAACCGACTTCAATGCCGCGCTATTCATTTTCAGTACCAATTTTGAGATGTTTATCTCAATATCTCTGGAGATACTTATCATACCTCGATAAAATTACCATGGTACCACACTTGGGATATCTCCTTTCGAACAAAAAAAGAATAATCGAAATCGGTTCATAAACGACGAAGTTATCCGCGAACAAACATAAAAAAAAAAAAAATATATATACGGTCGAATTGAGAAACCTCCTCCTTTTTTTGAAGTCGGTTAAAAAAAAACAAGAAAAATCTTCATCGTAATAAAATCCTCCTTCAAGTAAACATGACCTACTTTTTTATTTTTCAAGCTTCATCATTGTCAACAACGATCAATGTCATGAGATGTCACGAATTGTCACTTAATGTCATGATATGTCACGAAATGTCATAAATGTCGTGAAATGTCACAAAATTTGAATGAAATGTCAAGGAATTTTATTAAACTTCCTTAGACAGTTCACGATAAAATAACATAAGCCAAAAATAAAAAAAATCTTTTTCCCGCCTTAGGGCGGAAAATGCCTACTTTGCGCGCACTTATCGAGGAACCACCATCACTTTTCGAATAGATGGGATGAAAAATAATTAGGGTGAGCGAAGCGAGCCCTAACACTATCCCACAACCTGAGCACTTTTGTGGTGCACCTTACTGAAAAACTATCACGCCTATTGATTTGTGCTTTAACATACTAATTTAAATTCACATGTAGATGTGTTATCAGTAAAAAAAAAATATCATTTTACTAACATTAAAAATAACCGGCCACCGGCCGGCCAGTGCGTGTCGGGCCACGTGCAGTGTAGGGTTCCTTAGTAGCCTGTTATTCAATGCAAGTCTTTACCCGTTATAAACAAGCAACTAGGTACTTCGTCTTTGCACTTTAAAGGATTATTTCTAAGGATTATGTATTTGGTACAAAATTTATCCAACACCCAAGTTCAACAACTATTACTGCTAAACTAATAAAGTTATCTTAACCGCTATAGTTTTTCTTTAAAGTTAATGAAATGCACTATTATCACAATTTTTTCCAGATTTTTCAAGCCAGCCATTAAGCTTTTAAAGGGGGGAGGGTCGTTAAAAGATCAAAGAATTAACTTCGTTGCGAACGAAATGTTTGGTTACTAACGCCATCTGTTGGAAATCTAAAGAATTTACATCTGTCATCCAAATGACCTCTGGTATCAGTGTACCATTTATGGCAGATATCTGCCATTTAGGCAGATTTAGGACCTACATTTTGCAGATTTTTTTTATATCTTAGCAGCCCGCCCCGACTTCGCACGGGTAGAACATATATGCCTACAAAATTTGCATCAGTTTGTTGCATTGAATTTAAAATATTAACATATTTAACAATCATCGTCATATTTCAACCAATTTACACAGAACCTTAACGAATTATGCACCTAAACCTTCCTCATAAACACTCTGGCTATCGGTGAAAACCGCATGATAATCCGTTCAGTAGCTATTGAGATTATTGCAAACAGACAGACAGACGCAGTGATGGACTTTGTTTTATAACTCTTACGTAGTGATATTGGAAGGCCCTTTGGCGTAAAGGATAGTTACCCTGATTCTGACCCGACGGTCGTTGGTTCTAATCCTAGATATATACCTACCAATGAAAGTTTTATGTGCATTCATGAATTATGAGTTTTCGTACAGTGGTAGTGGGATCATTAAATCTTCCAAAAAGTAGCTTACTTACCACCAAGGAGAACATCTGCCACCGTAACCTTACGCGTTCCCCGACGCAAAATGTAGGGGTAATATACGTTTAACGTGTGTATCTGTGTGTCTGTCTGTAGCATCTTAGCACCTAACAGGGTGAACCGATTTTGTTTTTATTATTGATCGTTTTTTTTGAAACCATTGAAACCATTTTATTGACTGTCAATTGTGAGTACATAAGATCTTAAAAACTATTCGGATTGTTCTATCACAACTTACTCTTACGAGTGTACAGCATATATACACAAATTCATAATTAATTAATTTAAAATAAATATAATAATATATATGTCAACATTAATATTGAATAAACTACAATTACAATACCATAATCTTAAAACACAAACAAAATATATACTTTTGACGTAAAGATAGTGGCGCGCGAATAAAATTACAACAATGTCAATCAAATTACAAATAGGTACAAAGTATTATTTATTATTAAAGAATTCATTCATGTTATAGAAGCATTTATCTAATAACCATTTAAATAATCTTTTTCTAAGTTTAGTGGCTGGTAACTGCTTTATGTCAAGCGGGAGATGGTTAAACATTCTGACAGACATCGTGAAGACACTTTTTACACTACATGCCAATTTAAATGTAGGTTTATCGATATTGTGTTTAAAACGTTCTTTTAATCGCTGACTGTAAGCTTCCGGTCTGTTCACAAAATAGTTTCGATGAGTTTTTATAAAAACGCAAATTTCATAAATATATAGACAACAAAACGGCAAAATATTAAGGTGCTTGAACAAAGGACGACAGGACACTGTTTGGTCATTGATATTGCAGAGGGCTCTTATGCACCTCTTCTGCACTAGGAACACCGATTGAGCCTCACATGAATTTCCCCAGAGAATTATGCCATAGCGGAGGTTGGAACTGACATAGCCATGGTAGGCAATTTTACCGGCTTCTAGTGACGAGACATTTACTATTCTCCGTAGTGCATATACGTATCTGTTTAGCTTTCCACACAACTTCTCACAATGGTTCTTCCAGTTCACATTTTGATTAATTGATATACCCAAAAATGACATTGTGTTGACTTGTTGGATACTAATTCCATTATAACTAATATTTAAAGGAGCCAATGTTTTTTTCTGGGGACAGAAAAATTGTATGCATTTAGTTTTATCTATATTTAATACCAAATTATTCCTCTCCATCCATTTCCCAAGTCTATCTAAAGTTAAATTAATTTTGTTTTCAAAGTTAACATCTCTGCCTCGTATGACTGCCACACTATCATCAGCAAATAATACCATCTGCTCATCGATAACATTCGGTAGATCATTGATATAAATTATGAAGAGCTTACTACTAGAATGGTCCTAAAATACTGCCCTGTGGCACACCATATTGATTTTTTCTCAATCCAGACTTATATTCTATTACAGTTTTTGTATTGTTACACATGCCTTGAACTACAGTGTATTGTACTCTGTTACTTAGGTATGATTTTAACCAGTGGTGGGCATTGCCTCGAATTCCATATGCATATAGTTTATCTAAAAGAAAAGAGTGTGGTACGTAATCAAATGCTTTTGATAGATCCATAAAAACTGCACAAACTGGTGTTTTTGCCTCCAAACACTCTATTACTATTCTGATTAGATCAAATGCTGCTAATGTAGTTGATTTATTCCTCCGAAAACCATTCTGCTCGTTTTTAAGGACCTTGTTTTTTTCAATGAAATCTATGTCTTTTATACATCAATTTCTCAAAAATTTTGGAAAATATTGGAACCAATGTGATAGGACGATAATTGCCAAGATCTTTTTTTTCACCTTTCTTAAAAAGTGGTTTTACAATTGATATTTTAAGCGTTGTTGGGAAAATACCTTGCTCAAAGGACATATTCACCAAATGACATATGGGGCCTGCAATGTAATTTACACTTCTTTTTACAACAGTTGTGCAAATATTATCAAAACCTACCGCGTTTGTATTGTTTAAACATTTTATAGTTTTTATCACTTCGTCAGGATGCACTGGGTCTAAAAATAAGGAGTTGACAACAGAGTGAATTGTGGTGGATACTGATTGCAGATTACATGTATTAATTTGACAACTAGACTATAATATCAATGAAATAATTATTAAATATATTGGATATATTCTGCGGATTCTTTTCTATGTAATCGCCTGCACATATCTCTGTAATTTGTTCTGGATATTTTAAAGTTTGATTATTTTTCATAATAGACCACGCAGCTCTACAGATATTTTTTGAATTTTTAATATAATCGTGATTTGATTTTTGGTAGGATACCTTCACACATTTTCGTAATAGTTTTGAATATGTATTATATTTTTGTAAACTATCTAAAGATCTATGTTTGCGTAGTCCAAGGTACATTCGTCTTTTTATTCGACTAGATGCTTTTATACCTTTTGTCATCCAATTTTGTTTAGTGCTAAGCTTTTTCTTTACTTTAATTACTGGAAAACAAAGATTATAAAAAAAAAAAAAAAATCATGAAATGAAGAGAATGCACTGTTTAAGTCCGGATAATCAAACATATCCTTGAAACTCAGGCTTGAAATAGCATTTTTAAATGTGTCTAAATTTTCTTTAGAAATTATTCTTTTGTATTGATACCATTGCTTGAGGTAAATCAAAGTACTGTCAATTGAGAAACAAAATGTTTGTGCTAAATGTCTTGACAATCCTATGTCTGAAACTGAACCGGTGCCTTTAAAATTTGATAAAATGTTGTCTATACACGTTTTTGAGGAGTTTTGAGATGTTATATGCGTCCATTCCTTTATTTGTGGTTTTAAATTATAATTATAAAGTATTCCTAACAATTGTTTGGTGTGGTTATTATTTGTCTTTTTAAAATCTACGTTAAAATCACCACATACAATAATTTTCCTATCTTTTTTACATAAACAATTTAATAGTGTATTGAGCTTATCCAAAAACCTTTGAAAATTACCTGATGGAATCTTATATACACATATCAATATAATTTTAATTTTTGCAATAAATATTGCTCAACACTCAAAGTGAAATGGGACAGATAGTTGTTGAGCAATATCCAAAATTTCACATTCTAATCAATTTTTTAAAAGAATGCATGCACCTCCCCTACTCTTATCAGTTCTTTGATAAGCTGTTGCTAATTTATAACCAAATATGTTCAAATTGATTTCGTGTCCATGTTTGATGAAATGCTCAGTTATACAACGAGCATCAATAGATCTACCTTTTCTAATTTCTTCTTCATTTTTGTTTGATAGATGTCTTCATCGAGAGTTTTCTTAGCTTTGATTCATGAAAATTCGTTCAATCGTTATAAAACGATGAGCTTTTTTCTAGTTAATTGCGCTATGAAATCAACTTTCATAGGTCTGATCAATTCGAAAATCTTCTTCTTCAACGATATTGTAAGAACATGGAAGCATTGACCTGATGCTGGGACATCTCCTAGAGTCTACAGAATACTCAAATCCTCACCAACTTACAGCTCAGATTTTAAATGTCGTGTTTAGAGTCATTGGAATGCTTTTAATGAAAAGATTATTCATAGATCAGTCGGGGTGGTTTAAAATATTATATTATATATATATATAGATGAATATTATTTTATACAATAGATCATATTATTATACTATATTGACTTCAAATTGATTGTGATCGGTGGGGATCTACAGCATAGCTAAGCTTATAATAATATTTTCGGAGTAACTATGACCTAATCTGTGGTTTCACTGAAAATATTTTATTAATATTGCGATGCGTGTATGTGAAATTCGTGATATCTTCTAGAGTTTTCATTTGAATTATATACTGTAAAGGACAATTGTAATCTATAATATGTGGCCAAGCTAATTAACGTACTTATTTGGATAAGGATTAATACTATATACTTGAAAATAGCCTTGGAAGTTATGTAATATTTTTTAACAAAAATTTTAAGATTAAAATGGTTACTGTGAATCAACCTTAAGAGATAGACATAAGCTGTCGAGGACTTTTTTGTATGTCTTAATAAGTTGTACAACTTTTGCATAGAAAATATTCTTCTATCTATTTTCAATTAAGCAGCGTTCGTAAGAAACGTGTTCTTTCGACCGTTTTTTTGCCGACTTAGGTGGCAAATTAGGTCTCCACGAATGTACCTTTGATTTAAACGGGATAATATATAGCCTATTTTCATTCCGAAAGTCCATTCTATGTATTAGTGAAAGAATTTTTAAAATCGGTTCAGTAGTTTTTGAGCCAAATCATTACAAACATAAAAAAATACAAATGTTCTCTCTTTATAATATTAGTATAGATAGGCTAGCGTTTGACCACTATCTCACCTGTTGTTAACTGATGATGCGGATAAAGCTGACGATTCCAAAAAGTGGCAGATTTCAAGGATCTTTATGAATTTTGAAATATAAATAGAATTTTGACAAATGTTTCTATTTAAGGTATAACATTCTTATTATGCATTTATTTGGTTGGAAAGGCCCTAGGGGTATATGCTAGTAAATCTGCCCCCGAAATATATTTGATTGATATTTATACGATATGTAGGTACTTATAAAATATGTATTTTCTGAATGTTTGAGATCTCTTACGCAATAGGTATTTTTTCTAAAACATCAATGGTAAAAAACAGAAGAAAAAAAATTCAAGACAGACTGCAGCAATTAAACCAATTTTTTTATATATCTTTACAACTAATAATAGCTATTATAAAAAAAATTAAGAGCTTTTAACATTTTTAATTATTGACAAATTTAATTTAACATCATAGGATCATAGAAAAAAAAATGATTGATTAAAATTTTTACCATGATACAATTTTGGCACAATAAAATTTTTTTTCATACCTTATATTATTGAAGATAATAATATTGAAAATATTTCCCTATAATAATGTAATATTTATTTTTAAAAAAAGGTACGCCATAGTGAAAAATCATAAAAAACCACTTTTTGGCCCCTATTATGCTTTTACATATACATTACATGCTCGCTTTTAATTGTTTTTTTCTGCTATTTATGTATACAGTACATATCATCACATATATATAATTTATTAAAAATAATGTTAATTTTCAAAATAACAACAATAGCTTCTATTGTGAAAGCAAATAAATAAAACATTCTAATATCAATTGTAAACTTTAAACTTTCGTGATTTGAACACATGGTTATAAATATTAAAATACGGGACTTATCGCGCCTAAAACATAAATTTTTATTTAACTCGACGTTTCGACCAAGTTGCATTGATCGTGGTCACGAGACGACGGATTCAATTATCAATTTTATTATTCAATCTTAGTTAGCTATGTTTCAAGGAACAAAATATTATTTTTATGACACTTCATTAGGGTTCCGTAGCCGAATGGCAAAAAACGGAACTCTTGTAGATTTCTCATGTCTGTCTGTCTGTCCGTCCGTATGTCACAGCCACTTTTTTCCAAAACTACTAATAATTTGGGATTAGTTAGTATAATAGTTTAGAATAGTTTCGAAATTCCTAAGAATACACAGTTGAAACTTGGTAGGTAGATGTATTCTATGAACCGCTTTACGATTTTGATACAAAAAAATAATAATTTAAGATCGTTTACAATACGAAAAAAACTGACTTCACATGCCGCGATAGTCATTTTTAGTACTAAGTTTGAGATGTTTATCTCCATTCTCCATATCTCCGGAGATATTTATCAGATCTCGTTAAAATTTGAATAGGACCACACAAGAAGCATGCTCTATCAAACTAAAAAAAAATTCCAAATCGGTTAAGATTTGACGGAGTTCTGAGGTAACAAAAAAACTTTATAAAAAACTGTCGAATTGCGAACCTCCTCCTTTTTGTGAAGTCGGATGAAAATAAGAGATAAAGGGAGTACCCATACATATACTTAAACAAAATCATCAAACCTATAGATACGTGCGGGGTATAACTTTGGTTACATACATTATGCAGTGTTATTGGTACTAAATATGTCGCATTTTAGCCCCCCATTATCTGCTCAAAGTTAGATGGGAAGGGAGACACACATTTTACCACTTTAGAAGTGTCTTATCTTTCAAACGATTGACTTTGAGAGTAAATAGTTTTAAAAGCCTCAATATAATTTTTAAAACCTATCTATAGACAATTAGATACCCATAGGTTTGATGATCTTTTTTTCGTTTCCGTTCCATGTATGGGGGAGCACCCCCTTAATCTTTTATTTTTATTTTTTTTTATTTTAGCGGTTCATAGTTCATATACATCTACCGACCAAGTTTCAACTGTGTATTCTTAGGAATTTCTAAACTATTATACTATTCCTAAATTATTAGTAGTTTCAGAATAAAGTGGCTGTGATATAGGGAAGGACAGACATGACAAATCTATAATAGTTCCGTTTTTTGCCATTCAGCTACGGAACCCTATTAAAGTGTCAAATTAATGTTTTGTTCCTTGAAACATATCTAACTAAGATTGAGTAATAAAATTGATAATTGATATTTGAATGTCTTATTTATTTACTTTCACAGTAGAAGGTTTTGTTGTAAATTAATATTATTTTTAATAAATGATGTATATGTGATGTATATACTCGTATGTATAAAAATAGCAGAAAAAATCAATTAAAAGCGAGCATGTAATGTATTATATGTAAATTCATGATTGGGGCCAAAAAGTGTTTTTTTTTTCAAAACGACGTACCTATTTTAAAAAAAATATTGATTATTATATTATTATAGGGAATTATAAAAGGTTTTTTTTGTTATTGTGCCAAAATTGTATCATGGTAAAAAATTAAATTTAACACTAATATTTTTTATATTTCTATGATCCTATAATATTATAAAGCTCTTATTTTTTTATAATAGCTAATATTAGTCTTAGAGATATGTAACAATTTGGATTAATTGCTGCAGTCTTGAAAAAAAAATTTTTTTTTTCAGTTTTACCTTTTCTGCTTTAGAAAAAAAACCAATTTGGTTACAGATCTCAAACATTCAGAAAATAAATATTTTATTAGTACCTATATGTAGTATAAATATCAATCAAATATCTTCCTGGGGGAGATTTTCTTAGCTTAGGGCCTTTGTAAAAGTTTGAATGAAAAGGTAAACTTTATTTTTAGGGTTCCATACTTCAAAAGGTAAAAAACGGAACCCTTATAAGATCACTTTCTTGTCCGTCTGTCTGTCTGTCTGTCCGTGTGTCACCACCGATTTTCTCAGGAGCGGGTGGACCTAGCAAGTTGAAATTTATACCAGATACTGAGATCTATAGACCCTATTAGGTGTGTAAAAATCAAGGTCCTGAGTGAACACGATAAAAAGATATGGACAAATTTAGATTTTCGCGAAAACTTAACTTAAGTACCAAAATTAACCTTAATTTTAAACTTTTATTTATTTGTCGGATTTTTTCCTTTACTTGTACTGTAAGACCTTACTTTTAACCAAAATTGACTGAATCATGAAATTTGGCAAGAAGCCAGTTCTCATAGCACAAATAAAGGAAACATTCAAAAAAATTCAAAAAGGTTAAAAATGAAAGGGTTTCCCATACATACACATGTTCATTCCAATCAAGATAGGCTTCTGAGTTATATGAGCGCTCTTACAATTTAGAGGTCTAGCTTAATTGGTAACGTTGTTGGTACGGAAGTTTCGATGGGCGAGTCCAACTCGACTTGGCCGGTTTTATTATGCCTTATTTTATGCCATAATTCATTAGCAAATTTTATGCATTTGTTGGAGTGGTTGGTGTTTTGGCAAATGTTTTGCCAGTGTCGGGCAGATTCGTAATCTATACTAATATTATAAAGAGAGAACATTTGTATTTTTGTATTTTTTTATGTTTGTAATGAGTAAGCTCAAAAACTACTGAACCGATTTAAAAAATTCTTTCACTAATGCATAGAATGGACTTTCGGAATGAAAATAGGCTATATATTATTCCGTTTAAATCAAAGGCACATTCGTGGAGACCTAATTTGCAACCTAAGTCGGCAAAAAAACGGTCGAAAAAACACGTTTCTTACGAACGCTGCGTAATTGAAAATAGATAAAAGAATATTTTCTATGCAAGAGTTGTACAACTTAATAAGACCTACAAAAAAGTCGGCAACAGCATATGTCTATATCTTAAGGTTGACACACAGTAACCATTTTAATCTTAAAATTTTTGAAAAAAAATATTACATAACTTCCAAGGCTATTTTTAAGTATATAGTATTAATCCTTATCCAAATAATTATGTTAATTAGCTAGGCCACATATTATAGATTAAAATTGTCCTTTACGGTATATAATTCCAATGAAAACTCTAAAAACTATCACGAATTTCACATACACGCATCGCAAAATTAATAAAATATTTGCAGTGAAACCACAGATTAGGTAATAGTTACTGTGAAAATATTATTATAAGCTTAGCTATGCTGTAGATCCCCACCGATCACAATCAATTTGAAGTCAATATAATATAATAATATGATCTATTGTATAAAATAATATTTATCTATATGTATAATAATATAATATTTTAAACCACCCCGACTGATCTATGAATAATCTTTTCATTAAAAGCATTCCAATGACTCTAAACACGACATTCAAAATCTGAGCTGTAAGTTGGTGAGGGTTTCAGTATTCTGTAAAGTCCAGGAGATGTTCCAGCATCAGGTCAATGCTTCCATGTTCTTACAATATCGTTGAAGAAGCAGAATTTCGAATTGATCAGACCTATGAAAGTTGATTTCATAGCGCAATTAACTAGAAAAAAGCTCATAGTTTTATAACGATTGAACGAATTTTCATGAATCAAAGCTAAGAAAACATTCGATGAAGACATCTATCTATCAAACAAAAAAAAAACTATCAATAATAAAAACAAAATCGGTTCATCCGGTTAGGTGCTGAGATGACAGACAGACACACAGATACACACGTTAAACGTATATTACCCCTACATTTTGCGTCGGGGAACGCGGAAGGTTACGGCGGCAGATGTTTCCTTGGTGGTAAGCTACTTTTGGGTAGATTTAATGATCCCACTACCACTGTACGAAAACTCATGATTCATGAATGCACATAAAACTTTCATTGGTAGGTATATAGCTAGGATAAGAACCAACGACCGTCGGGTCAGAATCAGGGTAACTATCCTTTACGCCAAAGGGCCGTCCAATATCACCACGTAAGTATTATAAAACAAAGTCCATTACTGCGTCTGTCTGTCTGTTCGCAATGATCTCAATAGCTACTGAACGGATTATCATGCGGTTTTCACCAATAGCCAGAGTGTTTATGAGGAAGGTTTAGGTGCATAATTCGTTAAGGTTTTGTGTAAATTGGATGAAATATGACGATGATTGTTAAATATGTTCATATTTTATATTCGATTCAACAAACTGATACAAATTTTGAAGGCATATATGTTCTACCCGTGCGAAGCCGGGGCGGGCTGCTAGTTTAATATAAAAAAAACTGCCTCAAAAATTATTAGCAGGCAGAAAAACTACGCGAGCCCTCACAAAGCTCGGCTTTAGCTAGTATAATATAACGCGACGCGTCGCCAGCGACATCCCTGAGTTAAAGCACCAGCCGAGCCACTATCAACCGGTTCACTCCGTACGTGACAGGCGGCACACAGGCCGCTGGTGCTCAGGCACACACGAGCGTCTACGTCATCATCACAGCGCAGTTGTATGAAGCTTTGTCTCTGTACATTTTCTTTACTCATGTGTTAAAACAGAAAATCTTTATGACACATTTTAGTTTATGAAATCGTAGAAAATCTTCTGTGTGTATATAGTCCAAAGTAAACAATCACTTAGAAATTTTCTTTTTACTTATAAATCTGGTGCACTTGTAGATATCAAGAATTTTATTTAAGACTTAATGGTCATGTTGAATTAGGCCCCGGTAAATAAAATTATGTTTTTAGCGCGAAAAGTCCCGTATTACAATATAATTACTTTGGTGTCTGTCTGTCTGTCTGTCCGTCTGTCAATATCCATTTTCTCAGGAACGCGTAGAGGTAACAAGTTGAAATGTATATCAAACTAGAAGTGCCCCGCGGCTTCGCCCGCGTTTCTTTTATTTACTTAAAACTTTTTAAATGAAAAAACGATCCTATCATTAAAGACATCAAATAAGAATTAGCTAAATCGGTTCACCCGTTTACATGTTATCGCGTGCCTAAGGCAATTCCATATATGTGAAACCCGAAAAACCCAAATTTTCAGACTTTGTTACCTACCCCATTTCGAAAAATCCTACAACACGTACTTTATCTCATCTTGTTTCGCCATACAAACTTTGGATCCCCGCTCCGTATCCGGGATGAATTTTTGGAAAATCCTTTCTGAGCGGATACCTACGTCATAATAACTATATGCTACTATATTATATTACAGCGCAATCCGGAACAATATTGATTTATAGACTTTGATACCCCAGTTTATCCTTTTAGGGTGGCATTTTGAAAAAGTCTGAAACTCGTATTTACTTATCTATTTACAGAAGTACTTGTGTGAAGTTTCGAAATGAAAATACTATCTTATGTTGTTTCTCCATACAAACTTTGAACCCCCATTTCATCCCCTTTAAGGGGTGAATTTTAGAAAATCATTTTTCAGAGGGAACTATCGTCGTAATAACTATCTGCATGCCAAATTTCAGTGCAATCCAAAACAATATTGATTTTCACACTTCGTTACCCCTCTTAGGGGTGGAATTCCAAAAAACCTGGAACACGTATTTACTTATTTTTTTACTGGTGCACTTGTATGAAGTTTCGAATAGAAAAGACTATCTAAACTTGTTTCTCTATACAAACTTTAAACCCCCATTTCATCCCTTAAAAGGGTGAATTTTGAAAAATCCTTTCTTAGTACACCCTCACGTACTAAGACAAATATACCCTCCAAATTTCAAGTCTCTACAACCAGCGGTTTAGGCTGTGCGTAGTCTGTCAGTCAGTCAGTATGTCAGGACAAAGATTCTTATGGTATTAGACTAGCTGTGCCCGCTACTTCGTCCGCGTAGAATAGTGTCTTTGAATTTTTTAATTATTTGATATATGAACTTTTAATTATATAGGCCAACTATTTTACAAATAAGACACATGCGTATCCCACCTACACCACACCGTACCACGCCGCGCAAATCCCCTCTCCCTCCCCCTCTCCCTCTCCCTCCCCCACCCCTTCTCCCTTCTCCCGCTCTCTTCCCCACCGCCTTTCCCCTCACTCCCTTCTTCCTCTCTTCCCCCCTTCCCCCCACCTTCCCCTCACTTTCCTCTCCCCTCCCGTTTCCTCCCCTCTACTTTCCCTCACCTTCCCCTTCCCTTCTCCTCCCCTCCCTTCCCCTTCCCCCTCACAAACTTTGAATGCCATAATTATTTATATCGAATCAATCAGCCTAAAAAATAAGTTTCAAGCTTCTAGCTCTAAAAATGAAGATACTTTCATACAACTTTTCATCCCCCCTTTCAACCCTTACAACTCTCTTTTCGCATTAAAAAGTAGTCTATGTCTTTTCTCAGGCTCTAGACTATCTGTGTACCAAATTTCATTTAAATCCGTTCAGTAGAACATTCACATAAACCTTACATTATTTCCATACAAATTTTCGTCCCCTATTCCCTTTTGTTATTTTTACACCCTTGAGGATAAAACTTTTACAAACTTTGATGTCATATTTATTTATATCGAATCAACAGTCTAAAAAATAAGTTTCAAGCTTTTAAATATTCATATCTCCTAAAGTGGGGTGTTCCGCAATTTTTCCTTTAAGAAGGGGGTTTTACCGCTCCCCCCTCCCCCAATCCCCCTTCCCACACGCCGCCCCGAAAATCGATGTCAGTTAAAGTACATTCCTACCAAATAAAGAGCCTCTAAATTGTTAATAATTATAAAATCTTCTAATGCTATAATAATCATTGTCCTGACATACTGACTGACTGTCTGACTGACAGACAACACAGCCTAAACCGCTGGTCGTAGAGATCTGACATTTGGAGGCTATATTTGTCTTAGTACGTAAGGGTGTACTAAGAAAGGATTTTCCAAATATCACCCTTTTAGGGGATGAATTGATTTGATGAATGAATTCATCAATTCAATTCAATTAAAATTACAAGTGCTTCAGTAAAAATTAAGTAAATATGCGTTTCAGGCTTTTTCGAAATTCCACCCCTAAGGTTGAAGTGGTGTAACAGTCTGAAATCAATATTGTTTCGGATTGCGCTGAAATTTGGCATGCAAATAGTTATTACGACGTTATTTTTCTCTCAGAAATGATTTTCTAAAATTCACCCCTTAAGGGGATGAAACGGGGGTTCAAAGTTTGTATGGAGAAACAAGATTAGATAGTCTTATAAAAGACTATCCAATACGAATAGAATAAGTATAGTTACGAATATAAATTCGTAACTTCACACAAGTACTTCTGTAAAAAAATAAGTAAATACGCGTTTCAGGCTTTTTCCAAATTCCACCCCTAAAAGGGTGAAATGGGGTAACAGCATCGACGTCATAGCAATTAGTCCCCTAATCATTATTGGCGCGCGGTACAATTAATTCCGCAACTGGCCGAGGTATGCGGTCGCGGGGAACTGTTTGTGATTGGCGCTTCCGACTAGTTTTGACGGGCGGACAAAGTCGTAATTCTCAGATAGAGATGACCATACGAAATTACCGTAAAAAAATATCGATAAAAGTTAAGTACACTATCAATATGGACGTATCTTGTAAAAATATATAAGTACTAGAAGTGTCCCGCGGCTTCGCCCGCGTTAAAAACTTCTTTTATTTACTTAAAACTTTTCTTTTGTAAAAACAATTCTATCAATAAAGACATCAAAAAAGAATTAGCCAAATCGGTTCACCCGTTTTCATGTTATCGCGTGACTAAGGCTATTCGGGATTCATATTTATAAAACAATATTGATTTTTAGACTTTGTTACCCCAGTTTATCCTGTTAGGGTAGCATTTTGAAAAAGTCTGAAACTAGTATTTACTTATTTATTTACAGAAGTTCTTGAGTGAAATGTCGAATAAAATTACTATTCAAACGTTGAACCCCCGCTTCATCCCCTTGAAGAGTGATTTTTGAAAAATTCTTTCTTAACCTATGTCAAACTAACTATCTGCATGCCAAATTTCAGCGCATTCCGAAAGAATTTTTTTTTTTTTTTTTTTTTTTTTAAAGATTACTGGCAATGTCGGTCGCACATTACTAGTAAACTTGTTAACCCCTCCAACTAAGCTAAATATGCTTGTGTCTGGAGTGGGTTCACGTCAATAGTGCAATGGGTGGGGTGGGGACCGAACTCACGACCTCTCGATCGCCAGTCCGACACCCTATCCATTGGGCTATTGCCGCTTTATATTGATTTCAGACTTTGTTACCCCTCTTCACCCTTTTATGGGTGGAATTTCGAAACAGCATGAAACACGTATTTACTAACTTAAGTACTTGTGTTAAGTTTCAAATATCTAATCTTGTTTCTCCATACAAACTTTGAACCCCCGTTTCATCCCCTTCAGGGATGAATTTTACCCCTCTTCACCCTTTTATGGGTGGAATTTCGAAACAGCATGAAACACGTATTTACTAACTTAAGTACTTGTGTTAAGTTTCAAATATCTAATCTTGTTTCTCCATACAAACTTTGAACCCCCGTTTCATCCCCTTCAGGGATGAATTTTGGAAAACACTTTCTCAGAGGCAACTAACTTCGTAATAACTATCTGCATGCCAAATTTCAGCGCAATCCGAAACAATATTGATTTTCACACTTTGTGACCCCCATTTCACCCTCTTAGGGGTGGATTTAAAAAAAAACTGAAACACGTATTTACTTATTTTTTTACTCGAGCACTTGTATGAAGTTTCGAATAGAAAAAACTATCTGATCTTGTTTCTCCATACAAACTTTAAACCCCCGTTTCATCCTTTTCAGGGGTGAATTTTGAAAAATCCTTTTCCAGAGGTAACTAACGTTGTAATAACTATCTGCATGCCAAATTTCAGCGCAATCCGAAAAAATATTGATTTTCACACATTGTTACCCCATTTCACCCTCTTAAAAAAAAACCTGAAACACCTATTTACAAATTTTTTTCTGGAGCACTTGTATGAAGTTTCGAATAGAAAATACTATCTAATCTTGTTTCTCCATACAAATTTTGAACCTCCGTTGCATCCCCTTCAGGGGTGAATTTTGGAAAATACTTTCTCACTGGGAACTAACTTCGTAATAACTATCTGCATGCCAAATTTCAGCGCAATCCGAAACAATATTGATTTTCACACTTTGTTGCCCCCATTTCACCCTCTTAGGCGTGGATTTAAAAAAAAACTGAAACACGTATTTACTTATTTTTTACTTGACACTTGTATGAAGTTTCGAATAAAAAAGACTATCTAATCTTGTTTCTCCATACAAACTTTGAACCCCGTTTCATCCCCTACAGGGGTGAATTTTAAAACGTCCTTTTTCAGACGTAACTAACGTAATAACTATCTGCATGCCAAATTTCAGCGCAATCCGAAAAAATATTGACTTTCACACTTTGTTACCCCATTTCACCCTCTTAGGAGTGGAATTTCAAAAAACTTGAAACACGTATTTACTTATTTTTGTACTGAAGCACTTGTGTGAAGTTTCGGATAGAAAAGACTATCTAATCTTGTTTCTCTATACAAACTTTGAACCCCCATTTCATCCCCTTAAGGGGTGAATTTCGAAAAATCCTTTCTTAGTACACCCCTACGTACTTAGACAAATATACCCTCCAAATTTCAAGTCTCTACGACCAGCGGTTTAGGCTGTGCGTTGTCTGTCAGTGAGTCAGTCAGTATGTCAGGACAAAGATTCTTATAGTATTAGATACAAACATCAGGTGCACTATCAAGGTTTGGAGAAATCATAATATATATACGGGTTAGCTAAAGTAGCCGTCAGCCTAAACTCATAATTTTGTAAATTATCCTATTTAGCGCTAGAGCAAAATGAATATTAAGGTATGAATGTACTTTACCTGACATCGATTTTAGGGGTCGGGAGGGTTCAGAACCGGGAAATCCCGGTCTCAAAAGTACCGGGAATTCCCGGTTCTTTTGTCAGTAAAATGGAACCGGGAAATCAATTTTGATTCCCGGTTCTTTCGGTACTTTCGGGATTTTTTTTTAATTATGCGATTCATACTACTACTTTCTTACTTATTTACTCTTTACTTTTTACATTTTCTTCGTAGAAGTTTTTAACTTCTCTAAGAATCTCGGGCTTAGGAAGCGACGACACTCCCGCTAAAAGCGGTCAACTTTGTCAGATGGCTTCGACCTAACTGTTGAACAAAGACTTTTGACCTCCGGTTTTGCTCGATCGCTTCTTTAACTGAATTAATTTGACGAAGACGAGACTGCAGGGTTTTCACGTCGCTTCTGCATTAGCTGCACAGATTCATATAAAAGCTTAGACTTCTTGCCGGCACCTCGCGTCTCACAGAATTTTGTCTAGAGAGCCTCGGACTAGTCGGTGACCACTGCCGCTTTTAAACCTAGTGATCACCGAGACATCTCTAAATATGCTTTTTTGTCCATCATAATGAAGTCTCTCTTTTCTGTCTATCTATCAGTTTTTGATCATAGAGTCGGAGCTTTGTCACGTTCATTTCAACCGCGGGTCTTTCTGAAAGAAAGAATTCATCAGAAAAAGCCCTCTTTTTCTAAAAAGTTGACGAGCATTTTCCTCCTATGATTTCTGCTACCATGCTTCCGAGCAGTCCTACAACCGATTCGCCGCTTGCTTGTACTTCCACTTTAGCGTTGAGATCCCCCATGACAACGTTAAAGTAGGCCATTTGAGTGGTGTGCAAGGCCTTGGAAATGTCCTCGTACATTTCCTCTACTTCATTGTCCAAGTGTGCCGAAGTCGGTGCGTATACTTGGATAACCTTGAGGTTATACTTCTCAGTGAGTTTGATTACAAGATACGCTACCCTTGTCGACAAACTGGAGATTTTTAGAAAATTGTCGTAGAGGATCTTGTGGACCAAGAACTCGACACCGCCTTGGGATGGATGTTCTCTCTCTATGAAATACATAAAATGGCCTGACTCCAGGGTAACGGTGTCCTTCTCTCTCTCTCTCTCTTTGGACTTCACATAAACCTAGAATATGCCATCTTATGTTTAAAGCTCTTCTTCCAGTAGTGCCAACTCAAGTGTGCATCCAGCCGTAGCGTTCGTCCATTAAAAGTAGCCAGTGTCAGTCGGTTTTGGCGGCCTTCCGTCGCCATAGCAGAGCGGCCGGGAACTGGGGGCCGTTTTATATCTGTGCGTGCCATGCAGGTTTTGCTCAAATGATCACCACGCGCTGGGCAGTCGGTTTGGGTGATCGCAGGACGTAGCTTCTCGCACCGGTGACGCTGCTGCCCGTCACTGGCCTGGTATTTAGTTACGTCGTTCTGATTGAATATCCCGCCATGGTCGGCCACCAGCACCTCGTTCGCAGATCGGCAGGATGCACCACGTGCAGGAGAGGTTGGCTGGGAGCAATCAGGTGGAATTTTGTTTCCTTACATCCCAATTTTTTAATTTTTGAAGCTAAACTTTTGTTTAATGTAACAAAAACTACCAAGAACCGAAAAATACCGAAAGAACCGGGAGAACCGGTTTTTTTCTTAAGAGGTACCGAAATTTCCGGTTCTCAAAAAGAATCCGGTTCCGGAAACCCTAGTCGGGAGGGGTAGAACTCCCAACTTGAAGGAAAAGTTGCGGAAAAGTATGTTATTGTAATGAATAATTATTAGTACAAAATGTTTATGGCTTCAAATATGTATATTGCGAGGGTGGCACTGAAAATTTTGGGAATCAAGGAACTGACACAACATTACTATTTAAAAATGTATTTATTGCTTTTTGAAGTATTCTCCGCGAAATTAGACACATTTTTCCATACGATGGAACCAATCATTGAAGCAACCATTCCATTCGGAAGTTGGGGTCTCCAAAATGGCCGTTTTGTAGGCGTCCACAGCTTCTTCAGGTGATGAAAAACACCCAAACTCGTGATTGGTTTTTTGTTTCGGGTTCGTACGCGTATATCCAGGATTCGTCACCTGATACGATGTTGTATACAGCATTTGAGGATACCGCGTGGAATCTGTCGAGTTCTGACGCACCAAGTAACGCGAGCTGCGTTTTGCTCTTTACAAAAGCTTTCGCTTTCGCTTTTTGCGAATGCAGTATCCATCGGGAAAACAACTTTTTTACACCTAATTGTTCATGCAAGATTATTTGAATTTGACTCATGCCAATGTCTAAAGTTGCCTGAATTTCGCGGTATGTTACATGTCGATCTTCCTCAATCAGCTTACGCACAGCATCAACGTTTTCTTGAGTGACTGCAGTTTTTGGACGACCTTGACGGGGATCATCACTGAGCTTGACACGTCCACGTTGAAATTCAGCAAACCAGCGATAAATTGTGGTTTTGGATGGGGCTTTATCACCAAATGCAGAAATCATCCGGTCAATACACTGTTTTTGTGTTAAACCACTTCAAAGTCATAATAAATCATCGCTCTTAAATTTTCTCGAGTCAATTCCATTTTTTCAACGACTAAACAAGTTTGACAAAACCTTGTGACAAGACCGAGAATCTTTTTTTAAATAAATATACGGTATTCGATTTTTAAAACCAAGGAGATTTCAATTAAAAAGATTTTAATGTGACAGGAACAGTGGAAATATTCCATTCCCGATACTTTTAGTGCCGCCCTCGTATAATAACATTTGTCTGAACTCGTCAACGACATTTTTTATAACAGACAACAGGTTTTATTAATGTCGTTGGAACTCGTAATACTTTTGCAATGTTACATATTCCAGGCATTTCCTGGTATTTTGTACATTATTTTCTAATTGAATAATATGCTCTTATTACGTGAGTTTACATAATACATCTATTTATTTTAAGAATACAGTTTTGCAAAAAAACAACAAATCCCAATAAACTAAATTTTATTAGAACAAAGGTAAAACGAAATTGCAGCAATATTTCAAGTACTAAGAAAATACCGACTTCAAATGGCTCGCGTGTGATTTTCCATTGCCTTTTGACGTATTCTGCTCGATATCTCAAAAGATTATCAGATCTTGATGACATTTTATGGGACCATGAATCATGTTGGTATACCTTTGCAACGTATGCTGAACAATTTTCAGCATATTCAGTGAAGATATGGGGTAACGTACTTACACATAATAATGAAGATAGTTTTAAAACTAAAAAAAACCGACTTCCATGCCCGCGAGTCAGTTTCAGTAGCAAGTTTGAGACGTTTATCGTCATATCTCTGTAGATACCTATCAGATCTCGATGAAATTGCAATGGAACCACCTCGGAAACGTACTCTACCGATTAAAAAAAGAATCATTCGAATCGGTTCACACATACAAAAAAAAAGAAAAAAAACATACAGACTAATTGTGAACCTCATCCTTTTTGGAAGTCGGCTGAAAAAAAACATTGACAAATTAGTCTATTAGTCTGTGCAACATTGAAAACTTCCTCCATTTGAAGTCGGTCAAAATATAAATATCAATTTAGGTTATTATTATGCATCCAAATATAATATAGTTAAAATATAAATATCAATTTAGGTTATTATTATGCATCCAAATATTTAAATAACTGCAACATAATATATGTAATATATAAATCTTATGAACGAAAACTTATTCTCGAGGTGCTATCGTATTGCTCAGAACTCTTTTTGAATGTAGATGCCTCATTTTATAAATCGAAAACTAATTCTAGTAAGTAAGCTTAAATAGTTTAGGCTACCAAGAAATAAACAAATAGTCCTTTACTAAAGTTTTTTAACATGACATTACATATTATGTCTATGTATTGTAATTGTATTTTTGTTTATAGATTTCCTGCTGAAAATGAATAACGTATCGACTATTATAGTCACTGCTATTTTTCTCGATTGTGTCGACTTACATTTCGTGCATGTTCGACGCGAACTTGCTTGCTAGCTTGCTGTTTAATTTCACTGAGGAAGTACATCGCACATACACGAAATCTAAGTCGAGACCATCGAGACAATTGAGAGGGAACGCGGGGTGCTCTTTTCCATACAGATGTATTCCCCCGTTTCCTCCCTGGAAAATGCTTCTAGAGAAAAAGTGCAATTCGTTGGTCAAAAAAAGCAAATGATAAGGGCGTAGCTACAGCAGACCTTAATTTTTGTAGTAACACATTTTGGGGAATGCATTTGTATGCAAAAGTGCACCCCGCGTTCCCTCTTGACTCCGGGTTTAATAGTCGATACTTTATAATCACAAATCATAATGTTCTGATACAAATCAAATATATCTTATTAAATAACAAAATCACACTAATTAAGTATCAAAATACAGCTTTTCTATACGCATATTAAAATAATTCAAATATATTTGCTGTATAATAAGATATTTATATCTGACATATAGCAGTATGGCATGTTGGATTCGTGAAATATCTTTGTATGGTTGTGCTATGAATGGCGATTACCACGTGCAATTTTTAAATTCGTATCTGGATCAGAGATATTCTAGCTTCTTTTTAAAAGTACCCATATGAATATTGTAAATTTACAATTAACTGTAAAAGTTGAATCATATATTTATATATGATTCAACTTTTACAGTTAATGACCTATATAACTGCATACCGTAACATTACCGTGACGTATCGGGCACATTTAACAATTTAATGATATTAGTCGACTTCGAGCGGTCGGCCTTTTACATTACGTCAAAAATGTGACGCCAAATAAAGTTAGATGCAAGTTGTACCTATGTTTATCCCTTTATTCGGCGACGTTGCCCGTAAGAAGAACTGTACCCTTAGTACGAGTTTTCATACCAAACTCGATATCGTACACTTTATTACACTTTAGTTCACTTTATTTACCACTGTTTTAAACGTGCGAAGCCAATGCTAAAAAAATATATCCCATTTTTCACGCACTTTATGTATGCCTAGTGAACTTATCAAAAGTCAAAGCATTTATTCAGTATATGGGCAAATTAAAAATTAGCACTTACACAATTTACAAATTATCAATTACTGTCTTATATAATTGTTGTACCCAGTTGTATTATACTTATTAAAATGATTGTTAAATGTTTTCTACTGTAGCTGATAGCCTTAAGCGGTAAGGCCACGTTGAAGCGGATATCTTTTACTAGAATATGATAGTTAGAGCTGGCAGCTTCAGGTTGTCTTTTTTTGCAGGATTGATTATGAATTTGCTATATTTTCTAATTATACAAAACAAAACGCTAAGTCGTCTGTCGAGTTTATGGAACATCCTGTATCTTATCAGTTTGAAATTCTTCCTAAATATTGTATTTATTTTGTAAATAAGCTTTAAAATGTCTATACTTAGGGCCAGTTTCACCGGTTCCTGATAATGACATGACAGTTACATATGACGCCACAGCATGACGCCTTAAAAAAGCTGTCAAAAATCTGTCAGATTTCTTCCTATTACTATCAGGAACCCGTGAAACTGGCCCTAAGTAATACAACTATTTGAAAAGTATTGAATACCTTTCTTATCTATTTCCACAAATTTGTGCAAGCTATTTTTGAATATACTTACCAAATACCAACGTACCTATGTTATTATGCGCGAAATTCGGATGACCAAATTTGGTAGGGTTGGGACATCGACATTGTTATGAAGTCGATGGGTTGGGACGACTTCGTAGTTCTCCTATTAAATTACTATTATATTATATACTATTTAATAACGGGCCCAAAAGCTCATACCGTTGCCAGCATGCTTGTCTACAGAGCGTAGATATATCTTCCTTGCTCGATTGCTTATATTATTAATCGATAGTCGATTATGCTCCTAGACTACAAACTCAATCGATTATTTTATTGGTGTACAATGAATATTACAAACGAATTTGCTTGATACCGAAGTTTTACAACTGTCTTTTGTACATTTAAGTTATTTTATGGTTAGTTACTTAGTTCTGTAATTAAAATACACAAATGAATGAAGGCTAAGATAAAATCATTGCAAGTATTTTTCTCATCGCTTGAGAGACTTGTTAGCTCAATCTGATAGCTAATATTATGGTAGATCATCTAAAGCGGCTCAATGTGAGGGTTTGTTTTGAAATACCATAGTCTTGTTTGTAATTTTAGTACGTACCTACATTTTAATATAATTTGACGGTAGATAAAAGTGGCCATGAAATCCAGCACCATGCTATTTCAATCATTGATGATAGCTTTATAACATTTCTTTTAGCTTTTACAGTTCAGAAACCTTTGAAAAGCTTGCTTAAATTGCATCAATTGTTAAGAAGTATCACATAATATATTATAAATAAACTAAAACTTTTTTATGTGTTTGAGTTTGAATTTCAAAGCTAGTGCACAATTATTGTCAGGATTGGACTAGTTGTTTTATAATGTTTTAATTCTGTAACAACATAGCACAAGACTGTGTGCTACTTGAAATAAAAATAAATAAAATCGATAAGAAAGTAATTACCATTTGTTTCAATCTTGAGAGCCAGTTCCCATTCTAGGCCTAGCGTGCTTACCATCTTGGACCGCATCATCACCTAAAAACAGGTGAGATAGTGGAAAAACGCTAGCCTATAATATATAAAAAAAATCTGTAGTTTCAATGCTAGCAAAATCGTAGTAAACCTTTGTTGGTGAATACTCAAAGTAGTAAACCTACAAAGTTTAAAAGAGGCAGGAGCCTCTTCTTTAAGGTGAACGCACACTTATCCGAGTCGAACGGAACGAATTTTAGAATTCTGTATTTGAAATTCATGAAACCTCGCACACTTCCCCGCGTCGAATCTACTTGATATTGTGCGAGGCCTCCTTGACTTCGATTCCTTCGGTTCGGATATGTGTGCGTTCACCTTTATCATCATGATATTTATCATCCAGAAACTAAGTAGTATTTGTAGGTAGGTAGTAGAAAATTATATTTCAAAGTCATTTGATTACTGCGAAATCTCGAAAGTAATTTACAGATTTTACTTTAGGCAGTTGTGACAGGTTATATAACAGGGAAATCATATAAAACCCAATTTTTAAGGTCTGGAACGAAACTCCAATAAAAGTGTTTACATTTATTAGTTTCCGAATGTCATTCCCATACATTTTGAACTTGCGTTAGCGTAAATGGGAACAGGAAATTGGATTTTGTCTAGGGGCCCTGATTCCAACTAAGTTAAACCATAATCACATATAAAATTAAAAACAATACCGTATTATATGATATCAATAAGCGGCGGATACTGCCGCGGTCTGCGGTCCATACTGCAGGCCTATCACGAAGTTAGGCTGAATGAACTAAATGACGGGGACGCAGCTATGTAGGCTGTATAGCTCCATCTCTGTCATGTTCGTTCATCTCAATCCTTATCAAACTTCGTGATAGGGGGGCTAGTCGTAGATGGGAGTTTGCCTTCTCTCTCTACGATACTGCCCCCTATCACGAAGTTTGTTAGGGATTGAAATGAACGAACATGACAGAAATGGAGCTATACAGCCTAGATAGCTGCGTCCCCGTCATTAAGTTTATTTCGTTCATTCAGCCTATTTCATGATAGTCCTGCGGGTCCATACATCACAACTGACCGCAGACTTTAGACCGCGCCAGTGTGTCCGGCGCTTTACGTAACCTGGTCAAGAGTCTCTATCTATCTCTGACTGGTTCTATCACGGAGAATAGATTCTGTCTTTATCCGTGATCCGTTGCTAGTTTATGTCTTGGCGTTGAGTGTATGTGTAATTCTGGTAAATCCGTTTGTGTCTCCTTATTTATTAGTATGGCGTTTTCACCTCATGGCTGAGATAGTAGATTAATGGCAATGCTTTTACATTATCGCAGTCCTTTTCAGCCTCTTCGCTGTGAAAAATTTAATAACTTATGTCTCATCCGTTTCTGTGTAGATTTACCGCAGTGTCTAAAGACAAAAGTCTTTAACCAGTGCGTCCTACCTGTAATGACATACAGAGCCGGGACGTGGACACTCACAGTTCGACTGGTCCAACAGTTTAAAGTCGCTCAGCGAGCTATGGAGAGAGCTATGCTCAGTATTTCTCTGCGGGATAGAATCCGGAACGAAGTAATTCGCCAGAGAACTAAAGTTATCGACATAGCTCAACGTATTGACTTCATAAATGACAAATTCTGACATTTTTTCTTATATTTTATTTTTGAATGCAATGTTTGAAGCAAATATGAAAGATTATTTAATACGTTATTGAAATGTAATATGTTAATGTATAATTTAATTTTACTGTTGTATAGATCGTCTTCATTGTTTTTGGTGTTTATTTCGTATTTGACATTTATTTTCAACTACATTCAAATTATAATGATGAAATAATAATAATAATAAGATAATTATTTATTATATAATACATAAAACAAAAATGCAATGAATTGTATCACAATTTGTACGCCTTAATGGCTAAAAACATGAATGTTGCCATGAAAACTGTTACCATCTTGCATTTTTATAATGTGTGCATACCATGTTTTTGACAAATAAATACTCTTTATCTTTATCTTTATCTTTATTAGTAAGCTGAAGTGGCAGCGTTGTTCTTGATACGGCAATTGCCGTAATATACGGCATTCAGGCATCTTAGGCATCATAAATACGGTAAACGGCAGCTCTTTGATTACCGTATTAAAATATACGGTAATTGACTAAAGTTAACAAAAAACAATATTTCGTATAATGGAACGCACCAACTTGTAAACCATAGACAAAGTAGAAGCGCCACGAAAAGAAACGTCAACAGAATTAAACCAAATGCAACCTTATTTCTGAGATGTTAATGTTTAAAATCTTTAGTTCCTTATTCTGGTAGGTTCTTCAATTTTATTCGGGTAGGTTATAGGTTTTTTTTTTATTTATTAAACCTTCTAAATTAACATACAATTAACATACAATACGGCATTTTTCTGAGATTTCCCTCAAAATCCGGCAATTTTAGCATTAGAATACGGCATCCCTAAATTTGTCAGGAACAACACTGTGAAGTTGCAGTGGGCTAGTCATATCTGCCGCAGGACTGATAACCGTGGGGTGCGGGTCGGAACACCTCCTCGTGGTGTACCCTGGGTATCGGCCGACAACTTTTCCTAGTCTACTGGGCTAAGTTGTCGACCGATAGCGAAGTTCCGACGTGAGGGGCTCCTCCGCGTGTCCGTCTGATATTAGCAGAGGGCACAGTGTGACGGAGCAGGGCGGGCTCGGTGGTGGGAGCCGCCCGGTGGTGAGGCCGAGCATATACTCGAGCCAAGTGGAGGGGCTGGTGACGGCCGATGGAGGGTTTCTCGCATGCCATTTTGGCGTGCGAGGTGGACGGTGGACAGCGTGCGAGTAGGGGTATGTGCCCTTCGCACACTAGTCATTTGAGGGACGGAGGGTGTGGGGCGTTGCACAGAAGTGCGCGTGCCGCATTCCTCTGTATTAGAGGGGTGCATTTGTGTACCAGGCCGTGGGTCCAATGGGCTGAGTGGTGGGGCCGGCGACGGTCGAAGAGTGGGGTCTCGCATGCCACTGGCACTGGCATGCGGGTCGAATAGCGGACGGTGTGCGAGTAGGGGTATTTGCTCTTCGCACACATGTCATCAGAGGGATGGAGGATGTGAGGCCAGGTGCCACACTCCTCTGTCATTGTGGGGTAACTGTTGGAGGCTCGGGGGACTCTCCAACGGCTTGCACTCCCCACATGACGGTTGAGGGTTGACCTTGGTGAGCAGGGTCAGCCCTCCGCAGCGGCAGATGCCCATTTGGGTCTGCCACCGGGGCAAGTTGGTGAATGCTAGCGCAACCCCATCTTGCCCCACCACGGTGGATGACGGCTCACCCCAGGTTTTTAGTGCGGTATCCTGCCCTTAAGGCAGCGAGTCCCACATAACTATCTCGCTCCCCCGGGCGAGAGGTATCCATAAAGGATTTTCGTGGGTCAAAAAAAAAAAAAAAAAAAAGGACTGATAACCGTTGGGGTAGACCGTTGTCCTAGAGTGGAGACTGCGAATCGGCAAACATAGAGTAGAGGTTTATACCGCACTAAGCGACACTGCACAGCAGCGGCGCGACGCGACACGTAGCGACACTTTTAGGTATACCGCACTTGAACTGCAGTGCCGCGACAGTTTGCAGCACGGAGTATAGACTATCTGTCTTTATCCGTGGTTAAAGGGCCTTATTCACGATCCATCCCGGCTGTACGTCAGCTCAAGGCCGCGGCGCTGGATATATATAGCATACTGACTGTCGTGCGCGCATCAAGCGAGCAGAGTAAATAGAACGAAAAATGTTTTAAATTACAAATGTATATTATACGTATATGTTAAATCGGCTGTACAGCAAGTCTATACACCATCAAGCCGCACGATGCAGCTAGGCTATTCTGTAAGCTATCTCGACAATGGAATCCGCGGTGAGATTTGAATTTTGTACTACGAAATTCAACCGTATTGCGAACGTGATACAAATGTGATTTCAAAGCCTAGCCATAGCCTAGCTGTTTCTTCCATCTTCCTCAGAGGTTGCCGAACGACTGACAGACCACATTTGCTGCAAACTGTCTCGGCACAGAAGTTCAAGTGCGTTATACCTAAACTACGTTTAAGCCCGTCACAGACTTAGCTATAATATATATTAATATACCGTACTATAATATATATTATAGCAAGCTACCACACACTGAGAAATATATATTTAGCCTTCATAATGCCTTCATAATTGATGGTCGTCTTAGTGTATAGTAATATGCAATAATGTATATTACGGTATCGCTTGGTGACGTCACAGAAATATATATTATAGCTGAGTGTGCGGTCACGCGAAAAGTAGTATAGAAAATATATTCTAGTGGATCTGAAGTAAAATTGCCTAAAAATAAAAACAAAGTAACAAAAAGCTAAAATTATTTTTATTTTAACAAATTCAAAATACTCAAAACTAACAAATGTTTAAAAGTTAACCAACAAAGTAACATGAAAAACGTCAGATACTACGGACAGTACGGACGGAGAGATGTTGCCTCGACGGAGGCTGGCGTAGAAATGAGAGCGGGCTGTAGGCGCAGGCGGCTTTTATATGATTTACCGCCACGTGGCCGTCACCTGCTTTTACATGATTCACCGCCACGTGCCGTCACATCGCCGGAGTTCTCCTTTAATATAGTAATATGCCTAGCTATAAAAATATTAATATATATTATAGCTAAGTCTGTGACGGGCTTTAGGGCCTTATTCACGATCCATCCCGTCTGTACGTCAGCTCAAGGACATGCACGATGCACGATGCAAAAGTACCGTGAATAGGCTTGACGTACGTCGATAATTATTATTAATTGTTTGCTGGACTTGCACGACCGATTTTGCATCCAGCGAGCACCCCCACCACCGCGACCGTCGTGCAGATGGACTGTGAATAACGCGGACGTACGTCAGATTCCCAGTATATATTAGTACTCTATGGTCAGAGCAGTCCAGCATCGTGCACCTTGATGGTGTGTAGACTTGCTGTACAGCAGATTTAACATATACGTATAATATACATTTATAAATTAAAAGATTTTTAGTTCTATTTACTCTACTCGCTTGATGCGCGCACGACAGTCAGTATGCTTCATCCAGCGCCGCGGCCTTGAGCTGACGTACAGCCGGGATGGATCGTGAATAAGGCCCTTTAGTTAGGTTATTGGATTTCCTGTAGTTACCTACGGACGGAATGTTATGTTGTCTAGATCCATCTTTACAAATCAATTTAAATTACTGCATTGAGATATGGAACAGAGCATATTCTTGAGCTATCTGTGCATTAATGTCAAACGTCATATGTCATACTTGTTTTTGTCAGGTCAGCTGATGATGTCGCTGTCAGAGTTTTCAGTTTTGTTTTTTGTGGACTTCGTGGTTCGTCCGTGTTGATGTTTTGATAAAAGTTGTAGATTGTAGAATATGTTGGTTTGGGTTTTTATGTAAATACATATAGTTGCCGAAGTGAAAAATAAAGGTGAAATACTGTTTGAAAAGTGTGTAACGGATGTTGAAGTGGTGTATTAATGTGAAATTCGGCACTAGAAATGGCTCACCGTCATGGTTTCTTGGTGACAAAAGTTCCCCAACCGGTTAGGTATTTTGCAGGTTAGTTTTCTTTATGTTTTTACTTCGTTAGATGGTTTTCACTGTTAATTACTAATTTTCGCGGTTAAATTAAAATTTAGGTAAATAGTATAAGTACTTGCAAGTTTTCGCGAAAATCTCAAAGTCAAAGTCAAAGCATTTATTCAGTATATGGGCAAATTAAAAATTTGCACTTACACACGTCAAATAACATTAAACAGATCATATTCAATAAAAAATATTATAGATATAACAGAAACATAACTTATTGCTTTGAATTTACAAAAAAAAAAAAAACAAAGGTATTGAGCCATTCAGCTTTCATCTAGACGTTGAATGTCACACTTAAAACACATGTTTAATTCCCCTGATTAATGTAGGGTTGCCAACCGTACTATTTCGTGCACCCACAACCCAGTGCATGTTTCAGTACTTCAGACAATTTTTATCCAAAAAATTGTGAAATAATGAAACATAATAAATAAATACAACGCAGACTAATTGCAGTACAAATCATATTCCGAATGGAACCGATTGTACGTCTATCAGCTGCATAATACCGTCTCTACAGGCAAACCTAGATCTGCAAACAAAAGATGAAAACTGATTGACTGTTGAATCTACTGGTGTTTCGGAAGTACTCCCATCAGAGAAGAAACACCAAGAAACTCTATGGGGCTTGTCACTTATTTTTATTCATTTTTTAAAAATTCATATTAAATAAAAAAAATTAATTTACAACAAATAATTATGTTATCATACAATTTATATTATATCTTGGAGCTTGGGGCATTCAGGCCAAGCATTTTTGTCATTCATATAGTCATTTAATGTATAGTACAATTTCTTCATTAGATTGGATTTTACAAAGGTTTTAAAGCTGCTCATAGACAGTTGATCAATATCTTTAGGAAGTTTATTATAAAATCGTATACAGTTCCCCAAAAAAGAACCACTAATTTTCCACAACCTGAATTGTGGTAAAATTAATCTATTTTTGTTTCTTGTATTGAAATTATGTACATCGGACCTCTTATCATAATCATTCAAATTTTTGCGTACATACATAATATTTTCATATATATATTGACAAGCCACTGCGAGAATTTTAATCTCCTTAAATTTTTCAATTTTTCCTTAATATTAGATCGAATAGCTCTTTTTTGTAAAACAAATATTGATTGGATTTCGGCGGCTTTCCCCCACAATAAAATGCCATAGGACATTATACTGTGGAAGTAGCTAAAGTAAACCAATCTAGCAGTGGATTTGTCAGTCAAGTTTCTAATTTTACGTACGGCGTATGCAGCGGAGCTCAATCTACCTGCTAGAGCCGATATTTGAGAACCCCATTGTAGCTTTGAATCCAGGGTGATGCCCAAGAATGTAGCGGATTCAACAAATTCTAGTGGTACATCGTTTATTAATATCCTGCTATTAATGACACCCTTTCTTACATTTGGCAGCGAGAATTTAATACATTTAGTTTTTTTGGCGTTCAGTAATAAGTTATTGGTTGTAAACCAATTCAAAACCTGTGTGATTGATTTGTTAACATCGTATAATTTAGGCGCAATCCTATCTATTTTGAATATTAAGGATGTATCATCCGCGAACAAAACAATGTTACATAAGTTTTGCACGAAAGACGGCAAGTCATTAATATAAACTAGAAATAAAAATGGTCCTAAGATCGATCCCTGCGGAACTCCCATTTTTATGAGGGATCCAGATGACCTGACGCCATTGACCTCAACCATCTGTATTCTATTACAGAGGTAGGATGAGACCAGATCAAGTGCTTTTCCGTTAACGCCGTAGTGTTTTAATTTACAAATTAACGTTTTGTGACAGACGCAATAAAATGCTTTAGATAAGTCACAGAAAACGCCGATAGCATCTTGTGCTTTCTCCCAGGCATCAAATATATGTTTAAGAAGATCTACTCCAGCATCAGTAGTGGAACGCCCCTTAATGAAACCATATTGTTTGTTATTTAAAAGATGATTAATATTAAAATGTGCCAAAAGCTAGTCTTATATAACTTTTTCAAAAACTTTACTGAGCGCCGGTAATATAGAGATTGGTCTATAGTTTGAAGGGTCATTTTTGTTCACTGATTTCAATAGGGGAATTAATTTACTTTTTTTCATTACATCAGGAAAGACACCTTCATCGACGCATCTGTTAAAAATAAACGCTAAGTGAGGGCTAATTACATTAATAATATTGTAACGAGGTATTTCGACTCGTTACATATTTTTCGTTTGGAAGCACATTTCAGCTTCTAAGACTGACAAAATTACCTGTTGGTTTTAAATAATTTAGAACATTTTCGTATTTAGCCATTTTTAGTCGATTTTAAATAATCGAGTTATTACTTGGTCTGTGGATCATTCCATATCCTATAGACAATCTTTCAAAAAAAAATGACTTTGACATCTGTCAATTCTCGATCGGAGACGTCACTTTTTCTTGTCCCTGGGGCCTACGAAGAGCTAAACTTTTTGTATTTTTTCTTAATCAGATTTTACAAGATTAATCCATCTTGTTAATTAAATTTGCGATGATACTCGGCGTGCTTATGGCGTAGTGCCATATGATAACGTCGTGATTTTGCGGTGAGTCAATTTTTGATAACCTAAAATGTTTCGCGTCATCCTTCATAGCGACAAATATATTTACAATCGGATTTTTGGTTACAGCCTTTGGCGCTGTTTGTTTGGACGACTGTCGTCTACTGTTTGTGCGACGATGGGTGTCGTCAACTGTTTGTTCGACGCTGGAAGACGTCGTTAGTTTGAGGTGTTTGTGCGACGCACACCGTTTGGATGTCGTCGTAGTTTTGAGCTGTTGGTGCGACGATGAATGACGTCTGTTTAGAGTGGAGTGCTCAGACGCCCCCGGACGCTGCAGCTAAGCCAATTTCATTATAACTCTTTTTATTACCCTTAAAACTTTAATTTCATATTAGCAAGATGCAAGAAAGACAATAACCAAATTTCAGTAGTAAAATGTAAAATAAATTAACCTAAAAAGTAACGAAAACCGAATGGTATTTATAGTCAAATGTTTAGACATAGTATTCCGGCTTTAACTAAATAATGTGTATCTCATTCTGGAGGTAAGGGACGTTTTGAAGTATTAAAATTTGTCATACAATCCCAAACCGTGTTATCATTTGCCTGTCCCCCGGTCCGAGATTAAAAGTCTCAATGACACCGCTGATTTATCCTGGTAAGTTTTAGATCTTGGTAGAACAAGGGCGCTCGATATTCATAAATACTGTCTACCTAACATTAATTTTTAGCTTTTTATACTCTATAACCTTCATGTTACAACCAGTAACTTATATATTTTTATAACACAAAATTTTTTATTACAATTAGCGCGAGAACAGGGACCGGATTTACCTCCACATATATAATCTTTCTTGCATCTTATTTTTGTTTTTCTTGTCACAATTTAGTGCAATTTTTGTTATTTTTAGCATTTTTACTTTGTTTTGTGTACTTTGAAAACACAATTGTAACTTTGTTTACAACTTTTTTTTGTATTTTAACAAAACTAATTAACATACAATGTTCTTTATATGTCTTATATACTGGATAGACTAATCTAAGTGTGTACTTACTATATAATAACATTTGAGATATGCGTTGTTTACATTTTGTAAGGAACTGACCTTGACCACATTGAAAGTGCTAAGTTTTTGTTTGAATTGATATAACTATGTCTTATATAAAGTTATAACGTTTGTTTACTGTTGAGAAGCATTAAACTACATTCATATTAGAAAATACTAGCTTATTAACATAATTATTAACCAGTTTATTGATTTTACTTTTCACAAATAGATATAACCTTAGCCGTTGTTAATGATCTTGAAAATTAAGATAAATTGTGAATCTTTTTTGCATCTTATATACTTTACAATTTGAATGTTTCTTTGTACATTCAAACTTCTTTAAATACTTTTGAACATTATTAAATATTAACATAAACTTTAAAACATAATAACTTAAATCGGTTTTAACAAAATATCTTATAAACTTTGATGAGTTTTAACTATTCTTTGAATTTTTAGTTGGTTGTTTGTCTTTGTTTCTTTAATATTTTTGATTATTCATCATGACTGACAAACAGGTTCAATTTCCACCCTTGTTGGAAGAGAACTTACCTGGTACTTCTAGGGATGTTATTTCTAATCCAGCGTTGGATAATTTAGAGGCTGTTGACCCTTTCTTACCTAACTTTGGTCATAGTAGCTTGCATAATTTTACACCTTTACCTTCGTTTAACTCTATGAATGTTCAACTCAATGAACAATTGAAAAAGCATTTGCCTTCAACAAATAAACTTCCTGATTTGAAGCGTAGTAAGATATCTTTTGATGGGAAAACTTGTAAGGCATCGGGCCCAAGTTTTTGAAGAAACTTCAGGTGCTCTGATATCCAATTATAAACCTAACGATGATACGTGTAAAAGAGAATTTTCAGAATGGCTTGACTATTTAAAAACATTTTTTTCTGTTCATAAAGCAGCTCCTATACTCTTTACTAAACAAAATGATACTAGACCATTTTTAAAATTTACCATTTATAATGAAACTTTTTCTGGATTGCTAGATAGTGGTTCAAATAGCTGTGTTTTAGGTAATAACCAACAGTTGCATTTTTCTAAACTAGGATTTCAAATTAAACCTATTGATGCCTCCGCTTGTACTGCTGACGGTTCATCAAGAAAAGTTATCGGTTCTATGCAATTACCGGTTACCGTTGACAATGTTTGTAAACTTGTAGAATTTTTAATAATACCCTCTTTTGATCCACCTATTATATTGGGATTTGATTTTTGGTTGAAATTTAACTTAGCTAAAGACTTGTGGAAAAATATTGAATATGTTCACAATAATAAAATTCAAGTGAACGCTGTTACTTCTACAGTTCATTTAACTCCTTCTGAGAAACAACAATTAGATGAAACCATTGCTTTGTTTGAAGATATTTCTTATGAGAAAAAAGGTTTAGGCCTTACCACCCTTGTGGAACATAAAATTAACGTTACTGGCGACCCTTTTAAAAGTAGATATTGGCCGTTGAGTCCTGCTAAACAAAAAGAACTTTATGATGAAGTGGAAGTTTTATTAAAGGAAGGAATTATAGAACCTTCAAAATCTCCTTGGTGTTCCCCTGTATTAGCCGTCGATAAAAAAGATGGTGGAACCAGATTATGTTTAGATTCGAGACGATTAAATTCAATAACTGTTAAAGATTCTTATCCTTTGCCGTACCCTTCTAGGATATTAGACAGCCTTCGTGGGGCTAAATTCATATCTACCATAGATCTTTCTAAAGCATTTCTGCAAATTAAACTTGAAGAGTCCTCTCGTGAAAAGACTGCTTTTGTAGTTCCTGGAAAAAACTTGTACCATTTTGTTCGGATGCCTTTTGGAATCACCAACGCACCGGCAGAGTTACAACGCTTGGTTGATAAACTCTTTGGACCTGAATTTGACAATGTCCTGTTTAAATATTTAGATGATTTGATTTTAGTAAATGATAATTTTCAAAATCATATAGAGTACCTTAAAAAAGTCCATGAAATACTTAAAAACTCAGGCTTAACAGTAAATCTTAAAAAATGTGAATTTTGCAAAGAAAGACTCCGTTATCTCGGTTATATTGTAGACAGTCAAGGCCTACATACTGATCCGTCTAAATTAGAAATTATAGAAAACTTTCCACGACCAGAGTCCGTAAAACAACTTAGAAGCTTTTTAGGATTATGTTCATAGACGTTTCATTTGTAAATTCGCTGATATTGCCTCCCCTTTAACTAAATTAACTTCCGGAAGTAAAAAGATAAAACATACTTTTGTATGGAATGAAGAAGCTGAAGAAGCCTTCATTAATTTAAAAAATGCCTTAATAACTACACCTGTTTTACAGTGTCCTGATTTTGAAAAACCTTTCTTTTTACATTGCGATGCTAGTTCTGTAGGAATTGGTAGTGTTCTGAGTCAAGAAGACGAAAATAATGAACAACATCCAATTGCTTATTATTCAAGATCTTTAAATAAATGTGAAAGAAATTATAGTACCACTGAACGTGAACTTTTGGCAGTTTTAGATTCAATTGAACATTTTAGACCTTATGTCGAAGGAATGAAATTCACAGTCGTGACAGATCATGCTAGTCTTAAGTGGCTTTTAAAACTTAATAACCCTAGTGGACGCTTAGCTCGATGGGCTGCACGTATTTCTCAATTTACTTTTGATATTGTTCATAAAAAAGGATCTTTACATCAAGTTCCTGACGCTTTATCTAGAATCAATATAACTTCAATATTAGTTTCCGCTATAAATATTGTCTCACCAGATGAAGATATAGAAGACCTTTGGTATAGAAAAGTCTTTATAAATTGTCAAAAATACCCTTCTAGAATGAAAAACCTTCGAGTAGAAGATAATACTTTATATCGTTACTGTAAAAATAAATTTGACCCTAATAGTCGTTTAAATTGGAAAATTGTAATACCTAAAGAACATGTTTTAGATACTATTCGTTCTAATCATGATGATATTAATTCTGGACACTTTGGAATACATAAAACTCTTAATAAAATAAAACAACATTATTATTGGAAAGGAATGTTCGGAGACGTTCAAAGATATATTTCTTCTTGCGACATTTGTAAAGCTTATAAACATTCAACATCTGCTCCTGCTGGTAAGATGGTTAACCCTAAGAAAGTTGATCAACCTATGGTAATGTTATCCGTTGATATTATTGGGATTTTACCTAAATCTTATTCTGGACATAGATTCATTCTTTCAATTGTAGATGTTTTTACTAAATATTGTTGGATATTTCCTATGATAAATGCTACTTCTAAAGTAATTTGTAAAATCTTTGAAAAAGAAATATTTCTTAAATTTGGTGTACCTAAAATGTTAGTGGCCGACAACGGACCCCAATTTATATCTAAACATTTTGTAGATTTCTTAAAAAATTTCAACATAACTAAAATATTTTATAATGCACTATACACTCCACAGAATAATCCAGTAGAAAGATATAATAAGACAATAGAAACATGTATTTCTTGTTTTGTTAAAAATGATCATCGAACTTGGTCAAGGTTTTTGCCTCATGTCCAATTAGCTTTAAATAGTAGTGTAAATCTTGCTACAGAGTACACTCCTAACTTTTTGATGTTCGGTAGAGAACTTATTTTTGATGCATCTTTACACCGTTTTAGTAACTCTTTTGATAACTTAGATCAACTTGAGCTTGGTACTAGAGATACTTATGCTCACTCTTTAAATTCACTTAGTGAAGTTTTTGTTAAAGTTCAAGCTTATCTTTTGAAAGCTTATAAGCGTAATGCTCTTTATTATAATAGGGGAAGAAAAGTCATTTCTTTTGATGTCGGTGATGTAGTTTGGCGTAGAAGTTTTGTACAGTCAAATGCACCTGCATATTTTTCGGCTAAATTAGCACCTAAGTTTATTAAATGTGAAATTGTAGAGAGAATTTCTCCTAACGTTTATGTACTAAAGGAATTTAATAAAACAAGTACTGGACGTTATCATGTTAAAGATATAATTAAATATTAAAATTTTCATTTTTGGATTTAACTTTTATTTAAATTTGTTTTGATATTTTTTGGGAAGCGCGTTGAATGTGGAAGAATGAGGTTTGATGTATGGAAGAGGACGCGCAGGATGAAAGATGATTATCTGAAAGGAAACCAACACTTTATTGAAATACAACTTTAAATATACTAAACCTAACTTAGGTCTATTTTTGATACCTTCATCTTATTTTTGGAACTTTTATCCTACTTTTGAACTTTTACCCAACTTTAAAAACTACATCTAACGATTATATTTTCTTTTAGAAATTTTCTTGGCATCAAAAGATCTTATGTATATTTTTGTATATTTTATTATTTTGGTTACTTTGAAAAGCTTTTCACTTTTCAAGTACTCAACTTTCTTTTAGATACTTTGAGAAGTTTTCCACTTTTCTAGTATAAATATTGTTTTAGATTGCTATGAAAAGCTTTCCACTTTTCAAATAGCCTGCACATAGTGTAAATACATTTTTAATATAAATGTGTTTCAGTCTTTGTGAAGCATGTTATATATTATTTAGATTATTTAGTTTGTGTTTGTTGTAGACCTAAGCCTCGGATTTGACACTTAGAGCTCTATATAATTTTTACCCGGATTTGCCTCTCGGATTTGACTCTTTTGAGCTTTTGTCTCAGTTAACCTTTTTGGGTAAGTTTTTTTACTCTTTATTTTTTCCTCGCTTTGACATTTTTGGTTCAAGCGTTGGAAACTTTAGATATTGTGAACGGAAAGTCGGTGGTGTTGAGCCGGTCACAATACAACTTTGTTGTTTTCCCAACAAACTTTTGTTAACTTGTTATTGTGCACGGAATGTCGGTGGTGTTGAGCCGGTCACAATATACAATTTTTGGTCTTTTTGACAAACCCTTTTATTAATTTGTTAGTGTTCGGAAAGTCGGTAGAGTTGAGCCGGTCACTACTTATTATTTTTGGTTCTCTATTTTTATGAGAATAATTTGAACTTTTGTTGTTCAACTTTTTCATTGAAAACTTGTTCACTGAATCGTTTGCAGTGAATAATTATCTAAAGTCGGCAGCTAATGCTTAACCGTACTACAATATGGATAACCTTTGTTATTACCTTTTAATTTAGTTAGAATCGTTCTGAGATTATAAAAGATAGAGGCGATGGTGCTTATCTACACTTTTGTTAAATATTTCAGAAATATTTATTTGGTTTGTAATACAGATAGGTAGATGGAGGCTATGGTGCTTATCCACTCTTGAGTATAATTAATTTGTGATGGATTTCAGGATTGAGTCATATTGATGGATTAGTTTTGGTAAACCTTTACATTGTTTTTCACTTGGTTAGAAAGTTTTTATAACTTGTTTTTCTAGAGCAACTTAGTCAGTGGCTAGAAGCTTAACTGATTTAACGTTATGCTTTATTAGTGTCTTCTTTTAGTTTGAATAAATTTCATATTTTGGTGGTGGAATATTTTCTGTTTATTAATTTTTTTGAATAAGTTTTTATTAGGAATTTTTTGGGAGTTCTTCTCAAAAATAAAAGAAGTTTCATTCTTTTATTTTTTTTTGGGAAGGTATGTACTGTAACGAGGTATTTCGACTCGTTACATATTTTTCGTTTGGAAGCACATTTCAGCTTCTAAGACTGACAAAATTACCTGTTGGTTTTAAATAATTTAGAACATTTTCGTATTTAGCCATTTTTAGTCGATTTTAAATAATCGAGTTATTACTTGGTCTGTGGATCATTCCATATCCTATAGACAATCTTTCAAAAAAAAATGACTTTGACATCTGTCAATTCTCGATCGGAGACGTCACTTTTTCTTGTCCCTGGGGCCTACGAAGAGCTAAACTTTTTGTATTTTTTCTTAATCAGATTTTACAAGATTAATCCATCTTGTTAATTAAATTTGCGATGATACTCGGCGTGCTTATGGCGTAGTGCCATATGATAACGTCGTGATTTTGCGGTGAGTCAATTTTTGATAACCTAAAATGTTTCGCGTCATCCTTCATAGCGACAAATATATTTACAATCGGATTTTTGGTTACAGCCTTTGGCGCTGTTTGTTTGGACGACTGTCGTCTACTGTTTGTGCGACGATGGGTGTCGTCAACTGTTTGTTCGACGCTGGAAGACGTCGTTAGTTTGAGGTGTTTGTGCGACGCACACCGTTTGGATGTCGTCGTAGTTTTGAGCTGTTGGTGCGACGATGAATGACGTCTGTTTAGAGTGGAGTGCTCAGACGCCCCCGGACGCTGCAGCTAAGCCAATTTCATTATAACTCTTTTTATTACCCTTAAAACTTTAATTTCATATTAGCAAGATGCAAGAAAGACAATAACCAAATTTCAGTAGTAAAATGTAAAATAAATTAACCTAAAAAGTAACGAAAACCGAATGGTATTTATAGTCAAATGTTTAGACATAGTATTCCGGCTTTAACTAAATAATGTGTATCTCATTCTGGAGGTAAGGGACGTTTTGAAGTATTAAAATTTGTCATACAATCCCAAACCGTGTTATCATTTGCCTGTCCCCCGGTCCGAGATTAAAAGTCTCAATGACACCGCTGATTTATCCTGGTAAGTTTTAGATCTTGGTAGAACAAGGGCGCTCGATATTCATAAATACTGTCTACCTAACATTAATTTTTAGCTTTTTATACTCTATAACCTTCATGTTACAACCAGTAACTTATATATTTTTATAACACAAAATTTTTTATTACAATATAACTAAGTACTTTGGTTGATATACCCCACAGATCCTCGGTTTTCTTTTGATTGAGCATTTTAAACGTTTTAATAATTGATATTGAAGTTATGTGTCTGAACTCAAACATAGAATCACATACATTCACACACTTTGATAGTAAAACAAAAGCATCCTTAGGGGAAGAGTTTAAAGGCTAAGTAGTAATAATAGGTACTTGTGAGAAGAACTCAACAAATGTGTAAGCGAATTCATTATTATCTATGATTAATTTATTATTAACTTTTAACATAATTTTACCGTCCCTCTGCTTAATTTTTCCAGTTTCTGTATGAATTACTTTCCATGTTGATTTTATTTTGTCATCGGCATGCTTCATATTTCTACTTAGATGCAATGATTTTGCTGTCTGACAAACACCTTAAAATTGTACAGTGCCAAGTTCAATTTATGAGCATGCTCATTATAAGTGCAACTACTCGTTTTTAGATACGGGAATGAACAAACTATTATTTTACTAATGCTCTAAATCTGCCCATATATTTTTATCGCTTGAGTTTAAGGGTTCCGTAGCCGAATGGCAAAAACGAAACCCCTATTTCGTATTACGAAATTAAACCGCATTACGATCGCGTTACGATTTTAATTTCGTAATACAAATTCAAAACTCACCGCGGATTCCGCTTCCGAGATAGCTTACAGAATAACTGGTATACATTTTTACCTTAGAACCACCCGTTCCTGAGATAATCGGTGGTGACAGACAGACAAAAACGTGATCTTATAAGGGTTCCTTTTTACCTTTTGTGGTATTGAACCCTAAAAATTATGCGAATCAAAGGGAGCCCATTAAAGAAAAAAATCTTAAGAAATTGATGCTGTCGAATACCGCACCGGATGTCACCCATGCCAGTTACAACCGGTCCAGCCCGACCCGGATTACAATCAGGGTACCGTAAAACGGGGTGGATTCGATTAATTTCAAAATTAAAAAGGATGATTTTCATCCAAAATTTACTTTAAAAATTTGAAATAAATACTGTATTAGCGAGTGCTTATATAATTTCAGTAAAATGAACTCAGTGCTTCAGAACTTCAGTGAACTCCTTGCGTGTCATTCATGCGCAAATAGAATGTCTTGCTGCCAGCATTGACCAGCTGGAAATGCGAGGAAGGCGCAAGATATTGCTGCTGCATGGATTGGCTGAAGAATCTTCAGAAAATACAGGGAAGGTGGTAGCTCACGCTATGGTCGAGCGGCTGAAGCAAACCTCTTTCTCTGCGGGTGACATCAGCAGGTGCCACAGGATGGGTCGTCCGGGAAGCGATGGCAAGCCCCGCCCCATTCTCTGCAAGTTCCGTGATCTGACCGTGCGAGACAAGATTTGGTCTGCTAAGGCCAGCCTCAAGGGCTCTGGTATAACCATATCGGAGTTCTTCACGAAAGCACGTCACGCTGTCTTAGAGACATCGAGGCTGTCCCTCAGCGCAAGGCCCCTAAGCCCACGGTAGTGGTCAAGGAGCCTGTTACATCGAAAGCCGCGTGTAGAGCTGCAGCGTCGAAAAAGTAACAACTTTTGCTTATAATAGGTAAACAAATCGAGTTCGTTCACTTTTAGAGTTATGTAGGTAGAATATATCTTTACCGCAATTCGGTAATTAACTAGTCGGTACTAGTTCGTCTATTTTCTCACGTTTTTAAAAATACCGTATATTTTCTCATTATTCTATTTTTATTTATTTCATGTATTGTTAAAAATTTCAAACTGTCAAGTCAATGCACCACTGGGTCCACTGCACACTGACAGTGACAGATCTCTATAGATAGCAAATATCAATATCAAACGAATTGCCTTTTACTTTTAATGTTTAATACTAGCTTTGCACATTCAACTCATTTTACCACCGATGTGAATTTTATTTTTATGCAAAGGCTTAAACCGTCTTCTTTTTCTGTGAAATAATGCAAGCTAAAAACGAAACGTTATCGTTTATAGCATACGTTTGTATTATTATTATTTTTAATTTACTTTTTTTTCTATAGCTTGAATCTTATTATTGGTAATTGTTAAGTAATTATTTTAATGGTTTGTTGCCTGTTCATTTGCTTACAGACTTTTATTTATTGTATTAATTGTTGTTTTGAAGCGTTTTTCTTGTTATTGAGATAACAAGTATATAAATATATTTTTTTATTTAAGTAAACTATAAGCTTCTAATGTTTTACAGCAAAAGATGTTTGTCTCTTTTGTTTAATTTAACTAGCACAACTCGTTGGTGGGTGGATAAAAATTATTAAGTTAGGTTTAAATAGCAGTTACTAGTTTTGAGCTTAATTTTATTTATACATAGCATTTTACTATTATATAGTAATATTTTATAATATTTATGTTAGATTGCAGTGAAGATGATTTTATTTCATGTTCTTCAGGTAACTCTGTATCTAGTGTAGACATTTATAGCAGTATTCCAGACCTTGAAAACACTTTAGAGTCACATTTTTCTGATGTTCCGAAAAATTTTAACGTTATTCATATTAACGCATAGAGCATTCCAGCACATTTCACGGAGATGCAGGTGTCGCTCATGCATAAAAATATTCATGCAATCTTAGTGTCAGAGTCCTTGTTGAAACCTTGCCTTCCCTCAACTTTGTATTCTTTGCCGGGTTATCGGTTACTACGTAACGACCGTACTGGTAGTACGAACGGCGAACATCTTTTCATAGAAGTGACCCTCTCTTACTTGGAGTGTACTATTGTCCCTCTCTCCGTGTCGACTTTTTCGCTTCTTTTGAGAAGTTATTAGAAGACTTTTCCTCCTCTTATGATCACTCTATTATTATGGGTGATTTTAATACTTGCCTTCTTTGTATTGCCTTCTTCATTCGTATGTATGTATCTATTTATTTCTCCTTATATCTATATATATATATATATTCTATGTATATATTTAACTTACTAATATGTATTGTATTGTGTGTATACAGTGTGGAAATTAAACTCAGGCCCTGGAGGGAAACTACTTTAAATCCTATTGTTCAATGGTGGTAATACCTCTATGCACATTTCCTTCTTACATGATCCGAGGCGTTCAGTGGAGAAGTTTAAAAATGGAACGTTTGACTTTGTTTGCAATGCGGGACAATAATTTTAAAATTCGAACGATTTTAATCAACAGATTTTATTTAAGTAGTGTTGCTTTCCTTACGTAATTAAATTATCTCATAATGGCGTATCAAGAACAATTCGAGTTATTAGAAGCTTACTTTGTTTGCAACAAGAGCTACGATTTAGCTCTGCAGTGGTATCGCGAGAAGTATCCAGACAGAGAACTACCATCTAGAAAAGTTTTGTCTCGAATTGTGAATAATTTACTGACCGTTGGAAGTTTTAAAAAGAAGATTGGACGCCCACAGCAACAAAATTTGGACTATAGCGATGTTGAGTTAAACATTTTGACATACTTCGAGTGTTACCCGAAGGCTTCAAGCAGGGAAGCTGCTCAAGAGATAGGCATCAACCATACTAGTATACTTAAAGTTCTGAAAAAATACAAATACAAATGTTATCGTGATGGGCGATTGGTGCAGAAACTACATCCCGGAGATAGTGACAGGAGATTACAGTTTTGTGAAAATATTCAAACAGAAATAGCCCGCAACCCAAAGTTCTTGGACTATATTGTATGGTCTGACGAAACAAATTTTAGTAATAATGGAATGTATAACAGACATAACAATCATTATTGGTCTCGTCAAAATCCATTCCGTGTCCGTGAAACGAACAATCAGGTCAGATTTTCGTTTAATGTTTGGTGTGGAATCAAAAGTAACATGGTTGTTTTGATGCACATTTACGAAGGACATCTGAATGCAGCAAAATACATTGAAATATTTGAGCTTTTACAAAATCAATTAAACCTTCTGCCAGAAGAGGAACGAAATAATATCATTTTTCAACAAGATGGTGCACCTGCCCGCAACAGCAGAATTGCCAGGGCATACCTTAATGAAAATTTCAATGCCTGGATAGGTACAAAAGGGACGATTAGATGGCCTGCAAGAAGTCCAGACCTGACGCCCATGGACTTCTTTTTATGGGGTCATGTAAAAAATGTTGTTTATGAAACTTGCTATGAAACCGTTCAAGAGCTAAGGATTGCGATAGAAAATGTTATTAGGGGCATACACCACAACACTTTGCTGAAGGCTACAAGAAATGAATTTCAACGGCGACTAATGTTGTGTAGCCGGAACGACGGGGCTCATTTCGAACAATTTATCAGTTAAATAATTTAAGTGTTACAAAATTAATAGTAAAATAAAGTTGATGTTAGATTTAACGATTATTTTTATTTTTAAGACCTAATGTTTGTTAGAGAAACTTTATCCTGAATATTAATACTACCGATTAGTATATTAAAATAAAGAGTGTTTATTTTTTTTAATTTTAGTTGGTTCGAGTCCCGGGCGAAGCAAGCGAGTTTAAAAAAATCTGTTAATGCAGATTTGTTTCTTTTCAAAAATAAAGGAATGTCTCCTTTAAGTAAAATGAGCTAGCTTAAGGATTTAAAGTAGTTTCCCTCCAGGGCCTAAGTTTAATTTCCACAATGTATATTATATCACATTGTATATAATATTTAAATTTAATAAAAATATTTTCGCGCTAGTTCATCACCCGCAGGCTTAGCTGAAAACCAGCGTCTAGGTGTGTAACCCCAGACATATGTGCTGAGTTAAGCCTTTTTGGCACCTCACTTCTCATAAACTTATTTTAAAACCTGTGTTCTTTCTTCTTTTTATGTTTTACATTATTATTATAATTAATTAAATTTGTTACTATGTGAGTTTTTGCCAAATAAACGATTTTCTTTCTTTCTTTCTTAAACATGATTTTCGCTCTCGTAAACTCCAGTCTATCACTACTTCTTGCAACATGTCTATTCTTCCTTCAAATGCTACTCACCATTTCCCTCACTCTGAACCTTCTCTTCTCGACGTTATTATGGTTTCTTTCCTTAACCACGTCCACAAACATGGTCAATGTGCGGCAGACGGATTCTCCTATCATGATTTGATCTATGTTTCGTATAAAATCCGGCCGCCTAAAGCTAAGCCGACTATCCGGCTACAGCGCAGTTTTGGTGCTATTGACCTGGATTGCTTGCGCAAAGATGCTGCTGAAACAGATTGGTCAAACGTATATAATGCAGATTCTATAGATGATAATGTAAATTTGTTTAATAGCATTTTGACTAGTCTATACGACGTTCACGCCCCTCTACGCCCCATTAAGATTAAACACTTACCTGCGCCTTGGCTCACACTTGAAATCAAAGCTGTTATGCACAAAAAGATTGCATCCAAGTCCAGGTTAAGTCTAGACCTTCTGATAACAACAAACAAAAGTACCTAGAAGTTCGTAATCACTGCAATAGGGTGTGTAGGAATGCACAACGCCAGCACATCCATACATCTGTTGATAGCGACGATCCTTCCAAAGTTTGGAAATGTCTCAGGTCATTAGGAGTTGGTAAACAGCATCAAGATAACTTTCCTAAAAATATTGATATTGAACTACTTAATAAACATTTTTCAACCTCTAGCGATTTTGACTCATCTATCAAATCTACCACCTTATCTCATCATTCTTCTATACCAACTCCTGACTATCCATCTTTTTCTTTTAGTAAATTTACTGACGGTGACGTTAGGAGAAGCATATGATCAATTACTTCAAGTGCGGTGGGTAGCGATAGTATCAGTCGAAACATGATCATGCCAATTCTAGATGAAATCCTACCTATCATCCTGCACATCCTGAATGAGTCGATTAATACTGGTTACTTTCCATCCTTGTGGAAAGAGGCACAAATTATCCCTCTCCCTAAAAAGTCTAAACCCTCGTCTTTTTCTGAATTCCGACCCATTTCCATATTACCCTTCCTCTCCAAAGTCCTCGAACGTTTAGTTAATCAACAACTATCTTTATTCCTTAACAGGAACAGTCTTTTTAATCCATGCCAATCCGCATTTCGACCCGGTCATAGTACTTTCACAGCTTTGATTAAAATCACCTACGATATTCGGCACGGCATGGATAATGGGCATGTGACTGTACTATCGTTACTTGATTCCAGCAATGCTTTTAACAACGTTGATTTCGATATCTTACTAGGCATTCTGCGTACTCTTAATCTATCACCGTCAGTAATAAATTGGTTTCACAGTTACCTGTTTGGAAGTCGGCAACGTATCCGTGTTGATGACTCCTTCTCATCATGGTGTAACACGACTGCAGGCGTTCCTCAGGGCGGCGTGCTATCTCCTCTTCTTTTTTCCCTCTTCATAAATTCTATTTCTTATCAACTCACTTCGTCCTATCACCTTTACGCAGATGATTTACAAATTTATAGGCAAGTTCCGTTTTCCCAATTGCCTGATGCTATTCTTCATACCAACTCTGACTTGCGTTGTATTCATAACTGGAGTAAATCTTTCGGCATTAGTGTCAATCCAATAAAAACGCAAGTCATCATAATTGGCGGGATGATTTCTAAAATCGACTGGTTCCGCCTCCCTCAAGTAATTTTCGATGGTACACATATTTCTTATAGTGAAACTGTCAAGAACCTTGGGGTAATTTTTGACAGAACGTTGTCATGGGTACCGCAATTAGCCGAAGTTAGCAGAAAACTATTCGCATCGGCTGGATCTCTGCGTAGGTTGCGCAATTTTCTACCGGTCTCAACCAAAACTGTACTGTAGTTGTTGTAACTGCCAAGCAAATAACCGGCCCTCTGACACCGATCATCCAGCGTACAGTGCCTGTTGCCCGGAGTGGCAACGTTGGGATCACATAGCTAGAAAAAGCGTAAGATATTGCTAAGGGCACTTCCAGTAACTTTGATCTTTTAAAACTAAATTTCGTACAAATGAACTTAGGTCGAGGTCAGGCCGCGACTAGAGAATGCCTTCATGAAGCCACAAACGCCGGTATTTCCATACTTCTTCTACAAGAACCTTATGTTGGTTCTAGTGGCTTCCTTTCAACTAGCCATCGAGTCGTACAAAAAACAGGTACTCGAGATAATCCAGCCAAAGCGCAGTTGTCGTCATTGATCCCCGTATTGAGATTGTTGTAAATTCTGAACACGTAACAGAGCATATTGTAGGTATTACAGCAAAACTAGGCAGCTTCAAGCTAAGTATTATTAATGTTTACTACCCACCAAATGTAGATATAGAGCCATTCTTATTAAAGACAAGACAAATAGTTGACAACTTCAGCAATAACTTTCTGATAACTGGTGACATTAATGCTTCTAGTCCTTGGTGGGGGTGCGAAGTAGAGGATAGACGAGGAGAACTGTTTATGGACATGATCGCTCAATTAGACTCGCATATAATTGAAATGAAGGAAACACTCCCACTTTTCATGTGTGTAGAGGATTACAACTATTTTCAAGTATAGTGGATGTCACTGCGTGTTCTGCCGGCATTTTGCACAGAGTCAAAGATTGGAAGGTCGATCCTGACTTTGCTAATCTGTCCGATCACAGAGCTTTGCGCTTTCAAGTCGATTTGAATCGGCTTCTACAACAATCTACAACGTCAAGCCGAATCTATAATACAAATAAGGCAAGGTGGTCGATATTTAGAGAGTATTTGTCTGAGACACAGAATAATATAGTACAGTTAGATGACAACGGAGATACTTTTGACTCCGTACATAGGCTAGATGTTGACTTAGAAATCTACGAACACAGAATACAGGAAGCTTGCAAGACGTCCATGCCGTTGGTAAGACAAAAAGTACAGTCTGAAATTTCTTGGTGGCACGAAGAACTGGAAAATAAGAAAAGAAAGGTTATGAATTCGAAGCGCAAGAGCCGATAGAAAAGATTTGGTAATAAAGGAATATGTAGAAGCTAAAGGAAGTTACAAAGACTACATACAAAGTTCAATAATTTCTAGCTGGAAGAACTTTTTTGAAGGTCGAAAACGAGAAGATATGTGGCAAAAAGCACACAGAGTTATAAGAAGCTCCTCTGGTAGTCACCAGGAAATATTATTAAAATCCCCAGACAACGAGGCTATCCTCGATCCTGAAGGATCAGCAGCATTACTGTTGAATACGTTCTATCCGAATGATATCCGAGACGACGACACAGCAGAACAGAGATGGATCAGAGAAGCAGTTGAACACCACAGACGATATCTGCTAGAATCTGTCACTAACGTCCAGGAATTTACTCATCAGGAAGTCGAAACAGTCTTTTACAACATGAACCCTAAAAAAGCGCCAGGAAGCGACGGCCTCACCTCAGATATTTGCTTGGCGGCTTATAGAGTTTGCCCTGGTACATTGTTAGGAATATTGAACAGATCTTTGAGGATGGGATATTTTCCACAGAAATGGAAACAGGCCAAAATCAAAGTTATTCCGAAACCAGGCAAAGATCTTTTAATGCCTCGCTCCTATGGACCAATAGGCCTCCTTCCCGTGCACGGAAAATTTCTGGAAAAATTGGTTGCAAATAGATTACAATGGCAGTTAGGAAGCGAGTGTAAACTTAGTAATAAACAGTTTGGTTTTACTCCACAAATTAGTGCTGAAGACGCCTTACATAACGCAATGTCAATTATTAAGCAAGGACTGGCACAGAAAAATATAGTAGTTGTTATGTCCCTTGACATTGAAGGGGCATTTGATAACGCCTGGTGGCCAGCAATTCACGAGCAACTAAAAAACAAAGAAGCTGATCCTTCCCTTCAAAGGTTAATTTTCAGTTACCTTGAAGAAAAAAGGGTCAACCTTAAATACTCTGGTGCGGAAATAACAAGGACTACTAATAAAGGGTGCATACAAGGCTCCACATGTGGCCCAGTATTTGGGAATATTCAACTCGACACCCTCGGGACACGGCGGATTCAGATCTTATTTGTATAGGTTCAAACTAGCGCAAACTCCTTACTGTATATGTGATAATTATGAAGAAGAGACCGTGGAACATATTCTATTTGAACGTCCAAGATTTTCTGATAAGAGAGTAGCATGTGAAATTGAAATTAAGAAATGTATAGTAGAGTCAAATTTACCTGAAATCATCAAGGACGATAACTGCCGAGCACCTTTCTTTGCATTCGCCGACATTGTAGTCAGAAAGGCGGCGAGGGCCAACGGATCCACCGTAAAATAGATTCAAGCTCTGACATAATATTAAAATAAGTATATAATAAATAAATAAATATAATTAATAAATAAATACGAATAATAACAACTTAAAATAATTATAATAAAACATAAGTAAAAGAAATATAAGAATAATAAATAATGTATAAGAGACTAACTTTATGTACAATAGTAGAATAAATAATATGAAATATAATATACAATATTATAAATTGATAAAAATGTAACAGAAAGTGCAACTGAAATACAAATGAAAATGTAAGTACATACGGTCCATGAATAAAATATTACAAAGAAAATAATAAGATAACTATTATGGAAAAAAAAAGTACTCTAGTTTATACTAAGTAATTAACCAATGTATATTTAAGAAGATAATTATAAATAAATTCATAGAAAGATGTTTTAAAATAGCCAGTTTTTTGCTAGCTTATTATATAGATAAGTAAAACAAGAATTGAATTGTTAATATTTAAGATGAAATTATCTTAGTGCCCTAATATTGAAAAGTGTATTCAATACTGATACTAACACAGTAGGAAAATTACTAAATTAAAACATACATACATATGTGATAGTAATAATAATACAAGAATATGTAAATTAAATAGATTAGACATAGATTGAACATACAAGCAACTTTTGTCATAAATTCATTAATTGTTGAGAATATTATATGTTAATATGTTTGAATGGTGCTGCATCACCGAAAGCAGCAGTTTAAAATTGTACTCAAAATAAATAATTAAAAAAAAAAAAAAAAAAAAACTTTACTCGCGATCTCTGTCCTACTACCGATTTTAGATTATGCTGATACCTGCTACCCGGATGTGACTGAGGAGCAGCTTAATAAGCTCGAACGTCTGCAGAATCTCTGTATACGCTTTATTTATGGTTTACGTAAATACGACCATGTATCGGAGTATCGGCAGAGACTTCAATGGCTTCCGATCCGACTTCGTAGAAATAGCCACATTCTTTCTCTACTTTATAGTATTCTCTTCATCCCTTCTACACCTTCTTATCTCAAAAAGCGTTTCCTATTCTTGCACCTTTCTAATAATCTTTCTCTCCGCTCCTCTGAATCCCTTCAGATAATGTTTCCTCAACATACCACTAGATTTTACGAAAAATCGTTTACAGTGTCTGCTATCAGACTATGGAATGAGCTACCTCAAGACATTAGATGTGCTAAATCATTCCCAATTTTCAAGTCCATGGTTACACGTGATTATTTATCCTTGCCTTGTTAAAACTGTTTGTCACACTGCTATATTAGTATTATTTTATTTTTATGTAAGTACGTACGAGTATGATGTATTTTGTTTATACAGATATATGTTAATACTAGAAGTGCCCCGCGGCTTCGCCCGCGTTAAAAACTTCTTTTATTTACTTCAAACATTTCTTTTGTAAAAACGATTCTATCATTAAAGACATCAAATAAGAATTAGCCAAATCAGTTCACTCGTTTTCATATTATCGCGTGACTAAGGCAATTCGGGATTCATTATAAATGGGGTAATTTTTTAATTTTACCCGAAAAACCCAAATTTTCAGACTTTGTAACCTACCCCATTTTGAAAAATCCTACAACACGTACTTTATCTCATCTTGTTCGCCATATACACTTTGAATCCCCGTTATCCGGGAGGAATTTTAAGAAAATCCTTTCTGAGCGGATACCCACGCCATAATAACTATCTGCATTCTAAAGCTTCTTCAGCGCAATCCGAAACAATATTGATTTTTAGACTTTGTTACCCCAGTTTATCCACTTATAAGGGCATTTTGAAAAAGTCTGAAACTCGTATTTACTTATTTATTTACAAAAGCACTTGTGTGAAATGACGAATACAATGACTATCCCAACTTTGAACCCTCGCTTCATCCCCATGAAGAGTAAATTTTGAAAAATCCTTTCTTAGTACACCTACGCACTAAGACAAATATACCCTCCAAATTTCAAGTCTCTACGACCAGCGGTATAGGCTGTGCGTTGTCTGTCAGTGAGTCAGTCAGTCAGTCAGTATGTCAGAAGAAAGATTCTTATAGTATTAGATTTATATGTATACATGTATAGGTATTTTATTTTTATGTAGGTATATATATATATATATATATATTTATGGAGTATGTATGTGTGTACAGTGTTTATCTATGTATAATGATGTGTATGTATCTATAATTGTTATGTAGATATTTTAGGTTCTTAGTCTTAACGGTCTAAACTGTATGTTTATGAAATGCAAAATAGTTTTAGCTGAAATAGCCCTCCGCCATTACGTATGCATTTATCCAGTCCCTACATAGGTTGTCTGAAAGAGATTGCTTGATGCGATAAGACCGCCGATTGCTTTACCATTATGTTATTGTTTTTTTAATGAAGCTATTGTACATTTTGTATTTTGTGTTTTGGTAATCAATAAAGAGTTTTGTATTGTATTGTATTGTAAAATTTGTTTAAAAAAATCGTGGACTTTTAGTTTTGACAAAAAAAATAAAAACTGCGTTATCAATTTTATATTGAGAATGGGGTAACTTTGATACTGCTAGTTTCATTGATTGATATTGATAGTCACCTCGGAGGTGAGTAAATAACAAAAAAAAAAATGTTTTCCAAGTTAATTTTATGAGTTATGAAGTTTTTTAAATTTTGGGGTGTATTTGATTTATAGGTGACATTGATAGCTCAAATTACACAAGAGTCATCTTAGGAAAACAGACGAAATAGAGTTTAACTATACAACAGTTTTATATATTACATGGCAAACCTGACAAAAAAAAACAGAAACATACTTTTCTATATGCACTTGATGGGCAATCTTGAGTCGAGTATAGCTACACCTATTTCCTTCAAATTGTTTATCACATTTTTTAATAATTAAAACAAATTTAAAAATAATATAATAAAACAAATAAATAATAAAATTAAACATCATGAAATATTGATAATAATATTTAAAAAAATAAATAACATAATTAGATACACGTCGTAGGTAGGTAGAGTACCAGCTATTATAAAAACTGCATCAATGTAGGTTTAGGCGAGAGAAACTGTAACTCTATCTCATTAGCATACTACTTCTTGTAGTAAAGCTTATATACCTATACTCTTAAAGACAAATGTGGGGTAAAATTGATAATCAATAAAAATTACTTAACAGCATAGGTACATTGATGGGGCGTGATTGATAGCCTGTCAATGTCGCCTCATATACAATATCAATATAGCCACTGTTACAAAATGTTGACACAAGTAACAAAATGGCAACCGCAGCAAATAAATACGATGGCGGTTTTAATCATAAAAGACAGTATAATTGACTATGTAATCGTCATACCCTGTGATACTTATGGCTGGACATATACCCAAAGAGTTTACCAAGGCACTGTTTTTTGCGAAAACACTGACACTGACACTTTGAAACCTTCCTGTGTGCCGACGCTTTGAAAAAATATGGCCGATATCCCGGTTGTGCCAACATGTCAAAAAACTTAAACGTATGCATTCATATTTCGGTGAAATTATTAAAAATATAAAAATTTTGAGTAATCTTCAAAGCCGCCCCGAATCTCAAAGCCACCCCGTTTTACGGTACTTACTTACAATAGGTTCATATCTACAGTCAATAATATCTTCTATTTATCATCTATACTAATATTATAAAGAGAGAACATTTGTGTTTTTGAATGTTTGTAATGATTTGGCTCAAAAACTACTGAACCGATTTAAAAAATTCTTTCACTAATACATACAATGGACTTTCGGAATGAAAATAGGCTATATATTATCCCCTTTAAATCAAAGATACATTCGTGGAGACCTAATTTGCAACCTAAGTCGGCAAAAAAACGGTCGAAAAAACGTTTCTTACGAACGCTGCTCAATTGAAGATAGATAGAAGAATATTTTCTATGGAAGAGTTATACAACTTAATAAGACCTACAAAAAAGTCCGCGACAGCATATGTCTATCTCTTAAGGTTGACTCACAGTAACCATTTTAATCTTAAAATTTTTGGTTAAAAATATTACATAACTTCCAAGGCTATTTTCAAGTATATAGTATTAATCCTTATCCAAATAATTACGTTAATTAGCTTGGCCACATATTATAGATTAAAATTGTCCCTTACAGTATATAATTCAAATGAAAACTCTAGAAGATATCACGAATTTCATATACATCAAATCATCAAGCATCGCAAAATTAATAAAATATTTTCAGTGTAACCCCAGATTAGGTCATAGTTACTGCGAAAATATTATTATAAGCTTAGCTATGCTGTAGATCCCCATCGATCACAATCAATTTGAAGTCAATATAGTAAAATAATATGATCTATTGTATAAAGTAATATTCATCTATATATAACTAGCAGCCCGCCCCGGCTTCGCACGGGTAGAACATATATGCCTACAAAATTTGCATCAGTTTGTTGCATCGAATATAAAATATGAACATATTTAACAATCATCGTCATATTTCAACCAATTTACACAAAACCTTAACGAATTATGCACCTAAACCTTCCTCATAAACACTGGCTATTGGTGAAAACCGCATGATAATCCGTTCAGTAGCTATTGAGATTATTGCGAACAGACAGACAGACGCAGTGATGAACTTTGTTTTATAATACTTATAAATATATAGTGATATTGGACGGCCCTTTGGCGTAAAGGATAGTTACTCTGATTCTGACCCGACGGTCGTTGGTTCTAGTCATAGCTATATACCTACTAATGAAAGTTTATGTGCATTCATGAATCATGAGTTTAAGTACAGTGGTAGTGGGATCATTAAATCTACCAAAAAGTAGCTTACCAGCAAGGAGAACATCTGCCGCCGTAACCTTACGGCGTTCCCCGACGCAAAATGTAGGGGTAATATACGTTTAACGTGTGTATCTGTGTGTCTGTCTGTAGCATCTTAGCACCTAACCGGATGAACCCATTTTGTTTTTATTATTGATAGTTTTTTTTTTGTTTGATAGATGTCTTCATCGAGAGTTTTCTTAGCTTTGATTCATGAAAATTCGTTCAATCGTTATAAAACTATGAGCTTTTTTCAAGTTAATTGCGCTATGAAATCAACTTTCATAGGTCTGATCAATTCGAAAATCTTCTTCTTCAACGATATTGTAAGAACATGGAAGCATTGACCTGATGCTGGGACATCTCCTAGACTCTACAGAATACTCAAATCCTCACCAACTTACAGCTCAGATTTTAAATGTCGTGTTTAGAGTCATTGGAATGATTTTAATGAAAAGATTATACATAGATCAGTCTGGGTGGTTTCAAATATGATATTATTTTATATATAGATGAATATTATTTTATACAATAGATCATATTATTATTCTATATTGACTTCAAATTGATTGTGAATAATATTTTCGTAGTAACTATGACCTAATCTGTGGTTTCACTGCAAATATTTTATTAATTTTGCGATGCGTGTTTGTGAAATTCGTGATATCTTCTAAAGTTTTCATTTGAATTATATACTGTAAAGGACAATTTTAATGTATAATGTGTGGCCAAGCTAATTAACGTAATTATTTGGATAAGAATTAATACTATATACTTGAAAATAGCCTTGGAAGTTATGTAATATTTTTTAACAAACATTTTAAGATTAAAATGGTTACTGTGAGTCAACCTTAAGAGATAGACATATGCTGTCGCGGACTTTTTTGTAGGTCTTATTAAGTTGTACAACTCTTGCATAGAAAATATTCTTCTATCTATTTTCAATTAAGCAGCGTTCGTAAGAAACGTGTTTTTTCGACCTTTTTTTGCCGACTTAAGTTGCAAATTAGGTCTCCACGAATGTACCTTTGATTTAAACGGGATAATATATAGCCTCTTTTCATTCCGAAAGTCCATTCTCCATTCCATTCAGTCCATTTCCATTCCATTTCCATTCAGTCCATTCGGTTCAGTAGTTTTTGAGCCAAATCATTACAAACATACAAAAATACAAATGTTCTCTCTTTATAATATTAGTATAGATAATATAATATTTTAAACCACCCCGACTGATCTATGTATAATCTTTTTTAAACACGACATTTAAAATCTGAGCTGTAAGTTAGTGAGGATTTGAGTATTCTGTAGAGTCCAGGAGATGTCCCAGCATCAGGTCAATGTTCCATGTTCTTACAATATCGTTGAAGAAGAAGATTTTCGAATTGATCAGACCTATGAAAGTTGATTTCTTAGCGCAATTAACTAGAAAAAAGCTCATAGTTTTATAACGATTGCAATAATAGACAACTTGTCACGAGTATCGTGTATCATTTTATAGATAGCCGTGTGACATAAACCCGCACTTTCGCATACGCTACGCTTTTCCGTTAAATAGTCGATTATTGCACGGCGTTTAACGAATTTTCATGAATCAAAGCTTAGAACACTCTCACATCTATCAAACAAAAAAAAACTATCAATAATAAAAACAAAATCGGTTCATCCGGTAGGGTGCTAAGATGCTACAGACAGACACACAGATACACACGTTAAGCGTATATTACCTCTACTTTTTGCGTCGGGGAACGCCGTAAGGTTAAGGCGGCAGATGTTCTCCTTGGTGGGAAGCTACTTTTTGGTAGATTTAATGATCCCACTACCACTGTACGAAAACTCATGATTCATGAATGCACATAAATCTTTCATTGGTAGGTATATAGCTAGGATTAGAACCAACTACCGTCGGGTCAGAATCAGGGTAACTATCCTTTACGCCAAAGTCCAATATCACTACGTAAGTATTATAAAACAAAGTCCATCACTGCGTCTGTCTGTCTGTTCGCAATAATCTCAATAGCTACTGAACGGATTATCCTGCGGTTTTCACCAATAGCCAGAGTGTTTATGAGGAAGGTTTAGGTGCATAATTCGTTAAGGTTTTGTGTAAATTGGTTGAAATATGACGATGATTGTTAAATATGTTCATATTTTATATTCGATGCAACAAACTGATGCAAATTTTGTAGGCATATTTGTTCTACCCGTGCGAAGCCGGGGCGGGCTGCTAGTCCTATATAATTGTCAATTTTAAAACAGGTAACTCAAGTACAATCTCTCTCCATTGCAGTTCAACAAATCATGAAGATGTCCTCAGTCGATGAAATAACCTTTCGAACCATCTTCAATTGACCAGCAGGAGCCTCAATGCAATAAATCAAATGAAAATATGCAGAATACAAACATGTATGATAACGGTAAACATACTTCTATAAGGAATATACCTATATTATTAATGTTATGTTTAATTTAACTATATAAGTGAGGTTTAAATCATATAAGATTGTAAATGATGATAAACTAATTTAAATAATACGATTGATTGTAGATACAGAAAAGACAGAAAAACCCACACTGAAACACTCTACAGAAAAACCATATGCATGTAATATGTGTGACTATGAAACTGCACGGAAGGCAAATTTGGAAGTGCACATACGAACACACACTGGAGAAAAACCATACGCTTGTAATATGTGTGACTATAAAATGTCACATAAAGCAGCTCTGAAGAAACACATACAAAGACACACTGGAGAAAAACCATATGCATGTAATATGTGTGACTATAAAACTGCACAGAAGCTACATTTAGAATTGCACATACGAACACACACTGGAGAAAAACCATATGCATGTAATATGTGTGACTATGCAGCTGCACAGAAGCCACATTTGGAATTGCACATACGAACACACACTGGAGAAAAACCATACGCTTGTAATATGTGTGACTATAAAATGTCACATAAAGCAGCTCTGAAGAAACACATACAGAGACACACTGGAGAAAAACCATATGCATGTAATATGTGTGACTATAAAACTGCACAGAAGCCACATTTAGAAGTGCACATACGAACACACACTGGAGAAAAACCATATGCATGTAATATGTGTGACTATGAAACTGCACGGAAGGCAAATTTGGAAGTGCACATACGAACACACACTGGAGAAAAACCATACGCTTGTAATATGTGTGACTATAAAATGTCACATAAAGCAGCTCTGAAGAAACACATACGAACACATACTGGAGAAAAACCGTATGCATGTAATATGTGTGACTATAAAGCTGCACAAAGGTCAGACCTGAAGAAACACATACGAACTCACACTGGAGAAAAACCATATGCATGTTATATGTGTGACTATAAAACTGCACAAAGTTCAGCTCTGAAGAAACACATACAAACACACACTGGAGAAAAACTATATGCATGTGATTTGTGTGACTATGCAGCCGCACAGAAGGCAAATTTGGAAAAGCACATACGAACACACACTGGGGAAAAACCATATGCATGTAATATGTGTGACTATGCAGCTGCACAGAAGCCACATTTGGAATTGCACATACGAACACACTGGAGAAAAACCATATGCATGTAATATGTGTGACTATAAAACTGCACAAAGGTCAGATCCGAAGAAACACATACAAACACACACTGGAGAAAAACTATATGCATGTTTAATGTGTGACTATAAAAGTGGATTTAATCCATCGCTAAATTTACATATACGAACACACACTGGAGAAAAACTGTATTCATGTAATATGTGTGAGTGTGCAGCTGCACAGACGTCACATTTGGAAATGCACATACGAACACACACTGGATAAAAACCATATGCTTGTAATATGTGTGACTGTAATACTGCACAAAGGTCAGCCACGAAGAAACACATACAAATACACACTGGAGAAATACTATAAGCATGTAGTGTGTGTGACTTTAAAAGTGGATTTAAATAATTGCTGAATTTATATCCACAAACATACCGGTAAAAAACCATATGCATGTGATATATGTGGCTATGCAGCTGCACGGAAGTCACATTTGGAAATGCACTTACGAACACAATACATATGCAACTGATATGTTAATAAGAAATTAATTAATTTTATTAATTAGCGTTATTTTTTAAATGTACAAATGAAGTTTCAATTTGTTAGGTAATTAAAATTATTGATAATGATAAGGAATTTGTAATGTAATTTATTTCATTTTATTTTATTTAGTAAACTATTAATTGTATTAATCATATCCTATAAATCATAATATATATTTATTCACGAAATTTCTTCGCATTTTTTAAGAAATTTCAAAACATAGTTTATTTACATTTAACTAAAGTATGTAGGTACAATTTTGCTCGATAACTTTTTGCCATCTTGTAGGTAGGGACATGATCCCATTGCTATGGAAGTTTGGGGCTTCTGACATAGAAAAGATAATAATACTACGTATTTCTGATCAAAAAACCGCGACAAGTAGTTTTGGCAGTCCTCTTGTGATGTTAACCTGACACTGCCTAAAGAATTCTGAAGAGACCGATACAGGTGGAAATCTGAAGTTGCAAGGTCAGGACTATACGGCGGATGCATTATCACCTCCCAGCCAAACTCACTTAATTTTTGCTGCATGGCTAAAGATGTGTGAGGTCTAGCGTTATCATGATGAAAAACCACAACCCTTCTGTTGATTGATTCCGGCCGCTTTCTCTCAACTTCTTGCTTTAATGTCATCAGTTGTTCACAGTAAAATTTAGAATCGATGGTCCTGCCTGGTGGTAGCAGCTCATAATTAATAATACCCTTCCGATCCCACCACACACACAGCATCACCTTGTTGCGAGTTAACCCGGGTTTCGCCACAGTCTGTGAACCCTGCTAGGCTATTCTGTAAGCTATCTCGACAACGGAATCCGCGGTGAGATTCGAATTTCGTACTTTGAAATTCAATCGTATCACGTTCGTAATACGGTTGAATTTCGTAGTACAAAATTCAAATCTCACCGCGGATTCCGTTGTCGAGATAGCTTACAGAATAGCCTAGCTGACCGGCCTTTGACCATGACCTTTTTCGCACGTTCTTGTCGTACGTGATCCACTTTTCATCAGCAGTTTTCAGCTTCTTCAAAAATGGTTCGGTTTCATTACGTCGTAATAAAGAATCACAAATGAGTACACGGTTCATTAGGTTTCTTTCAGTGAGGTCGTGAGGTACCCAAATATCGAGCTTTTTTGTGTACCCAGTTATATCAAATGCGCCAAAACTGTTTTGTGGTCAATTCCCCTGGCTAAAGCCTTACGGCCATACTGCCATATAGACATTGACATTTCACATCTATTTACAGAGTATGCTTGATTATGGTAGAATTTTTGTACGCATGAAAATTATTTTAAACAAATATAATAAGTGACTTATTAGAGAACTCATAATAATAGTTTAATGAGCTTTAATTAGGTTTCGGCATATTTTGGCAACTTTGAAATTTCACAGATGATGTATTTCTGTTGCCGCTAAAACAACAAATACTAAAAAAAAAACAGAATAAAATTAATAACAAAGAGGGTCCCCATACAAGCAACTTGAAGTCTATGACAGTCAATGCTTACTTTGTAAATGTAGTCTTGTATTAGTAAACTGTGGTCTTATTAGAAACATGCCATCTCTACTTAGTCTGTGTTTGTGTTGGAAAAAATAGAATGAATCAAATCAACAACATTTGTTTTGATTTTGAAAAGTTTTTCTAAAACAAGATGTTCAACAAAAGCTTAGTGCAAGTGCATGCAAAAGTGCATACGATGACGTACCTACACTGTACACACAATGTGAGTAAAAAGCCCTTCCTTTTTATTACGTATTTTTTATGTATTCGTAATATTAGCATCTGTTAGCGTTTTGCTGTAATATAACCATGGTGCGCCTCACTGACATAGAAAAGATAATAATCACTGAGCAGGTGGCGCCTCTGGCGGTCAAAATAGAAGATAGAGCTAGGAACTCTGTGGTTATAGAGAAAAGAGCGGGAGAATAGTATACGTGTGGTTATATTCTCTTTGAATAGTATTGTAAGGGCGAAAATAAATGCTTGTTTATAAATTGTAATACAGATTTTTATTACATCTTTAATTAACATTTATAATACTTATCTAAATTTCGATACGTTTGCTATTTATTGCCAAGTTTACAGTTGGTTGAGGTTGTAACAACTCAGTAGTCCACTATACACCACTATATCACTGATGGTAAGCGATAATGTGCTCGAGAAATGGTGAACATGATAGGCCTAGAATTGTCTTACTCTCAAGGACTGTACTGCCAGAAAACCGTGACTATTTGGTAGTGGTAAACCTCTTTTTAGTAGCAAGTCATTCATAACATCGTTATTAATGCACCCTTTTGTCTACTCATACTTATCTTTCTTCTACAACTACATAAGTACACACATCTTGGACAATTTACTAAATAAGCTGTTCTTTTAATGTGATTTTGGGGTAATACACAGAGTCTTTGGTGTATGTTTAGTGTTTAGTAGGTACCTATGAGTCTTACTGTTACAGTATTATGATTAATTGGTGACTCCCTTTCAATAATTTTAGTTCATTTATAAATAAGCTAAGTATAATATATAATAATATAATATATATAATATAATATATACTTGCAATTTTTCTCTAAAACATAAATACCATTTATATTTATGTTTTAGAGAAAAATTGCAAGTCACCCTGGCAAAAGAAGCAGAAATATAAAGATCTGAGGACGGGCATTGCTGATTTCTCTTAGGCAATTTAAACGAGGATGTTATATATTGTTGAAGAAGCATGCCATAGAGAAGACAGACAGTTTCTGAAGACTACAGGTGAGGTACGAAAACTCTGTAATACTGTTACTTACATACTGATTTAGCACCAATGGATGAAACAAAGCAGGGTGGTAGAGGACTTTACTGCGCATCTATTTAACATATGTTCTACTATTTTGGATAGTTTATGAGATATGATATTTTTGTAAATATTTTTGCCTACTGCCAGTTTGGCCCCAATGTTTTTTTCTGCTGAACCCTTAAGCAAGAAAAAAATAGATATTATACAAAATGAGACTGGATAGTGCTACTATTAACATTTTACGTCTCTTTCAGATGTATTAGTTTTAAAAATAAGTAAATTTCACTGATTATTGTCACCAATGGGTAGGTCATTGTTGCCTTTCTGCGTTGGTAAGCTTAGACCCTAAACTACCCTACACGTGATCCCTGGGTGGTGCTAAATGGGTGTAAAATTACCATTAGTGGTAGGGTTCAGCCATGGCTCGAACCACTCAATGGTAAAAAGACATGTCGCTAATTCGTTCGCCAAGTTCCGGCATGATGTTTGTTTGATTCATCGCTACTGAATCCCATGCCAAAAAGCTAGTTTTTATCAGTGCATATTCTAGCTCTTGTGCGCTTGTTCAAACATCTAAAATGCCAAAGCACCATTTGATCGATTTGTATGCTTTAAAAGAAATTCAGAGACATGAAAACCACCATTTGATCGATTTGTATGCTCAAAATGAAATTCATAGACATGAAAACAATCTTAAGAGCTACAGATCTAAGAGATAGATATCTTGAACTGCCTAAAATAGTAATTTGTTAAATTATTATGAAATATTCTAGTGTTTAACATTATGTATATATTGTTGCAGATGCATTACCAAGGAGCTAGCTGCACGATGTTTCTATCATCTTGTCCCTTTCCTGGCTAAAACATGTGTCGTGGGTGCTGCCGGGATAGTCTGCTAATATATTGCATAGTATAGCAAGTTGCAGTCTCAAACCGAACGAAAATTTAGTATAATTTGATTTATGATGAGTAAGATTCTTCGTCGTAATCAAATTATACTACATTTTCATCATCATCTGACAAAAATAGAATTTAATACAGAGTTATACATTTGCCATTTATGGTAGATTAAAACTGCCTTGTATTGTAATGTAATTTATTTTGACACGGGAATGATTGATGCATGAAAATGAAATAATATGTAATAGCTGTGCTCTGTTGTGTGAAAAAATGTTTACCTATCCGCATCAATGCTATGATGTTATTTTGCTTTGTTTAAAAGTTTTTTTACTGTTTTAAGTTATATATCTAGTTTCTGCAAAACATTAATTATTTAATATTGTGACAAGAATATTGCACATAGAATAAATACGTTTATACACGGTGTAACAAGAGGGGTGGATCATCGGTGGCTGGGGGGTAGGGGACCTTAGTACCTATCGATTTCACCCCCCTGTATGTTCTACGATATTAAGTGGTTCAAAAGTTATTAGGATTTTGGTAAAGTTTTAGTCATAATCAAATTTCAGCCTGAACTTTGCAATTGCAGCCAAACTATCAGGTCTGCGACTCTGCCTTTTTTTTAAAAACAAGATCAATAGTGGGTCTTTCGTACCCCTAAACCAATCAGAGCCTTAGATTTATAAAACTCTTAATAAAAAAAACTAGTAATTATTTTTTCATTATCTAATGTTTACTGTAGCTTTCGATTGTTCTAAAAAAAATTTTTTGCATATTATTTTTTCGCCAGTACTAGAGCACTGTTGAAAAATGTACTTGAATAGTCAAGTGCCAATAATTATAATTTTCTTGGTTAAAATTAAAGTAAGTAATTTTTGGAACGCGTACACTATGCTAATAAATAAAATAATAAGATTACTATACGAAAGTACAGGAGTGAGTCCAATAAAAACGCTAATATGCACCTAATTATATTGTAATACGGGACTTATCGCGCTAAAAACATAATTTTATTTACCTCGACGTTTTGATCAACTTGCATTGACCGTGGTCACGAGAAGACTGATAAGTCCCGTATTACAATATAATTATGTGTGTAAATCGCGAAAGTTTAAAATTTGCTATTGCTAATATGCACCGTAAAAAATGTTATTATTTTATTTTGACTCTGTTTATTTACATTAATATTATATTTAAAAAAATATTGAATATTAATATTAAACAAACTAAAATTATGCAATTTAATTCGTACAATTCTGATTCTTTGGCACTTGACATTAAATATAATAATGATAAAGTTGATAATGTTGACAATTATACATTTTTAGGCCTGACACTTGATAATCATCTTAATTTTTTGTGTAAAAAGCTTGAACGTTTCATATTTGCACTCAAAAAAATTAGGCATACTGTATCCATGGAAGCTGCGTTGATGGCATATCATGGCCATGTGTCGTCTCTTCTTAGCTATGGTCTTATAATGTGGGGTATATCAGTCGACATGGAGAGAGTATTTAAAATTCAAAAGAGATGTATTCGGGTCATAAATAAATTCTGGTTTTTAGAAAGCTGTAGACCTTTTTTTAAGTCGTGCAACATACTTCCTCTACCGTGTATGTACATTGAAGAAATATGTATTTTTACTAAACGCCACCCAAACTATTTTAAAAAACGTTGCGAAGTTATTACCCGCCAGAAAAGATCTACGTTTACTAATCTTTTATACCAACCTCCTGTCCGAAAAGGTATTTACAAAAAAAAACGCATATAATATGTGTATATCGTTAATAGTTTACCGAATAAATTAAAAATGTTAGAAAATAATAAATTTAATAAATCTTTGACAGATTGGCTTCTCAATAAATGTTTTTATAGTATTAAGGAATGTAATGAATGTTGTTTAAAAGTGTATTTTTAGAGATTAAATTGTATTATTAACAAAATATTTGCACGTCTGCTTGCAGATGGAATACTGTCTCAGCAAATAGAATTTAAGATCTTGTATATAAGTATTCTTGCAAATAAATGATTTGATTGATTGATTGATTAAATGTTCAAAATGAGCTCCATTATTACCAATACATAGCCTACATCTTTTAATAAAATTTCTTTTGAGCCTGCGGAATGAGTTCTTTTTCCATAATCAGAAAATCAGAACAAATCCAAATCTTCAGTTGGGCCTGGTTCAGTTTTAGCCATAATTGTACGATGCTGATATATATAATGCTGATGTCCGGATTAGCAAACTGAAGTACTGGCACTTCCGTTTGGGCTGGTCATATCTGCCGTAGGAGTGATAACCGTTGTGGCAGACTGGTTTTAGTGTGGAGACCGCGAATCAGCAAACGTAGTGTAGGACTTCCTGTGACCAGCAGCCCCCCTAGACAAAATCCAATTTCTGTTAAGTACCATTCACGCTAACGTAAGTTCCAAATTTATGGAATGACATTTATGTTTCCCCGTCAAAGTTGTCATTCCCATACACTTTAGAGTTGCGTTAGCATGAATGAAAACAGAAATTGGATTTTGTCTACGGCCCCAGGTGGAACAACGATATCCGCTAAGCGTTGGGCAGTGACTTGGGAAAGGCCTATGTTTACCAGTGGACTGGTACCGGCTGATTGTGATGATGATGATGATGATACCAGCGCCAGATCTCGAAAATGGTCATACATTGCTCTATTAGGACCGCTCCATTATCATTTACGGACAGGACTATTAGCGAATAGCCTCGATCAACATCTCAATAGGCTCTTGCTAGATGTTTGGTCAAGGTTTAGACACAGCAGGCAGTCATCCTGGACACGGCACATATTATCAGGCAGAACTCCTCACTCTGCAGCTCTAACTACCAGTAACTTGTGCCCTGCGCCCCTGTTTCGGTTTTTAATAATATCTATTTATTATTTTTATATAAATACTTATATTGTAAATGAAAATAAAATATTGTACACGAATAAAAGGAAAGGTATACTTATGTAAGTAAATTAATACACTTCATATGATATTTGGTATTTTATTATTAGGAAGAGTAATTTAGACAATATTTTTTTTTTAAATAAATAAAAAGGTAATGTTCAGAATGTAAAACGAAAAAATTTAGAAAATATGGAAGGGTTCGAACCTGGTCCCCATTGCGATCAATTCGATTGTCCTCACCAATCGGCTACTTTACTCATTTACTAGCAAAATTTGCAAATGCTTTCGTAAACGTCAAATACACTATTACATAATGTGTGATACAAAAATATTTTCGCTGTGTGCGTAATCAGTCTTGACGCTACACTTTTTACAAATAAAAGTATATAGAGAGTGTATATATACTTCAGATATAACAAAAAATATGTGTAGCAGTATATGCGTTTTCAAATAAGCCTTCTGTGCAGCTGCATAGTCACACATTAAACATGCATATAGTTTTTCTCCAGTGTGTGTTTGTACTCGTACGTGCATTTCCAAATCTGACTTCTGTAAGCTAGTTTACGCATCTCGCAAGCGGTGAGATAGATTTTCATATAACGAAATTCAACCGTATTACAAAAGCTTTACGATTCGCACTACGAATTCCGCTTGCGAGATACGTATATACAATAGCTTACAGAATATCCCTACTGATGCATAGTCACACATTGTACATGCATATGGTTTTTCTTCAGTGTAAGATCGTATGTGGCGTTTCAAACCTAACTTCTGTGTAGATGCATTGTCACACATACACATGCACATGGTTTTTCTCCGTTGTATGTTCGTATATGTAAATTTAGCGATGATTTAAATCTACTTTTATAGTCACACATATTAAATGCATCGTTTTTCTCCAGTTTGTGTTTGTACTCGTATGTGCCTTTCCAAAGGTGACTTCCGTGCAAATGCATAGTCACGCATTAAAGATGCATATGGTTTTTCCCCAGTATGAATGAATGAATGATTGTTTATTTGTCAGAAAACTATGATATCAATATCAAAGTAGCTGGTGTTATGCTTAAAATGTGAACATTAGTTTTCTACCCGTGTGGGTGTACAGATGCTTTATAGAATACAATTAATAGATTACTAAATAAAATAAAATGAAAAAAATTATATTACAAATTGCCTTGTATATAAATTAAAAGTCATTATCAATAATTTTAATTACCTATAAAACATTGAAAATTAATTTTTACCTTTAAAAAACAATGCTAATTAATAAAATTAATTATTTTCTTATCAACATATCAGTTGCGTATGTGTTCGTATGTGCATTTCCAAATGTTACTTCCGTGCAGCTGCATAGCCACATACATCACATGCATATGGTTATTTACCTGTATGTTTGTACATATAAATTCAGCGATGATTTAAATCCACTTTTAAAGTCACACATTACATACTTATGGTAATTCTCCAGTGCGTGTTTGTATGTGTTTCTTGAAAGCTGACCTTAGTACAGTTTTACAGTCACACATCTTACAAGCCTATGGTTTTTCTCCAGTGTGTGTTCGTATGTTTCTTCAGATCTGACCTTTGTGCAGTTTCATAGTCACACATATTACATCCATATGGCTTTTCTCCAGTGTGTTTGTATGTGTTTCTTCACAGCTGAATTATGTGCAGTCCCATAGTCACACATATTACAAACATACGGTTTTCCTCCAGTGTATGTTCGTATGTTTCTTCAGATCTGACCTTTGTGCAGTTTCATAGTCACACATATTGCATGCATATGGTTTTTCTCCAGTGTGTGTTTGTATGTGTTTCTTCAGAGCTGATTTATGTGCAGTTTTATAGTCACACATATTACAAGCATATGGTTTTTCTCCAGTGTGTGTTCGTATGTGCACTTCCAAATGTGCTTTCCGTGCAGTTTCATAGGCACACATATTACATGCATATGGTTTTTCTCCAGTGTGTGTTCGTATGTGCATTTCCAAATGTGACTTCTGTGCATCTGCATAGTCACACATATCACATGCATATAGTTTTTTTCCAGTGTGTGTTTGTATGTGTTTCTTCAAAACTGACCTTTGTGCAGTTTTATAGTCACACATATTACATGCATAAGGTTTTTCTCCAGTGTGTGTTCGTTTGTGCCTTTCCAAATGTGACTTCTGTGCAGCTGCATAGTGGCACATATTACATGCATATGGTTTTTCTCCAGTGTGTGTTCGTATGTGCTTTTCCAAATGTGACTTCTGTGCAGTCTTATAGTCACACATATTACATGCATATCGTTTTTCTCCAGTGTGTGTTCGTATGTGCCTTTTCAAATGTGACTTCTGTGCAGCTGCATAGTCACACATATCACATGCATATAGTTTTTCTCCAGTGTGTGTTCGTATGTGCACTTCTAAATGTGCCTTCCGTGCAGCTTCATAGTCACACATATCACATGGATATAGTTTTTTGCCAGTGTGTGTTCGTATGTGCCTTTCCAAATGTGACTTCTGTGCAGTTTTATAGTCACACATATTACATGCATATGGTTTTTACAATTTAAACTTGACTTATATAGTTAAATTAAATATAACATTAATAATATAGGTATATTCCTTATAGAAGTATGTTTATCATTTTTATACATGTTTGTATTCTACATACTTTAATTTGATTTATTGCATTGAGGCTCCTGCTGGTCCATTGAAGATGGTTTGAAAGGTTGTATCATTGACTGAGGACATCTTCATGATTTGTTGAACTGCAATGGAGAGAGATTGTACTTGAGTTACCCGTTTTAAAATCGACAATATACAACATATTGTACGTAAATACTGTGAATGTAAGTGGGGTCGGACTGGACCGGTTGTACCTGGCATGGGTGACATCCGGTGCAGTATCTGACACTATCAACTTCTTAAGAATAATTTTTTTTAATGGGATCCTTTTGATTCGCATAAATTTTAGGATTTTGTACCACAAAAGGTAAAAAGGAACCCTTATTAGATCTCTTTCTTGTCTATCTGTCACCACCAATTTTCTCAGGAACGGGTGGATCTAGCAAATTAAAAATTTATATCAGAAGGGCTATCCTGTAAGTATTCTGTAGTAAGAAGACACATCAACGAGAAGTAGATGAATCACTACAAAAAAAAAAGTAGGGCTATTCTGTAAGCTATCGCGGAAGCGGAATCCGCAGTGAGTTTTGAATTTGTACTAGGAAATTCAAATCGTAACACGATCTTAATACGGTTGAATTTTCGAAATTCAAATCTCACCGCGGTTTCCGCTTCCAAGATAGCTTACAGAATAGCCCTACAGATACTGAGGTCTATATAGTTCTTCTTAGGTGTACAAAAATCATGGTCCTAAGTCAAAAAGATAAAAAGATATGGGCAGATTTAGATTTTTTAGGCGAAAACTTGTAAGTACTAATATTTACCTTTATTTTAATTTCCGCGAAAATTAGTAAACAACAGTGACAACCATCTAACGAAGTAAAAAACTAACCTGCAAAATACCCAACCGGTTGGGGAACCTTTGTCACCAAGAAACCATGACGGTGAGCCATTTCTAGTGCCGAATTTTTAACATTAATACAGATGTACACCACTTCAACATCCGTTACACACTTTTCAAACAGTATTTCACATTTATTCTTCACTTTCGCTTGGCAACTATATATTTACAAAAAACCCAAACCAACATAATCTAGAACATTTATTTATCAGTATACTTATAGTAAGTACTCTATGACTTTTATCAAAACATCGCCATTAAAGAGAATATATAAATACTACGTAAGAATCGCCATTCGCCACGAACAAACCACAGATATATGTCAAAGAGAATATAACCACTACGTAAAGAAGAGTCGGGACTCCCATAGAGCAAACTGACCAAATAACGAAATGTCAAAACACAGGGCTTTTATAGTAGCCAAAATACTAGCGAAATAATCTTCTGCTAATTGACCAACATAACAAAAAAAACCTAGTGATGTACCGTGACGGCAAAAACATCGATAACGATCGAACTACCGTTGCTTTTTCAAAATAAAATAATTATTTTGAAAAAGCCGATTAACACGCTACCACAGGCTAAGTAGAAATACATGCTAGCCACAGACTAAGTAGAGATGAAACTTCTTTTTCTTCACATCATGCTACTTGATGGCATTTATAATGACAACCAAACGAAAGAGATAGTAAGAAATAGTGAGTGAGACGAATATAGACTTTCATGGGAAGCGCCCCCCTTCTCATAGATTTATTTTTGTACTTCAGCTTCAGTAGACTGATATATGTCAGAGAAACCACAACCACAAAAACCATAGTATTTACAGTGCCACAAGTATAACTTGGCGGTGGTGGTTTTTGGAACTAATTATATTAATTGAAACTGTGAGTTTGACGTTTGAGAGATTACCGCGACATTATTGTTGATAAATCTGCTACATTAAAATAGTTCAATAATGCCAAAAGTAATTAAAAGTGGTTTAAGAGAAACTGTTATCAAAATACAAAGTAAAAGCACAGTGGCGCACAGGCACGCCAAGTTATACTTGCCGGACTGTACATTACCTTTGCACAAAACTGAAAACTCTGCAAGCGACATCATCAGCTGAGCTGAGCTGACAAACAACAAGAATGACATGTGACGTTTGACTTTAATGCACAGATAGCTCAAGAATACGCTCCTGTTCCATATCTCAATGTAGGAACTTTAATTGATTTGTATAGATGGATCTAGACAACATAACATTCCGTCCGTAGGTACCTACCTTACGTAACTACCTTCGAGCATTTACCAACGGAGATGTTAACGTTGTAATCCGCAAACATTTTTTCTGCCGATACTTACGGGGGACGAGGTAAACACGCATTGCATACACACAAATTACTCCCTTTAACGTTCCCGCACACTAGCTTGACAGTTAGCACACCTGTATTTTTAATACTGTGTGCGTGTTACACAGTATTAAAAATACAGCGTAGTTACGTACGCTCATGTGGCCAATAATGGCTATATGGCCAGCAGAGGGGTACGCCTAGCGTTAACATCTCTATTGGTAAATGCTCGAAGGTAACTACAGGAAATCCAATTCCTTAAATAACCTATCTAACTCATCATTATTTGAATGCACAATGATGAGCTCTCAAACTATCATAAAAACCTTTTTTATGATAGTCTGAGGATGAGCTTACCTACCCAACCATTTTATACATGACAGAGGGTTAAACCGCACTAAGCGACACTTCACAGCAGCGGCGCGACGCGACACGTAGCGACACTTTTAGGTATACCGCACTTGAACTGCAGTGCCGCCGTGCCGTTTGCAGCACGGAGAATAGACTCTATCTGTCATTATCCGTGGTTAACGTAGTATTATATTTTCTTTGTCCGTGGTTTGCAGCAAATTTTGTCTGTCAGTCGTTCGGCAATTTCTGAGGAAGATGGAAGAAACTGATTTGAACTTTATTATAATGAACGTAAATGAATGTAACGAAATAATGAACGTACATACAACGTTATACAGACTGAATAATACAATTAATTTATCTTCGTCGAAAGCCATTTTAAACTTAAGGCTGTACGTAGTACGAGAAGTTAGGCAGCCTGTACACACTCATCCCGATCGCGATCACAGAGTATCGCGGATCATAGATCACGGATCACGCCACAACATTACAGGTTCAATCTTGATTTCTTCAGTCCGTGTATCGTAACCGCCGAGACAACACCTATAACTTAGTACTTTTTTATAAGTAAAAAGCACTCTGTGGTGCATGGGTGCTAGACAAGTGATCCCGTGATCCGTGCTCGCGATCAGAACTCTGTGATTGCGATCGAGATTGAGTGTGTACGGGCTGCCTAACTTCTCGTACTACGAACCAAACACTTGAATAAAATGAAGTGTCGCGTCGCTTGCTATACCGCACTAACGGCAGCGGAACTACCACACCTACCTGCACCACAGAATAATTAATAGTACAAGTACAGAAATTGCACTCCCTGAGGGCAAAACTGCGAGATTAAACCTAGTTACAAGGCCGGTAACGTTCAAAATGCGCTTCGTGCCTCGAGTACGACCTTGAATTTGCGTCACAGTATCAACGAATAGTAACTATGAACCGCGTGTTGCGCACAGTAAAATGCACCGTAAATCCGCACAGCGAGAGTCTGAATAACTCGGTCAACTCGCGGCGTCTCCTATAGGGTTGAATGTTATGAAGATAATACTCTAAGGTAGAACAATGTAATGAGTACATTACTGATAATAAGTGCTACATTAATGTTTAATGTCGAGGTAGGATTAAAGTACTACAGTTATATTATAATTAAGATAGTTTATGTGATAGTTTAATTAAGATAGTTAAAACTAAAACAACCGACTTCCATGCCGCGCGAGTCAGTTTCAGTTGCAAGTTTGAGACGTTTATCGTCATATCTCTGCATTGATATGTCAGTCAATCAGTCAGTCAGATTTATTCTTTTAGATAGGTACTACCTACCTACCTACCTATAGGACCTACGTAACATACCTACAGTAAATAATATAATAACCTACCAATTTCAAGTAGGTTACAATTAATATTTTGCAAGATGTAATGTCGATAGAAATTCCCTAAAGATCTTAACTTGAAACATGAAACTCAGCTGACTTATACCTATCTACCATTTTATGTGTGACATTCTTTGCTTTTTATATAAGTACCTGCATGTGCAGTACGACGACAAAATTAACAAATAAAATGAAAAAAAGGCAAAAAAAATTGACATTTTCTATCCCCTTCTTTTATTGTTCAATTGATATAAGTATTAAACTAAAACTAGTATACATTGACCCTGCATTAGAAGGCGGCCACTAGTACCCGGGAGGTCTACTTACAGTGAACGTTCTTTAAGGTCATTGACTTTTACGCGAAAAAAAGTCGAAAACTACTACTAAACGATCGGATCGTTAAACAATAAGTACCTAGATAGCCTTACTACCTAGATTTACATTACTTATAAATAATATTAAGTTTATTAATGTCTTACCTCTCGAGATTCTTAGGAAGTGTATGAAATGAAATGTCGTTATTCCCGTTGTTGTTTAAGCATCCGTATGCTACGCAATGCTTTGTAGCCCTTCGTTTAGACATACTGAATAACATTTTTTATCGTAAGCAAGGAATATAATAATGAGGTAGGTACGAGTAAGGCGTGCGGCCGATCGAGAGCGCGCGTGACACTTAGGCCTGTATTCCTCTGTCGCTGACGTCGGTCGCGTACATACGCGGCGCGTAACAACTCGCGCGCCGCTGATGTCAGCGTCACAGTGTGGTGCTATATAGAACACAACGTATATTCGTACGCGCGACCGAAGTACGCGACCGACGTCAGCGACAGAGGAATTCAGGCCTCATAGCGTTCTATAGTGCGTCAGTCGACCAACGTACGCGGCGCTGACGTGCGAGACTGACGCGCGCCATACGCGGTGCGTAGCAACTCGCGCGCCGCTGATGTCAGCGTCACAGTGTGGTGCTATATAGAACACAACGTATATTCGTACGCGCGACCGACGTACGCGACCGACGTCAGCGACAGAGGAATTCAGGCCTTGACTGAACATGCACCCGAGAGGGTTGCGCGGAGGTACTTGTAGTTTCATAGCTACAGCGCGGAGTGCGACAGGCCTGCCTGCACCATGGCTCTGCGATGATATTAAAATCCTAATGCATAAAAAGTCTGTTGCTAAATCTAGCTATAAGAACAATCCTAGTAAAGCCAACAAAGATAGGTATGCCAGGTCTCGGAATCGCTGCAATAGAGTGTGCAGGGATGCACAACGCCGCCATATTCACAAATCTGTTGATAATAATGATTCTGCTAAAGTATGGAAATTTCTAAGGTCTCTTGGAGTCGGAAAATCTCGTCAAAATAGTACTTTACCTCATAGCCTAGACATTAATTCTGTCAATCAGAATTTCACTTCGCCGCTGACTAATTATGGACAGCAATAAAACTGCAACTTTGCATCATCTTTCTACTCTTCTGACTCCTGACCACCCGCAATTTTTCTTTAGTGAATTTACCGCTTGTGATGTTAAGAAGAGCATTCTTGCCATATCTTCTAACGCAGTCGGATTTGACGGTATTAGTAGGAACATGCTAATCCCTTTGATCGATGTCATCCTCCCTACTCTTTGCCATATTCTTAATTTTTCCATATCCAGTAGCACCTTTCCTTCAATATGGAAGGAAGCTCAAATTATACCCCTACCTAAAAAACCTAACCCAAAGACCTTTTCTGAATACCGTCCGATATCCATTCTCCTCTTCCTCTCTAAAGTACTTGAACGCCTCATCCATCATCAACTACATTCCTTTCTTGTCTCTAATCAACTCCTCAATCCTTTTCAATCCGGCTTCCGTCCAGGTCACAGCACAGTCACTGTACTCGTCAAAATTACTGATGATATCCGTTTAGCTATGGGAAATGGGCAGTTAACTGTGCTGACGCTACTCGATTTTAGCAACGCCTTCAATACCGTTGACTTCGACATTCTTCTTGCAATTCTTCGCTCTATTAACATATCTCCATCGGTGATTGACTGGTAACTATGAAATTACCTGTCTGGTCGTCGTAAGCGCGTCCGCGTTGAAGAGATTCTCTCTTCATGGTGCGACGCGACTGTCGGCGTACCGCAGGGCGGTGTTTTATCTCCTCTCCTATTTGCCATTTTTATTAACTCCATATCTCAACATATCTCTTCTTCCTACCACCTCTATGCAGACGATCTCCAAATTTACTGTCACGCGCCCCTGAATCAAATAGCAACTGCTGTAGAACGTGTAAATGCCGACTTACGCTGTATATCTGAGTGGAGCGAATCCCATGGTCTGAAAATTAACCCGGATAAAACGCAAGTCCTTATAGTGGGCAGTTCTAGAACTGTGTCAAAAACCAATCGAAGCTTACTACCGCATGTCGTTTTTAATGGGGTGACCATCCCTTACAGTGAAACTGTCAAGAACCTGGGAGTATTATTTGATCAGCACATGTCTTGGGGTCCTCAGTTGACTGCTGTCAGTAACAAAATGTTTACAGCCGCGAGTGCACTGCGAAGATTACGAAATTTCTTGCCTTGAAAATTCTTGATTACGCCGACGCCGCCTATCTGGACATCACTGAGGAACAGCTAAACAAGCTCGAACGAGTCCAAAATTTTGCGATTAGGTTCATATTTGGCCTACGCAAATATGACCACGTCTCCGAATTCCGTTTAAAGCTAAAATGGCTACCCATCCGCCTTCGCCGCAATGCTCATATCCTTACCCTCCTGTTTAATATTTTGTTTAATCCTACTTCTCCTCCCTACCTTAAAGACCTCTTCCAATTCCTACACACTTCGAATTTTCTCTCTTTACGGTCTTTAGAGACTCATACATTGTTGCCTAGTCATCATAGCTCGTTCTACGATAAATCGTTCGCAGTACAAGCTACAAGACGTTGCCAGACCATTACTACATTCAAATAACGTGTCAAAGCTCACTATCTCTCGTAAGATTAAATTGCTACCTACTGATTTTTTGTTTTCTCTCCTTGTTATATTTATTTATATAGTATATTTATTGTTTATAGATAAATATATTATTTATGTATTATATGTATCTGCAGTGTAGTGTTTATGTATTTACTTATTTATTTTAGTTAAGGTATTTAACACCATATTTACCCCGCCATGTTCATTAAACAAATCCTCATTGCCCAAAGGTTGTCTGGAAGAGATCGCTCTCAGCGATAAGATCGCCTTTTGTAACACTTATTTGTGAATGTTTACTTAAGTTTTTTAATGTTTTCTGAATGGTGTTCAATAAAGAGTAATTCTATTCTATTCTATATGTTTTCTAGATTTTTCACTCCCTTACTTTAGAAGTTAGAGAGGGGTGGGGGGACACACATTTTACCACTTTAGACGCGCCTATCTTTGAAACGATTAACTTTGAGAAAAAAATATTTTAGAAACCTCAATGTCATTTTTAAAGATACCTACCAAGTTTCATTCTGTAGTCTTAATAGTTTCGGAATAAAATGGCTGTGACATACGGACGGACAGACATGGTGAATTTATAAGGGTTCCGTTTTTTGCCATCCGAATACGGAACCCTAAAAACTGCTGACTTTATCTCATTCAAACTAATTTTTGTTGTTAGTTTTTATTGAGATTAAAGCATATATTTTTTTAGATTTTTCACTCCCATACATTAAAAGTTAGAGGGGGGGGGGGGACACATTTTACCACTTTATACGCGCCTATCTTTCAAATGATTGACTTTGAGAAACATGATTTTAGGAACCTCAATGTCATTTTTTACCTATCCACGAACACCCCACACATATATGTTTGAAATTAAAAAAAAAGTGTGTGTACTTATGTACACGCGTTAGAAATTATACTTCTGTGCCGTATGGAAAAAAAATTACTAAAATGCAGTAGTGATTAACGATAAATATGAAAATTAATCAAAAAGATTTTATTTAAATGAAAAAGGTTTTATTAACGTAAAAATATGACGTTAAATATGACATATACATCTTGAACATAGTCATGCCACCTAGAACTAACTTCACGGTGTAGAATTTAGGTGCCGGTGTGCTTGCGCATCGTACCACCTAGAACTAACTTCACGATGTTAAATTTAGGTGTCGGTGTGCGCGCGCATCGTAAAAATTCACTCTCATCATTTTTCTCTATCGCGCCAAAAGAAGTATTACTTCATTTTTTTTTTGTTTCAGTTCCATGTATGGAATGCCCCCTCAAACAATTATTTATCCTTTACCTGCGTATGCGATTAAACTGGTTCCAGCACTGGATGGAACCAAGTTCTAGTGCACACATTGGCTCTCACCCGATGTCATGTATAACCCGACCAAATTACGTTGTTCATTCTATCTTATAGCTAGCATATGTATCACGTGTTCATCGTTTTAGTCGGGTTACATCTCTATAGCTATTTCATTCGCATACGCTAATGTTCTCTCTACATATATATACTTTCTCTATGATTCAAATAATGATGAGTTAGATAAAGGTTAGATAGGTTATTTAAGGAATTGGATTTCCTGTAGTTACCTACGGACAGAATGTTATGTTGTCTAGATCCATCTTTACAAATCAATTTAAACTTGTTAAAAAAAACTTTTCATATTCTCTTCTCCCTCTTCCACCTCATAGTAGTAGCATTAATGCTGTTGCTGTGAGATGCTTAAATATTTCTTTTCTGTCTATTTACATTCCTCACCCTAATTCTTCTATTATTGCAGAACTTTCTCTGATTTTTTCTGCGATCCCTCCTCCTGTAATTATACTTGGTGATTTTAACTGTCACAATACTATGTGGGGCTGTCATGTTTCAGACTCATTTTCTTCGAATCTCATTGATCTCATGGATGATTATAATTTATGCCTTCTTAATGATGGCTCCCCTACTCGAGTTACTTCGCCACTTCAAAATCATAGTGTGGTGGACCTGTCATTTTCTACTCCTTCTCTGACATCTCAACTGTTTTGGTCCGTTCTTCCAAACTCTCATGGAAGTGATCATTTCCCTATTATAATTTCGAACTCCTCTCTAAGTTCAGTTCCGCCTCCCTTACCTCCTCTTTTAAAATACAGACTTGCTAATGCTGATTGGAAAGCATTTTCTTCTGTACTTCATGACAAAGTGTTTACATTTCCAACTGTTGATGACTGTAATTATTTATTTATATATTCAAAGTTTGTTGATGCTATTATATCAACCGCAGATTTAATTATTCCTTTAAAAAAAACTTGCTCCAGAATCTCTTCTCCTCCATGGTGGGATTCAGAATGTACCTCTATAGTTAAAGAACGCAATGAGGCTGAGAAATATTTTAATGCAAATATTAACTTAGAAAATTTCATTCTGTTCAAAAAAGTTCTAGCAAGGTCTTTAAGATTATTATCAAAGAAAAAAAAAGCATCTTGGATTCAATTCTGTGAAAGTCTGTCTCCACGATCTCCTCCTTCTCTCGTTTGGAGAAAAATCAAAGCGTTTCGATACTCTAGAAATGATTCTCGTCCCATTACTTCTAATGATTCTTCTTGGTTAGAAGGATTTATTGACAAATTAGCTCCTTCATTTGTTCCTTCCAAAGAGCTGATACCTTCTCTTCCTAACAATCTTTCTTTTACATCTATGGATGGTCCTTTTTCTTATGATGAGCTTTGTGCTGCACTATCGCATCTTAAAGACTCTGCTCCAGGATTAGATGGAATTCCATATTCATTTATATGTCGGTCATCCACTTTCACCAAAGAATATCTTTTGAGTATCCTGAACAAAATATATGAAAAATGTGATTTTCCTGATGTCTGGAAACATCAATTAATTATTCCAATTTTAAAACCAGGCAAAGACCCCAAAAATCCTTTGTCTTATAGACCAATAGCTTTATCATCAGTTATGATAAAAATATTTGAAAATCTTCTCAAAAACAGGCTTGAGTGGTTGTTGGAGCATCGAGGAATCCTATCCAAATCACAATATGGATTTAGGAAAGGTTTTGGTACTATCCATAGTCTTAGTATATTTACATCAGATATTCGCCTTGCTTTCTCTAGAAAGGAAAATTTGATTGGAGTCTTTTTGGATATTACAGGGGCTTACGACAATGTTCTGCTCCATACTCTTAGACAAAAAATGATTCAGCTTAATTTGCCAGCTAGGATGACTCATGTCATATTTAGTCTTTTAATCGGTAGGCTTATTTCTGTAAGGTTCCAGAATTATGTTTCTTCTCCAAGATTAATCTGGAAGGGTCTTCCCCAAGGATCCGTTTTAAGTCCTTTATTATATAATCTGTATACTTTTGATCTACATCTAAGTGTAGATTCGTTTTGTGATATTCTTGAATATGCTGATGATATAGCTCTTTATTACTCATCAGACTCTATGTTGGATATAGTATCACGTCTTAATTTAGCTCTAAGATATCTCAGTGACTGGTTAAGCAATCATGGCTTATCTTTAGCTTCAGATAAAAGCAATGTTGTTGTGTTCTCTAGACAGAGATCCATCCCGGACATTCAAATTTGTATTGGTGATGATTGTCTTGCTGTTAGTAATCAAGCAAAATTTTTAGGTCTTATTTTAGACTCGAAGTTATCAGGCTCTCCTCACATCAATTTCATAAAAAATAAGTGTGAAAAGAATGTTAACATCCTTCGTGCTTTGTCTGGGGGTGTGGTGGGGTTCTCATCCCTTCAGTCAAAAACTATTATACAATGCTATCATCAGAAGCCATTTTGATTATGCTTCATTTCTTTTAGAACCTTGTAGTAAAATTTCAATGAGATCTCTTGATTCTATTCAATATAAATGTCTTCGTATCATATCAGGAGCCATGAAATCATCTCCTATAAATGCGCTTCAAGTGGAATGTGTTGATCCTCCTTTATTTCTTCGTAGACAATATTTGAGTGATCGTTTTTTCTTTCAAGCAGCTCAATTTTCATTTCATCCATTATTAAATAAGCTTCATTCTCTTTCTATCCTTAATCGTACTTCGGATTACTGGCGACATAAAGATCCATCTTGTCTTATGAATTCTTATGATAAACTTTCTAATATGCCCTCCTCATTATTTAAATTTCCTATTCACCCTCTTTTTAGTGTTCCCTATGATTGTTTGATATATAGACCGAACATTTTATTTAATTTTGGTATAGATAAAGATTCTCCGGGTGCTGATAAAATTTTTCATGATACCTTGAACCGTCAATGGGCCAATTGGATGCCTATTTTTACAGATGCGTCTAAATTAACTGATAGTGGTTCAGTAGGTTCTGCAGTTTGGATCCCCAAATATAGAATAGTTCTAAGTTATAAATGCCCTTCTTATACGTCCGTTTATTCTGGTGAATCAGTGGCTCTTCTAGAAGCAATGAAATATGTAGAGTCTCATAAATTAAATAAATCTATCATCTTTTCTGATTCCCTTTGCTGTTTGCAAGACATTGATAAGTTTCCATTCCGTTCTAAAGATTTATTACACACAAACCTAAAAATAAAAGAAATTCTTTATAAATGCCACACTTCTGGAATTAAGGTAGCTCTTGCCTGGATTCCAGGTCATTGTGGTATAGAAGGTAATGAATGTGCTGATATGTATGCAAAGCAGGCCGTTGAAATGGGCCTGGACACTTATTCTAAATTGTTTTCCAAAGACCTCCGTTCTTTAGCTAAAAAACTTCTCTATGACAAGTGGTCAATAATTTGGAGCAGGACTAGAATTATCAAAGGCAGATATTACGGTGAAATTCAACCTGAAATCCCAATAAAGCCATGGTTTTTTAAATTTAAAAAAGCTAATAAATGGGTTTCCTCTACCATCATTCGTTTGCGTCTTGGTCACGTTTGTTCTCCAGTTTTTCTTGCCAAAATTAGGGTCAGAGACCATTCTCGCTGTGAGTGTGGTTTAGATGAAGGAACTCTAGATCATATATTTTTCTGTTGTCCAAAATTATCTTTCTCCCTATATGATGCCATAAGCCCCAAAATTCCTCGTCCCTTTAATATAAAATATCTCCTTTCATATGTATTTACTCCATTTGTATATATCTTAAGTAATTTTATTAAATGTAATAATATTCGCTTATAAATTTCTATTTTAAATGCAATGTTTCTAAGCAATTATAAGTTTTAAGATCATATTTATTTTTTCTTTTTTTCTTTCTTTTGTCGGTTTTTTTTTCTTGTAAATATACTGTACACTGGCCATACTTTTGACACTGGCAGAAAAACGCCAAGCAGCGTTTAAAAGCCATAAGAAGAAGAAGAAGAAGAAGAAATCAATTTAAGTTCCTACATTGAGAATCTCAATGTAGAATCCATATCTGATATGGAACAGAGCGTATTCTTGAGCTATCTGTGCATTAATGTCAAACGTCACATGTCATTCTTGTCTTTGTCAGGTCAGCTGATGATGTCGCTGTCAGTGTCAGAGTTTTCAGTTTTGTGGTTCGTTCGCAGCGCTGCCAATCGCGGGCAATTTCCCCGATTTGCGGGGAATGACAAAAAATGGGGAATTTTGGGGAATCCAGACCAATTTTTTTGGTGGGCTTATACTAATTTATGTCGGATAATACTTATTACGTATAGCTAAAAAATCACGTATGGACTTGGCAGATACAGCTACACACTACTAACATTATAATGCGAACCTAATCGAAATATGATTATTGCGAAAATATGGTGAATAATATACTATTCCAAATAAATAAGGTCTACTGAAGATTTTATTTTGTGTAAAACAGTGTTTTTATTCCAAAAATATAATTTCGAGGAATTTTTGGGGTGTGCATAAAAAAAGGCGGGGTATTTCGGGGAATTCACAACAGCGAATCGGGGAATCGAGAAAATTTTATTGGCAGCTCTGTTCGTTCGTGTTGACTGTCGATGTTTTGATAAAAGTTGTAGATTGTAGAATTATTGGTTTGGGGCGAAATTGTGGTGGTATTATCGCAAAAGCCAAAAACAAAGAAATAATTATTGGTTTGGCTTTTTTGTAAATATATGTAGTTGCCGAAGTGAAAAATAAAGGTGAAATACTGTTTGAAAAGTGTGTAACGGATGTTAAAGTGGTGTATTAATGTGAAATTAGGCACTAGAAATCGGTCACCGTCATGGCTTCATGGTAACAAAGGTTCCCCAACCGGTTAGGTATTTTGCAGGTTAGTTTTCTTTATGTTTTTACATCGTTAGATGGTTTTCACTGTTGTTTACTAATTTTCGCGTTTAAATTAAAGGTTCAACTTTAGTATACCGGCCATAGATTTAAGGGAGGGGAAGGGGAAAAACTCTCCCGTTGAAGTAAAAGTTGCGGAGCCCTCCCCCCCTTCAAAAGTTATAAGTTATGAATATATAAAATTTTAAGGTTAAGTATGAAAAATTATCAATAATTGAAGGCTGGAGAGGATCAGAAGAGGGGAGGGAGGTTGGAGGAGGACCCCTCCCTTATGGGAAAACACTGGCAACATAGTTGTCGAAAATATTGTATGGAAAAAAATAACTTTTACCTCTAAATAAGATAGATATTTTATAGATAAATTAAACGCCATAGCGTTGGCTCCAGTGACGCACGGCCGCTGCCGCGGCTCCCGTCCTCTCTACGCTCGTCGGCGCACGTCACGCGGTGGTCACTGTTCCCTAGTGTTTTGCCTTAGTGTTCGACCTTGAAATTATTAAGTACAAGTACATTTGTGAAACGACAAACACTAACTAGCAGTGCACTACGCAGACCTCTCCTATTTAAGGCGACTCAACCCAGGAAGGATTCCCGGGTTGTAAAAAAATAACTTTGAGGGGTAGGTATAATTTTTCATACCTAAACTCAAAATTTTAATATAATATGAATGAATGAATGAATTTGTTTTAGCTTGTGGTCCTAGGTTACAGAGTTGTTTAATTACATTGATGTCAAAACGTGTCTCTAGGTCCTACTTAGTCAGTATACAAGCACAACTATAATTAAAAGATAATATAAAATAATAATAAAAGTATGTTAAAAGTCTAAAATTGTTTATTTTTTTTTTAAATCTTCAACTGAATAGTATGCCTTGTCGATAAGATATTCATACAATTTTGTTTTAAACACATGAACATTACTTATGTCTCGAATTGAGATTGGAACCGCATTGTAGATTATTGGCGCCATATATTCATAACATTTGAAGGCCCCCCCCCCTCCGCAACTTTTCCTTCAAGGGGAGGGTTTTTCATCTTCCCCTCCACCACCCCGACCCCTTCTCCCCCATTAAATCGATGGTAAGTATACTAAAGTAAAGCCGATGTTTTTACTTCATTAGATAGTTTATACTGTTGTTTACTAATTTTCGTGGTTAAATTAAATACACAGCACAGTACTATGATGTTAGCAGCGCCAGGGTTGCTTGCCAGCAAAAACTGATAGCAGTTCACAGAATATATCGATCTACCTACCAGGTTTCAATTATGTAGGGTTAATAGTGGAATGGAATAAAATGGTTGTGACATACGGACGGATAGACAGACAGACATGACAAATCTATAAGGGTACCGTTTTTTGACATTCGGCTATGGAAACCTTAAAACCAGCTAAGTCGAGTTGGACTCGCCTATCAGTAGGCGAAGTTGGTACGGAAGCCTCAGGGTTTCCGTACCAACATCTCAGACTAGGTTAAAGGACAAACTTAACTTTGTAGTTGGATCCATAGAAAATGTATTGCACCAACATGTGCTCAGCTACACATTTTGTTGTTAAACTACATGTGGCGACCCTATGCCAACCTGTTTGGTATGATGTTAAAACTCTTTTGCCGATGTTTTTATCTTGGTGATCAATGTTTTTGAATTATGTTTATGTTTCAAACATAGATTATTAGATCACCATTATTGTCAGAAGAGTTTGACACCAGAATTTTTATTGTCAGTTCATACCAAATTCATACAGAAAGTTAGGTGTGAATTCTCAAAGAGAATAGTAAAAATATTAATATACATGCTGTGATCTTAGTATGAAAAGTGACTAAATCACGCTTTGTTTTACCAAGAATAAAAGTGATGTTATAACCAACCCAAGGCTTCTGACTTGATAGTACTCTAATGTGAATCGCGGTCAATGGTGCCATAGCTGACCGCTGATATAAAAGTTAAGTACTTTATCATCATTTTATTAGATACAATTACCGTAGCATGACCCAGTAATAAAGGGGTCATAGTTTGCCGCCACTGTCTATAGCCGGGAATTGTTAACCAATCCTATCTCCCAGCTATCAGCAAACCGCTGGACCATCAAGTGCCTTTCCGTACCATATCTTAACAATAGATTCTAGGGAAGGCACGTGAGGCACGAAAATTCCCGAAAAATTAAAAAAAAATTGAAAATTAAGGTAAATATTAGTACTTGCAAGTTTTGCGAAAATCTAAATCTGTCCATATCTTTGTATCGTTTTGACTCAGGACCTTGATTTTTGTTCACTTAATAGGGACTAAAGCTATCTCGGAAGCGGAATCCACGGTGAGATTTGAATTTCGTATTACGAAATTCAACCGCATTACGATCATGTTACGATTTGAATTTCATAGTACAAATTCAAATCTCACTGCGGATTCCGCTTCCGAGATAGCTTACAGAATAGCCCTACTGTAGGGCTATTCTGTAAGCTAGTTTACGCATCTCGCAAGCGGAATCCGCGTCGAGAAGAGAATTTTGTATGCTGTAAACTCGGAGGCGCTGGTGGCGCTGCACATCCGAGTGCGGATGTGAGGTGAACTGTTGTGAATGAGCTATTTTGACATTTATTGTATGAAAACGGCATTTTGTAAGGAAATGTACCATCTCGATCGTCGAATTTTTTGGCGTAGAACCAAGAATTCAGTTTTCTTAATTTTAATAGTCTTGAACATATTGAGATTGAAAAATCGGAGATTGATGTTCTGTTTTTATGTTAAATTATAAGTTTCTAGCTCTAAAGAATAGCCCCAGGGCTATTCTTTAAGCTAGTTCATACCTCGCGAGAGCGGAATTCGCGGTGAGATTTGAATTTTGTATCCTGTAAACCCGAACGTACAGGTGGCGCCGCACGTCCGAGTGCGTAGGTCAGAGTTGAACTTTTGTAAGCGAGCTATTTTGACATATAATGTCAGAATACTGTATTCTTTAAGTAAATTAACCACACGATTGTCGAGTTTCTTTGCGTTAAAACACGAATACAACTGTCATAATTTAAGTAGTCTTGAAGCTATCGAGATTAAAAAATCGATCGAAGTGATATTCAATTTTGAGGTTAAATTATAAGTTATTATGATACCTACGTTGTTTTGTACTAGAATAATTAACGTAGTTTGAAAACTATAAAAGCAATGTGAGCGCGTGTCAGTTTCAATAACAAGTTTGAGATGTTTATCTCCATATCTCTGGAGGTCCTACTCATCAGATTTTGATAAAATTTACTAAAGAACCACGCCTCCTTACGAATTGATTAAAATAAGTTAATTGACAAGTTTGAGGTTTGAATCTCCATATTATCCTATCTATAATGTACTCTATGTCTCCATATGTATAGAGACACTCTACCCATAAAAAAAAACATTCTAATCGGTTCACAATTTGGCAAGGTAATCGCGTAAGAAACAAAAAAAACCAGCAAGATGAATTGAAAATCTCTTCCTTTTGGAAATCGATTGAAAAGGTAATGCTATTGACTTAAAATGTAAGTCTTCGGCTAAGTATCTATATTATTGACATACAATCATTTGATTGCTGTCTCACCTGATGATAAGCAAAGATGCTGTCTAAGATGGTATCGTGCTAGTCTAGAATTGAAAGACAGCACCGTTTACTGACATGTCTTTATCCATTGGTCCATGGTGGTTTGAGCTACGGCCAAAGCCTACCACAAATGGTCAATACTACAAGTGATCCACATGTTTAATATTTTTAATCGGAATAAAAATATTAAAGAGTAGTGCCATTGCTGAATGCTGTGGATAAAACACCAGCCAAGGCAATAAATAATAGTACAAGGTAGTTAATCTTGTTAGTCAAAGATTTGAATAATAGTTTATGACAGGCAAGGAATTTTAAATAAATTCAATTACATTTATTCATTAGATATATATTTTGTTTGACAAAAATGTCAGTCCCTATGCTATGGCATTCAGGGCCCCATCGTTGCTCGATTTCTCTCCACCTGACGAGTCACGAACACCTCCATCACTTGAGAGTTGCGGCGAATAATATCTCTATTCTTTGCTCTTTCAAAACCAAGAACCATTGGTTAAGCTCATTAGCTTTTAATTCATTCATTTAAATCTGTTCAATGATTCATTAATAATTAAGACTGACAAGAAGAGACTGCCTTCTAAGTTTCTGGTGAAGTTGACACGAAGACGCTGAAATAAATATATAATACGAATATTAATACATATGTCAGAAAGGTAACCTAAATATGTAATACCCACTGTATAACCCAATATTTTTAAAATTATTTAATGAGATATTTCTTGTAACATATTAATTTCAGCAATAATTTTGTTATTTTTTTTTCTTTTTAAACAAATTACATTTTTAACTTTATTATTATTATTCTTTAATCTTACTCGCCTACAATTTTATGTGCATGCAGTCTTCGCCTGTAATTATAATAACATTTAGCATAATAGTACTAAGATTTTGATGTTTAAAGGTTTATAACGATGATTATTATGTTGGCGATCTATTAATAAATAATTAAATCATCATGATCAGCCTGTGTCAGTCCACTGCTGGACGTAAGCCTCTCCCAAGATCATCATCATCTCCCAAGATGCGCCACTGAGCCCGATCTTCGGCTCTTCTCTTCCAGTCACTACCCACCTCTTTGCGTATATCGTTGCTCCACCTGGTCACAGGAGGTCCTACGCTACGTTTGCCGATTCGCAGTCTACACTCTAGGACAAGTCTACCCCAACTAAATAAATAAACATGCCAAATTACAGCTATCTACTACTTATTAGTTAAGAGCTAAGCCACCGATTAACTGACGGACAGATAAAGAGGCTAAACTACTAACATAAAGGTTATAATAACCTTTATGACTATGGAACCATATAAAGCATTATTCCTACACATGTACTCTTACTAACCTCTCATATATGTTGGTTAAACATACATGTTATCTTGTTTCGTTTCTATGCTTTGTTATCTACATCAGAATGTTCAATTATTTGTTAATAAATGAAATAATTACTTGTATTGTGAAGTGGTCATGGATAATAAAGGTTCAGTCGACAGCGAGCCAAATAAGTGCCTTTTTCTGAAGGTGTTGCTGGATGTATCGGGCTTGTGGCTCACACTATTCATGGCGAGCAGGACACTGAGTCACTTTTTGATGGCTAAGGTTCACCTAAAACCATACATTTATATTAGCAATGTAAAGATTACTAACTAGAAACAAAAAAATTTATGTATTTTATCAAACATATATGTATACAGTATGTGCACAACACTATGTCTCACAGATGTTCCAGGAACTCAGCTCAAGTACAGAGTTGTGTGAGAGAGTGAATAAACACAAAGTATTGTCGTGCTAGGGTATAAACAATCTCCCATCTCACAGGTGGTGTTCAGGACATGGAAAACTGAAATATAACCAAAACCAAGAAGCTGACTTAATTTTATATTGTATTGCTGTATTATTTACTATTATTAGGTAAATATGTTATTACGTACGTAGGTGATTAAATGATTTATTACTTCTGATACACTTGCAAGCTCGTAACTCGTTTTTTTTCAACCTAAAGTAAAGTTTAATCACTCAGGCGTGGAGCGAAAAAGTAAACATCACAGATAACTGTATATTAGTCCGAGAGTAAACATTAAACCGTAGACAGAGTATATTAAAATAGACCTGGCATTGAAATAATGATAACATGAGAAGGATAAAATTACACAATCACTAGTATGAGAGAGCGAGATGAACAACATTTTTTTATTCTTCTCTACATATGAGATTTTATTGCTTGGAGCCAGCTCTGGCTCCCAGTTCTAGTGCGCCCATTAGTTTTCACCCGCTGTCATGTATGACCCTGTATATTTATTTATGTATTATGTTTCATTATTTCACAATTTTTTGGATAAAAATTGTCTGAAGTACTGAAATATCCACTGGGTTGCGGGTGCACGTAATACGTAAGTCCGGTTGGCAACCCTACATTAATCAGGGGCATTAAACATGTGTTTTAAGTGTGACGTTCGACGTCTAGATGAAAGCTGAATGGCTCAATACCTTTTTTTTTGTAAATTCGAAGCAATAAGTTATGTTTCTGTTATATCCTTCGAGCATTTACCAATGGAGATGTTAACGCAAGGCGTTCCCCTCTGCTGGCCATATAGCCTTTTTTAGCCATTTTGGCCATATGAGCGTGCGTAACTACGCTGTATTTTTAATATTGTGTGCGTATTTCAAGCTAGTGTGCGGGATCGTTAAAGTGAGGGATTTGTGTGTGTGCAATGCGTGTTTACCTCGTCCCCCGTAAAGTATCGGCAGAAAAAAATGTTTGCGGATTACAACGTTAACATCTCCACCATTGGTAAATGCTCGAAGGTTAAATCTATAATATTTTTTGTTGAATACTAGCTGTGCCCCGCGGCTTTGCCTGACCTACGTAATAAGTAGAAACCTGTTCGGAGCATATCCGAAGTAAATACACGCGAACAAAAGCCGGTACGTTCACATTAAAATGAATAATTTTCGCGAAAACTTTCAAACTAAAATTTTTAATTTTCCCGTATACTGAATAAATGCTTTTATTATGATATTTATTATGAATATTCTGATTATGAATAAATACTTTTGACCCGACCAAATTACGCTATTCAATTTGTCTTATAGCTGGCATATGCATTACGTGTTCATAATTTTTGACGGGTTATACCTATATAATTCGCATACGCTAATGTCTTGTCTATTTAATATTCCGTCTACGCATTAAACCAACTAAACCAGAGACAAAATACTCTCGCTAACACTCTCGCTAGGGCCTCCGATCACAGAATTAAAATAATTCTAATATCTGTATTATATCTTATTTTAAACGTAAAAGATATGTGTAATGCATTATATACGATATTGACATAGAATACTTATTTTTGTATGTTTATGTTGTAAATTATTAATTCATTCATGTATAAATTCACAGTTTCAGCATAGACAATAACTATCGACATAGTTAAATCTCTTGATTCAATCCTTAGCAAAGTGAGCTTCGATGAATGTGTCACTTCTCTTCGATAGCTTTGACAGTAAATTACAGAATGACAGATTGCAATCCTAAATTATCGTTTGCGAAGCGAGGTTAGATCACTTAGGCGAGATCGGCAAGTTAAAAAGTTATGGCGCAACTATTCCAACCCATTTTCCGTATGGAATGGAATAGCCTGTATAGGCTGGCACCTAACATCATTCGGGAACTCGATGAACTAAGCCTCTACATCTAATGTTCACACTGAAAATTCGCTTCATTCTTATGTGGCTAAATGCACAAATGTGCGATGCAAACTTCGAAGCAAAAAAAAATTAACCTGTCTGTCAAATCGAAGTTTTTTTTAAATTTTATTATGGCTCCACACGACAAGTGTATTTAGAAAGTGTCAAGTATAAAAATTCTTAAATTTTTTGAGAATTCTGATTTGAAATATACCCTAACGTCCGCCACTGGGAGACGTTTTAGCGGTGGAAGTTGGGATTATACCAAGCCTACCACCCATGGTCACTCATAAATGAATCTTTTGAATCGAAACACAAATATTAATAGTGTCAGTGCTGAATGCTGTGGTTGAAACACCAGGGCCCCTAGACAAAATCCAATTTCCATTCAAGCTAACGCAAGTTCAAAATGTATGGAATGACATTTATGTTTCCGCAACAAAGATGTCATTCTCATACATTTTGAACTTGCATTAGCGTGAATGAAAGCAGGAAGTTGGATAATTAAGATAGTTTAAAAACTAAACTACCGACTTCCATGCCGCGCGAGTCACTTTCAGTAGCAAGTTCGAGAAGTTTATCGTCATATCTCTGGAGATACTTATCAGATCTCGATTAAAATTACAATGGGACCACCTCGGGATTATATCCTTTCAAACTAAAAAATTTTTTTTAATTGGTTCACAATTGGCAAAAATATCAATGCACACACATACAAAAAAAATACATACAGACGAGCACAGAACCTCCTCCTTTTTGGAAGTCGGTTATAATCCAATTTCTGTTTTCATTCACGCTAGCGGAGTTTCAAAATGTATGGGAATGACAACTTTGTTGCGGAAAAATAAATATCATTCCCATACATTTTGTACTTACGTAAGCGTGACTGGAAACAGATATTGGATTTTGTTTAGAGGGGCAGCCCAGGCAATAAATAATGGTATAATGACAGGCAAGGAATTTTATTATAATAATAAATTCAATTCCATTTAGTCAATTTTATTTAGTCATTAAAATATATTTTTATTTTGTAATGCTAAGACAAAAATGTTAGTCCATCAGTGATGGTATTCAGGGCCCCATTACTGCTTGATTTCTCTCCACCTGTTGAATCACGAACACCTCCATCGCTTGAGAGTTGTGGCGATGAATATCTTTATTCTTTGCTCTTTTAAAACCAAGAACCATGGGTAAAGCTCATTAATTAATTAATTTAAATCTGTTTATTGATTCATTAATACTTGAGACTCATTGAGACCGAGGAGACTGCCTTCTACGTCTCTGGTGAAATCAACCCGAAAACTCTGAAACAAATATATAATACCAGAATCATACATTTATAATTATTAGGCAGTATGCACTAAAAAATCAACCTATCACTACTTCACTACTGTGAGGGCCAAGTTTATATTGAGCCTCACATTGTGTAGAGTTCTGTGGTTACCAAACCCGTCACAATATGAAACTAATATTTTGGTCTACTATTACGTGTGAACTAGTAAAGCCTACCTAGCTCTAATAATTTGCCATTTAAATTTGTTATTAAATACTACTATTGTGAATTTTTACATAATTCAAAACAATACTTCGCAAGCAGGTGGACACTTAACTCTAAAAAAAATGCACTTTAAAGCTTATTAAGATATCAATGTTTATAAATGACCCATACACCATAGAATAAACAAGAAACAAAAATATTAACCTCACTTTTATGGAGGAGGGAAAAGATCTTATAGATATAAAGATGTTATACCTACTGCATACTCATGCCTCATTACAGCTACTTATTAGTCTCTGAGCTAAGGCCATCGATAGACTGACACAGATGGAGGGAGGGACATGGTGAAACTACTTACATAAAGGTTCTTTGTTGACTATGGAACCATGAAAAGAAATATTCCGACAAATGTATTAATTCTCATTTATATGTTGGTTCAAAATACATGTCATTTTGTTTCCGTTTGATGCTTTGTAATCTGTATCTGAATGTTCAATTATTTGTGAATTAATGAAATAATTACTTGTATGGTGATACGGTCGTAGAATAAAGGTTCAGTTGACACCAAGTCCAATAAGTGCCTGTTTCTTTTCTGAAGGTGTAGCTGGCTGAATTAGGCATGCAACTCTCACTTTTCATGGCAATCTAGAGACTGAACCACTTCTTGAGGGCTAACGTTCACCTAAAATCATAAATAATCAGTTAACAATGCAAAGATTACCTACTAACTAGAAACAATAAATGTTAACTAGCTTATCGAACAGTATCGTAGGTTATAATTCGATGTCGAACAGATATTTATGTACACACCATGTGTACAGCACTGGTCTTGGGTCTTGCAGATGCTTGGCATGTTCCAGGAACACAAGCCAAGTGCAGAGTTTGAGAATAAACATAAACTATAATCGTGCTATAGGTACTTAAAAAAATCTTCCATCTTAAAAAATATCAAATCAAAAGTCAGTAAGAACAGTTGTTCAGGACATTGAAAAGTAACCAAGAAGCTGACTTTATTTTGTATTGTATTGCTGAATTTTAACAAATTACTATTATTAAAAGTTAAAATGAACCAATTTATATAAATGCGATAATGTCATGTCATCAAATGCATAGATAACAATGAATACTTACTGCTTTAGCATTGCTTTTCTTCAACGTACGTACGTAATCCACTATTACACGACACGAAATTGATTGATACAAACAAAACAATAGTAATAATATTAATTTGAAGACTTTGTTGTGAAAATAAAAACAAAACAGTGTAGAAAAAGAAGTATAAACTACTAAATACTAATGATTACTAAACTAACCAGGGTGACCATATCAAAAATGGCGAATCTGCCCGACATTGGCAAAAAAACTGCTAAAATCTGCCAAACCACCAACCACCCCAGAGAATATATTAAATTATTAAGTATACCATTATATTATTGCCTTATAGAGAGCTGGTTATAATCAAACTTTTATAAATTTCCAACCAAAATCCAAATATATGCATATTAAAAATATTATACATTCAATACAAACAAAAAATTGTCAAAATTCTATTTTTGTTTCAAAATTCATAAAAATCCTTGAAATCTGCCACTTTTTGGAATCGTCAGCGTTATCTGCCTGAGTTAAAATGTAGGTTCCAAATCTGCCTAAATGAGAGAAATCTGCCACAAATGGTCATACTAACTACTAAGGAGTACTAAACGCAAACCAGCCAATTTAGACTTGGGTAACTCCGGACACGGACATATCTATATCTTTGGATATATATCCCTAAGCGGATATATATCCTTCCCTCCCCTTGCCAAAACCTTCATATTATTATATTCCATATCCGGTATATCTTTATGAAACATAACACTTTTTTGTGAACTCGGACTGACATGGATATTCTAGATATACGAAGCAGATATACTAATGTGTATGGAAGAAAATACGATGGTTTCCACTCCTCTGTCAGATAAAGTAAGCCAAAGCCTAGCTAGCTCATGACTGGTAGGCTTGGTTTATCGTATATCCTTCCATATAAGGGTGTATAATATCTAACATTATTAGGCCGTATCTGTTGTGTTTTGAACTTGCATTAATTATTAACTGTTGTGAGTGACGATGTGATTCAAAATAATGATATAGCGGTTGCCTAGAAAATACCTATGCACTCACGACTTGACTTTTTGACCAACTTAACAAGAAATGTTGTTTCATCAAAATATACCGGATGCATGGAATATATTGAGGTTTTGGCAAGAGGAAGGAAGGATATATATCTGTTTAGGGATATATATCTGAAGATATAGATTAGATGTGTCCGGAGTTACCCAAGCCTAGCCAGCCAGAGACAAAACAAACTCTAGGGCTTCCAGCCACAGAGTTAAAATGAATTCTAATATTATCCATATTCTATCTTATATTACATGTAAAAAATATGTGTGTTATATAACACGCTATATTGAATATGAATACGTATTTTGAAATTTTTACTTGAAAGTTATCAATTGATTAATTTATTATATCATAATTTTAGCATAGACAAAAACTATCGACATCGTTAAATATCTTCATTCAATCCTTAGCAAAGTGGGCCTCGATGAGTGTATCACTTTGCTTCGATAGTTTCAACATAGTAAATTACAGAGTGCTCAATTGCAATCCCGAACCGTCGTGTGCGAAGTGACGTTGATCACTCACGCAAGATCGCAAAGCGAAAAGGTTTTTTACAGAATAGCCCTACTGGTATAAGTTTTTAACTTGCTAGATCTACCCGTTCCTGAGAAAATCGGTGGTGACAGACAGACAAAAAAGTGATCTTATAAGGGTTACTTTTTACCTTTTGTGGTATGGAACCTAACATATTTTGCAAATCAAAGGGATCCCATTAAAAAAAAATCATAAGAAATTGTTGCTGTCGAATACCGCACCGGATGTCACCCATGCCAGTTACAACCGGTTCAGTCCGACCCTGATTACATTCAGGGTACCGTAAAACGGGGTGGATTCGATTAATTTCAAAATTAAAATGGATGTTTTTCTTCCAAAATTTACTTTAAAAATTTGAAATAAATACTGTATTAGCGAGTGCTTATATACTTTCAGTAAATTTTGTTTAAAAAAATCGTGGACTTTTAGTTTTGACAAAAAAAATAAATACAACACGTATTTATTTTTTTTGGTTACATGGTTACACGGTTAAATGGTTACTTTCATACCGCTAGTTTTATTGATTGATATTGATAGTCACCACGGAGGTGAGTAAATAACCAAAATATTTTTTTTTTTCAAGCTCTATTTTACGTGTTATGAAGTTTTTTGAAATTTTGGGGTGTATTTGATTAATGAGGTGACATTGATAGGTCAACTTACACAAGTGTCATCTAAGGAAAACAGACGGAACAGAGTTTAATACAATACAATACAACAGTTTTATACAAACCTGAAAAAAAAACAGAAACATACTTTGCTATATGCACTTGATGGGCAATCTTGAGTCGAGTATACTACGGCTATTTCCTACATCTATTTCCTTCAAAATGTTTATCACATTTTTAAATAATTAAAACAAATTAAAAATAATATAATCTTAGCGACCAGAAGTGAAAAAGGCTAAAAAAGTAAACACTATCACAATATTCACAGCTATATTATGCCACAGAACCTCAACATAATAACAATTACATAAGCTATCTAAGTTAACAACATAACCAAGACGTCCGAACACTACGACGGCCACACGAAGACTGAGTCCTGATACTCGCTCGCTGTCCGCTTTTATACTATCGAGCCCAGTCGCAGTATGAGGGTAGTTGGAAATCTTCTAACACGTCCTCTCCTGACAGCGGGACGTTCTCGACCGCTTCATCAGCCACCTGGTTCCAGCATCAGCATCTGCATCGATTTGCTCAACCTAGCGTGACATCGCGCGCGTAACCGCACAGTGGCGCGATCAGCAACTGCAGGTCAAGCTCGGTGCAGAGTTCAGCGCCATACGCGTCCTCGGGCAGTGGCGCAACCGACGACAGCATCGCGCTTCACCGCGCTGCCCCGCGTGGAGCTCAGCATGAAGCTCGGCACGCGGGCACCAGCGCGCAACGAGCACGCATAGCATGGCGCGTACTCGCGCAGTGGCACGACTGTCACTTTAAGGAGAGCGCGCACCAGCACGCCTCGGACGGCGTGTAGTCGCGCTGCAGGGAGCGCGCACCAGCACGCCTCGGACGGTGTGCAGTCGCGCTACGGGGAGCGCGCACCAGCACGCCTCGGACGGTGTGCAGTTGCGCTGCAGGGAGCGCGCACCAGCACGCCTCGGACGGCGCGCAGTCGCGCTGCAGGGAGCGCGCACCAGCACGCCTCGGACGGTGTGCAGTCGCGCTGCGGGGAGCGCGCACCAGCACGCCTCGGACGGTGTGCAGTCGCGCTGCGGGGAGCGCGCACCAGCACGCCTCGGACGGTGTGCAGTTGCGCTGCAGGGAGCGCGCACCAGCACGCCTCGGACGGTGTGCAATCGCGCTGCGGGGAGCGCGCACCAGCACACCTTGGACGGCGCGCACAGCATAGCGCGCTCGCGCAGTGGTGCGACCGCCGACAAATGCCGAGATGCTTGGAGCAGAAGATAGCCACACAATAACGGGACTGCGAACACCACAAAGTCGGGGTACGAGTACCACTATGTCGGGGTACCAGTACCAAAATGTCGAGGCACGAGTACCAAAATGTCGAGGCACGAGATAGCCACAATGTCGGGGCCGCGAGTACCACAATGTTGGGGTACAAAATAACTACTCAAAAATAAACACTCAATAGTCACCATACAAAATACAAAATAAACACTCAATAGTCACCATACAAAATACAAAATAAACACTCAATAGTCATAATACAAAATAAACACTCAAAATAGTTGCAATGTCGGGACTACTTAAATAACAAGTTACCACAATGTCGGTGTACAGAATAGCCGTAATGTCGGGGCTAAAAATGACTCACCAGTGTTGAATAACGCTTCGCAAGTAATAGAAATAAAATCAAACTAAAATACGGTTTGCATCATAAGTAGTAAGTAACTTACTTACTGTTTCTATCACCTCATTTATAACTTGCCGCTGTAAGTCTTATATTTCACCAGCTTCAAGTTTCCTACGTTCGGCCCAACCTGACCATCGAAACAACGCCATCAGTTTACTGCCAGAACTAAACTGCTCATGTCATGAAGTACTCACAACAATACCGCAAAAACTAACAATATCACAAGATTTCGAAGCAACTAAACTTTATTTTTACTTAACTTCATATCGTACACCAAACCCTGTACGTTGTCACCAGGCATGTAGGTAAAGACTAGGTCCGTTCGTCACGATAACATACTCGTAATTGTACGGAACACTTACTCACTTTACTTATTTTTGCAACTTAGTATATTTTACAATAACCTACTGCGAGTACGTTACAGACACACACGGATGAATGAAATCGCCTTACATTTATTGTACTTTGTGTCTAATAAATGTTACTCAAAACTTTTACTAAGTATTTCAACTTATCATTACTACTACTACTGCACGGTCTAAACTGGGATCGTACCATAATAACTGTACTACGTATTGACAAATAACACTAATAGAATGTAGGTAACAGCCCATGTACAGCACTCGTTTGTCGGCATGACTATAGTCTGCCTATAACAAATACCTTGGCGCTTAAACCTTATGAACATCACTCAAAGTAATATCAATGTCGCCTTGTGGGTGTAACAGCAAATACAAATGTTAACACGACCTATTATAGGTTGTCGCACAATGATTTGACGTAGACAATTATATATATTGATTTCTAGGTAGACAATTACTCGTATCTAAATCTCTTGGGCTTGCCCAATTATTTAACACAGTCAATCTCTTCGCATAGTCGAGTAACGAAACAAAAGTAACATTGCAATCATACCTGTCCACACCAACCATACTCGAATAATCCTGTCCGCCGCGTTTACTTTCCGACGAGCATTATCAGCTATGTTGCACGGTGTATATACGGTGTAACAGCTATGTAGTATCACACGAAATAGCAACTACAGAGAAAATCAAATAGTTATAATCAACGGCATTTACACGTGGCGTTTCGTATTCGGACGCGGTGGTAAACACTACCAGCTAGGCTATTCTGTAAGCTATCTCGACAGCGGAATCCGCGGTGAGATTTGAATTTCATATTACGAAATTCAACCGTATTACGAACGTGATACGATTGAATTTCGTAGTACGATATTCTAATCTCACCGCGGATTCCGCTGTCGAGATAGCTTACAGAATAGCCTAGCAGGAGGCTTACTATGACCTTTTAAATAGCGATTCAATTCTGAGACGATTGTGTTAACTGGATCGTTTTCTTTCGTACTATGCGCTTAATTAAACAAAACCTAATGTGGATCGCTGCCACTAGAATGAATGAACGAAAGTTCGATACTGAATTGCAAAATACATCACTAGTGTCGAGTCAACTACAAGGCTGCGTTCTAAAACCTAATCATCATCTTCTAACGGAAAGTTACGGTAAAATGAAATGTTTGAGTTTATGAAAAAATATAGGTTTTTGTTCATTATAATGAATCAGTATGCTGTTATTTAAATATCGTAAAAAGAATCAACCTACATGAATTTGAGGACATCAAAATCACAAAATCTCCACATAAAAGATTTTGTATGGTATTGTTTGTTGGTTCTGAACGCGTTCTCTGTCATGGCGATTTGATATTAATGTAAACATTTCCGTTGCGGCAAATGTTTACGTTATATCAAATCGCCCTAATAATAGAGTACAGACGCAAGCGCGGTTGTTTTGAAGGTGATTTGAGAAGTAGTTAATTAGTGTTATTGATCTAATTAACTGGTCAAATGCAAGTCGCATTCGCACTAGTAGAGTTCCGTTACACAGTAGAGTAATTTATAACTATAATTTTTCATCACCAAAAAATTAATTTTATTTTTCATAGTGTTTGTAGGTATGATAATATCGTTTAAAAACTAAAAAACAACCGACTTCAATGCCGCGCTATTCATTTTCAGTACCAATTTTGAGATTTTTATCTCAATATCTCTGGAGATACTTATCATACCTCGATAAAATTACCATGGTACCACACTTGGGATATCTCCTTTCGAACAAAAAAAGAATAATCTAAATCGGTTCATAAACGACGAAGTTATCCGCGAACAAACATAAAAAAAAAAAAAAAAAAAAAAAAAAATATACTGTCGAATTGAGAAACCTCCTCCTTTTTTTGAAGTCGGTTAAAAAACAAAGTTATATTTGCGGTCGCTATATCTTAAAAACTGCGGACTGTATCTCGTTCAAACCAAGTTTCGTTAAAAGTTTTTTTTATCTACAGCATATGTATGTTTAATGTGGGGATGTAAGGGAGCACAAATACGACCTCGGTGGTCCCAGCCAACCTCACCTGCCCGTGGTGCATCCTGCTGACCAACAGACGGGGCTCTGGCGACCGACAAATGGCGGTATAACCATTTCATATCTATGGCGTAGCCAAATTCTACAGGCCGGTGACGGACAGCAGCGTCACCGGTGCGAGAAGCTACGTCCTGCGATCGCCAACACGCCTGCCTAGCATGGCGATTAGGGCATATCCCTCCCAAGGGATGAAACCAAAATGGAAAGTCACATTAAGCCGCGGCCCCCAGTTCCCGGCCGCCCTGCTATTCCTGACCACGGCGGCGGTCACGGTAACGGCAGGGCAGGGGGTGCTAAGAATCCCCGGGTTACGGTAGGCCGCCAGAACAAACTGACCCTCGCAACGTACAATGGACGCACGATTCGGCTGGACGATCATCTGGCGCAGCTAGAGGAGGAGCTGAAACACATAAGATGGCACATTCTGGGGTTATGTGAAGTCCGAAGACAGGGAGAGGACACCATAACCTTAGAATCGGGCCATCTTATGTACTACAGAGAAGGAGATCAGCCATCCCAAGGCGGCGTCGGGTTTCTGGTCAACAAGGTTCTCAGTGACAACGTTGTAAAAATCTCCAGTGTGTCCACCAGGGTAGCGTACCTCATAATTAAGTTAACCAAGAGGTACAGCCTCAAGGTTATCCAGGTCTACGCACCGACCTCGACACACTTGGATGATGAGGTGGAGAGCATGTATGAAGATATCTCCAGAGCTTTACACACCACCTCCAAGGCTCACTACATCGTTGTCATGGGAGACTTTAACGCCAAAGTGGGAGTACAAACTTGCGGCGAATCGTCTATAGGACCAAACGGATTTGGGAGTAGGAATCACAGGGGACAAATGCTCGTCAATTTCCTCGAGAGAGAGAGGGGCTTTTCTTGATGAACTCGTTCTTCAAGAAACAGCCCCAAAGGAAATGGACGTGGCAAAGCCCCGACTTTGTGACTAAAAACGAGATTGACTTCATCATTACGGACAAACGGCGCATATTCAGAGACGTCTCAGTGATCACTAGGTTTAATACTGGAAGTGATCACCGACTTGTACGAGGCACTCTGGATATCGACTTTAAAGCCGAGAGATTCCGATTGATGAAGTCTACGCTCCGTCCGAACCTACTCCAAACCGTTGTTGGGTCCGAAACATTCCAATTAAAATTGGAAAATCAATTCGCTGCCTTGGAAACCACAGATGACGTAGACCAGAAACTCGAAGAAGTGGTGGGGAAATCCTCAGGGATGAAGGGACGAAGTTTTGCGAGAGCAAGCGTACGGGCAAAAAGTCCAAACTCTCGGCAGAAACACTTCGGCCAATGGAAGAGAGACGAACAGACCCTTTGTCAGCTTTGTCAACTAACCTGGTGCGCAACAAATCCATAAAGAAGCTGGTACGACGCGACCTCCGATCCTCTAACACGCTCTTGATTAAAGAATCAATTGAGCAGAATCGGGGGTCGAAAGTGTTCGTCCAGCCTCTGGGTAGAAGCCACCTCACAAAGCTGACAACGTCAACGGGGAACGTCGTCGCATCCAAGCCGGAGATTCTGTCGGAAGTTGAAGACTTCTACGGCTCTCTACGCATCGCATGCTTCAAGGCCCGAACCCGATACTGAGGATTCTAGAGCCACCTTAACCCGCCACTTCACAGAAGATCTGCCCGAAATTAGCCGAGACGAAATCGTGATGGCCCTTAAACAACTCAAAAATGGAAAAGCCCCAGGAGAAGACGGAATCACAACGGAGCTTTTGAAAGCCGGAGGAGCTCGAGCAGTTCAACAGCTGCAGCAGCTATTTAATTCCGTTCTTTTTACTGGGAGAACTCCACAGGCATGGAACAGAAGCATGGTGGTTTTGTTTTTCAAAAAAGGAGACAAAACCCTATTGAAAAACTATCGCCCGATTTCGCTTCTGAGCCATGTCTACAAGCTGTTTTCAAGCGTCATCACGAACCGTCTTGCGCGAAGACTCGACGAGTTTCAACCTCCGGAACAGGCCGGGTTTCGAAGCGGTTACGGCACCATAGACCACATCCACACGGTGCGGCAGATTGTACAGAAGAGCGAAGAGTATAATCGGCCCCTGTGCTTAGCATTTGTGGACTATGAGAAGGCCTTTGACTCAATCGAAACCTGGTCTGTTCTCGAGTCCTTGCAGCGTTGCCAAGTCGACTGGCGATATATCGAAATGATGAGATGTCTATATAATGCCGCAACGATGACTGTACAAGTACAGAACCAGCAAACTAAACATGTCCACCTGCGTCGAGGAGTGAGACAGGGGGACGTCATATCCCCGAAACTGTTCACTAACGCCTTGGAGGATATGTTTAAGACGCTGGACTGGAAAGATCGTGGCATTAACATCAACGGCAGGTACATCTCTCACTTACGATTCGCAGATGACATCGTCATTATGGCAGAGACGCTGCAGGACCTACAAAGGATGTTGAATGGCCTAGCTGATTCTTCTCGTAGCATCGGTCTCCGGATGAATTTGGACAAAACCAAAGTCATGTACAACGAGCACGTTGTTCCGGAACCGATTGCCGTAGATGGAATCCCACTCGAAGTTGTCACTAAGTATGTTTAGCTAGGGCAAACGCTCCAACTAGGAAAACATAACTTCGAGAAGGAAAGAGAGAAGAATTCAGCTGGGCTGGGCAGCATTCGGAAAACTCCGTCGAGTCTTCTCGTCGCCTATACCACAGTGTCTAAAGACAAAAGTCTTTAACCAGTGCGTCCTACCTGTGATGACATACGGAGCCGAGACGTGGACACTCACAGTCCGACTGGTCCACCAGTTTAAAGTCGCTCAGCGAGCTATGGAGAGAGCTATGCTCGGTATTTCTCTGCGGGATCGAATCCGGAACGAAGTAATTCGCCAGAGAACTAAAGTTATCGACATAGCTCAACGGATTAGCAAGCTGAAGTGGCAGTGGGCTGGTCATATCTGCCGCAGGACTGATAACCGTTGGGGCAGACTTGTCCTAGAGTGGAGACCGCGAATCGGCAAACGTAGCGTAGGACGTCCTGTGACCAGGTGGAGCGACGACATACGCAAAGCGGTGGGCAGTGACTGGAAGAGAAGAGCCGAAGATCGGGCTCAGTGGCGCATCTTGGGAGAGGTCTATGTCCAGCAGTGGACTGATACAAGCTGATGATGACGATGATGATGATATATATTTTTAAAGATTTTTCACTCCCTTACTTGAAAAGTTGGAGGGGGGAAGAAAGGAACATTTTACTAAATGACTGACTTTGAGAAAAAATGGTATTAGGAACCTCAATGTCATTTTTAAAGACCTATCTATAGACACCACGCTCGTATTGGTTTGATGATTTTTTTTTTAGTTTCAGTTCTTAATATATATATATATTATTATTGTATAAAAATTGTAAAGCAGTTCACAGAATACACCTACCTACCAAGTTTTAACTGTGTAGTCCTAGCAGTTTCTGAATAAAGTGGCATATGGACATACGGACAGACAGACATACAGAATTACAGACAGACAAACAAACAGACAGTCAGACAGATAGACAGATATGACGAATCTATAAGGGTTCCTTTTTTGGCATTCGGCTACGGAACCCTAAACATGAGGTATGTACAAGTTTTTACTTTGTAGCATTCGTAAATGGATACTAAGCCTGAATATTATTTCTGATATTGATTGTCGCGCAGCGTAATATTCTTATATGAAAACCTTGGTACCTTAACTCGTCCAAGAAATCTAGACTTTAGTGCATAATAATTACCACCACACAACTCAAGCACTTGTTATGGGTTGGTATGGTTTTAACAGGCGGAGAGACTTATTAAAATCCCAAAATTACCACTTAAATTCTAAAACGTTTCAATATTCGCAGAAAATATAACAACTTTATCAGAATCGTTAGATTTGACACATAAGAGTCGAAACAGAATCGCTATTATATGGTGATGGTACGAACTGAATGAATGAAATCAACTTTGCGACTCAGATTAGGTTTTGTTTTGGCGAATATTTAGTTGGTCCTTTTTATTGGATTTAAACGAGGTGATGGTACGAATAAACAAAGCAGTTCAGTTTAGGTTCGCAATTGAATCGCAATAAGAGGTCATGGTAGGCCAGCAGATAAGAACCCTGGCAAACTACCCTTTATTGCAAAAACAATGCGACAAAATTACTTTTCCGAAGTATTTCTTTATCTTTAAGAAATATCACATGCCCACGAATCCCCACACAAACGTCTTATTTACACTTTAACTGACAAATCCAATATTCACGAAAAACTAGATCTCAGTATCACTTCGATACAAAAACATTGTTGCACCTTAATTTATTCAAAACGGTTACTTTGAATAGATCAAGGCAAATGTCAGAGACGGCTTATAAGCGTAAATTGCACGTGGACCTATCCCACTTCTGATCTTAGCGACCAGAAGGGAAAAAGGCTAAAAAAGTAAAACTATCACAATACCCACAGCTATATTATGCCACTGAACCTCAACATAATAACAATTGCATAAGGTGTCTAAGCTAACAACATAACCAAGACGTCCGAACACTACGACGGCGACACGAAGACTGAGTCCTGAAACCCGCTCGCTGTCCGCTTTTATACTATCGAGCCCAGTCGCAGCATGAGGGTAGTTGGAAATCTTCTAACAATAATAAAACAAATTAATAATAAAAATAAACTCATGAAATATTAATAATAATATTTAAAAAAAATAAATATCATGGACGGAAGAAGAAGAAATAACATAATTAGATATATAGAGTACCAGCTATTATGAAAACTGCATCAATGTAGGTTTAGGCGAGAGAAAGTGTAACTCTATCTCATTAGCTCTACTATATACTATATACTTCTTCTTGAAGTAAAACTTATATAATATACTCTTAAACCTGACACTTGAAGGCAAATGTGGGGTAAAATTGATAATCAATTAAAATTACTTGAGAGCATAGGTACATTGGTAACTTGGGCATGATTGATAGCCTGTCAATGTCGCCTCATATACAATATCAATATAGCCCCTGTTACAAAATGTTGACACAAGTAACAAAATAGCAACCGCAGCAAATAAATGCGATGGCGGTTTTAATCATAAAAGACAGTATAATTGACTATGTAATCGTCATACCCTGTGATACTTATGGCTGAACATATACCCAAAGAGTTTACCAATGCACTTTTTTTTGCGCAAACACTGACACTGACACTTTAAACCGTTCCTGTGTGCCGACGTTTTGAAAAAATATGGCCGATATCCCGGTTGTGCCAACATGTAAAAAAACTTAAACGTATGCGTTCATATTTCGGTGTAATGATTAAAAATATAAAATTTTTGAGTAATCATCAAAGCCGCCCCGAATCTCAAAGCCACCCCAGTTTTTCGGTACTTACTTACAATAGGTTCATATCTACAGTCAATAATATCTTCTATTTATCATCTATACTAATATTATAAAGAGAGAACATTTGTATTTTTGTATGTTTGTAATGATTTGGCTCAAAAACTACTGGACCGATTTAAAAAAATCTTTCACTAATATATAGAATGGACTTTCGAAATGAAAATAGGCTATATATTATCCCGTTTAAATCAAACGTAGGTACATTCGTGGAGACCTAATAATATTATCTATTGTATAAAATAATAATGATCTATATATATAATATAATATTTTAAACCAACCCGACTGATCTATGTATAATCTTTTCATTAAAAGCATTCCAATGTCTCTAAACACGACATTTATATTTTAAACCACCCCGACTGATCTATGTATAATCTTTTCATTAAAAGCATTCCAATGACTCTAAACACGACATTTAAAATCTGAGCTGTAAGTTGGTGAGGATTTGAGTATTCTGCAGAGTCCAGGAGATGTCCCAGCATGAGGTCAATGCTTCCATGTTCTTACAATATCGTTGAAGAAGATTTTCGAATTGATCAGACCTATGAAAGTTGATTAAAGCTCATAGTTTTATAACGATTGAACGAATTTTCATGAATCAAAGCTAAGAACACTTTCGATGAAGACATCTATCAAAAAAAAACTATCAATAATAAAATCAAAATCGGTTCATGCGGTTGGGTGCTAAGATGCTATAGACATACACACAGATAGACACGTTAAACGTATAATACCCCTACTTTAAATCAAAATAGGTTCATCCGGCTGGGTGCTAAGATGCTACAGACAGACACACAGATACACACGTTAAACGTATAATACCCCTACTTTTTGGGTCGGGGAACGCCGTAAGGTTACGGCGGCAGATGTTCTCCTTGGTGGTAAGCTACTTTTCAACCGACATCCAACAAGAAGGAAGTTTTCAATTCGTCTGAATGTTTCTTTTTTGGTGTGTGTGTGTTACGCGATTACTCCGTCAATTGTGAACCGATTCGAATTGTTATTTTTGTAATCGTTAGGGTACGTTTCTGAGGTGGTCCCATTGTAATTTCATTGAGATGTGATAAGTATCTTCAGAGATATGACGATAAACGTCTCAAACTTGCTACTGAAATTGACTCGCGGGGCATTGAAGTCAGTTGTTTTTGTTTTTAAACTTTCTTAATTATTGGTAGATTTAATGATCCCACGAAAACCCATGATTAATGAATGCACATAAAACTTTAATTGGTAGGTATATAGCTAGGATTAGAACCAACGACCCTCGGGTCAGAATCAGGGTAACTATCCTTTACGCCAAAGGGCCGTCCAATATCACTACGTAAGTATTATAAAACAATGTCCATCACTGCGTCTGTCTGTTTGCAATAATCTCAATAGCTTCTGAACGGATTATCATGCGGTTTTCACCAATAGCCAGAGTGTTTATGAGGAAGGTTAAGGTGCGTAATTCGTTAAGGTTTTGTGTAAATTGGTTGACATATGACGATGATTGTTAAATATATTAATATATTATATTCGATGCAACAAACTGATGCAAATTTTGTAGGCATATATGTTCTACCCGTGCGAAGCCGGGGCGAGCTGCTAGTCCTATATAATTGTCGATTTTAAAACAGGTAACTCAAGTACAATCTCTCTTCATTGCAGATCAACAAATCATGAAGATGTCCTCAGTCGATGAAATAAGCTTTCGAACCATCTTCATTGGACCAGCAGGAGCCTCAATGCAATAAATCAAATGAAAATATGCAGAATACAAACATGTATGAAAACGATAAACATACTTCTATAAGGAATATACCCATATTATTAATGTTATGTTTAATTTAACTATATAAGTGAGGTTTAAATCATATAAGATTGTAAATGATGATAAACTAATTTAAATAATACGATTGATTGTAGATACAGAAAAGACAGAAATAACCCACACTGTAACACTACAGGTAAAAACTATATACATGTGATATGTGTGACTATGAAGCTGCACAGAAGTCGCATTTGGAAATGCACATACGAAGACACGCTGAAAAAAAACCATATGCATGTAATATGTGTGACTATGAAGCTGCACGGAAGGCACATTTAGAAGTGCACATACGAACACACACTGGAGAAAAACCATATGCTTGTAATATGTGTGACTATGAAGCTGCACGGAAGGCACATTTAGAAGAGCACATACGAACACACACTGGAGAAAAACCATATGCTTGTAATATGTGTGACTATAATACTGCACATAAATCAGCTCTGAAGAAACACATACAAACACACACTGGAAAAAAACCATATGCATGTAATATGTGTGACTATAAAACTGCACAGAAGGCAAATATGAAAGTGCACATACGAACACACACTGGAGAAAAACCATATGCATGTAATACGTGTGACTATAAAACTGCACGAAAGGCACATTTAGAAGTGCACATGCGAACACACACTGGAGAAAAACCATATGCATGTTATATGTGTGACTATAAAACTGTACAAACGTCAGATCTGAAGAAACACATACGAAAACATACTGGAGAAAAACCGTATGCATGTAATATGTGTGACTATAAAGCTGCACAATGGTCAGACCTGAAGAAACACGTACGAAGTCACACTGGAGAAAAACCATATGCATGTAATATGTGTGACTATAAAACTGCACAGAAGGCATATTTGAAAGTGCACATACGAACACACACTGGAGAAAAACCATATGCTTGTAATATGTGTGACTATGTAACAGCAGGGAAGGCAAATTTGGAAGTGCACATACGAACACACACTGGAGAAAAACCATATGCTTGTAATATGTGTGACTATAAAACTGCACAGAAGGTAAATTTGGAAGTGCACATACGAACACACACTGGAGAAAAACCATATGCTTGTAATATGTGTAACTATAAAGCTGCACAAAGGTCAGACCTGAAGAAACATACGAACTCACACTGGAGAAAAACTATATGCATGTTTAATATGTGACTATAAAAGTGGATTTAATCCATCGCTAAATTTACATATACGAACACACACTGAAGAAAAACTGTATTCATGTAATATGTGTGACTATGCAGCTGCACAGAAGTCACATTTGGAAATGCACATACGAACACACACTGGATAAAAACCATATGCTTGTAATATGTGTGACTGTAAAACTGCACAAAGGTCAGCCACGAAGAAACACATACAAATACACACTGGAGAAATACTATAAGCATGTAATGTGTGTGACTTTAAAAGTGGATTTAAATAATTGCTGAATTTATATCCACAAACATACCGGTAAAAAAACCATATGCATGTGGATATATGTGGCTATGCAGCTGCACGGAAGTCACATTTGGAAATGCACATACGAACACATACGCAACTGATATGTTAATAAGAAATTAATTAATTTTATTAATTAGCGTTATTTTTTAATGTACAAATGAATTTTCAATGTTTGTTAGGTAATTAAAATTATTGATAATGACAAGGAATTAAGGAACTTGTAATGTAATGTATTTCATTTTATTTTATTTAGTAAACTATTAATTGTATTAATCATATCATATAAATCATAATATTTAGTCACGAAATAAATTGATTATTCAGATACAATTAATTTGATTTGAATATTCCTGAAGTGAGTATTACAATATGATGTTTATTGGGAAATATTGTTATTAATAATATTCCATTCAATATAATCTAATGATACGCTTTATGATAAATTAAATAGTTTACGTTTTGACAAAAAAAACGTAACTAAGCTATTAATAATATGAACTAATATTGTCAATGTGAAATAATATTGGCACTAGTCCTTATACTAGGATTCCCTGTGTCATAAGGACTAGTTACTCCCATGTGAAAGCAAGCGTTTGAGACAAAAATAAACATATTAGATTGGCTAACAGAAATAATAATATTATTACAGTGCAGTCAGTGCGCGATTGGAAACGGTCGTGTCACACTGCACAGTTGAGAATTTACTATACCGCGAGTCGCACAGTGACAGCCGTTGCCCGCGCTGCGCTATGGGTTCTCAGCAACTTATAGCTAAGGAACTTTTGGCGTTCATACAATACGCCATGGACTCGTTTGATGAACCAACCATCATTCATATATGCAAGTCGAGTTTTAAGGAGGAGGAAGTCTGCAAGAGCAAGACCCTACTCTTCCAGAGTGTCGGCAAGCTGGACGCGATGCCATCCCGCCGGAGAGACGGAGGCGAGAAGAGCGTGCAGGACATCATCACCCTGCTGAAGGAGACCGACCCGGACGACGTGCCCACGTTCGTGGCGAAGCAGCTGGACCGCATCCCTCCTGTTTCGTACGAGCACATCGACTGCACCAGGCTCCTGAAGGATATCGCATTCCTGAAGACGAGTCTAGCCGAAGTGGTGGATAAGTTATCGACGTCGGAAAACACCATTAGTGAACAACGTGCTTAAGTAGTGTTGTTACGCAATGCTATGCGAGTAAGTAGGTCATCGCCGACCGATAATGTAAATACACGTCGCGGTGCACAAAATGCATCCATCGGCAGTTTAGAGTCAGCATTATTGAATGTGTCACCGCCTGCTGCCGTGCCGTCCGATGCCCCGCGTCCCGCCGCCCGCACCCCCGCACCAACGCGGAGACCGTCTGCCGTAGGTATGTCAACCCCTCATCGAACCTACGCTACCGCTGCAATAATGATGGGAAACAGAATGCTGCCTCTTCCGTTCCTTCTATAAGGAAGGATCAGGCAGATCGAGATGACGGCGGCTTCAAAACGGTGGAGAAGAAGTAAAAGAAGCCGTCAAACCGAAACAAGCGCGGAACCGTACCGACTGGCCCGAACCATCTACTGCGTCCAGAAACACTGACGACGCCGTTGTACGTGTCTCGCGTGCATATGTTTCACTTACTACTCCATCACGGCAGAGGAGGTGGCGGAGTACGTGCTGCTGAAGACCATGCTGACGCTGAGGGTCGTGAAGCTGGAGTCGCGTCACAACGTGAGCTTCAACTCCTTTGTACTGCGGGTTCCGGTCAAGTCTCTCGACACGTTCATGGCCGAAGAATTCTGGCCGAGAGGTGTCAGGTTTCGCCGCTTTAGAGGTCGACTACCTGACACCAAAGATATACGTCACACGTCGTAGTAGTATTAACGTGTCTTATTGGATATCGCTGATTTGTATTATATATATATATGTTAGTCTGTAAGGTAAACTTAAAACTTCAAACTTCAAATTATTTATTGTTGCACTACAGGTAAAAATACAACTGGTGGAATATTAAAATTAAGAACACTGTAGCATGCCTTTTAGGCGTACAATATTGAACAGCATATATAATATACTGTATTCTTTAAGTTTTACAATATATGAAAAAATGGAATGATATAGTTAGATAAAGAATCTATGTCAAATCAACGCTAAAAACAATTGTATTAAATATCTGAAATAGCCATAATAAGTGGATTATAATAAAATTCATTCAAAATTAGTATCCTTTAAAAATTCGTCAACTTTGTAACATTTCTCTGTTAAGCGTTTACATAAGGTCTTCTTAAATATAGATAATTCATTATTCTTAATGCTGTCCGGTAACTTATTATACAATTTTGGTGCCATATTAAAGATACTTTTTCCGAAGAATGTCGTTTTTGGTATATAGTGGGATGAAACTTCTATTCTAGGGCGAGTCTTTCGAGGATGTCTGCATTCATGTAGTATAAATTGATGAGAATGTTGTTTAACAAACAAACACGCTTCTAGTATGTACAAAGAGCTAAGGGTTAAAACATTTAACTTTCTAAAAAGCGGTCTGCACGTCTGTCTTTGGCTGGCACCAAACATCGCTCGAATGCATCGTTTTTGCACTCTAAAAACAGATAAGGTATCAAATGAATTACCCCAATGTAGAATGCCATATCGCAAATTTGAGGACACGAAAGCGTGATATGCTGTTACTGCTGTTTCACGTGAGGCAACTTGTGTAAGTTTTTTTAGAGCGAAAACAAATCGACTAATTTTGCTACATAAGTTTTTTACGTGTGCTTTCCAATTAACATTACAATCTAGTTGAACTCCTAAAAACCTAATATCGTTAAAAAATTGTATATTTTGTCCATCGAAGTTAATGTCAATTTTAAAGTGTCTTTGTTGTGGCAAGTAAAATTGCATAAGTTTCGTTTTTTGAATATTAATAATTAAATTGTTATATTCCAGCCAATTAACTAAATTTTTTTCGGCGGGGGGTAGTTGTGTGTGAAATACCTACACAGAATTTCTCTATTATAATATTGTTTTTAAATAGTAAAAACCAGTTTTAAGTGACTAAATTACATGTTTAATTAAAATATAAAGCACAATACCTGCCGGACAGTGTTTTCCCTTAAATCACACAAACTAAATCCACATAATATAACACTTTTATTTCTTGCACCAATTTAACCTTAAAATGGATGCTATCAAAGAGTCCATGGCCCAGCTAAGTAATGTTTTCCACCAAAAGTTTGCGGAGTTCGAAGAGAGACAGCGGAAAGTGAGCACTTCAACACCATCGGACGACTTGAGCCTTGCTGAAGAGTTTTCTTCGTTCAGTGTTCACCATACAAGCCCTCCGGACACTGCAAACTCAAGTTGAGTTGATAGCTCTGGGCCCCGGCCGCTGCTGCGGCCTCTGAGCCGAAGAAGCCCATCAAGAAACCATCCACCAGATCACAACGAGCCGCAGCAGGCGCAGGTGCAAGTAAAAAATAGATTTCTGTCTATGCACATTTCATCCATAGTTATAACTTTTGTTTTGTGTTCTATAATAGCTTGTTTGTATATTAATTTAGTGTCACTTCACTTTACTATAAGTACCTCCTAACTTCATTTTATTTAAATCACCCTCTACTTTTTATGTTATGTATTACCAGCGGGTGCACAAAAAACTTTTTGAATTCTCCAATATTTATAAAATTTCATTTCTTCTTGACGTTTAGCAATTTGTAGTTAGTTAGTTTCTTAGTTTATGGCTTCTGTGGCTTGTTGTCACAATTTTGCCAATGTCCGTTTAGCAATTTGTATGCAAAGTGACATTAATGACATTGACAGCTGACAACTGACAAGCGACATTTATTGTATAAATCATAGACATTCACAAGATGGTTTTACACCTCACGATCTTTTGCAATCGTGCAGTGTAACTCGTAAGCAAACGCCAAACTAGTCTTACGTTCAGTTTTACGCTCGTTTAATGTAACTTCTGAATACTTTTACTTAAGTCGTATTATATTTAATTTACCATATATAACGTACATGTCAGAGAAATATCTTTGTGATTGACTTTATCTAATATATGTGTATGTAAATTGAATATTGCAGTTCGTGGTTATTGAGTGTATTGTAAATCTTAAATTTTATTGTATTAATTTTAGCTCGAGTTTATTGTGTAAAACTGTTTTAATTTTGTGGAATAACTTTTTAAATAATCCGGCAGGTGTATTAAAATAATTAGTACACTTAATAGTAAATTAATATAGGTATACTTAATTGGTATATCTAATATATTGGTATATTAGTAGATTATTATTTATATATATTTATTTATCTATTCTACATATATTATGTTAAATGTTTTTTTAATATAAATTTAATGATAGTAGCGACCATTATTTTTCTGCATCCTCTTCTTCTAATAGTAGCAGCGACGATAGTTTTCTAAGCTTACCTTCACTTTCTGACACCCTAAATAGTAATTTCTCTGATGTACCTAAAAACTTTAATGTCATTCACATCAATGCGCAAAGCATCCCGGCTCATTTTTCAGATATGTAGACGTCTCTTAATAACAAAAACATTCACGCTATACTAGTCTCCGAATCCTGGCTCAAACCCTCTCTTCCATCTTATAATCTTCCTGACTTTAACTTGATACGTAATGACCGGACTGGTGGTGGTGGTGGGGGTGTAGCTATCTACTTGCGCTCACACATTCCCTTCTCCGTTATAAGCACATCCGCTCAGCCACCTCCAGGAAATGCAGGCGAGCATCTCTTTATTGAGGTTCTCCTCTCTCATTCCAAAATTCTTCTCGGAGTCTATTATAGCTTCTCTTCCCGAAATAATTTCTTTTCCTCCTTTGAAAGTATTCTGGTAAATCTTCGACCCTCTTATAGTCACACCATAATTATGGGAGATTTAAACACCTGTCTTTTAAAGCGTGATCACCGCTCTCGTGCATTAGAGACCCTGGCTACGGCTACCAACATGCATATTCTTCCTCTGACCTCTACTCACCATTTTCCAAACACTTCTCCTTCTCTTCTCGATCTCATACTTGTATCCTCTTTACAGCATGTTGCTAGGCATGGCCAGTGTCCTGCTGACGAGTTTTCCTATCATGACTTAATTTTCCTGTCTTATAAGATCCGTCCACCGAAATCAAAGCCCACAATCATCATGCAACGCAATTTTAGTGGTATGAATCGCGAAGCCTTTTTACAAGATGCTGAAAACGTTGATTGGTCACCCGTGATGGACTCAGACTGCATCGATGACCAAATCGCAGTGTTTAACACACTCATCACCCAGCTGTATGACGTACATGCTCCTATTAGAGCAATTAAAATCAAACACACCCCCGCTCCATGGCTCACTGACGACATCAGGAACATTAAAAATAAAAAAACCGTTGCTAAAACGAAATACAAGAGTAAACCTAATGACGTCAATAAGGCTCGATACATTAAGCTCAGAAATCGCTGTAACCTAGCCTGTAGAGATGCTCAGCGACGACATTTCTACGCTTCGGTACAGGATGAAGACCCGGCTAAGGTATGGAAGTTCCTCAGGTCGTTGGGAGTGGGTAAATCGCGCCAGGAAACTATTCCTAAGAATTTAAACATAGATTCTCTAAACCTACACTTTTCTACATCCTCTACCATGGATTTATCTGCTAAAGTCTCGACCTTAAATAACTGTCGACTATTTCTGCCTTCGATTACCCTTCATTCATCTTTCGTCAGTTTACTGTTTGCGAAGTTAGAAAGAGCATGCTATCTATTACCTCTAAAGCTGTCGGCATCGTCGGCATAGCATTAGTCGTAATATGCTGATCCCTATACTTGACTACATCCTCCCCGTCCTTTGTCACATTTTCAACTACTCCATTTCCAACGGTGTCTTTCCTTCCACCTGGAAGAAAGCACAAATTATCCCCTTACCAAAGAAGTCCAATCCCAAGTCTTGCACTGAATATCGTCCCATTTCTATACTTCCTTATCTATCCAAAGTCCTTGAGCGACTGGTACATAATCAGATTAGCTTTTTCCTTTCCCGACATAATCTACTTAACTCTTTTCAGTCTGGCTTTCGCCCAGGGCACAGTACGGTTACTGCACTAGTTAAAATCACTGATGACATTCGTCTCGGGATGGATGACAGTCAGATAACCGTGCTGTCACTCCTAGATTTCAGCAATGCCTTTAACACTGTTGATTTCGACATACTCCTTGCTATTCTTCGCTCTAATAACTTGTCCGCAACAGAAATTGACTGGTTTCATAGCTACCTTTGCAGTCGCCAGCAACAAGTTCGTCTTGAAGATAATTTATCTTCGTGGTGCAACACATCTGCTGGTGTGCCGCAAGGTGGCGTCCTATCTCCTCTTCTATTTGCCATCTTTATAAATTCTATCTCTAATAATCTCTCCTCTTCCTACCATCTTTACGCAGATGATCTTAAGTTATACTGTCAAGTACCTCTGGACAAACTGCCTGATGCGATAACAATCACAAACAACGACCTGATCCAAATTTCCGAGTGGAGCAAGTCCTATGGCTTAAAAATTAATGCACTTAAGACGTAAGTGATCATAGTGGGCAGCTCCCGCTATATCAGCCGAATTGATTGGAAGAGTCTACCTAACGTTGTGTTTGAAGGTGACAACTTACCATATAGCCAGACCGTAAAAAACCTGGGTATTACTATCGATCGTTGTCTATCATGGGGTCCCCAATTAATGGAAACCAGCCGCAAGATGTTTGCATCCGCAGGATCCCTGCGCAGATTGCGTAATTTCTTACCTATTACCAATAAGATTGCGCTTGCATAGTCTCTTCTTCTCCCTATCTTAGATTATGCTGACGTCTGTTACATCGATCTTACTCAAGAGCAGTTGGATAAACTTGAGCGCCTTCAAAATTTTTGTATAAGGTTTATTTTTGGCCTACGAAAATATGACCACGTTTCCGAATTCCGCGCTAAGCTCGAGTGGCTACCTATTCGCTGTCGCCGGGATGCTCATATCCTTTCACTTCTTTATTCCATACTCTTCAATCCTTCGTCTCCACACTATCTTCAAGAACGCTTTCAATATCTTTACTTGTCCCACCCACTTCGTCCTTCACTTAGGTCATCAGAGAACTTAAGATTAAAAATTCCTTCACATAATACTACTTTCTATGGAAACTCCTTTCATTTTAAAGCCGTTGTGCTATGGAATTCCTTTAAATTCCATAACACAAAATTTCCTTTAAATTAAGTATTTATTAATATATATATATATATATATATATATATGTATGTATGTATTATATGTGTATATATTATGCATTTATTTTAGGGTATTTATTATAGTGTAGTTTGTTTACAATTTGTTATAATTTATTATTATTATACTTGGTAGTGATAGGTTTGTTATTTTATTCACACGTTTTATAAACCACCGCCTTCGTGATTGTAATCCTTTCCTTGCATGGTCGTCTGGAAGAGATCGCTTAAAGCGATAAGACCGCCCATTGACGCTATTAGATTTAAATTGTTTAGTTTTAATGTGTTTCTGTTTTTTATAAGTAGTCAATTAAGAGTTTATCTATCTATCTACATTCCTCAGAGTTGATATAATTTCTCGTTTAGCATCATTTTCATTTGAGCATTTAATAAGGATTGTCGCATCGTCAGCGAACATTATCATTTTGTGTTTAATGCAATCAGGCAGATCGTCTATGTATACTAGAAAAAGTAAAGGACCTAATATGCTGCCTTGTGGTACTCCATATTCTGTTATTCTCAAATCTGATTGGGCGTATTTTTCAATTTTGTTTTTATCCTTAAAGCATATTGAGGTATATTGAGTGCGATTAGATAGATAGCTTTTTATCAGGTCATGCGCTGGTCCACGAATTCCATATCTTTTTAATTTATGTAGAAGGGTTTTATGACACACAAAATCGAACGCCTTTGTCATATCCATGAATATTGATATAATAGACGTTCTATCATTAAGACATTCTGATACAGTCTTCATCAATTCATAAATTGCTAAGTTAGTTGATTTATTTTTTCTGAAGCCAAACTGATTATCTTTTCGAAGAAATGATACAATTTGTTATGAATGACTCTTTCAAATATTTTGGAGATCACAGGTAACAAAGCTATGGGCCGGTAATTTTCACAAAGATCTGTATCTCCTTTTTTGTAAAGTGGTTTAGTCACTGTAAGTTTGAGTTTTTCTGGAAAAGTACCAGTAGTTAAGGAAAGGTTTATAATAACCTCTTAGAGGTTCAGCGAGTTGTTTAGAACAGTATTTGATGGCAGTATGGATGTATATGTTTAAATATGGGCCAATGTAACAACACCAACATAATTTTCCCTGAAATAAATGTTTTTTGCCTGAAAAAAATATTATTATTACAATTACACACAATTACAATTTTAGCGCGTTTTTACGTGTGTGTGTGTGTTTTGTATGCATATGTGTGTGTGGCGTGTCACGTGTGTGTGTGTGTGTCTGTGCGTGCATGTGTTTATGTGTGTATGAAAATGTGGGCTAAAACTAAAACAGAAAATCTTTATGACACAATATTGTTTATGAAATCTTCAGTGTGTTTATAGTCCAAAGAGTTTACTTTGATGTTTTAATCACTTAGAAATTTTCTTTTTACTTATAAATCTGATGCACTTGTAGATATAAAAAATTTAATTTAATTTAGCATATGTGTAAGGTGCGACGAAAGAGTGAGATCTCCGTGCAAATCATGTACGAAAAGGGGAAAGGGGGTATATTTATTTATTGATAATGACTTTTAATTTATATACAAGGAATTTGTAATATAACTTATTTCATTTTATTTTATTTTGTGAACTATTAATTGTATTCTATGAAGCATTTGTACACCCACACGAGTAGAAAATGAATGTACCCATTTTAAGCATAACACCAGCTACTTTGATATTGTTATAATAGTTTTCTGACAAATAAACATTCATTCATTCATGATGGCACACCCGCGCTAAATTTAGAAGATTATGTAGGTATGCCATATTTTCCTACTAACCTACACTTATTTATGGGGTAGGTAGGTGAAATAATAAGCACTGTACTCACATTTTCCATCACGGGCTATTATAATCACTACACAATATATCAACGTGTACATATTAAAACTTATTTTATCTACACTAATGTTATAACATTCTACTTATGTTTCCAATACTTGACTTATAATTACTACTGTTATAGCGCAGATAACAAAACACTCAATTTAAGCAATTTCACATGATGGTATAATATCCACATCGATATCGTAAAATCCTAGGATGATGGATTATAATGGATGGCGTCAAAACTTTGGCAGCATGTCCATTTTCTGTTTGTGTTAGTGTCTAGAATTGCTAGAGTGTGCGTGAGTAGGGAAGTGATCACTATTGTAAAACATATCGATAAAAAGGTGAAAAATGTAGAAAACTAAAACTTATGTAAAAAGAAAACAATTTATGTGATAAAATACGTAGTTACTTTACTGAACTTATGGAAATTAGTTATTGTTAAAAAATGCTACAGTACTTAACTGTAATTAGGCAACCTTAAATCTGGCGGTATAGATTTCTTAGCTTTTCTATAACACAAATCTTAAATGTTTTTGCGTTTTCAATACGTCAATTAAATATTACAATTTTGAGCTACAAAGCATCTATACTTCTATACTAATATTATAAAGAGATAACATGTATGTTTGTATTGAGTTAGCTCAAAAACTACAGGACGAGTATTTTTTTCTCTCATATATAAATATATTAATGGTCTTTTAGAATGAACATAGGCTATATATTATCCTGTTTAAAAGATAGGTATATTCGTGAAGACCTATTTTGCAACTTAAGTCGCCAATAAAACGGTCGAGAAAACACGTTTTTTGCGAAAGATGATTAATCTGAAATAGATGTAAGAAAGTATGTATCGAAGAGTAGTACAACTTAATAAGACCTACAAAAAAGTCCGCGATAACATATGTCTATCGCACAGACTCACAGTAACTATTTTAATCTTTATTTTTTAATAAAAAATGTTACAGAACTTTCAAGGCTATTTTCTTCTATACAGTATTAATCCTTATTTAAATAATTACGCGAATTATCTTGGCCCAATATCATAGATTAAAATTGTCCTTTACAGTATATAATTTATATGAAAATACTAGAAGTGCCCTGCGGCTTCGGTCGCGTTAAAGACTTCTTTTATTTACTTAAAACTTTTATTTTGTGAAACCTTTCTATCATAAAAGACATCAAAGAAATAAAAGCCAAATCGGTTCACCCGTTTTCAAGTTATTGCGTGACTAAGGGAAATAGGGATTCATATTTATAAAACCCAAAAAACCATATTGACTGTCAGACTTTTTTTACCAACCCCTTGCAAAAATCTTGCAACACGTATTTACTTATTTATTTATAGAAGTACTTACGTAAATCTATAAGTTTTATATATATATATATATATATTTTTTTCATTATTAATTATAAGTAATATCCGTGGGGAATTTTTACAAAATGCTTTCTCAGCGGAAACCTACGTCATAACAACTATCTGCATTTTAAATTTCAGCGCAATCTGAAACAATATTGATTTTCAGACATTGTTACCCTACTCTTAGGGTGGCATTTTGAAAAAGCCTGAAACTCGTATTTACTTATTTATTTACAGAAGTACGGTTTGCGTGAAGGTCGAATAAAATGACTATCCAAACTTTGAACCCCCGTTTCATCCCCTTAAAGAGTGAATTTTGAAAAATCTTTTCTTAACGGATACTTATGTTAAAACAACTGGATGCCAAATTTAAGCGCAACCCGAAACAATATTGGTTTTCAGACTTTGTTACCTCATTTCACTCTTTTAGGGGTGGAATTTTGAAAAAGCCTGAAACACGTATTTACATATTTTTTTACTGAAGCACTTGTATGAAGTTTCGAATAGAAAAGACTATCTAATCTTGTTTATCCGCACAAACTTTGAACCTCTATTTCACCCCCTAACGGGGTGAATTTTGAAAAAATCCTTTCTTAGTACACCCTTGCGTACTAAGACAAATATACTCTTTAAATTTCAAGTCTCTACTACTAGTGGTTTAGGCTGTGCGTTGTCTGCCAGGCAGTCAGTATGTCAGGACAAATATTCTTATAGTATTAGATAAATTATCATATAAAATTACGCGCATCGCAAATAATAGAAAAAAATGCAGTGAAACCACAAATAAGGCCATACTTACTTTGTAAACATTAATCAGATTTTTAATTGTAAAAGGTAACAGGACAAGCATGACTCTCACTTGATGGTAAGCGATGACTTCTACCTATTACAGATACAGCTATACAGGAAAATTCTGGCAGTCCAGAATTTTGCATGTCACTCCACTGCGCCTGTTACCTTGAGACATAAAGATGTTAAGTTTCACATGCCTCGTAATTTCACTGGACACCTTGCCATTTCAACCGAAAAACCTATTTCATTTATTATTCCTATGAAAATTAATTGGCAAAGTGGTCGGCCCAGGCGGACTAGCAGAAGTCCTACCACTACAGAAAAATTAGCTCATTTTTTTGTAAATGCTAACGATATAAAGTAATTTGATGTCAATATAGTACGATCTATTGTATCATCATCATCATCAGCCAGTGTCAGTCCACTGCTGGACTGTAGGCCTCTCCCAAGATGCGCCACTGAGCCCGATTTTCAGATCTTTTTTTCCAATCACTGCCCACCGCATTGCGTATGCCGTCGCTCTCCACTCTCCAATACTCAAAATTTGACTGATCTATGTATAATCTATAATGAAAATAAAAAATATTCCAATGAGTCTGAACACGACATCTCACCTGTAAGTTGGCGAGGAGTTGAGTATTCAGCAGATTGTAGAAGATGTCCCAGCATCATGTCAATGCTTCAGTGTCCTTTGTCGTTGAAGAAAAGGATACCTAATTTCGAATTAATCACTATGAAAGTTGATTTTATAGCGCCATCAACTAGAAAAATGCTCATAGTTTTACATCGGCTAAACAGATTTTCATGAATCAGAGCTAATAACACTTTCGATTAAAACACTTTCAAAACCGTTTCATCATCCTTCATTGCTCGCAGAGGAAGATTATATAGGAAGACTTACAGGAAGATTTTCTATCTTGACTCCACTAGCTTCTATTCTTATTGTTATATACCGGCTGTAATTCACGTACCATTAGTCGATTTTTCTCGACCTGGGTTTCGAGCGAGTCAGTCGCTCTTCCTCGGGAGTGAGGTCACGCGGTGAGATCGCGATGTTTACCAGTAAATTCGACTAAAGGTACGTGAATTACAGCCGGTATATAACAATAATAATGTTACAAATTCACGATAATTTAAAAATCAAAATAGCTTCTATTCTTTTCCATTTCCTCGGTGTCAGTTCCAGCTTGATTGATAATCTAGTAGGTACAAAATTGATTTATCAAAATGTTTAGAACAAAGTATGAAGTGTTTCGTTGGATCCTAATTTTCACGCCTTACTGCCTTTATCCACTTGATTGGATTTTCGGACATTTTGGAAACCTACAACAAAATGATATAATATATTAATGTGGTAAACTGTCAAACATTCTTCATAAAAATATATATAATAGCATTATCATAAGTAATAATAGATTGAATACGAGTAAGTATAAGTGGTGATAATATAATTAGGTACCTAGTTACTACTAATTTTGCGCGACATTACTTTGATTACTTTTTATAATATTTTAAGATCGTTCACAAAACGAAATAAAACATTAAATTAAAAAATCAAAAAACCCGACTGCGCAAAAAGTGAAGTGTTAAAAAACGAACTGAAAAGAAAAAAACAAGTAAGTCTAGTAGTTTAGACTTCTGTTTAGGGATATCAAAAAACTATACCATTTAAATTCCTTCTCGGTCGATACACTCATAAAATAAATTATACTTTATTATATGGAATGTAAAGACTTTAACAGTCGGGACACATTAATGGCTAAACGAATGGGGATTAAATTAAATGGTATAGTTTTTTGATATCCCTAAACAGAAGTCTAAACTACTAGACTTACTTGTTTTTTTCTTTTCAGTTCGTTTTTTAACACTTCACTTTTTGCGCAGTCGGGTTTTTTGATTTTTTAATTTAATGTTTTATTTTACACTTTTTAGTTAAGTAAAGGACGGCTAATTCCGTAATCTTCTCATTTCATTTAGAGAGTTGATGTCATGTGGATTATAAGCACCGCAAACTTGTTACTAAAAGTAACTAACGCGGCATGTAAAATAGTTTTTTTTTTTCGATTTGTAGGATCATAAATTATTTGTTATAAATATATTTTGAATCTCCATTTTAAGACCTTTAATTCGATACCCCACTCGATAGGTTTTGAAAAAAAAATATTTTTTGAACCCCAAATTTTGGCGTCTGAAATCCGCCATTTTGAATTTTTCAATTTTTTATGTTTTCGTTGACACTCGCGCTAGCATGGCGAATCTATTGACGTGCCAATTATCAAAATCGGTCCACGCGTTTGGTCTCTAGTGTGCCACAAAGGAACAAACATACATACATACATACATATATAGACTGATAAACACATTACCTCTCCTTTGCGTCGCGCAGTCGGGTAAAAACCAACTTCAAATGCCACGCTATCCATTTTCAGTATAAAGTTAAAGTTGGAGGTGTTTATGTCCATATCTCTGGAGATACTTATCAGATTTCAAAAAATGTACAATGGGACCAAACGGGCAGAATAAACTCTCGAAAAAAAAATTCCAATCCGGTTAAGATATGAGATAACAAACATAAAAAAAAATACTGAGAACCTCATCTTTTTATTGTGAAGTCGGTTAAAAATATTCAAATTTCGTTCTAAGCAAGGCCATAAGCTAACCGTTCCATCCTTTAAAAAAATCTTCATATTATAAATCAACTAGCTGGGTCCCGCGGCTTTGTCTGCGTTTAATGACAGCGGCAACATGCGCGTGGGCTGTGCGCGGTAGAAAACACTGCTTAATTTGCACATTAACCTTCCCTATTTGTATCAGATATTGTTCCCTATTTCATTAGCTTCAATTTTGATTTCGCGGAACTTTATTTTATTCTAAAATAAAAGTAGCCAAGTTACTTGGTAGTTAATATTTTAACATCAGCATTCTGCTAGTGAAAGTCCCGTTAAATTGGTCCAGTCATTTCAAAGATAAACCGCAACAAACAGACAGACAGACAAACATTTAAAATTTTGTTTTTATGTAAGTACCGTATATTCTTTCATATGCATTTAGTGAAAAGCTGTTAATTTGGAATTACAAACAGACACTTCAATTTTTTTATATGTATAGATTTAGTGTAAAATGTATATAAACGATTTATATATTTGAAGTTTTAAGTGTAATATTATAATATTACACTTAATATTACACTTAATAATATTATAATATTATAATAAAAAATAAAAAATATTATAATATTACACTTAATACCCTTCATTATATGACAGTTGCATAAACTACTATTATAAACAGACATAGTCTTGTTGAATTGAACTTTAAAATAATACGGAGCCTCCAGCCTGGGTGCTTTCAGACTTATATATCAAAGAGGTAGACCATAATATCGTTTAAAAACTAAAAAACAACCGACTTCAATGCCGCGCTATTCATTTTCAGTACCAATTTTGAGATGTTTATCTCAATATCTCTGGAGATACTTATCATACCTCGATTAAATTACCATGGTACCACACTTGGGATATCTCCTTTCGAACAAAAAAGAATAATCGAAATCGGTAGGGCTATTCTGTTAGCTAATCTCGGAAGCGAACTTCGCAGTGAGTTTTGACTTTCGTGTTAGGAAATTCAACCGTATTACAATCGTGTTACGATTTGAATTTCGTAGTACGCCTCACCGCGGATTCCGCTTGCGAGATGCGTAAACTAGCTTACAGAATAGCCTGGCGGTTCATAAACGACGAAGTTATCCGCGAACAAACATGAAAAAAAAAAAAAAAAAAAAAAAATATACGGTCGAATTGAGAAACCTCCTCCTTTTTTTGAAGTCGGTTAATAAAATGTCTCCCGCCATTACATTATGCGAAGCTAGCGCCATCGCTCGACAACTACAGTCTATAGCCAATAGAATGTCTATTTATTAAGTTTAAATAATATTTAAAAGGTCTTCTGACTTAATTATATTCTAATTAAATATAAGTATAATTATCAATGTAGTTATCAGTCTATAAATACAAGTATTGTTATTAACAGTATTAAATTATGCGATGCTAGCGCCATCGCTCGACAACTACAGTCTATAGCCAATAGAGTGTCTATTTATTAAGTTTAAATAACTATGATAATTAACAATACTTAACGCCTACAATATTTATATTAGTGTATAAATATTGTGTTAATAATTTAAGAATTAACTATGTAACATAAACATCAATAACTATTTATAAGTATTGTTAACATTCATTCATACTGGAGAAAAACCATATGCATCTTTAATGTGTGACTATGCATTTACACGGAAGTCACATTTGGAAAGGCACATACGAGTACAAACACACACTGGAGAAAAACTATATGCATGTACAGTGCCACAAGTATAACTTGGCGGTGGTGGTTTTTGGAACTAATTCTTTTAATTGAAACTGTGAGTTGGACGTTTGAGAGATTACCGCGACATTATTGTTGATAAATCTGCTACATTAAAATAGTCAATAATGCCAAAAGTAATTAAAAGTGGTTTAAGAGAAACTGTTACCAAAGTACAAAGTAAAAGCACAGTGGCGCACAGGCACGCCAAGTTATAATTGCCGCACTGTAATATGTGTGACTATAAAAGTAGATTTAAATCATCGCAAAATTTACATATACTAACACACTCTGGAGAAAAACCATATGCATGTATATGTGTGACAATGTATCTGCACAGAAGTTAGGTTTGAAACGCCACATACGACCTTACACTGAAAAAAAACATATGCATGTAAAATGTGTGACTATGCATCAGTAGGGCTATTCTGTAAGCTAGTTGACGCATCTCGCAAGCGGAATCCGCGGTGAGAATTGCTAAGCTATTGTTAATTAATAATTAAGCTATATATGGTGGAATTTCGTAATACGAAAATCAATCTCACCGCTTGCGAGATGCGAAAGCTATACTTACAGAATAGCCTTGCTGCACAGAAGTCAGATTTATTTATTTATTTATGTTAAGCCAACAGTTTCAATTAAAACTAAATAATTTACAGTATATAAACCATAAAACCAATAGGGAATATGCATGTTTTTTTTTTAAATATATTTATTTCACTCATAACACCCATATATCACAATAAAAAATAAAATACTGCTGGAATTAGTCTAATTATTTTTTAAATAAACATTTAAATATACAAATAAATTTGAGCAGTTTACGCCATCATTTCCCGGGCTCTTTGGTAATGCATTATGACGTCACGCACTTACGTCAGACACACGCCGCTTGAAGCAAACTAGCTTTTTTTTCTTTAACTAAGACTCCGCGCGATTATTGTATTTAGCCAATGGCATGTTTTTATTAAATTATACAGTTTCTCTAATCTCGTACTCATTTTTAACCGACTTCAAAAAAGGAGGTTTCTCAATTCGACCGTATATATGTTTTTTTATCTATATTAAATGGTTAGTAATATACATTTTTGCACAATAATACGCGGCAAACACAATATTTGGAAATAAATACAATAAGACCACACCATACATTTATTTTTATGTTCCCGCGCTCAATGTTTCTATCACGTGGAGTAGTGCATAATGACGCCAACTTTCGATTCGACCAATGGTGATCTGTTTTACAAACTTAAATTGCATTTTTAATTTTTTATTTTTAGCAAATAAAATGGAATTAAATAAAAAAATTTTTTTACATATAACCCCAGGACAACAAAGAATCGAAAAAAAAAATTTCTAATAAATCTGAGCTTAATGCATATTCCCTATTAAAGGCTCGCACGTATACGAAAATAGATTGTGGTATGAAAAAATGTAAGCATAAACATTAAGTAATACATAACAATATAAATATAGAAACAATAAAAATATTTATAGATCTTGTAAAGAAAAATTCAGCAAATACACTATTCACAAAAAATACTAGTTGATCATGAAAAAATTCAGCACACAACCGCCGTCTTACAGTCGCGTCAATGGTATAAAAAATAAATCGAAATCATAAAGTTGAATTAACTCATTGAAGTTACTGCTTGCTCGCCATATGAAACTATTTTGCCGGTAATATGTGTTTACTGAAGGAATATGGATAGGTGGGTTACACCGTAAACACTTAACAGGGACATTCAGTTTGATTTTACTAGTAAGGTCCGGGCTGTTAATACGATTGGAAGTTATCTTGAGCAGGAAGGTGATATCAGCTTTACAACGTCGAGATGATAAAGGAAGAAAATGAAATCGTCTACAAAGTGGCATGTAGTCATTAGATTTGTATTGCAAGCCTAAACGGAAACACAAATATTTATTAAACTTCTTTTGAATATTTTCAATACGGTCAATATACTTATTATAACGGGGATTCCATATTTGCGATCCATATTCTAAAAATCTAAATTGTATTCTAAATATCTAAATCTAATTGGGAAATGCACATACGAGTACAAACACACACTGGAGAAAAACTATATGCATGTTTAATGTGTGACTATGCAGCTGCACAGAAGGCTTATTTGGAAAGACATATACTGTCTGCGCCAATCATCGACGTCATAGCAATTAGACCCCGGTTGAAAGGCGAGCTTGCGCTAAATCATCCGACTTATAAGTCTTATATAAATCCACGCCCACAAGGCACAAACGCAGTGTTAGGCTGAGCGCAGACTACAGACAAAACAGTCTTAAGACTGTCTCGAGACAGTTTTGTCTATCACGGTGCGCACACTGCGAACAAAACTTTTATGTCTGCGATGATGTGACATAGAACAGATCCGACGTATAGAATGGACACTTTGATCACTCCACCAATACACGTATTATGTTCCTAACTACCATTTGTCTTCTTCAGTTATACAGTAACTAGATATCTACTTTATCATTTTTAGGGTTCCGTATCTCAAAAGGTAAAAAAAGGAACTGAGCGCTCATACAATTTAGAGGTCTAGCTTAATTGGAACCAACCTTAAAAAATGTAAATAAATAAAATTGTGTTATTAAGTAATTTATTTACGTCGCGTCGTTCGCGTGTGGCGCGTCCTTGCTCAAGTTAGTTCCTCGACAGCTCAGAATCGGTAGGGAGGTGAGGAAGCCTCGATTGTTGGAGCAAACAGAGTGTCCATTCTATACGTAGTATCTGTTCTGTGTTGCATCGGTTTTGTTTGTCGGCACCGAGATCAAATAATAATACTACGTATAGAATAGACACTCTGTCCCGCCCACCAATCGGGGCTACCTCACCTCGCCACTGATTCTGGAGCTGCCGAGGAGCTAGTTTGAGCAAGGCACCACATGCGGACGACAACAGAACAATAATACTACTCACGTAAAGATTAACATAAACTTCATACATATATGTTGGGACCAGTACACACAAGTGGTTTAAATTTACGTAGGTTCTATATTATATATAAATACCAGGTAAGTCAAGTTGAACTCGCCCACCAAGGCTTCCGTACCAACTTCTCAGACTAGTTTAAGGGACAAACTTAACTTTGTAGTCAGTCTATCCATAGAAAATGTATTGCACCAACCACAAATCATAAGTAATAAACTTTCATCCCCTATTCCCTATTGTTATATTACACCCTTGAGGGTAAAACTTTTTCAAATTTTGAATATTATATTTATTTATAACAAATCAACAGCCTAAAAAATAAGTTTCAAGCTTCTAGCTCTAAAAATGACGATACTTCCATACAACATTTCGTCCCACTTTCAACCCCTTTTTCGCATTAAAAAGTAAACTGTGTCCTTTCTCAGGCTCTAGACTATGTGTGAACTAAATTTAATTTTAATCGGTTCAGTAGTACATTCATATAAACCTTACATATTTCCATACAAACTTTCATCCCCTATCATTTTATTATTTGTTATGTTGTGTGTTTGTATTAAGTTTATTTATTTTCATCGCGTCGTTCGCGTGTTGCGCGCCCTTGCTCAAGTTTGTTCCTCGACAGCAATCGGTAGGGAGGTGAGGAAGCCTCGATTGTTGGAGCGAACAGAGTGTCCATTCTATACTTAGTATCTGTTCTGAGTCGCATCGGTTATGTTTGTCGGCACCGAGAACATATAATAATACTACGTATAGAATAGACACTCTTTACCGCCCACCAATCGGGGCTTCCTCACCTCGCCACTGATTCTAGAGCTGCCAAGGAGCCAGTTTGAGCAAGGCACCACACGCGGACGACAACAGAACAATAATACTGCTCACGTGAAGATTAATATCAACTTTATACATATATGTTGGGACCAGTACACACAGGAGATTCAAATTAACGTTGGTTCATTATATATAATAAACTGGCCAAGTGCGAGTCGGACCCGCACAAGTAGGGTTCCGATTAAACAAATTTGCCGGATAATAGTAGATACTTGAATTTTTCACGAAGTATGTATTATTATGGGGATTTAACAACAAATACTATAAACTAAAATAAAGTTAAAAATAAGGGAGGTCCCCATACAAGAAACGTGTTTTTCCAGAAAAAGTTGTATTTGTCGAAAACGTCTCTGCGGGTCCGACTCGCACTTGGCCTCTGGGTAGAAGCCACCTCACAAACAAAGTTGACTACATCAACCAACTGCACAAGTCGTATCCAAGTCGGAGATTTTATCGGTAGTTGAATACTTCTACGGCAAACTCTACGCATCGCATACTCAAGGCCGGTGCCCGATACCGGCGATTCTAGAGCCACCTTAACCCGCCACTTTACATAAGATCTGCCCGAGAGAGATAAGCCGAGAAGAGATCTTGATGGCCTTTGAACAGCTCAAAAATAGAAAAGCCCCAGGGGAAGTCATAAGGAATCACAAAAAAACTTTTATAAGCCAGAGAAGCTGCAGTAGTTTATCAGCTTCAACAGCTCTTCGATTTCGCTCTTGTGCGTAGTATTTTTGGACAATGAGAAGGCCTTCGACGTTTTAGGAGTCCTTGCAGCTTGCAACGTTACCAAGTCGACTTGCAATATATCGAAGTGATGAGATGTCTGTATAGTGCCGCAACGATGACTGTACAAGTACAGAACCAGCGTACTAAACATGTCCACCTGCGTTGAGGAGTGAGTCAGGGGGACGTCATAACCCCGAAATTGTTCACTAACGCCTTGGAGGATATGTTTAAGACGCTGGTATGGAAAGATTGTGGCATTAACATCAACGGCAAGTACATCTCTTGCTTACAACTTGCAGATGACGTCGTCATTATGACAGAGGCGTCTCTGTCTTTCTGTCTCGTCGCATTAGTCACCGAAAGAATTTGGATAAGACCAACGTCATGTACAACGTTGTTCCGAAACCGATTGCCGTAGATCGAATCCCACTCGAAGTTATTACGCAGTTTGTTTACCTAATGTATGCCTAATGTAGATGCTTCAACTAGGCAAATACAACGTCGAGAAGGAAATTCAGCTGGGCTGAGCAGCATTCGGAAAACTCCGTCGCGTCTTCTCGTCACCTATACTCGTACATGCAAAGTCTAAAGACAAAAGTCTTTAATCAGTACGTCGTACCTGTGATGACATACAGAGCCCAGACGGACACTCACAGCCTTCAAGGTTCAAATGGTCTACTAATTTAATGTCGTTCAGAGAACCTTGCTCGGTGTTTCTCTGCGGGATCGAGTTCGGAACGAAATAATTCGCCAAAGACCACAACAGAAAGTGATCTACATAGCTCAACGGATGAGCAAACTGAAGTGGCAGTGGGCTGGTCATATCTGTCACAGGACTGATAACCGTTGGGGTAGACTTGTTCTAGACCGCAGATTGGCAAACGTAGTGCAGGACGTCCAAGGTTGGGCTCAGTGGCATGTCTAGGGAAAGGCCTACGTCCAGAAGTAGAAAGACACCGGCTGATCATTATGATGATGACTGGAACAGTAAGAACAATGTGTTTCCACACCTTTCAGCCCTTGCTTAAGGTGTGCTACTCGTATGTGTTAGAGAATGTTTTCAGTAGCCAGGATAACCTTTTCGGTGGTAAAGGCCTCGTTTAAATCCAGTAAAATTATCTTTATTCACGAACGACGACGACATGCAAATTTTAACATGATAATTGATACCTGTTTACGAGTAAATAGTTATTTTTTATGTATTAAAACGCATTTAATATTTTCAAAAAAATCTAAATAAATTATGAATAAAAAATATTTTTAAAACAAGCTTTTATCTGGAACAATGAACTAAAATGTTAAAAATAAATTCTAATAAGTATTTGGCATGTAGGTACTTACCTATATTCTTAAAAGCTTGAAGCACGTTTTTCAGGCTAGGTAATTACTATAATTCAGTATTCAGTCTCAGATAAAAGCTTGTGTTTAAAATTTTTTTTTTATTATAATTTTTTTTTAACTTTTTAGTTGGTAGGTATAGATACCGACTACCTACCTACTACCTAAGTATTTAAGAGAAGGCATGATGTTTTAGAATATTCCACGGATATTTGATGTGATTATGGGTAAAGTGCTCTTCAAGGAAAATCAATCAACTCGGTGGGGCTATGTTGCTTTATAACAGAAATGCCATGGCCCCCTTACAGCTTCATCATCAGATCCTGGCTAACATTTAAGTGTAAAGTGCTCCTCAAGACGAATCATTTGAGCCCAAATTCACTGAGGTTACGTTATTTAATCACAGAGATGCCGTGGCCACCTTCCAGCTTCATCACCAGTCGCTAAATATCATCTAGGTGTAAAGTTCTCTTCAACACGAATCAATTGAGCCCAAACTCGGTAGAGTTACGTTGATTTACCACAGAGATGCCGTGAACACCGTCCAGCTTCATCATCAGACCCTAGATATCATCTAAGTGAAAAGTTCTCTTCAAGACGAATCAATCGAGCCCAAACTCGGTAGGGTTATGTTGATTTATCACAGAGATGCCGCGGCCACCTTCCAGCTTCATCATCAGATCAGACCCTGGATATCATCTAGGTGAAAAGTTCTCTTCAACACGAATCAATCGAGCCCAAACTCGGTGGGGTTATGTTATTTTATCACAGAGATGCCGAGGCCACCTTCCGTCTCCATCATCAGACCAGCTCCATGGTACCATATCATTGTATTGTCACCGAAGATACATAAGTACACCAAATTTGAGTCCAATCAGACATCGGGAAGTGGGTCTAATTTAGCTTTCTAGATTCCACTCGAACATACATAGTGACATACATACATACTGTATACATTGCAAGTTAAATAAAAGCTTGTAAAAAAGGCCACGCCGCCGGCGCTACGCTGCCGCCGAACGAAAAACAGCAGCACGCTGCCGCCGAACGAAAAACAGCAGCGCGCCGCCGCCGACTTATTGTTACGCGGCGCATATGTCTAGTTACTACTAACTACTGGCACAGATTATGTAATAGTTACTTCTTCTACTGGCTACTTTGACTAGCGCGACGTTTGTAGTCGGTTCTTTTTAACCCCCGACGCAAAAAGAAGGGGTGTTATAAGTTTGACGTGTGTATCTGTGCGTCTGTGTATCAGTGTGTCTGTGTATTTGTGTGTCTGTCTGTTGTGGCATCGTAGCATGTTTTTAAAAATAATTTGTAGGTTGTCGTCTCTACAAACTTTGTCGTAGTACGAAATTCGAATCTCACCGCGGATTCCTCTGTCGAGATAGCTGACAGAATAGCCTTGCTGATAGTATTCTCATCTGTAGGGCTATTCTGTAAGCTAATCTCGGAAGCGAAATTCGCAGTGAGATTTGAATTACGTGCGTAACACGTTTACACAAATTCAACCGTATTACAATCGTGTTACGATTTGAATTTCTTAGTACGACTCACCGCGGATTCTGCTTGCGAGATGCGTTAACTAGCTTATAGAATAGCCTGGCTGCAATTGAACGAAGCTTTTGAAATAAGAAGCATCATTCTAATACTCGATGTATTTTGAATACATTAAATTTATTTGAGACTAGTAGCCCACCCCGGCTTTGCACGGGTAGAACATATATGCCTACAAAATTTGCATCAGTTTGTTGCATCGAATATAAAATTTTAACATATTTAACAATCATCGTCATACTTCAACCAATTTACACAAAACCTTAACGAATTATGCACTTAAACCTTCCTCATAAACACTCTGGCTATTGGTAAAAACCGCATGATAATACGTTCAGTAGCTATTGAGATTATTGAGAACAGACAGACAGACGCAGTCAAAGTCAAAGTCAAAGTCAAAGTCAAAGCATTTATTCAGTATATGGGCAAATTAAAAATTTGCACTTACACACGTCAAATAACATTAAATAGATCATATTCAACAAAAAATATAGATATAACAGAAACATAACGCTTTGAATTTACAAAAAAAAAACAAAGGTATTGAGCCATTCAGCTTTCATCTAGACGTCGAACGTCACACTTAAAACACATGTTTAATTCCCCTTATTAATGTAGGGTTGCCAACCGTACCATTACGTGCACCCGCAACCCAGTGCATGTTTCAGTACTTCAGACAATTTTTATCCAAAAAATTGTGAAATAATGAAACATAATAGATAAATAAAACGCAGACTAATTGCAGTACAAATCATGTTCCGAATGGAACTGATTGTCCGACTATCAGCCGCATAATACCGTCGTAACAGGCAACCCTAGATCTGCAAACAAAAGATGAAAACTGATTGACTGTTGAATCTACTGGTGTTTCGGAAGTACTCCCATCAGAGAAGAAACACCAAGAAACTCTATGGGGCTTGTCAGTTATTTTAATTCATTTTTTTAAATTCATATTAAATAAATGTTTAATGTACCATAAGTAATTCTATTATCATACAATTTATATTATATCTTGGAGCTTGGGGCATTCAGGCCAAGCATTTTTGTCATTCATATAGTCATTTATTGTATAGTACGATTTCTTCATTAAATTGGATTTTACAAAGGTTTTAAATCTGCTTATAGACAGTTGATCAATATCTTTAGGAAGTTTATTATAAAATCGTATACAGTTCCCCAGAAAAGAACCACTAACTTTCCACAACCTGAATTGAGGTAGAATTAATCTATTTTTGTGTCTTGTATTGAAATTATGTACATCGGACCTCTTATCATACTCATTCAAATTTTTGCGTACATACATAATATTTTCATATATATATTGACATGCCACTGTGAGAATTTTAATCTCCTTAAATTTTTCACGAAGTGAGTCTCGCGACTTCATGGTATATATAGATCGAATAGCTCTTTTTTGTAAAACAAATATAGATTGGATTTCGGCGGCTTTCCCCCACAATAAAATGCCATAGGACATTATACTATGGAAGTAGCTAAAGTAAACCAATCTAGCAGTGGATTCGTCAGTCAAGTTTCTGATTTTACGTACTGCGTATGCAGCGGAGCTCAATCTACCTGCCAGAGCCGATATTTGAGAACCCCATTGTAGTTTTGAATCCAGGGTGATGCCCAAGAATGTAACGGATTCAACAAATTCTATCGGTACATCGTTTATTAATATCCTGCTATTAATGACACCCTTTCTTACATTTGGCAGCGAGAATTTAATACATTTAGTTTTTTTGGCGTTCAGTAATAAGTTATTGGTTGTAAACCAATTCAAAACCTGTGCGATTGATTTGTTAACATCGTCAAATCCAGGCGCAATCCTATCTATTTTGAATATTAAGGATGTATCATCCGCGAACAAAACAATGTCACATAAGTTTTGCACGAAAGACGGCAAGTCATTAATATAAACTAGAAATAAAAATGGTCCTAAGATCGATCCCTGCGGAACTCCCATTTTTATGAGGGATCCAGATGACCTGACGCCATTGACCTCAACCATCTGTATTCTATTACTGAGGTAGGATGAGACCAGATCAAGTGCTTTTCCGTTAACGCCGTAGTGTTTTAATTTGCAAATTAGCGTTTTGTGACAGACGCAATCAAACGCTTTAGATAAGTCACAGAAAACGCCGATAGCATCTTGTGCTTTCTCCCAGGCATCAAATATATGTTTAAGAAGATCTACTCCAGCATCAGTAGTAGAACGCCCCTTAGTGAAACCATATTGTTTGTGATTTAAAAGATGATTAATATTAAAATGTGCCAAAAGCTGGTCTAATATAACTTTTTCAAAAACTTTACTGAGCGCCGGTAATATAGAGATTGGTCTATAGTTTGAAGGGTCATTTTTGTTCACTGATTTGTATAGGGGAATTAATTTACTTTTTTTCATTACATCAGGAAAGACACCTTCATCGACGCATCTGTTAAAAATAAACGCTAAGTGAGGGCTAATTGCATTAATAATATAACTAAGTACTTTGGTTGACATACCCCACAGATCCTCGGTTTTCTTTTGATTGAGCATTTTAAAAGTTTTGATAATTGATATTGAAGTTATGTGTCTGAACTCAAACATAGAGTCACATACATTCACACACTTCGATAGTAAAACAAAAGCATCCTTAGGGGAAGAGTTTAAAGGCTGAGTAGTAATAATAGGTACTTGTGAGAAGTACTCAACAAATGTGTTAGCGACATCATTATTATCTATGATTAATTTATTATTAACTTTTAACATAATTTTACCGTCCCTCTGCTTAATTTTTCCAGTTTCTGTATTAATGACTTTCCATGTTGATTTTATTTTGTCATCGGCATGCTTAATTTTTCTACTTAGATGCAGTGATTTTGCTGTCTGACAAACAACTTTAAAAGTTTTTGAATACAATTTTAAGTGATTTATGAATTTAGTATTATGTAAATTGATGGTTTTTTGTGAGTACAAGTTATACAAATTGTTTCTACTTTTATAAATACCAGGAGTTGCCCAGTCATCGAAACGAACCTTCGCACCCTTTCTAACCATTTTAATTTTAAAAATATCATTGAACTCTGCATCTAACATTTGAAATAAAGCACTGCATAGGTCATCAGGATCCTCAGAAAATCTTAGGTTCATTAATTGCTTGTCAATGATATCCACAAACTGTTCAACCCGTTTGGTGGTAATGGGCCTGTAAAAATGTTCTTGGCCTTTGATGGATAATTTACATGAAAAAGTGACACTTTGTCCCAGATGGTCCGAGCCAAGTTTATCAAAAATTGCAATTTTTTCGGGTTCACAGTTGCAGAACACATTGTCCAAGCAGGTAGCTGATGAGCTAGTGATTCTTGTTGGCTGATTAAAAAGATGCTTCAGATTGAAGCTTAGAAATAAATTTTTTAATTTGTCGCTGAGCGGAGACTGCTCAATTAAATTAACATTGAAATCGCCACAAACTATTAAAGATTTAGAGGTGTTGAAGACTTTGCTCATTACTTCTTCCATAATTGTTTCAAACATTTTATAATCAGCCGATGGAGGTCTGTATACACAGATGACTAGTGATGGACTTTGTTTTATAATACTTACGTAGTGATATTGGACGGCCCTTTGGCGTAAAGGATAGTTACCCTGATTCTGACCCGGCGGTCGTTGGTTCTAATCCTAGTTATATACCTACCAATGAAAGTTTATGTGCATTCATGAATCATGGGTTTTCGTACAGAGGTAGTGGGATCATTAAATCTACCAATAATTAAGATAGCTTAAGTAAAGCAACCGACTTCAATGCCCCGCGAGTAAACTTCAGTAGCAAGTTTGAGACGTTTATCGTCATATCTCTAGCGATACTAATCACATCTCGATGAAATTACAATGGGACCACCTCGAAAACGTACCCTACCGATTACAAAAATAATCATTCGAATCGGTACACAATTGGCGGAGTAATCACGTAACATACACACACAAAAAAAAACATACAGACGAATTGAGAACCTCCTTATTTTTGGAAGTCGGTTGATAAATAGCTTACCACCAAGGAGAACATCTGCCGCCGTAACCTTAAAGTAACGAAAAAAGTAGGGGTATAATACGTTTAACGTGTGTACCTGTGTGTCTGTCTGTAGCATCTTAGCACCCACCCGGATGAACCGATTTTGATTTTATTATTGATAGTTTTTTTTTGTTTGATATATATCTTCATCGAGACAGTTCTTAGCTTTGATTTATGAAAATTCGTTCAATCGTTATGATTATTTCGTTATGTTTGATTTATGAAAATCGTTATTATCACTATGAGCTTTTTTCTAGGTAATTGCGCTATTAAATCAACTTTTATAGGTCTGATCAATTCGGAAATCTTCTTCTTCAACGATATTGTAAGAACATGGAAGCATTGACCTGATGCTGGGACATCTCCTGGACTCTACAGAATACTCAAATCCTCACCAACTTACAGCTCTTATTCTAAATGACGAGTCATTGGAGCGCTTTTAATGAAAAGATTATTTGTAGATCAGTCGGGGTAGTTTAAAATATTATATTATTATAAAGGTATATAGATCATTATTATTTTATACTAGCAGCCTGCCCCGGCTTCGCACGGGTAGAACATAATATATATGCCTATAAAATTTGCATCAGTTTGTTGCATCGAATATAAAATATGAACATATTTACCAATCATCGTCATATTTCATCCAATTTACACAAAATCTTAACGATGTATGCACCTAAACCTTCCTCATAAACACTCTGACGGTCGTTGGTTCTAATCCTAGCTATATACCTACCAATGAAAGTTTTATGTGCATTCATGAATCATGAGTTTTCGTACAGTGGTAGTGGGATCATTTAATCTACCAAAAAGTAGCTTACCACCAAGGAGAACATCTGCCGCCGTAACCTTACGGCGTTCCCCGACGGAAAATGTAGGGGTAATATACGTTTAACGTGTGTATCTGTGTGTCTGTCTAGCATCTTAGCACCTAACCGGATGAACCATTTTGTTTTTATTATTGATAGTTTTTTTTTGTTTGATAGATGTCTTCATCGAGAGTGTTCTTAGCTTTGATTCATAAAAATTCGTTCAATCGTTATAAAACTATGAGCTTTTTTCTAGTTAATTGCGCTATGAAATCAACTTTCATAGGTCTGATCAGTTCGAAAATCTTCTTCTTCAACGATATTGTAAGAACATGGAACATTGACCTGATGCTGAGACATCTCCTGGACTCTACAGAATACTCAAATCCTCAGCAACTTACAGCTCAGATTTTAAATGTCGTGTTTGGAGTCATTGGAATGCTTTTATTGAAAAGATTATACATAGATCAGTCGGGGTGGTTTAAAATATTATATTGTTATATATACAGATGAATATTATTTTATACAATAGATCATATTATTATACTATATTGACTTCAAATTGATTGTGATCGGTGGGGATCTACAGCATAGCCAAGCTTATAATAATATTTTCGTAGTAACTATGACCTAATCTGTGGTTTCACTGCAAATATTTTATTAATTTTGCTATGCGTGTATGTGAAATTCGTGATATCTTCTAGAGTTTTCATTTGAATTATATACTGTAAGGGACAATTTTATGTAATATTATATAATCATTTTATGTAATATTTTTCACCAAAAATTTTAAGATTAAAATGGTTACTGTGAGTCAACCTTAAGAGATAGACATATGCTGTCGCGGACTTTTTTGTAGGTCTTATTAAGTTGTATAACTCTTACATAGAAAATATTCTTCTATCTATTTTCAATTGAGTTGAATTCGTAAGAAACGTGTTTTTCGACCGCTTTTTTGCCGACTTAGGTTGCAAATTAGGTCTCCACGAATGTACCTTTGATTTAATCGGGATAATATATAGCCTATTTTCTTTCCGAAAGTCCATTCTATGTATTAGTGAAAGATTTTTTTTAATCGGTTTAGTAGTTTTTGAGCCAAATCATTACAAACATACAAAAATACAAATGTTCTCTGTTTATAATATTAGTATAGAAGTATAGATTATTAGAGTCTATGGTAAGACGGTTCCCGCTAGTTTAGATACAGACGACCCGAGACCGAAGCTAGTTTAAAGTTATTATGTACGCTGGAGTGAAATAAAAGTGTATACTATTATTACAATGGTTTGATGAAACTAAATATCAAGAACCCCGCAACAACTATATTGTTGTATAGAAAAAAAAGCTACGTTGAATAGTCTACGTCTCGTCTTTCTATGATGAAAAAATTTAATGATACGCCATTGATTATTTTATTATTTACGTAGTAGGTATTTACCAAGTATCAATATTTTTATTCGTACTGGAGTAGGTATTTACAAAGTATCAATATTTTTTTCGTACTAGTAATAACAGTGTTTTGCAATGCAACAAACCAGTAAATTAAAACGACCGACCTCGCGACATCAATTTTTACGACGGTTCTTTTTACCCAGACTTTACGACACTACTCCTAATATATATGATCGTTTAATAAAACCGGCCAATTCGAGGCGGACTCGCCCACCGAGGCTTCCATTGGTTAGTACCAATTAAGCTAGACCTCTAAATTGTATAATCGCTCATATAACTCAAACGCCAATCTTAATTGGCTCAACTATGTATATGGGGACGCTCTTGAATGTTCAACTTTTTTATTTTTTGGATTTTTTCCTTTATTTACAACAATTGTATGAGTAAACTGTAAAAAACTCAGAAAAAATCAATGGCGTATAATTAAATTTTTATATCAAAGAAAGAAAGACTATTCGACGCGGCTTTTTTTTCGTACAACAATATGGTAAAAAGTCATTGAGGCAAATTTTCAGTTATGCCATTTCCGCTTTCTGCCGTCGATATATCGCACCTCCAGTCGTCAACTGGCTCAATCCAAAAATCATGTTTTTTGGGAAATTAAGAAAATGTGTCGAAACTCATTTTCTTCATTTCCCACGACAGTTCGTTCTTCGATTTCGACAGTTTTTGGTAAATTGCACTATAACTTCATGAAATGAAGAGCAATTTACAAAATTCAAAGTTGCACGTAATAGTACGGTTGGCAACCCTACATTAATCATGGAAATAAAACATGTTTTTTAAGTGTTACGTTCGACGTCTAGATGGAAGCTGAATAGCTCAATACCTTTGTTTTTTTTTGTAATTTCAAAGCAATAAGTTATGTCTCTATTATATCTATAATAATAATTATTGTATATGATCTATTTCATGTTATTTGACGTGTGTAAGTGCAAATTTTTAATTTGCCTATATACTGAATAAATGCTTTGGCTTTTGACTTTTTTGACATAGTAGGTACACCTACCTCTCCTTCTCGCAAAGTCACAAATATTTCCAGAACATGATCAGCTATTGTCGTCATTGTGCACGATAAGTCCAAAAAAATTAAAAATCAATTAATCAAATACAGACTTAAACTATAAAACTGTCCTAGTGCAAGTCGGACTCGCACTCGTAGGGTTCCCTAACACAGTAAGGTATTATATAACTTTGATTTTTCGCAACAAAAAATTAACTTTGTTTTTCATAGTGTAAGTATGAAAAACATAGTTATCTTTGCGGTCGCAATATCTCAACAAACTGGCCAAGTGCAAGTTGGACTCGCACTCGTAGGGTTCCGTAGCACAGTAGAGTAGTAGTAGTATTCTATAACTATGATTTTTCGCAACTACAAAAATAACTTTGTTTTTCATAGCGTTTGTATGAAAAACAAAGTTATACTTGCGGTCGCTATATCTCAACAACTGCTGACTGTATCTCGTTCAAACCAATTTTCGTTGAAAGTTTTTATTGAGATCTACAGAATGTATTTTTTCTAGATTTTTCACTCCCTTTCAAATGATTGACTTTGAGAAAAATATTTTAGGAGCCTCAACGTCATTTTTTACCTATCCACGAACACATAGGTTCATCATCATCATCATCATCAGCCTGTATCAGTCCACTGCTGGACATAGGCCTCTCCCAAGATGCGCCACTGAGCCCGATCTTCGGCTCTTCTCTTCCAGTCACTGCCCACCGCTTTGCGTATGTCGTCGCTCCACCTGGTCACAGGACGTCCTACGCTACGTTTGCCGATTCGCGGTCTCCACTCTAGGACAAGTCTGCCCCAACGGTTATCAGTCCTGCGGCAGATATGACCAGCCCACTGCCACTTCAGCTTGCTAATCCGTTGAGCTATGTCGATAACTTTAGTTCTCTGGCGAATTACTTCGTTCCGGATTCGATCCCGCAGAGAAATACCGAGCATAGCTCTCTCCATAGCTCGCTGAGCGACTTTAAACTGGTGGACCAGTCGGACTGTGAGTGTCCACGTCTCGGCTCCGTATGTCATCACAGGTAGGACGCACTGGTTAAAGACTTTTGTCTTTAGACACTGTGGTATAGGCGACGAGAAGACTCGACGGAGTTTTCCGAATGCTTAACACATAGGTAACTTAATTTAACACATAGGTTATTAAATAAAAATTATTAAATATAAATATAAATTAAATAAAAAAGTGTGTGTACTTTTGTACACGCGTTAGAAATTATACTTCTGTGGCGTATGGAAAAAAAATAACTAAAATGCAGTAGTGATTAACGATAAATATTAAAATTAATCAAAAAGATTTTATTAAAATTAAAAAGGTTTTATTAACGTAAAAATATGACGTTAAATATGACATATACAACTTGAACATATACATGCCACCTAGAACTAACTTCACGGTGTAGAATTTAGGTGCCGGTGTGCGCGCGCATCGTACCACCTCGAGCTAACTTCACGATGTTAAATTTAGGGGTCGGTGTGCGCGCGCATCGTAAAAATTCACTCTCATTATTTTTCTCTATCGCGCCAAAAGAAGTATAACTTCAAAAAATTTTTGTTTCAGTTCCATGTATGTCCCCCAAAGAATTATTTATCCTTTACCTGCGTATGCGATTAAACTGGTTCCAGCACTGGATGGAACCAAGTTCTAGTGCACACATTGGCTCTCACCCGATGTCATGTATAACCCGACCAAATCACGTTGTTTATTCTATCTTATAGCTAGCATATGTATCACGTGTTCATCGTTTTAGTCGGGTTACATCTCTATAGCTATTTCATTCGCATACGCTAATGTTCTCTCTACATATATATACTTTCTCTATGATTCAAATAATGATGAGTTAGATAAAGGTTAGATAGGTTATTTAAGGAATTGGATTTCCTGTAGTTACCTACGGACAGAATGTTATGTTGTCTAGATCCATCTTTACAAATCAATTTAAGTTCCTACATTGAGAATCTCAATGTAGAATCCATATCAGATATGGAACAGAGCGTATTCTTGAGCTATCTGTGCATTAATGTCAAACGTCACATGTCATTCTTGTCTTTGTCAGGTCAGCTGATGATGTCGCTGTCAGTGTCAGAGTTTTCAGTTTTGTGGTTCGTTCGCAGCGCTGCCAATCGCGGGCAATTTCCCCGATTTTCGGGGAATGACAAAAAATGGGGAATTTTGGGGAATCAAGACCAATTTTTTTGTTGGGCTTATACTAATTTATGTCGGGTAATACTTATTACGTATAGCTAAAAAATCACGTTTGGACTTGGCTGATACAGCTACACACTACTAACATTATAATGCGAACCAAATCGAAATATGATTAATGCGAAAATATGGTGAATAATATACTATTCCAAATAAATATAGTCCTCTGAAGATTTTATTTTGTGTGAAACAGTGTTTTTATTCCAAAATTATAATTTCGAGGAATTTTTGGGGTGTGCATTAAAAAAGCGGGGAATTTCGGGGAATTCACAACAGCGAATCGGGGAATCGAGAAAATTTTATTGGCAGCACTGTTCGTTCGTGTCGATGTTTAACGTAGTATTATATTCTCTATGATTCTCTTAGTCGATGTTTTGATAAAAGTTGTAGATTGTAGAATTATTGGTTTGGGTTTTTTGTAAATAGATATAGTTGCCGAAGTGAACAATAAAGGTGAAATACTGTTTGAAAAGTGTGTAACGGATGTTAAAGTGGTGTATTAATGTGAAATTCGTCACTAGAAATGGGTCACCGTCATGGTTTCTTGGTAACAAAGGTTCCCCCACCGGTTAGGTATTTTGCAGGTTAGTTTTCTTTATGTTTTTACATCGTTAGATGGTTTTCACTGTTGTTTACTAATTTTCGCGTTTAAAATAAAGGTTCAACTTTAGTATACCGGCCGTCGATTTAAGGGAGGGGAAGGGGAAAAACTCCTCTTGAAGAAAAAGTTGCGGAGCCCTCCCCCCTTCAAAAGTTATGAAGTTATGAATATATAAAATTTTAAGGTTAAGTATGAAAAATTATTAATAATTTGAAGGCTGGAGAGGATCAGAAGAGGGGAGGGGGAGGTTGGAGGAGGACCCCTCCCTTATGGGAAAACAGCGGCAACATAGTTATCGAAAATGTTGTATGGAAATAAATTAACTTTTACCTGTAAATAAGATAGATATTTTATAGATAAATTAAACGCCATAGCGTTGGCTCTAGTAACGCGCGGCCGCTGCCGCACAAACAGTAACTAGCAGTGCTCTCCTATTTAAGGCGACTCAACCCAGGAAGGATTCCCGGGTTGTAAAAAAATAACTTTGTGGGGTAGGTATAATTTTACATACCCAAACTCAAAATTTTAATATATGATATGAATGAATGAATTTATTTTAGCTTGTGGTCCTAGGTTACAGAGTTGTTTAATTACATTGATGTCAAAACGTGTCTCTAGGTCCTACTTAGTCAGTATACAAGCACAACTATAATTAAAAGGTAATATAAAATAATAATAAAAGTATGTTAAAAGTCTAAAATTATGTTATTTTCTTTAAAAAAATCTTCAACTGAATAGTATGCCTTGTCGATAAGATATTCATACAATTTTGTTTTAAACACATGAACATTACTTATGTCTCGAATTGAGATTGGAACCGCATTGTAGATTATTGGCGCCAAATATTCATAACATTTGAAGCCCCCCCCGCAACTTTTCCTTCAAGGGGAGGGTTTTTCACCTTCCCCTCCACCACCCGACCCCTTCTCCCCCATTAAATCGATGGTAGTATATTAAAGTAAAGCCGATGTTTGTAATTCGTTAGATAGTTTTTACTGTTGTTTACTAATTTTCGTGGTTAAATTAAATACACAGCACAGTACTATGATGTTAGCAGCGCCAGGGTTGCTTGCCAGCAAAAACTGATAGCAGTTCACAGAATATATCGATCTACCTACCAGGTTTCAATTATGTAGGGTTAATAGTGGAATGGAATAAAATGGTTGTGACATACGGACGGATAGACAGACAGACATGACAAATCTATAAGGGTACCGTTTTTTGACATTCGGCTATGGAAACCTTAAAACTAGCTAAGTCGAGTTGGACTCGCCTATCAGTAGGCGAAGTTGGTACGGAAGCCTCAGGGTTTCCGTACCAACATCTCAGACTAGGTTAAAGGACAAACTTAACTTTGTAGTTGGATCCATAGAAAATGTATTGCACCAACATGTGCTCAGCTACACATTTTGTTGTTAAACTACATGTGGCGACCCTATGCCAACCTGTTTGGTATGATGTTAAAACTCTTTTGCCGATGTTTTTATCTTGGTGATCAATGTTTTTGAATTATGTTTATGTTTCAAACATAGATTATTAGATCACCATTATTGTCAGAAGAGTTTGACACCAGAATTTTTATTGTCAGTTCATACCAAATTCATACAGAAAGTTAGGTGTGAATTCTCAAAGAGAATAGTAAAAATATTAATATACATGCTGTGATCTTAGTATGAAAAGTGACTAGATCACGCTTTGTTTTACCAAGAATAAAAGTGATGTTATAACCAACCCAAGGCTTCTGACTTGATAGTACTCTAATGTGAATCGCGGTCAATGGTGCCATAGCTGACCGCTGATATAAAAGTTAAGTACTTTATCATCATTTTATTAGATACAATTACCGTAGCATGACCCAGTAATAAAGGGGTCATAGTTTGCCGCCACTGTCTATAGCCGGGAATTGTTAACCAATCCTATCTCCCAGCTATCAGCAAACCGCTGGACCATCAAGTGCCTTTCCGTACCATATCTTAACAATAGATTCTAGGGAAGGCACGTGCAAGCAGTTGGGAATTCCCGGGAGATTTCCCGGAGGTCCCATATACATATTTACGGTTTTCAGATTTATTCCTTTATAAGTGCTTCAAGACCTTGCTTCTTGCCACATTTCATGATTCTAGGTCAACGTGCCCTATAGGTTTTGACCCAAAACCTATAGGGCACTTCTGGTTGACCTAAATTGTCAATTTTGGCTAAACGCAAGGTCTTACAGCACAAGTATAGGAAAATTCCCGAAAAATTAAAAAAAAATGAAAATTAAGGTAAATATTAGTACTTGCAAGTTTTTGCGAAAATCTAAATCTGTCCATATCTTTGTATCGTTTTGACTCAGGACCTTGATTTTTGTTCACTTAATAGGGATTATGGACCTCAGTATCTGTAGGGCTATTCTGTAAGCTATCTCGGAAGCGGAATCCGTGGTGAGATTTGAATTTCGTATTACGAAATTCAACTGCATTACGATCGCGTTACGATTTTAATTTCGTAATACAAATTCAAAACTCACCGCGGATTCCGCTTCCGAGATAGCCCTACTGGTATAAATTTTTACCTTGCTAGAACCACCCGTTCCTGAGATAATCGGTGGTGACAGACAGACAAAAAAGTGATCTTATAAGGGTTCCTTTTTACCTTTTGTGGTATTGAACCCTAAAAATTATGCGAATCAAAGAGAGCCCATTAAAGAAAAAAATCTTAAGAAATTGATGCTGTCGAATACTGCACCGGATGTCACCCATGCCAGTTACAACCGGTTCAGTCCGACCCTGATTACATTCAGGGTACCGTAAAACGGGGTGGATTCGATTAATTTCAAAATTAAAATGGATGTTTTTCTTCTAAAATTTACTTTAAAAATTTGAAATAAATACTGTATTAGCGAGTGCTTATATACTTTCAGTAAATTTTGTTTAAAAAAATCGTGGACTTTTAGTTTTGACAAAAAAAATAAAAACGTGTTATCAATTTTATATCCATTCTGAATATAAAATTGAAATGGTTACTTTCATACCGCTAGTTTTATTGATTGATATTGATAGTCACCACGGAGGTGAGTAAATAACCAAAATATTTTTTTTTTTCAAGCTCTATTTTACGTGTTATGAAGTTTTTTGAAATTTTGGGGTGTATTTGATTAATGAGGTGACATTGATAGGTCAACTTACACAAGTGTCATCTAAGGAAAACAGACGGAACAGAGTTTAATACAATACAATACAACAGTTTTATACAAACCTGAAAAAAAAACAGAAACATACTTTTCTATATGCACTTGATGGGCAATCTTGAGTCGAGTATACTACGGCTATTGCCTACATCTATTTCCTTCAAAATGTTTATCACATTTTTAAATAATTAAAACAAATTAAAAATAATATAATCTTAGCGACCAGAAGTGAAAAAGGCTAAAAAAGTAAACACTATCACAATATTCACAGCTATATTATGCCACAGAACCTCAACATAATAACAATTACATAAGCTGTCTAAGTTAACAACATAACCAAGACGTCTGAACACTACGACGGCCACACGAAGACTGAGTCCTGATACTCGCTCGCTGTCCGCTTTTATACCATCGAGCCCAGTCGCAGTATGAGGGTAGTTGGAAATCTTCTAACACGTCCTCTCCTGACAGCGGGACGTTCTCGACCGCTTCATCAGCCACCTGGTTCCCAGCATCAGCATCTGCATCGATTTGCTCAACCTAGCGTGGCATCGCGCGCGTACCGCACAGTGGCGCGATAAGCAACCGCAGGTCAAGCTCGGTGCAGAGTTCAGCGCCATACGCGTCCTCGGGCAGTGGCGCAACCGACGACAGCATCGCGCTTCACCGCGCTGCCCCGCGTGGAGCTCAGCATGAAGCTCGGCACGCGAGCACCAGCGCGCAACGAGCACGCATAGCATGGCGCGTACTTGCGCAGTGGCACGACTGTCACTTTAAGGAGAGCGCGCACTAGCACGCCTCGGACGGCGTGTAGTCGCGCTGCAGGGAGCGCGCACCAGCACGCCTCGGACGGTGTGCAGTCGCGCTACGGGGAGCGCGCACCAGCACGCCTCGGACGGTGTGCAGTTGCGCTGCAGGAAGCGCGCACCAGCACAGCTCGGACGGCGCGCAGTCGCGCTGCAGGGAGCGCGCACCAGCACGCCTCGGACGGTGTGCAGTCGCGCTGCGGGGAGCGCGCACCAGCACGCCTCGGACGGTGTGCAGTTGCGCTGCAGGGAGCGCGCACCAGCACGCCTCGGACGGTGTGCAGTCGCGCTGCGGGGAGCGCGCACCAGCACGCCTCGGACGGTGTGCAGTTGCGCTGCAGGGAGCGCGCACCAGCACGCCTCGGACGGTGTGCAATCGCGCTGCGGGGAGCGCGCACCAGCACACCTTGGACGGCGCGCACAGCATAGCGCGCTCGCGCAGTGGTGCGACCGCCGACAAATGCCGAGATGCTTGGAGCAGAAGATAGCCACACAATAACGGGACTGCGAACACCACAAAGTCGGGGTACCAGTACCAAAATGTCGAGGCACGAGTACCAAAATGTCGAGGCACGAGATAGCCACAATGTCGGGGCCGCGAGTACCACAATGTCGGGGTACAAAATAACTACTCAAAAATAAACACTCAATAGTCACCATACAAAATAAACACTCAATAGTCATAATACAAAATAAACACTCAAAATAGTTGCAATGTCGGGACTACTTAAATAACAAGTTACCACAATGTCGGAGTACAGAATAGCCGTAATGTCGGGGCTAAAAATGACTCACCAGTGTTGAATAACGCTTCGCAAGTAATAGAAATAAAATCAAACTAAAATACGGTTTGCATCATAAGTAGTAAGTAACTTACTTACTGTTTCTATCACCTCATTTATAACTTGTTTTATAGCCGCTGTAAGTCTTATATTTCACCAGCTTCAAGTTTCCTACGTTCGGCCCAACCTGACCATCGAAACAACGCCATCAGTTTACTGCCAGAACTAAACTGCTCATGTCATGAAGTACTCACAACAATACCGCAAAAACTAACAATATCACAAGATTTCGAAGCAACTAAACTTTATTTTTACTTAACTTCATATCGTACACCAAACCCTGTACGTTGTCACCAGGCATGTAGGTAAAGACTAGGTCCGTTCGTCACGATAACATACTCGTAATTGTACGGAACACTTACTCACTTTACTTATTTTTGCAACTTAGTATATTTTACAATAACCTACTGCGAGTACGTTACAGACACACACGGATGAATGAAATCGCCTTACATTTATTGTACTTTGTGTCTTATAAATGTTACTCAAAACTTTTACTAAGTATTTCAACTTATCATTACTACTACTACTGCACGGTCTAAACTGGGATCGTACCATAATAATTGTACTACGTATTGACAAATAACACTAATAGAATGTAGGTAACAGCCCATGTACAGCACTCGTTTGTCGGCATGACTATAGTCTGCCTATAACAAATACCTTGGCGCTTAAACCTTATGAACATCACTCAAAGTAATATCAATGTCGCCTTGTGGGTGTAACAGCAAATACAAATGTTAACACGACCTATTATAGGTTGTCGCACAATGATTTGACGTAGACAATTATATATATTGATTTCTAGGTAGACAATTACTCGTATCTAAATCTCTTGGGCTTGCCCAATTATTTAACACAGTCAATCTCTTCGCATAGTCGAGTAACGAAACAAAAGTAACATTGCAATCATACCTGTCCACACCAACCATACTCGAATAATCCTGTCCGCCGCGTTTACTTTCCGACGAGCATTATCAGCTATGTTGCACGGTAGTATCACACGAAACAATAAATAAATAAATAATAAAATAAATAAATAATAAAATAAATAAATCGTTTATTTCGAAAAATTGTTACAATCATTATACTAGAAGTTGTGAGGCTATTATGATCATGTTCATTCTTGAGTATCTGCTGCTGAGATAGGCTCATCACCTGTGTTTCAGCATACAGCGCTCTCCCCCGAAGGTTAGCAGTTAGCCATACTTACAAAACAATTGAATACAATTTAAATCTTATACTAAGATATCTAAACGTATAAACAAAACTAAAATTAAACCGTTTTATTTAACATGTAGTGTAAAAGTGAGTCCTCTAGGTGTATTAAATGTGAAAGTGAGTGTATGAGTGTGAGAGGGTGTGTGGATTGAAAATGGTGAGTGTGTGATTTGTACACAGACATAGGACGATTGTGTTAACTGGATCGTTTTCTTTCGTACTATGCGCTTAATTAAACAAAACCTAATGTGGATCGCTGCCACTAGAATGAATGAACGAAAGTTCGATACTGAATTGCAAAATACATCACTAGTGTCGAGTCAACTACAAGGCTGCGTTCTAAAACCTAATCATCATCTTAATTAAACAAAACCTAATGTGGATCGCTGCCACTAGAATGAATGAACGAAAGTTCGATACTGAATTGCAAAATACATCACTAGTGTCGAGTCAACTACAAGGCTGCGTTCTAAAACCTAATCATCATCTTCTAACGGAAAGTTACGGTAAAATGAAATGTTTGAGTTTATGAAAAAATATAGGTTTTTGTTCATTATAATGAATCAGTATGCTGTTATTTAAATATCGTAAAAAGAATCAACCTACATGAATTTGAGGACATCAAAATCACAAAATCTCCACATAAAAGGTTTTGTATGGTATTGTTTGTTGGTTCTGAACGCGTTCTCTGTCATGGCGATTTTATATTAATGTAAACATTTCCGTTGCGGGAAATGTTTACGTTATATCAAATCGCCCTAATAATAGAGTACAGACGCAAGCGCGGTTGTTTTGAAGGTGATTTGAGAAGTAGTTAATTAGTGTTATTGATCTAATTAACTGGTCAAGTGCAAGTCGCATTCGCACTAGTAGAGTTCCGTTACACAGTAGAGTAATTTATAACTATAATTTTTCATCACCAAAAAATTAATTTTATTTTTCATAGTGTTTGTAGGTATGAAAAACAAAGTTATATTTGCGGTCGCTATATCTTAAAAACTGCGGACTGTATCTCGTTCAAACCAAGTTTCGTTAAAAGTTTTTTTTATCTACAGCATATATATGTTTAATGTGGGGATGTAAGGGAGCACAAATACGACCTCGGTGCTCCCAGCCAACCTCACCTGCCCGTGGTGCATCCTGCTGACCAACAGACGGGGCTCTGGCGACCGACAAATGGCGGTATAACCATTTCATATCTATGGCGTGGCCAAATTCTACAGGCCGGTGACGGGCAGCAGCGTCACCGGTGCGAGAAGCTACGTCCTGCGATCGCCAACACGCCTGCCTAGCATGGCGATTAGGGCATATCCCTCCCAAGGGATGAAACCAAAATGGAAAGTCACATTAAGCCGCGGCCCCCAGTTCCCGGCCGCCCTGCTATTCCTGACTACGGCGGCGGTCACGGTAACGGCAGGGCAGGGGGTGCTAAGAATCCCCGGGTTACGGTAGGCCGCCAGAACAAACTGACTCTCGCAACGTACAATGGACGCACGATTCGGCTGGATGATCATCTGGCGCAGCTAGAGGAGGAGCTGAAACACATAAGATGGCACATTCTGGGGTTATGTGAAGTCCGAAGACAGGGAGAGGACACCATAACCTTAGAATCGGGCCATCTTATGTACTACAGAGAAGGAGATCAGCCATCCCAAGGCGGCGTCGGGTTTCTGGTCAACAAGGTTCTCAGTGACAACGTTGTAAAAATATTCAGTGTGTCGACCAGGGTAGCGTACCTCATAATTAAGTTAACCAAGAGGTACAGCCTCAAGGTTATCCAGGTCTACGCACCGACCTCGACACACTTGGATGATGAGGTGGAGAGCATGTATGAAGATATCTCCAGAGCTTTACACACCACCTCCAAGGCTCACTACAACGTTGTCATGGGAGACTTTAACGCCAAAGTGGGAGTACAAACTTGCGGCGAATCGTCTATAGGACCAAACGGATTTGGGAGTAGGAATCACAGGGGACAAATGCTCGTCAATTTCCTCGAGAGAGAGGGGCTTTTCTTGATGAACTCGTTCTTCAAGAAACAGCCCCAAAGGAAATGGACGTGGCAAAGCCCCGACTTTGTGACTAAAAACGAGATTGACTTCATCATTACGGACAAACGGCGCATATTCAGAGACGTCTCAGTGATCACTAGGTTTAATACTGGAAGTGATCACCGACTTGTACGAGGCACTCTGGATATCGACTTTAAAGCCGAGAGATTCCGATTGATGAATCTACGCTCCGTCCGAACCTACTCCAAACCGTTGTTGGGTCCGAAACATTCCAATTAAAATTGGAAAATCAATTCGCTGCCTTGGAAACCACAGATGACGTAGACCAGAAACTCGAAGAAGTGGTGGGGAAATCCTCAGGGATGAAGGGACGAAGTTTTGCGAGAGCAAGCGTACGGGCAAAAAGTCCAAACTCTCGGCAGAAACACTTCGGCTAATGGAAGAGAGACGAACAGACCCTTTGTCAGCTTTGTCAACTAACCTGGTGCGCAACAAATCCATAAAGAAGCTGGTACGACGCGACCTCCGATCCTCTAACACGCTCTTGATTAAAGAATCAATTGAGCAGAATCGGGGGTCGAAAGTGTTCGTCCAGCCTCTGGGTAGAAGCCACCTCACAAAGCTGACAACGTCAACGGGGAAAGTCATCGCATCCAAGCCGGAGATTCTGTCGGAAGTTGAAGACTTCTACGGCTCTCTACGCATCGCATGCTTCAAGGCCCGAACCCGATACTGAGGATTCTAGAGCCACCTTAACCCGCCACTTCACAGAAGATCTGCCCGAAATTAGCCGAGACGAAATCGTGATGGCCCTTAAACAACTCAAAAATGGAAAAGCCCCAGGAGAAGACGGAATCACAACGGAGCTTTTAAAAGCCGGAGGAGCTCCAGCAGTTCAACAGCTGCAGCAGCTATTTAATTCCGTTCTTTTTACTGGGAGAACTCCACAGGCATGGAACAGAAGCATGGTGGTTTTGTTTTTCAAAAAGGAGACAAAACCCTATTGAAAAACTATCGCCCGATTTCGCTTCTGAGCCATGTCTACAAGCTGTTTTCAAGCGTCATCACGAACCGTCTTGCGCGAAGACTCGACGAGTTTCAACCTCCGGAACAGGCCGGGTTTCGAAGCGGTTACGGCACCATAGACTACATCCACACGGTGCGGCAGATTGTACAGAAGAGCGAAGAGTATAATCGGCCCCTGTGCTTAGCATTTGTGGACTATGAGAAGGCCTTTGACTCAATCGAAACCTGGTCTGTTCTCGAGTCCTTGCAGCGTTGCCAAGTCGACTGGCGATATATCGAAATGATGAGATGTCTATATAATGCCGCAACGATGACTGTACAAGTACAGAACCAGCAAACTAAACATGTCCACCTGCGTCGAGGAGTGAGACAGGGGGACGTCATATCCCCGAAACTGTTCACTAACGCCATGGAGGATATGTTTAAGACGCTGGACTGGAAAGATCGTGGCATTAACAATAACGGCAGGTACATCTCTCACTTACGATTCGCAGATGACATCGTCATTATGGCAGTGACGCTGCAGGACCTACAAAGGATGTTAAATGGCCTAGCTGATTCTTCTCGTAGCATCGGTCTCCGGATGAATTTGGACAAAACCAAAGTCATGTACAACGAGCACGTTGTTCCGGAACCGATTGCCGTAGATGGAATCCCACTCGAAGTTGTCACTAAGTATGTTTAGCTAGGGCAAACGCTCCAACTAGGAAAACATAACTTCGAGAAGGAAAGAGAGAAGAATTCAGCTGGGCTGGGCAGCATTCGGAAAACTCCGTCGAGTCTTCTCGTCGCCTATACCACAGTGTCTAAAGACAAAAGTCTTTAACCAGTGCGTCCTACCTGTGATGACATACGGAGCCGAGACGTGGACACTCACAGTCCGACTGGTCCACCAGTTTAAAGTCGCTCAGCGAGCTATGGAGAGAGCTATGCTCGGTATTTCTCTGCGGGATCGAATCCGGAAGGAAGTAATTCGCCAGAGAACTAAAGTTATCGACATAGCTCAACGGATTAGCAAGCTGAAGTGGCAGTGGGCTGGTCATATCTGCCGCAGGACTGATAACCGTTGGGGCAGACTTGTCCTAGAGTGGAGACCGCCAATCGGCAAACATAGCGTAGGACGTCCTGTGACCAGGTGGAGCGACGACATACGCAAAGCGGTGGGCAGTGACTGGAAGAGAAGAGCCGATGATCGGGCTCAGTGGCGCATCTTGGGAGAGGCCTATGTCCAGCAGTGGACTGATACAAGCTGATGATGACGATGATGATGATATATATTTTTAAAGATTTTTCACTCCCTTACTTGAAAAGTTGGAGGGGGGAAGAAAGGAACATTTTACTAAATGACTGACTGAGAAAAAATGGTATTAGGAACCTCAATGTCATTTTTAAAGACCTATCTATAGACACCACGCTCGTATTGGTTTGATGATTTTTTTTTTAGTTTCAGTTCTTAATATATATATATATATATATATATTATTATTGTATAAAAATTGTAAAGCAGTTCACAGAATACACCTACCTACCAAGTTTTAACTGTGTAGTCCTAGCAGTTTCTGAATAAAGTGGCATATGGACATACGGACAGACAGACATACAGAATTACAGACAGACAAACAGACAGACAGTCAGACAGATAGACAGATATGACGAATCTATAAGGGTTCCTTTTTTGGTATTCGGCTACGGAACCCTAAACATGAGGTATGTACAAGTTTTTACTTTGTAGCATTCGTAAATGGATACTAAGCCTGAATATTATTTCTGATATTGATTGTCGCGCAGCGTAATATTCTTATATGAAAACCTTGGTACCTTAACTCGTCCAAGAAGTCTAGACTTTAGTGCATAATAATTACCACCACACAACTCAAGCACTTGTTATGGGTTGGTATGGTTTTAACAGGCGGAGAGACTTATTAAAATCCCAAAATTACCACTTAAATTCTAAAACGTTTCAATATTCGCAGGAAATATAACAACTTTATCAGAATCGTTAGATTTGACACATAAGAGTCGAAACAGAATCGCTATTATATGGTGATGGTACGAACTGAATGAATGAAATCAACTTTGCGACTCAGATTAGGTTTTGTTTTGGGGAATATTTAGTTGGTCCTTTTTATTGGATTTAAACGAGGTGATGGTACGAATAAACAAAGCAGTTCAGTTTAGGTTCGCAATTGAATCGCAATAAGAGGTCATGGTAGGCCAGCAGATAAGAACCCTGGCAAACTACCCTTTATTGCAAAAACAATGCGACAAAATTACTTTTCCGAAGTATTTCTTTATCTTTAAGAAATATCACATGCCCTGAATACCCACACAAACGTCTTATTTACACTTTAACTGACAAATCCAATATTCACGAAAAACTAGATCTCAGTATCACTTCGATACAAAAACATTGTTGCACCTTAATTTATTCAAAACGGTTACTTTGAATAGATCAAGGCAAATGTCAGAGACGGCTTATAAGCGTAAATTGCACGTGGACCTATCCCACTTCTGATCTTAGCGACCAGAAGTGAAAAAGGCTAAAAAAGTAAAACTATCACAATACCCACAGCTATATTATGCCACTGAACCTCAACATAATAACAATTGCATAAGGTGTCTAAGCTAACAACATAACCAAGACGTCCGAACACTACGACGGCGACACGAAGACTGAGTCCTGAAACCCGCTCGCTGTCCGCTTTTATACTATCGAGCCCAGTCGCAGCATGAGGGTAGTTGGAAATCTTCTAACAATAATAAAACAAATTAATAATAAAAATAAACTCATGAAATATTAATAATAATATTTAAAAAAAATAAATATCATGGACGGAAGAAGAAGAAATAACATAATTAGATATATAGAGTACCAGCTATTATGAAAACTGCATCAATGTAGGTTTAGGCGAGAGAAAGTGTAACTCTATCTCATTAGCTCTACTATATACTATATACTTCTTCTTGAAGTAAAACTTATATAATATACTCTTAAACCTGACACTTGAAGGCAAATGTGGGGTAAAATTGATAATCAATTAAAATTACTTGAGAGCATAGGTACATTGGTAACTTGGGCATGATTGATAGCCTGTCAATGTCGCCTCATATACAATATCAATATAGCCCCTGTTACAAAATGTTGACACAAGTAACAAAATAGCAACCGCAGCAAATAAATGCGATGGCGGTTTTAATCATAAAAGACAGTATAATTGACTATGTAATCGTCATACCCTGTGATACTTATGGCTGAACATATACCCAAAGAGTTTACCAATGCACTTTTTTTTGCGCAAACACTGACACTGACACTTTAAACCGTTCCTGTGTGCCGACGTTTTGAAAAAATATGGCCGTTATCCCGGTTGTGCCAACATGTAAAAAAACTTAAACGTATGCGTTCATATTTCGGTGTAATGATTAAAAATATAAAATTTTTGAGTAATCATCAAAGCCGCCCCGAATCTCAAAGCCACCCCAGTTTTTCGGTACTTACTTACAATAGGTTCATATCTACAGTTAATAATATCTTCTATTTATCATCTATACTAATATTATAAAGAGAGAACATTTGTATTTTTGTATGTTTGTAATGATTTGGCTCAAAAACTACTGGACCGATTTAAAAAAATCTTTCACTAATATACAGAATGGACTTTCGAAATGAAAATAGGCTATATATTATCCCGTTTAAATCAAACGTAGGTACATTCGTGGAGACCTAATAATATTATCTATTGTATAAAATAATAATGAACTATATATATAATATAATATTTTAAACCAACCCGACTGATCTATGTATAATCTTTTCATTAAAAGCATTCCAATGTCTCTAAACACGACATTTATATTTTAAACCACCCCGACTGATCTATGTATAATCTTTTCATTAAAAGCATTCCAATGACTCTAAACACGACATTTAAAATCTGAGCTGTAAGTTGGTGAGGATTTGAGTATTCTGCAGAGTCCAGGAGATGTCCCAGCATCAGGTCAATGCTTCCATGTTCTTACAATATCGTTGAAGAAGATTTTCGAATTGATCAGACCTATGAAAGTTGATTAAAGCTCATAGTTTTATAACGATTGAACGAATTTTCATGAATCAAAGCTAAGAACACTTTCGATGAAGACATCTATCAAAAAAAAACTATCAATAATAAAATCAAAATCGGTTCATGCGGTTGGGTGCTAAGATGCTATAGACATACACACAGATAGACACGTTAAACGTATAATACCCCTACTTTTTGGGTCGGGGAACGCCGTAAGGTTACGGCGGCAGATGTTCTCCTTGGTGGTAAGCTACTTTTCAACCGACATCCAACAAGAAGGAAGTTTTCAATTCGTCTGTATGTTTCTTTTTTGGTGTGTGTGTGTTACGCGATTACTCCGTCAATTGTGAACCGATTCGAATTGTTATTTTTGTAATCGTTAGGGTACGTTTCTGAGGTGGTCCCATTGTAATTTCATTGAGATGTGATAACTATCTTCAGAGATATGACGATAAACGTCTCAAACTTGCTACTGAAATTGACTCGCGGGGCATTGAAGTCAGTTGTTTTTGTTTTTAAACTTTCTTAATTATTGGTAGATTTAATGATCCCACGAAAACCCATGATTAATGAATGCACTTAAAACTTTAATTGGTAGGTATATAGCTAAGTTTAGAACCAACGACCCTCGGGTCAGAATCAGGGTAACTATCCTTTACGCCAAAGGGCCGTCCAATATCACTACGTAAGTATTATAAAACAATGTCCATCACTGCGTCTGTCTGTTTGCAATAATCTCAATAGCTTCTGAACGGATTATCATGCGGTTTTCACCAATAGCCAGAGTGTTTATGAGGAAGGTTAAGGTGCGTAATTCGTTAAGGTTTTGTGTAAATTGGTTGACATATGACGATGATTGTTAAATATATTAATATATTATATTCGATGGAACAAACTGATGCAAATTTTGTAGGCATATATGTTCTACCCGTGCGAAGCCGGGGCGAGCTGCTAGTCCTATATAATTGTCGATTTTAAAACAGGTAACTCAAGTACAATCTCTCTTCATTGCAGATCAACAAATCATGAAGATGTCCTCAGTCGATGAAATAAGCTTTCGAACCATCTTCAATGGACCAGCAGGAGCCTCAATGCAATAAATCAAATGAAAATATGCAAAATATAAACATGTATGAAAACGATAAACATACTTCTATAAGGAATATACCCATATTATTAATGTTATGTTTAATTTAACTATATAAGTGAGGTTTAAATCATATAAGATTGTAAATGATGATAAACTAATTTAAATAATACGATTGATTGTAGATACAGAAAAGACAGAAATAACCCACACTGTAACACTACAGGTAAAAACTATATACATGTGATATGTGTGACTATGAAGCTGCACAGAAGTCGCATTTGGAAATGCACATACGAAGACACGCTGGAAAAAAACCATATGCATGTAATATGTGTGACTATGAAGCTGCACGGAAGGCACATTTAGATGAGCACATACGAACGCACACTGGAGAAAAACCATATGCTTGTAATATGTGTGACTATGAAGCTGCACGGAAGGCACATTTAGAAGAGCACATACGAACACACACTGGAGAAAAACCATATGCTTGTAATATGTGTGACTATAATACTGCACATAAATCAGCTCTGAAGTATCACATACAAACACACACTGGAAAAAAACCATATGCATGTAATATGTGTGACTATAAAACTGCACAGAAGGCAAATATGAAAGTGCACATACGAACACACACTGGAGAAAAACCATATGCATGTAATATGTGTGACTATGAAACTGCACGGAAGGCACATTTAGAAGTGCACATGCGAACACACACTGGAGAAAAACCATACGCTTGTAATATGTGTGACTATAAAATGTCACATAAAGCAGCTCTGAAGAAACACATACGAACACATACTGGAGAAAAACCGTATGCTTGTAATATGTGTGACTATGAAGCTGCACAGAAGTCGCATTTGGAAATGCACATACGAAGACACGCTGGAAAAAAACCATATGCATGTAATATGTGTGACTATGAAGCTGCACGGAAGGCACATTTAGAAGAGCACATACGAACGCACACTGGAGAAAAACCATATGCATGTAATACGTGTGACTATGAAACTGCACGAAAGGCACATTTAGAAGTGCACATGCGAACACACACTGGAGAAAAACCATATGCATGTTATATGTGTGACTATAAAACTGTACAAACGTCAGATCTGAAGAAACACATACGAAAACATACTGGAGAAAAACCGTATGCATGTAATATGTGTGACTATAAAGCTGCACAAAGGTCAGACCTGAAGAAACATACGAACTCACACTGGAGAAAAACCATATGCATGTAATATGTGTGACTATAAAACTGCACGGAAGGCATATTTGAAAGTGCACATACGAACACACACTGGAGAAAAACCATATGCTTGTAATATGTGTGACTATGAAACAGCAGGGAAGGCAAATTTGGAAGTGCACATACGAACACACACTGGAGAAAAACCATATGCTTGTAATATGTGTGACTATAAAACTGCACAGAAGGTAAATTTGGAAGTGCACATACGAACACACACTGGAGAAAAACCATATGCTTGTAATATGTGTGACTATAAAGCTGCACAAAGGTCAGACCTGAAGAAACATACGAACTCACACTGGAGAAAAACTATATGCATGTTTAATATGTGACTATAAAAGTGGATTTAATCCATCGCTAAATTTACATATACGAACACACACTGAAGAAAAACTGTATTCATGTAATATGTGTGACTAAGCAGCTGCACAGAAGTCACATTTGGAAATGCACATACGAACACACACTGGATAAAAACCATATGCTTGTAATATGTGTGACTGTAAAACTGCACAAAGGTCAGCCACGAAGAAACACATACAAATACACACTGGAGAAATACTATAAGCATGTAATGTGTGTGACTTTAAAAGTGGATTTAAATAATTGCTGAATTTATATCCACAAACATACCGGTAAAAAAACCATATGCATGTGATATATGTAGCTATGCAGCTGCAAGGAAGTCACATTTGGAAATGCACATACGAACACATACGCAACTGATATGTTAATAAGAAATTAATTAATTTTATTAATTAGCGTTATTTTTTTAATGTACAAATGTATTTTCAATGTTTGTTAGGTAATTAAAATCTAATACTATAAGAATCTTTGTCCTGACATACTGACTGACTCACTGACTCACTGACAGACAACGCACAGCCTAAACCGCTGGTCGTAGAGACTTGAAATTTGGAGGGTATATTTGTCTTAGTACGTAAGGGTGTACTAAGAAAGGATTTTCCAAAATTCACCCCTTAAGGGGATGAAATGGGGGTTCAAAGTTTGTATGGAGAAACAAGATTAGATCGTCTTTTCTATCCGAAACTTCACATAAGTGCTTCAGTAAAAAAATAAGTAAAGACGTGTTTCAGGTTTTTTTGGAATTCCACCCCTAAGAGGGTGAAATGGGGTAATAAAGTGTAAAATCAATATTGTTTCGGATTGCGCTGAAATTTGGCATGCAAATAGTTATTACGACGTTAGTTCCCACTGAGAAAGGATTTTCCAAAATTAACCCTCGAAGGGGATGAAACGGGGGTTCAAAGTTTGTATGGAGAAACAAGATTAGATAGTCTTTTCTATCTGAAACTCCACACAAGTGCTTCCGTAAAAAAATAAGTAAACACGTGTTTCAGGTTTTTTTTAATTCCACCCCTAAGAGGGTGAAATTGGGTAATAAAGTGTAAAATCAATATTGTTTCGGATTACGCTGAAATTTGGCATGCAGATAGTTATTACGACGTTAGTTCCCTCTGAGAAAGGATTTTCCAAAATTAACCCTCGAAGGGGATGAAACGGGGGTTCAAAGTTTGTATGGAGAAACAAGATTAGATAGTCTTCTCTATCCGAAACTGCACACAAGTGCTTCAGTAAAAAAATAAGTAAATACGTGTTTCAGGTTTTTTTGAAATTCCACCCTTAAGAGGGTGAAATGGGGTAATAAAGTGTAAAATCAATATTGTTTCGGATTACGCTGAAATTTGGCATGCAGATAGTTATTAATTACGACGTTAGTTCCCTCTGAGAAAGGTTTTCCAAAATTCATCCCTGAAGAGGATGAAAAGAGGGTTCAAAGTTTGTATGGAGAAACAAGAATTGATTGTCTCTTATATTCGAAACTTTACACAAGTAGTTTAGTAAATAAATGAGTAAATACGTGTTTCAGGCTTTTTGAAATTCTATTCCTAAAAGGGTGAAGTGGAGTAACAATGTCTGAAATCAATATTGTTTCGGATTGCGCTGATATTTTGCATCCAGATAGAAATTTTGACGTAGGTATCCGCTGAGAAAGGATTTTTCAAAATTCACTCTTCAAGGGATGAAGCGGGGGTTCAAATTTTGGATAGTCATTTTATTCGACATTTCACACAAGTACTTCTGTAAATAAATAAGTAAATACGAGTTTCAGACTTTTTCAAAATGCCACCCTAAAAGAGTGAACTGGGGTAAAAAAGTCTGAAAATCAATATAGTTTCGGATTGCGCTTTATTGGGTTTTTCGGGTTTTAAAAATATGAATCCTGATTTGTCTTAGTCACGCGATAACATGAAAACAGGTGAACCAATTTGGCTAATTTTTATTTGATGTCTTTAATGATAGAATCGTTTTTACAAAAGAAAAGTTTTAAGTAAATAAAAGGAGTTTTTAACGCGGGCGTAGCCGCGGGGGACTTCTAGTTATTGATAATGACAAGGAATTAAGGAACTTGTAATGTAATGTATTTCATTTTATTTTATTTAGTAAACTATTAATTGTATTAATCATATCATATAAATCATAATATTTAGTCACGAAATAAATTGATTATTCAGATACAATTAATTTGATTTGAATATTCCTGAAGTGAGTATTACAATATGATGTTAATTGGGAAATATTGTTATTAACAATATTCCATTCAATATAATCTAATGATACGCTTTATGATAAATTAAATAGTTTACGTTTTGACAAAAAAAAAACGTAACTAAGCTATTAATAATATGAACTAATATTGTCAATGTGAAATAATATTGGCACTAGTCCTTATACTAGGATTCCCTGTGTCATAAGGACTAGTTACTCCCATGTGAAAGCAAGCGTTTGAGACAAAAATAAACATATTAGATTGGCTAACAGAAATAATAATATTATTACAGTGCAGTCAGTGCGCGATTGGAAACGGTCGTGTCACACTGCACAGTTGAGAATTTACTATACCGCGAGTCGCACGGTGACAGCCGTTGCCCGCGCTGCGCTATGGGTTCTCAGCAACTTATAGCTAATGAACTTTTGGCGTTCATACAATACGCCATGGACTCGTTTGATGAACCAACCATCATTCATATATGCAAGTCGAGTTTTAAGGAGGAGGAAGTCTGCAAGAGCAAGACCCTACTCTTCCAGAGTGTCGGCAAGCTGGACGCGATGCCATCCCGCCGGAGAGACGGAGGCGAGAAGAGCGTGCAGGACATCATCACCCTGCTGAAGGAGACCGACCCGGACGACGTGCCCACGTTCGTGGCGAAGCAGCTGGACCGCATCCCTCCTGTTTCGTACGAGCACATCGACTGCACCAGGCTCCTGAAGGATATCGCATTCCTGAAGACGAGTCTAGCCGAAGTGGTGGATAAGTTATCGACGTCGGAAAACACCATTAGTGAACAACGTGCTTAAGTAGTGTTGTTACGCAATGCTATGCGAGTAAGTAGGTCATCGCCGACCGATAATGTAAACACACGTCGCGGTGCACAAAATGCATCCATCGGCAGTTTAGAGTCAGCATTATTGAATGTGTCACCGCCTGCTGCCGTGCCGTCCGGTGCCCCGCGTCCCGCCGCCCGCACCCCCGCACCAACGCGGAGACCGTCTGCCGTAGGTATGTCAACCCCTCATCGAACCTACGCTACCGCTGCAATAATGATGGGAAACAGAATGCTGTCTCTTCCGTTCCTTCTATAAGGAAGGATCAGGCAGATCGAGATGACGGCGGCTTCAAAACGGTGGAGAAGAAGTAAAAGAAGCCGTCAAACCGAAACAAGCGCGGAACCGCACCGACTGGCCCGAACCATCTACTGCGTCCAGTAACACTGACGACGCCGTTGTACGTGTCTCGCGTGCATATGTTTCACTTACTACTCCATCACGGCAGAGGAGGTGGCGGAGTACGTGCTGCTGAAGACCATGCTGACGCTGAGGGTCGTGAAGCTGGAGTCGCGTCACAACGTGAGCTTCAACTCCTTTGTACTGCGGGTTCCGGTCAAGTCTCTCGACACGTTCATGGCCGAAGAATTCTGGCCGAGAGGTGTCAGGTTTCGCCGCTTTAGAGGTCGACTACCTGACACCAAAGATATACGTCACACGTCGTAGTAGTATTAACGTGTCTTATTGGATATCGCTGATTTGTATTATATATATATGTTAGTCTGTAAGGTAAACTTAAAACTTCAAACTTCAAATTATTTATTGTTGCACTACAGGTAAAAATACAACTGGTGGAATATTAAAATTAAGAACACTGTAGCATGCCTTTTAGGCGTACAATATTGAACAGCATATATAATATACTGTATTCTTTAAGTTTTACAATATATGAAAAAATGGAATGATATAGTTAGATAAAGAATCTATGTCAAATCAACGCTAAAAACAATTGTATTAAATATCTGAAATAGCCATAATAAGTGGATTATAATAAAATTCATTCAAAATTAGTATCCTTTAAAAATTCGTCAACTTTGTAACATTTCTCTGTTAAGCGTTTACATAAGGTCTTCTTAAATATAGATAATTCATTATTCTTAATGCTGTCCGGTAACTTATTATACAATTTTGGTGCCATATTAAAGATACTTTTTCCGAAGAATGTCGTTTTTGGTATATAGTGGGATGAAACTTCTATTCTAGGGCGAGTCTTTCGAGGATGTCTGCATTCATGTAGTATAAATTGATGAGAATGTTGTTTAACAAACAAACACGCTTCTAGTATGTACAAAGAGCTAAGGGTTAAAACATTTAACTTTCTAAAAAGCGGTCTGCACGTCTGTCTTTGGCTGGCACCAAACATCGCTCGTCGTACATCCTAATGCATCGTTTTTGCACTCTAAAAACAGATAAGGTATCAACTGAATTACCTCAATGTAGAATGCCATATCGCAAATTTGAGGACACGAAAGCGTGATATGCTGTTACTGCTGTTTCACGTGAGGCAACTTGTGTAAGTTTTTTTAGAGCGAAAACAAATCGACTAATTTTGCTACATAAGTTTTTTACGTGTGCTTTCCAATTAACATTACAATCTAGTTGAACTCCTAAAAACCTAATATCGTTAAAAAATTGTATATTTTGTCCATCGAAGTTAATGTCAATTTTAAAGTGTCTTTGTTGTGGCAAGTAAAATTGCATAAGTTTCGTTTTTTGAGTATTAATAATTAAATTGTTATATTCCAGCCAATTAACTAAATTTTTTTCGGCGGGGGGTAGTTGTGTGTGAAATACCTACACAGAATTTCTCTATTATAATATTGTTTTTAAATAGTAAAAACCAGTTTTAAGTGACAAAATTACATGTTTAATTAAAATATAAAGCACAATACCTGCCGGACAGTGTTTTCCCTTAAATCACACAAACTAAATCCACATAATATAACACTTTTATTTCTTGCACCAATTTAACCTTAAAATGGATGCTATCAAAGAGTCCATGGCCCAGCTAAGTAATGTTTTCCACCAAAAGTTTGCGGAGTTCGAAGAGAGACAGCGGAAAGTGAGCACTTCAACACCATCGGACGACTTGAGCCTTGCTGAAGAGTTTTCTTCGTTCAGTGTTCACCATACAAGCCCTCCGGACACTGCAAACTCAAGTTGAGTTGATAGCTCTGGGCCCCGGCCGCTGCTGCGGCCTCTGAGCCGAAGAAGCCCATCAAGAAACCATCCACCAGATCACAACGAGCCGCAGCAGGCGCAGGTGCAAGTAAAAAATAGATTTCTGTCTATGCACATTTCATCCATAGTTATAACTTTTGTTTTGTGTTCTATAATAGCTTGTTTGTATATTAATTTAGTGTCACTTCACTTTACTATAAGTACCTCCTAACTTCATTTTATTTAAATCACCCTCTACTTTTTATGTTATGTATTACCAGCGGGTGCACAAAAAACTTTTTGAATTCTCCAATATTTATAAAATTTCATTTCTTCTTGACGTTTAGCAATTTGTAGTTAGTTAGTTTCTTAGTTTATGGCTTCTGTGGCTTGTTGTCACAATTTTGCCAATGTCCGTTTAGCAATTTGTATGCAAAGTGACATTAATGACATTGACAGCTGACAACTGACAAGCGACATTTATTGTATAAATCATAGACATTCACAAGATGGTTTTACACCTCACGATCTTTTGCAATCGTGCAGTGTAACTCGTAAGCAAACGCCAAACTAGTCTTACGTTCAGTTTTACGCTCGTTTAATGTAACTTCTGAATACTTTTACTTAAGTCGTATTATATTTAATTTACCATATATAACGTACATGTCAGAGAAATATCTTTGTGATTGACTTTATCTAATATATGTGTATGTAAATTGAATATTGCAGTTCGTGGTTATTGAGTGTATTGTAAATCTTAAATTTTATTGTATTAATTTTAGCTTGAGTTTATTGTGTAAAACTGTTTTAATTTTGTGGAATAACTTTTTAAATAATCCGGCAGGTGTATTAAAATAATTAGTACACTTAATAGTAAATTAATATAGGTATACTTAATTGGTATATCTAATATATTGGTATATTAGTAGATTATTATTTATATATATTTATTTATCTATTCTACATATATTATGTTAAATGTTTTTTTAATATAAATTTAATGATAGTAGCGACCATTATTTTTCTGCATCCTCTTCTTCTAATAGTAGCAGCGACGATAGTTTTCTAAGCTTACCTTCACTTTCTGACACCCTAAATAGTAATTTCTCTGATGTACCTAAAAACTTTAATGTCATTCACATCAATGCGCAAAGCATCCCGGCTCATTTTTCAGATATGTAGACGTCTCTTAATAACAAAAACATTCACGCTATACTAGTCTCCGAATCTTGGCTCAAACCCTCTCTTCCATCTTATAATCTTCCTGACTTTAACTTGATACGTAATGACCGGACTGGTGGTGGTGGTGGGGGTGTAGCTATCTACTTGCGCTCACACATTCCCTTCTCCGTTATAAGCACATCCGCTCAGCCACCTCCAGGAAATGCAGGCGAGCATCTCTTTATTGAGGTTCTCCTCTCTCATTCCAAAATTCTTCTCGGAGTCTATTATAGCTTCTCTTCCCGAAATAATTTCTTTTCCTCCTTTGAAAGTATTCTGGTAAATCTTCGACCCTCTTATAGTCACACCATAATTATGGGAGATTTAAACACCTGTCTTTTAAAGCGTGATCACCGCTCTCGTGCATTAGAGACCCTGGCTACGGCTACCAACATGCATATTCTTCCTCTGACCTCTACTCACCATTTTCCAAACACTTCTCCTTCTCTTCTCGATCTCATACTTGTATCCTCTTTACAGCATGTTGCTAGGCATGGCCAGTGTCCTGCTGACGAGTTTTCCTATCATGACTTAATTTTCCTGTCTTATAAGATCCGTCCACCGAAATCAAAGCCCACAATCATCATGCAACGCAATTTTAGTGGTATGAATCGCGAAGCCTTTTTACAAGATGCTGAAAACGTTGATTGGTCACCCGTGATGGACTCAGACTGCATCGATGACCAAATCGCAGTGTTTAACACACTCATCACCCAGCTGTATGACGTACATGCTCCTATTAGAGCAATTAAAATCAAACACACCCCCGCTCCATGGCTCACTGACGACATCAGGAACATTAAAAATAAAAAAACCGTTGCTAAAACGAAATACAAGAGTAAACCTAATGACGTCAATAAGGCTCGATACATTAAGCTCAGAAATCGCTGTAACCTAGCCTGTAGAGATGCTCAGCGACGACATTTCTACGCTTCGGTACAGGATGAAGACCCGGCTAAGGTATGGAAGTTCCTCAGGTCGTTGGGAGTGGGTAAATCGCGCCAGGAAACTATTCCTAAGAATTTAAACATAGATTCTCTAAACCTACACTTTTCTACATCCTCTACCATGGATTTATCTGCTAAAGTCTCGACCTTAAATAACTGTCGACTATTTCTGCCTTCGATTACCCTTCATTCATCTTTCGTCAGTTTACTGTTTGCGAAGTTAGAAAGAGCATGCTATCTATTACCTCTAAAGCTGTCGGCATCGTCGGCATAGCATTAGTCGTAATATGCTGATCCCTATACTTGACTACATCCTCCCCGTCCTTTGTCACATTTTCAACTACTCCATTTCCAACGGTGTCTTTCCTTCCACCTGGAAGAAAGCACAAATTATCCCCTTACCAAAGAAGTCCAATCCCAAGTCTTGCACTGAATATCGTCCCATTTCTATACTTCCTTATCTATCCAAAGTCCTTGAGCGACTGGTACATAATCAGATTAGCTTTTTCCTTTCCCGACATAATCTACTTAACTCTTTTCAGTCTGGCTTTCGCCCAGGGCACAGTACGGTTACTGCACTAGTTAAAATCACTGATGACATTCGTCTCGGGATGGATGACAGTCAGATAACCGTGCTGTCACTCCTAGATTTCAGCAATGCCTTTAACACTGTTGATTTCGACATACTCCTTGCTATTCTTCGCTCTAATAACTTGTCCGCAACAGAAATTGACTGGTTTCATAGCTACCTTTGCAGTCGCCAGCAACAAGTTCGTCTTGAAGATAATTTATCTTCGTGGTGCAACACATCTGCTGGTGTGCCGCAAGGTGGCGTCCTATCTCCTCTTCTATTTGCCATCTTTATAAATTCTATCTCTAATAATCTCTCCTCTTCCTACCATCTTTACGCAGATGATCTTAAGTTATACTGTCAAGTACCTCTGGACAAACTGCCTGATACGATAACAATCACAAACAACGACCTGATCCAAATTTCCGAGTGGAGCAAGTCCTATGGCTTAAAAATTAATGCACTTAAGACGTAAGTGATCATAGTGGGCAGCTCCCGCTATATCAGCCGAATTGATTGGAAGAGTCTACCTAACGTTGTGTTTGAAGGTGACAACTTACCATATAGCCAGACCGTAAAAAACCTGGGTATTACTATCGATCGTTGTCTATCATGGGGTCCCCAATTAATGGAAACCAGCCGCAAGATGTTTGCATCCGCAGGATCCCTGCGCAGATTGCGTAATTTCTTACCTATTACCAATAAGATTGCGCTTGCATAGTCTCTTCTTCTCCCTATCTTAGATTATGCTGACGTCTGTTACATCGATCTTACTCAAGAGCAGTTGGATAAACTTGAGCGCCTTCAAAATTTTTGTATAAGGTTTATTTTTGGCCTACGAAAATATGACCACGTTTCCGAATTCCGCGCTAAGCTCGAGTGGCTACCTATTCGCTGTCGCCGGGATGCTCATATCCTTTCACTTCTTTATTCCATACTCTTCAATCCTTCGTCTCCACACTATCTTCAAGAACGCTTTCAATATCTTTACTTGTCCCACCCACTTCGTCCTTCACTTAGGTCATCAGAGAACTTAAGATTAAAAATTCCTTCACATAATACTATTTTCTATGGAAACTCCTTTCATTTTAAAGCCGTTGTGCTATGGAATTCCTTTAAATTCCATAACACAAAATTTCCTTTAAATTAAGTATTTATTAATATATATATATATATATATATATATATATATATATATATATGTATGTATGTATTATATGTGTATATATTATGCATTTATTTTAGGGTATTTATTATAGTGTAGTTTGTTTACAATTTGTTATAATTTATTATTATTATACTTGGTAGTGATAGGTTTGTTATTTTATTCACACGTTTTATAAACCACCGCCTTCGTGATTGTAATCCTTTCCTTGCATGGTCGTCTGGAAGAGATCGCTTAAAGCGATAAGACCGCCCATTGACGCTATTAGATTTAAATTGTTTAGTTTTAATGTGTTTCTGTTTTTTATAAGTAGTCAATTAAGAGTTTATCTATCTATCTACATTCCTCAGAGTTGATATAATTTCTCGTTTAGCATCATTTTCATTTGAGCATTTAATAAGGATTGTCGCATCGTCAGCGAACATTATCATTTTGTGTTTAATGCAATCAGGCAGATCGTCTATGTATACTAGAAAAAGTAAAGGACCTAATATGCTGCCTTGTGGTACTCCATATTCTGTTATTCTCAAATCTGATTGGGCGTATTTTTCAATTTTGTTTTTATCCTTAAAGCATATTGAGGTATATTGAGTGCGATTAGATAGATAGCTTTTTATCAGGTCATGCGCTGGTCCACGAATTCCATATCTTTTTAATTTATGTAGAAGGGTTTTATGACACACAAAATCGAACGCCTTTGTCATATCCATGAATATTGATATAATAGACGTTCTATCATTAAGACATTCTGATACAGTCTTCATCAATTCATAAATTGCTAAGTTAGTTGATTTATTTTTTCTGAAGCCAAACTGATTATCTTTTCGAAGAAATGATACAATTTGTTATGAATGACTCTTTCAAATATTTTGGAGATCACAGGTAACAAAGCTATGGGCCGGTAATTTTCACAAAGATCTGTATCTCCTTTTTTGTAAAGTGGTTTAGTCACTGTAAGTTTGAGTTTTTCTGGAAAAGTACCAGTAGTTAAGGAAAGGTTTATAATAACCTCTTAGAGGTTCAGCGAGTTGTTTAGAACAGTATTTGATGGCAGTATGGATGTATATGTTTAAATATGGGCCAATGTAACAACACCAACATAATTTTCCCTGAAATAAATGTTTTTTGCCTGAAAAAATTATTATTATTACAATTACACACAATTACAATTTTAGCGCGTTTTTACGTGTGTGTGTGTGTTTTGTATGCATATGTGTGTGTGGCGTGTCACGTGTGTGTGTGTGTGTCTGTGCGTGCATGTGTTTATGTGTGTATGAAAATGTGGGCTAAAACTAAAACAGAAAATCTTTATGACACAATATTGTTTATGAAATCTTCAGTGTGTTTATAGTCCAAAGTGTTTACTTTGATTTTTTAATCACTTAGAAATTTTCTTTTTACTTATAAATCTGATGCACTTGTAGATATAAAAAATTTAATTTAATTTAGCATATGTGTAAGGTGCGACGAAAGAGTGAGATCTCCGTGCAAATCATGTACGAAAAGGGGAAAGGGGGTATATTTATTTATTGATAATGACTTTTAATTTATATACAAGGAATTTGTAATATAACTTATTTCATTTTATTTTATTTTGTGAACTATTAATTGTATTCTATGAAGCATTTGTACACCCACACGAGTAGAAAATGAATGTACCCATTTTAAGCATAACACCAGCTACTTTGATATTGTTATAATAGTTTTCTGACAAATAAACATTCATTCATTCATGATGGCACACCCGCGCTAAATTTAGAAGATTATGTAGGTATGCCATATTTTCCTACTAACCTACACTTATTTATGGGGTAGGTAGGTGAAATAATAAGCACTGTACTCACATTTTCCATCACGGGCTATTATAATCACTACACAATATATCAACGTGTACATATTAAAACTTATTTTATCTACACTAATCTTATAACATTCTACTTATGTTTCCAATACTTGACTTATAATTACTACTGTTATAGCGCAGATAACAAAACACTCAATTTAAGCAATTTCACATGATGGTATAATATCCACATCGATATCGTAAAATCCTAGGATGATGGATTATAATGGATGGCGTCAAAACTTTGGCAGCATGTCCATTTTCTGTTTGTGTTAGTGTCTAGAATTGCTAGAGTGTGCGTGAGTAGGGAAGTGATCACTATTGTAAAACATATCGATAAAAAGGTGAAAAATGTAGAAAACTAAAACTTATGTAAAAAGAAAACAATTTATGTGATAAAATACGTAGTTACTTTACTGAACTTATGGAAATTAGTTATTGTTAAAAAATGCTACAGTACTTAACTGTAATTAGGCAACCTTAAATCTGGCGGTATAGATTTCTTAGCTTTTCTATAACACAAATCTTAAATGTTTTTGCGTTTTCAATACGTCAATTAAATATTACAATTTTGAGCTACAAAGCATCTATACTTCTATACTAATATTATAAAGAGATAACATGTATGTTTGTATTGAGTTAGCTCAAAAACTACAGGACGAGTATTTTTTTCTCTCATATATTAATGGTCTTTTAGAATGAACATAGGCTATATATTATCCTGTTTAAAAGATAGGTATATTCGTGAAGACCTATTTTGCAACTTAAGTCGCCAATAAAACGGTCGAGAAAACACGTTTTTTGCGAAAGATGATTAATCTGAAATAGATGTAAGAAAGTATGTATCGAAGAGTAGTACAACTTAATAAGACCTACAAAAAAGTCCGCGATAACATATGTCTATCGCACAGACTCACAGTAACTATTTTAATCTTTATTTTTTAATAAAAAATGTTACAGAACTTTCAAGGCTATTTTCTTCTATACAGTATTAATCCTTATTTAAATAATTACGCGAATTATCTTGGCCCAATATCATAGATTAAAATTGTCCTTTACAGTATATAATTTATATGAAAATACTAGAAGTGCCCTGCGGCTTCGGTCGCGTTAAAGACTTCTTTTATTTACTTAAAACTTTTATTTTGTGAAACCTTTCTATCATAAAAGACATCAAAGAAGTAAAAGCCAAATCGGTTCACCCGTTTTCAAGTTATTGCGTGACTAAGGGAAATAGGGATTCATATTTATAAAACCCAAAAAACCATATTGACTGTCAGACTTTTTTTACCAACCCCTTGCAAAAATCTTGCAACACGTATTTACTTATTTATTTATAGAAGTACTTACGTAAATCTATAAGTTTTATATATATATATATATATTTTTTTCATTATTAATTATAAGTAATATCCGTGGGGAATTTTTACAAAATGCTTTCTCAGCGGAAACCTACGTCATAACAACTATCTGCATTTTAAATTTCAGCGCAATCTGAAACAATATTGATTTTCAGACATTGTTACCCTACTCTTAGGGTGGCATTTTGAAAAAGCCTGAAACTCGTATTTACTTATTTATTTACAGAAGTACGGTTTGCGTGAAGGTCGAATAAAATGACTATCCAAACTTTGAACCCCCGTTTCATCCCCTTAAAGAGTGAATTTTGAAAAATCTTTTCTTAACGGATACTTATGTTAAAACAACTGGATGCCAAATTTAAGCGCAACCCGAAACAATATTGGTTTTCAGACTTTGTTACCTCATTTCACTCTTTTAGGGGTGGAATTTTGAAAAAGCCTGAAACACGTATTTACATATTTTTTTACTGAAGCACTTGTATGAAGTTTCGAATAGAAAAGACTATCTAATCTTGTTTATCCGCACAAACTTTGAACCTCTATTTCACCCCCTAACGGGGTGAATTTTGAAAAAATCCTTTCTTAGTACACCCTTGCGTACTAAGACAAATATACTCTTTAAATTTCAAGTCTCTACTACTAGTGGTTTAGGCTGTGCGTTGTCTGCCAGGCAGTCAGTATGTCAGGACAAATATTCTTATAGTATTAGATAAATTATCATATAAAATTACGCGCATCGCAAATAATAGAAAAAAATGCAGTGAAACCACAAATAAGGCCATACTTACTTTGTAAACATTAATCAGATTTTTAATTGTAAAAGGTAACAGGACAAGCATGACTCTCACTTGATGGTAAGCGATGACTTCTACCTATTACAGATACAGCTATACAGGAAAATTCTGGCAGTCCAGAATTTTGCATGTCACTCCACTGCGCCTGTTACCTTGAGACATAAAGATGTTAAGTTTCACATGCCTCGTAATTTCACTGGACACCTTGCCATTTCAACCGAAAAACCTATTTCATTTATTATTCCTATGAAAATTAATTGGCAAAGTGGTCGGCCCAGGCGGACTAGCAGAAGTCCTACCACTACAGAAAAATTAGCTCATTTTTTTGTAAATGCTAACGATATAAAGTAATTTGATGTCAATATAGTACGATCTATTGTATCATCATCATCATCAGCCAGTGTCAGTCCACTGCTGGACTGTAGGCCTCTCCCAAGATGCGCCACTGAGCCCGATTTTCAGATCTTTTTTTCCAATCACTGCCCACCGCATTGCGTATGCCGTCGCTCTCCACTCTCCAATACTCAAAATTTGAAATCACCCCGACTGATCTATGTATAATCTATAATGAAAATAAAAAATATTCCAATGAGTCTGAACACGACATCTCACCTGTAAGTTGGCGAGGAGTTGAGTATTCAGCAGATTGTAGAAGATGTCCCAGCATCATGTCAATGCTTCAGTGTCCTTTGTCGTTGAAGAAAAGGATACCTAATTTCGAATTAATCACTATGAAAGTTGATTTTATAGCGCCATCAACTAGAAAAATGCTCATAGTTTTACATCGGCTAAACAGATTTTCATGAATCAGAGCTAATAACACTTTCGATTAAAACACTTTCAAAACCGTTTCATCATCCTTCATTGCTCGCAGAGGAAGATTATATAGGAAGACTTACAGGAAGATTTTCTATCTTGACTCCACTAGCTTCTATTCTTATTGTTATATACCGGCTGTAATTCACGTACCATTAGTCGATTTTTCTCGACCTGGGTTTCGAGCGAGTCAGTCGCTCTTCCTCGGGAGTGAGGTCACGCGGTGAGATCGCGATGTTTACCAGTAAATTCGACTAAAGGTACGTGAATTACAGCCGGTATATAACAATAATAATGTTACAAATTCACGATAATTTAAAAATCAAAATAGCTTCTATTCTTTTCCATTTCCTCGGTGTCAGTTCCAGCTTGATTGATAATCTAGTAGGTACAAAATTGATTTATCAAAATGTTTAGAACAAAGTATGAAGTGTTTCGTTGGATCCTAATTTTCACGCCTTACTGCCTTTATCCACTTGATTGGATTTTCGGACATTTTGGAAACCTACAACAAAATGATATAATATATTAATGTGGTAAACTGTCAAACATTCTTCATAAAAATATATATAATAGCATTATCATAAGTAATAATAGATTGAATACGAGTAAGTATAAGTGGTGATAATATAATTAGGTACCTAGTTACTACTAATTTTGCGCGACATTACTTTGATTACTTTTTATAATATTTTAAGATCGTTCACAAAACGAAATAAAACATTAAATTAAAAAATCAAAAAACCCGACTGCGCAAAAAGTGAAGTGTTAAAAAACGAACTGAAAAGAAAAAAACAAGTAAGTCTAGTAGTTTAGACTTCTGTTTAGGGATATCAAAAAACTATACCATTTAAATTCCTTCTCGGTCGATACACTCATAAAATAAATTATACTTTATTATATGGAATGTAGAGACTTTAACAGTCGGGACACATTAATGGCTAAACGAATGGGGATTAAATTAAATGGTATAGTTTTTTGATATCCCTAAACAGAAGTCTAAACTACTAGACTTACTTGTTTTTTTCTTTTCAGTTCGTTTTTTAACACTTCACTTTTTGCGCAGTCGGGTTTTTTGATTTTTTAATTTAATGTTTTATTTTACACTTTTTAGTTAAGTAAAGGACGGCTAATTCCGTAATCTTCTCATTTCATTTAGAGAGTTGATGTCATGTGGATTATAAGCACCGCAAACTTGTTACTAAAAGTAACTAACGCGGCATGTAAAATAGTTTTTTTTTTTCGATTTGTAGGATCATAAATTATTTGTTATAAATATATTTTGAATCTCCATTTTAAGACCTTTAATTCGATACCCCACTCGATAGGTTTTGAAAAAAAAATATTTTTTGAACCCCAAATTTTGGCGTCTGAAATCCGCCATTTTGAATTTTTCAATTTTTTATGTTTTCGTTGACACTCGCGCTAGCATGGCGAATCTATTGACGTGCCAATTATCAAAATCGGTCCACGCGTTTGGTCTCTAGTGTGCCACAAAGGAACAAACATACATACATACATACATATATAGACTGATAAACACATTACCTCTCCTTTGCGTCGCGCAGTCGGGTAAAAACCAACTTCAAATGCCACGCTATCCATTTTCAGTATAAAGTTAAAGTTGGAGGTGTTTATGTCCATATCTCTGGAGATACTTATCAGATTTCAAAAAATGTACAATGGGACCAAACGGGCAGAATAAACTCTCGAAAAAAAAATTCCAATCCGGTTAAGATATGAGATAACAAACATAAAAAAAAATACTGAGAACCTCATCTTTTTATTGTGAAGTCGGTTAAAAATATTCAAATTTCGTTCTAAGCAAGGCCATAAGCTAACCGTTCCATCCTTTAAAAAAATCTTCATATTATAAATCAACTAGCTGGGTCCCGCGGCTTTGTCTGCGTTTAATGACAGCGGCAACATGCGCGTGGGCTGTGCGCGGTAGAAAACACTGCTTAATTTGCACATTAACCTTCCCTATTTGTATCAGATATTGTTCCCTATTTCATTAGCTTCAATTTTGATTTCGCGGAACTTTATTTTATTCTAAAATAAAAGTAGCCAAGTTACTTGGTAGTTAATATTTTAACATCAGCATTCTGCTAGTGAAAGTCCCGTTAAATTGGTCCAGTCATTTCAAAGATAAACCGCAACAAACAGACAGACAGACAAACATTTAAAATTTTGTTTTTATGTAAGTACCGTATATTCTTTCATATGCATTTAGTGAAAAGCTGTTAATTTGGAATTACAAACAGACACTTCAATTTTTTTATATGTATAGATTTAGTGTAAAATGTATATAAACGATTTATATATTTGAAGTTTTAAGTGTAATATTATAATATTACACTTAATATTACACTTAATAATATTATAATATTACAATAAAAAATAAAAAATATTATAATATTACACTTAATACCCTTCATTATATGACAGTTGCATAAACTACTATTATAAACAGACATAGTCTTGTTGAATTGAACTTTAAAATAATACGGAGCCTCCAGCCTGGGTGCTTTCAGACTTATATATCAAAGAGGTAGACCATAATATCGTTTAAAAACTAAAAAACAACCGACTTCAATGCCGCGCTATTCATTTTCAGTACCAATTTTGAGATGTTTATCTCAATATCTCTGGAGATACTTATCATACCTCGATTAAATTACCATGGTACCACACTTGGGATATCTCCTTTCGAACAAAAAAGAATAATCGAAATCGGTTCATAAACGACGAAGTTATCCGCGAACAAACATGAAAAAAAAAAAAAAAAAAAAAAAATATACGGTCGAATTGAGAAACCTCCTCCTTTTTTTGAAGTCGGTTAATAAAATGTCTCCCGCCATTACATTATGCGAAGCTAGCGCCATCGCTCGACAACTACAGTCTATAGCCAATAGAATGTCTATTTATTAAGTTTAAATAATATTTAAAAGGTCTTCTGACTTAATTATATTCTAATTAAATATAAGTATAATTATCAATGTAGTTATCAGTCTATAAATACAAGTATTGTTATTAACAGTATTAAATTATGCGATGCTAGCGCCATCGCTCGACAACTACAGTCTATAGCCAATAGAGTGTCTATTTATTAAGTTTAAATAACTATGATAATTAACAATACTTAACGCCTACAATATTTATATTAGTGTATAAATATTGTGTTAATAATTTAAGAATTAACTATGTAACATAAACATCAATAACTATTTATAAGTATTGTTAACATTCATTCATACTGGAGAAAAACCATATGCATCTTTAATGTGTGACTATGCATTTACACGGAAGTCACATTTGGAAAGGCACATACGAGTACAAACACACACTGGAGAAAAACTATATGCATGTACAGTGCCACAAGTATAACTTGGCGGTGGTGGTTTTTGGAACTAATTCTTTTAATTGAAACTGTGAGTTGGACGTTTGAGAGATTACCGCGACATTATTGTTGATAAATCTGCTACATTAAAATAGTCAATAATGCCAAAAGTAATTAAAAGTGGTTTAAGAGAAACTGTTACCAAAGTACAAAGTAAAAGCACAGTGGCGCACAGGCACGCCAAGTTATAATTGCCGCACTGTAATATGTGTGACTATAAAAGTAGATTTAAATCATCGCAAAATTTACATATACTAACACACTCTGGAGAAAAACCATATGCATGTATATGTGTGACAATGTATCTGCACAGAAGTTAGGTTTGAAACGCCACATACGACCTTACACTGAAAAAAAACATATGCATGTAAAATGTGTGACTATGCATCAGTAGGGCTATTCTGTAAGCTAGTTGACGCATCTCGCAAGCGGAATCCGCGGTGAGAATTGCTAAGCTATTGTTAATTAATAATTAAGCTATATATGGTGGAATTTCGTAATACGAAAATCAATCTCACCGCTTGCGAGATGCGAAAGCTATACTTACAGAATAGCCTTGCTGCACAGAAGTCAGATTTATTTATTTATTTATGTTAAGCCAACAGTTTCAATTAAAACTAAATAATTTACAGTATATAAACCATAAAACCAATAGGGAATATGCATGTTTTTTTTTTAAATATATTTATTTCACTCATAACACCCATATATCACAATAAAAAATAAAATACTGCTGGAATTAGTCTAATTATTTTTTAAATAAACATTTAAATATACAAATAAATTTGAGCAGTTTACGCCATCATTTCCCGGGCTCTTTGGTAATGCATTATGACGTCACGCACTTACGTCAGACACACGCCGCTTGAAGCAAACTAGCTTTTTTTTCTTTAACTAAGACTCCGCGCGATTATTGTATTTAGCCAATGGCATGTTTTTATTAAATTATACAGTTTCTCTAATCTCGTACTCATTTTTAACCGACTTCAAAAAAGGAGGTTTCTCAATTCGACCGTATATATGTTTTTTTATCTATATTAAATGGTTAGTAATATACATTTTTGCACAATAATACGCGGCAAACACAATATTTGGAAATAAATACAATAAGACCACACCATACATTTATTTTTATGTTCCCGCGCTCAATGTTTCTATCACGTGGAGTAGTGCATAATGACGCCAACTTTCGATTCGACCAATGGTGATCTGTTTTACAAACTTAAATTGCATTTTTTATTTTTTATTTTTAGCAAATAAAATGGAATTAAATAAAAAAAATTTTTTACATATAACCCCAGGACAACAAAGAATCGAAAAAAAAAATTTCTAATAAATCTGAGCTTAATGCATATTCCCTATTAAAGGCTCGCACGTATACGAAAATAGATTGTGGTATGAAAAAATGTAAGCATAAACATTAAGTAATACATAACAATATAAATATAGAAACAATAAAAATATTTATAGATCTTGTAAAGAAAAATTCAGCAAATACACTATTCACAAAAAATACTAGTTGATCATGAAAAAATTCAGCACACAACCGCCGTCTTACAGTCGCGTCAATGGTATAAAAAATAAATCGAAATCATAAAGTTGAATTAACTCATTGAAGTTACTGCTTGCTCGCCATATGAAACTATTTTGCCGGTAATATGTGTTTACTGAAGGAATATGGATAGGTGGGTTACACCGTAAACACTTAACAGGGACATTCAGTTTGATTTTACTAGTAAGGTCCGGGCTGTTAATACGATTGGAAGTTATCTTGAGCAGGAAGGTGATATCAGCTTTACAACGTCGAGATGATAAAGGAAGAAAATGAAATCGTCTACAAAGTGGCATGTAGTCATTAGATTTGTATTGCAAGCCTAAACGGAAACACAAATATTTATTAAACTTCTTTTGAATATTTTCAATACGGTCAATATACTTATTATAACGGGGATTCCATATTTGCGATCCATATTCTAAAAATCTAAATTGTATTCTAAATATCTAAATCTAATTGGGAAATGCACATACGAGTACAAACACACACTGGAGAAAAACTATATGCATGTTTAATGTGTGACTATGCAGCTGCACAGAAGGCTTATTTGGAAAGACATATTATGTCTGCGATGATGTGACATAGAACAGATCCGACGTATAGAATGGACACTTTGATCACTCCACCAATACACGTATTATGTTCCTAACTACCATTTGTCTTCTTCAGTTATACAGTAACTAGATATCTACTTTATCATTTTTAGGGTTCCGTATCTCAAAAGGTAAAAAAAGGAACTGAGCGCTCATACAATTTAGAGGTCTAGCTTAATTGGAACCAACCTTAAAAAATGTAAATAAATAAAATTGTGTTATTAAGTAATTTATTTACGTCGCGTCGTTCGCGTGTGGCGCGTCCTTGCTCAAGTTAGTTCCTCGACAGCTCAGAATCGGTAGGGAGGTGAGGAAGCCTCGATTGTTGGAGCAAACAGAGTGTCCATTCTATACGTAGTATCTGTTCTGTGTTGCATCGGTTTTGTTTGTCGGCACCGAGATCAAATAATAATACTACGTATAGAATAGACACTCTGTCCCGCCCACCAATCGGGGCTACCTCACCTCGCCACTGATTCTGGAGCTGCCGAGGAGCTAGTTTGAGCAAGGCACCACATGCGGACGACAACAGAACAATAATACTACTCACGTAAAGATTAACATAAACTTCATACATATATGTTGGGACCAGTACACACATGTGGTTTAAATTTACGTAGGTTCTATATTATATATAAATACCAGGTAAGTCAAGTTGAACTCGCCCACCAAGGCTTCCGTACCAACTTCTCAGACTAGTTTAAGGGACAAACTTAACTTTGTAGTCAGTCTATCCATAGAAAATGTATTGCACCAACCACAAATCATAAGTAATAAACTTTCATCCCCTATTCCCTATTGTTATATTACACCCTTGAGGGTAAAACTTTTTCAAATTTTGAATATTATATTTATTTATAACAAATCAACAGCCTAAAAAATAAGTTTCAAGCTTCTAGCTCTAAAAATGACGATACTTCCATACAACATTTCGTCCCACTTTCAACCCCTTTTTCGCATTAAAAAGTAAACTGTGTCCTTTCTCAGGCTCTAGACTATGTGTGAACTAAATTTAATTTTAATCGGTTCAGTAGTACATTCATATAAACCTTACATATTTCCATACAAACTTTCATCCCCTATCATTTTATTATTTGTTATGTTGTGTGTTTGTATTAAGTTTATTTATTTTCATCGCGTCGTTCGCGTGTTGCGCGCCCTTGCTCAAGTTTGTTCCTCGACAGCAATCGGTAGGGAGGTGAGGAAGCCTCGATTGTTGGAGCGAACAGAGTGTCCATTCTATACTTAGTATCTGTTCTGAGTCGCATCGGTTATGTTTGTCGGCACCGAGAACATATAATAATACTACGTATAGAATAGACACTCTTTACCGCCCACCAATCGGGGCTTCCTCACCTCGCCACTGATTCTAGAGCTGCCAAGGAGCCAGTTTGAGCAAGGCACCACACGCGGACGACAACAGAACAATAATACTGCTCACGTGAAGATTAATATCAACTTTATACATATATGTTGGGACCAGTACACACAGGAGATTCAAATTAACGTTGGTTCATTATATATAATAAACTGGCCAAGTGCGAGTCGGACCCGCACAAGTAGGGTTCCGATTAAACAAATTTGCCGGATAATAGTAGATACTTGAATTTTTCACGAAGTATGTATTATTATGGGGATTTAACAACAAATACTATAAACTAAAATAAAGTTAAAAATAAGGGAGGTCCCCATACAAGAAACGTGTTTTTCCAGAAAAAGTTGTATTTGTCGAAAACGTCTCTGCGGGTCCGACTCGCACTTGGCCTCTGGGTAGAAGCCACCTCACAAACAAAGTTGACTACATCAACCAACTGCACAAGTCGTATCCAAGTCGGAGATTTTATCGGTAGTTGAATACTTCTACGGCAAACTCTACGCATCGCATACTCAAGGCCGGTGCCCGATACCGGCGATTCTAGAGCCACCTTAACCCGCCACTTTACATAAGATCTGCCCGAGAGAGATAAGCCGAGAAGAGATCTTGATGGCCTTTGAACAGCTCAAAAATAGAAAAGCCCCAGGGGAAGTCATAAGGAATCACAAAAAAACTTTTATAAGCCAGAGAAGCTGCAGTAGTTTATCAGCTTCAACAGCTCTTCGATTTCGCTCTTGTGCGTAGTATTTTTGGACAATGAGAAGGCCTTCGACGTTTTAGGAGTCCTTGCAGCTTGCAACGTTACCAAGTCGACTTGCAATATATCGAAGTGATGAGATGTCTGTATAGTGCCGCAACGATGACTGTACAAGTACAGAACCAGCGTACTAAACATGTCCACCTGCGTTGAGGAGTGAGTCAGGGGGACGTCATAACCCCGAAATTGTTCACTAACGCCTTGGAGGATATGTTTAAGACGCTGGTATGGAAAGATTGTGGCATTAACATCAACGGCAAGTACATCTCTTGCTTACAACTTGCAGATGACGTCGTCATTATGACAGAGGCGTCTCTGTCTTTCTGTCTCGTCGCATTAGTCACCGAAAGAATTTGGATAAGACCAACGTCATGTACAACGTTGTTCCGAAACCGATTGCCGTAGATCGAATCCCACTCGAAGTTATTACGCAGTTTGTTTACCTAATGTATGCCTAATGTAGATGCTTCAACTAGGCAAATACAACGTCGAGAAGGAAATTCAGCTGGGCTGAGCAGCATTCGGAAAACTCCGTCGCGTCTTCTCGTCACCTATACTCGTACATGCAAAGTCTAAAGACAAAAGTCTTTAATCAGTACGTCGTACCTGTGATGACATACAGAGCCCAGACGGACACTCACAGCCTTCAAGGTTCAAATGGTCTACTAATTTAATGTCGTTCAGAGAACTTTGCTCGGTGTTTCTCTGCGGGATCGAGTCCGGAACGAAATAATTCGCCAAAGACCACAACAGAAAGTCATCTACATAGCTCAACGGATGAGCAAACTGAAGTGGCAGTGGGCTGGTCATATTTGTAGCAGGACTGATAACCGTTGGGGTAGACTTGTTCTAGACCGCAGATTGGCAAACGTAGTGCAGGACGTCCAGTGACTGGTTGGGCTCAGTGGCATGTCTAGGGAAAGGCCTACGTCCAGAAGTAGAAAGACACCGGCTGATCATGATGATGATGACTGGAACAGTAAGAACAATGTGTTTCCACACCTTTCAGCCCTTGCTTAAGGTGTGCTACTCGTATGTGTTAGAGAATGTTTTCAGTAGCCAGGATAACCTTTTCGGTGGTAAAGGCCTCGTTTGAATCCAGTAAAATTATCTTTATTCACGAACGACGATGACATGCAAATTTTAACATGATAATTGATACCTGTTTACGAGTAAATAGTTATTTTTATGTATTAAAACGCATTTAATGAATATTTTCAAAAAAATCGAAATAAATTATAAATAAAAAATATTTTTAAAACAAGCTTTTATCTGGAACAATGAACTAAAATGTTAAAAATAAATTCTAGTAAGTATTTGGCATGTAGGTACTTACCTATATTCTTAAAAGCTTGAAGCACGTTTTTCAGGCTAGGTAATTACTATAATTCAGTATTCAGTCTCAGATAAAAGCTTGTGTTTAAAAATTTTTTTTCTTATAATTTTTTTTTAAACTTTTTAGTTGGTAGGTATAGATACCGACTACCTACCTACTACCTAAGTATTTAAGAGAAGGCATGATGTTTTAGAATATTCCACGGATATTTGATATGATTATGGGTAAAGTGCTCTTCAAGGAAAATCAATCAACTCGGTGGGGCTATGTTGCTTTATAACAGAAATGCCATGGCCCCCTTACAGCTTCATCATCAGATCCTGGCTAACATTTAAGTGTAAAGTGCTCCTCAAGACGAATCATTTGAGCCCAAATTCACTGAGGTTACGTTATTTAATCACAGAGATGCCGTGGCCACCTTCCAGCTTCATCACCACTACCAGTCGCTAAATATCATCTAGGTGTAAAGTTCTCTTCAAGAAGAATCAATCGAGACCAAACTCGGTAGAGTTACGTTGATTTATCACAGAGATGCCGTGGCCACCTTCCAGCTTCATCATCAGACCCTGGATATTATCTAGCTAGTGTAAAGTTCTCTTCAACACGAATCAATTGAGCCCAAACTCGGTAGAGTTACGTTGATTTACCACAGAGATGCCGTGAACACCGTCCAGCTTCATCATCAGACCCTAGATATCATCTAAGTGAAAAGTTCTCTTCAAGACGAATCAATCGAGCCCAAACTCGGTAGGGTTATGTTGATTTATCACAGAGATGCCGCGGCCACCTTCCAGCTTCATCATCAGATCAGACCCTGGATATCATCTAGGTGAAAAGTTCTCTTCAACACGAATCAATCGAGCCCAAACTCGGTAGGGTTATGTTGATTTATCACAGAGATGCCGTGGCCACCTTCCAGCTTCATCATCAGACCCTGGATATCATCTAGGCGTAAAGTTTTCTTCAAGACAAATCAATCGAGCCCAAACTCGGTGGGGTTATGTTATTTTATCACAGAGATGCCGAGGCCACCTTCCGTCTCCATCATCAGACCAGCTCCATGGTACCATATCATTGTATTGTCACCGAAGATACATAAGTACACCAAATTTGAGTCCAATCAGACATCGGGAAGTGGGTCTAATTTAGCTTTCTAGATTCCACTCGAACATACATAGTGACATACATACATACTGTATACATTGCAAGTTAAATAAAAGCTTGTAAGAAAGGCCACGCCGCCGGCGCTACGCTGCCGCCGAACGAAAAACAGCAGCACGCTGCCGCCGAACGAAAAACAGCAGCGCGCCGCCGCCGACTTATTGTTACGCGGCGCATATGTCTAGTTACTACTAACTACTGGCACAGATTATGTAATAGTTACTTCTTCTACTGGCTTCTTTGACTAGCGCGACGTTTGTAGTCGGTTCTTTTTAACCCCCGACGCAAAAAGAAGGGGTGTTATAAGTTTGACGTGTGTATCTGTGCGTCTGTGTATCAGTGTGTCTGTGTATTTGTGTGTCTGTCTGTTGTGGCATCGTAGCATGTTTTTAAAAATAATTTGTAGGTTGTCGTCTCTACAAACTTTGTCGTAGTACAAAATTCGAATCTCACCGCGGATTCCTCTGTCGAGATAGCTGACAGAATAGCCTAGCTGATAGTATTCTCATCTGTAGGGCTATTCTGTAAGCTAATCTCGGAAGCGAAATTCGCAGTGAGATTTGAATTACGTGCGTAACACGTTTACACAAATTCAACCGTATTACAATCGTGTTACGATTTGAATTTCTTAGTACGACTCACCGCGGATTCTGCTTGCGAGATGCGTTAACTAGCTTATAGAATAGCCTGGCTGCAATTGAACGAAGCTTTTGAAATAAGAAGCATCATTCTAATACTCGATGTATTTTGAATACATTAAATTTATTTGAGACTAGTAGCCCACCCCGGCTTTGCACGGGTAGAACATATATGCCTACAAAATTTGCATCAGTTTGTTGCATCGAATATAAAATTTTAACATATTTAACAATCATCGTCATACTTCAACCAATTTACACAAAACCTTAACGAATTATGCACTTAAACCTTCCTCATAAACACTCTGGCTATTGGTAAAAACCGCATGATAATACGTTCAGTAGCTATTGAGATTATTGAGAACAGACAGACAGACGCAGTGATGGATTTGTTTTATATTACTTACGTAGTGATATTGGACGGCCCTTTGGCGTAAAGGATAGTTACCCTGATTCTGACCCGGCGGTCGTTGGTTCTAATCCTAGTTATATACCTACCAATGAAAGTTTATGTGCATTCATGAATCATGGGTTTTCGTACAGAGGTAGTGGGATCATTAAATCTACCAATAATTAAGATAGCTTAAGTAAAACAACCGACTTCAATGCCCCGCGAGTAAACTTCAGTAGCAAGTTTGAGACGTTTATCGTCATATCTCTAGCGATACTAATCACATCTCGATGAAATTACAATGGGACCACCTCGAAAACGTACCCTACCGATTACAAAAATAATCATTCGAATCGGTACACAATTGGCGGAGTAATCACGTAACATACACACACAAAAAAAAAACATACAGACGAATTGAGAACCTCCTTATTTTTGGAAGTCGGTTGATAAATAGCTTACCACCAAGGAGAACATCTGCCGCCGTAACCTTAAAGTAACGAAAAAAGTAGGGGTATAATACGTTTAACGTGTGTACCTGTGTGTCTGTCTGTAGCATCTTAGCACCCACCCGGATGAACCGATTTTGATTTTATTATTGATAGTTTTTTTTTGTTTGATATATATCTTCATCGAGACAGTTCTTAGCTTTGATTTATGAAAATTCGTTCAATCGTTATGTTTATTTCGTTATGTTTGATTTATGAAAATCGTTATTATCACTATGAGCTTTTTTCTAGTTAATTGCGCTATTAAATCAACTTTTATAGGTCTGATCAATTCGGAAATCTTCTTCTTCAACGATATTGTAAGAACATGGAAGCATTGACCTGATGCTGGGACATCTCCTGGACTCTACAGAATACTCAAATCCTCACCAACTTACAGCTCTTATTCTAAATGACGAGTCATTGGAGCGCTTTTAATGAAAAGATTATTTGTAGATCAGTCGGGGTGGTTTAAAATATTATATTATTATAAAGGTATATAGATCATTATTATTTTATACTAGCAGCCTGCCCCGGCTTCGCACGGGTAGAACATAATATATATGCCTATAAAATTTGCATCAGTTTGTTGCATCGAATATAAAATATGAACATATTTACCAATCATCGTCATATTTCATCCAATTTACACAAAACCTTAACGATGTATGCACCTAAACCTTCCTCATAAACACTCTGACGGTCGTTGGTTCTAATCCTAGCTATATACCTACCAATGAAAGTTTTATGTGCATTCATGAATCATGAGTTTTCGTACAGTGGTAGTGGGATCATTTAATCTACCAAAAAGTAGCTTACCACCAAGGAGAACATCTGCCGCCGTAACCTTACGGCGTTCCCCGACGGAAAATGTAGGGGTAATATACGTTTAACGTGTGTATCTGTGTGTCTGTCTAGCATCTTAGCACCTAACCGGATGAACCATTTTGTTTTTATTATTGATAGTTTTTTTTTGTTTGATAGATGTCTTCATCGAGAGTGTTCTTAGCTTTGATTCATAAAAATTCGTTCAATCGTTATAAAACTATGAGCTTTTTTCTAGTTAATTGCGCTATGAAATCAACTTTCATAGGTCTGATCAGTTCGAAAATCTTCTTCTTCAACGATATTGTAAGAACATGGAACATTGACCTGATGCTGAGACATCTCCTGGACTCTACAGAATACTCAAATCCTCAGCAACTTACAGCTCAGATTTTAAATGTCGTGTTTGGAGTCATTGGAATGCTTTTATTGAAAAGATTATACATAGATCAGTCGGGGTGGTTTAAAATATTATATTGTTTTATATATATATAGATGAATATTATTTTATACAATAGATCATATTATTATACTATATTGACTTCAAATTGATTGTGATCGGTGGGGATCTACAGCATAGCCAAGCTTATAATAATATTTTCGTAGTAACTATGACCTAATCTGTGGTTTCACTGCAAATATTTTATTAATTTTGCTATGCGTGTATGTGAAATTCGTGATATCTTCTAGAGTTTTCATTTGAATTATATACTGTAAGGGACAATTTTATGTAATATTATATAATCATTTTATGTAATATTTTTCACCAAAAATTTTAAGATTAAAATGGTTACTGTGAGTCAACCTTAAGAGATAGACATATGCTGTCGCGGACTTTTTTGTAGGTCTTATTAAGTTGTATAACTCTTACATAGAAAATATTCTTCTATCTATTTTCAATTGAGTTGAATTCGTAAGAAACGTGTTTTTCGACCGCTTTTTTGCCGACTTAGGTTGCAAATTAGGTCTCCACGAATGTACCTTTGATTTAATCGGGATAATATATAGCCTATTTTCTTTCCGAAAGTCCATTCTATGTTAATACATAGAATGGACTTTCGGAAAGAATTTTTTTAATCGGTTTAGTAGTTTTTGAGCCAAATCATTACAAACATACAAAAATACAAATGTTCTCTGTTTATAATATTAGTATAGAAGTATAGATTATTAGAGTCTATGGTAAGACGGTTCCCGCTAGTTTAGATACAGACGACCCGAGACCGAAGCTAGTTTAAAGTTATTATGTACGCTGGAGTGAAATAAAAGTGTATACTATTATTACAATGGTTTGATGAAACTAAATATCAAGAACCCCGCAACAACTATATTGTTGTATAGAAAAAAAAGCTACGTTGAATAGGATACGTCTCGTCTTTCTATGATGAAAAAATTTAATGATACGCCATTGATTATTTTATTATTTACGTAGTAGGTATTTACCAAGTATCAATATTTTTATTCGTACTGGAGTAGGTATTTACAAAGTATCAATATTTTTTTCGTACTAGTAATAACAGTGTTTTGCAATGCAACAAACCAGTAAATTAAAACGACCGACCTCGCGACTTCAATTTTTACGACGGTTCTTTTTACCCAGACTTTACGACACTACTCCTAATATATATGATCGTTTAATAAAACCGGCCAATTCGAGGCGGACTCGCCCACCGAGGCTTCCATTGGTTAGTACCAATTAAGCTAGACCTCTAAATTGTATAATCGCTCATATAACTCAAACGCCAATCTTAATTGGCTCAACTATGTATATGGGGACGCTCTTGAATGTTCAACTTTTTATTTATTTTTTGGATTTTTTCCTTTGTTTACAACAATTGTATGAGTAAACAGTAAAAAACTCAGAAAAAATCAATGGCGTATAATTAAATTTTTATATCAAAGAAAGAAAGACTATTCGACGCGGCTTTTTTTTTCGTACAACAATATGGTAAAAAGTCATTAAGGCAAATTTTCAGTTATGCCATTTCCGCTTTCTGCCGTCGATATATCGCACCTCCAGTCGTCAACTGGCTCAATACAAAAATCATGTTTTTTGGGAAATTAAGAAAATGAGTCGAAACTCATTTTCTTCATTTCCCACGACAGTTCGTTCTTCGATTTCGACAGTTTTTGGTAAATTGCACTATAACTTCATGAAATGAAGAGCAATTTACAAAATTCAAAGTTGCACGTAATAGTACGGTTGGCAACCCTACATTAATCATGGAAATAAAACATGTTTTTTAAGTGTTACGTTCGACGTCTAGATGGAAGCTGAATAGCTCAATACCTTTGTTTTTTTGTAATTTCAAAGCAATAAGTTATGTCTCTTAATAGAGACATAACTTATTGCTTTGAAATTACAAATCATATACAATAATAATTATTATAGATATAATTATCTATAATAATTATTATTGTATATGATCTATTTCATGTTATTTGACGTGTGTAAGTGCAAATTTTTAATTTGCCCATATACTGAATAAATGCTTTGGCTTTTGACTTTTTTGACATAGTAGGTACACCTACCTCTCCTTCTCGCAAAGTCACAAATATTTCCAGAACATGATCAGCTATTGTCGTCATTGTGCACGATAAGTCCAAAAAAATTAAAAATCAATTAATCAAATACAGACTTAAACTATAAAACTGTCCTAGTGCAAGTCGGACTCGCACTCGTAGGGTTCCCTAACACAGTAAGGTATTATATAACTTTGATTTTTCGCAACAAAAAATTAACTTTGTTTTTCATAGTGTAAGTATGAAAAACATAGTTATCTTTGCGGTCGCAATATCTCAACAAACTGGCCAAGTGCAAGTTGGACTCGCACTCGTAGGGTTCCGTAGCACAGTAGAGTAGTAGTAGTATTCTATAACTATGATTTTTCGCAACTACAAAAATAACTTTGTTTTTCATAGCGTTTGTATGAAAAACAAAGTTATACTTGCGGTCGCTATATCTCAACAACTGCTGACTGTATCTCGTTCAAACCAATTTTCGTTGAAAGTTTTTATTGAGATCTACAGAATGTATTTTTTCTAGATGTTTCACTCCCTTTCAAATGATTGACTTTGAGAAAAATATTTTAGGAACCTCAACGTCATTTTTTACCTATCCACGAACACATAGGTTATTAAATAAAAATTATTAAATATAAATATAAATTAAATAAAAAAGTGTGTGTACTTTTGTACACGCGTTAGAAATTATACTTCTGTGGCGTATGGAAAAAAAATAACTAAAATGCAGTAGTGATTAACGATAAATATTAAAATTAATCAAAAAGATTTTATTAAAATGAAAAAGGTTTTATTAACGTAAAAATATGACGTTAAATATGACATATACAACTTGAACATAGTCATGCCACCTAGAACTAACTTCACGGTGTAGATTTTAGGTGCCGGTGTGCGCGCGCATCGTACCACCTCGAGCTAACTTCACGATGTTAAATTTAGGGGTCAGTGTGCGCGCGCATCGTAAAAATTCACTCTCATTATTTTTCTCTATCGCGCCAAAAGAAGTATAACTTCAAAACAATTTTTGTTTCAGTTCCATGTATGTCCCCCAAACAATTATTTATCCTTTACCTGCGTATGCGATTAAACTGGTTCCAGCACTGGATGGAACCAAGTTCTAGTGCACACATTGGCTCTCACCCGATGTCATGTATAACCCGACCAAATTACGTTGTTCATTCTATCTTATAGCTAGCATATGTATCACGTGTTCATCGTTTTAGTCGGGTTACATCTCTATAGCTATTTCATTCGCATACGCTAATGTTCTCTCTACATATATATACTTTCTCTATGATTCAAATAATGATGAGTTAGATAAAGGTTAGATAGGTTATTTAAGGAATTGGATTTCCTGTAGTTACCTACGGACAGAATGTTATGTTGTCTAGATCCATCTTTACAAATCAATTTAAGTTCCTACATTGAGAATCTCAATGTAGAATCCATATCTGATATGGAACAGAGCGTATTCTTGAGCTATCTGTGCATTAATGTCAAACGTCACATGTCATTCTTGTCTTTGTCAGGTCAGCTGATGATGTCGCTGTCAGTGTCAGAGTTTTCAGTTTTGTGGTTCGTTCGCAGCGCTGCCAATCGCGGGCAATTTCCCCGATTTTCGGGGAATGACAAAAAATGGGGAATTTTGGGGAATCCAGACCAATTTTTTTGTTGGGCTTATACTAATTTATGTCGGGTAATACTTATTACGTATAGCTAAAAAATCACGTTTGGACTTGGCTGATACAGCTACACACTACTAACATTATAATGCGAACCAAATCGAAATATGATTAATGCGAAAATATGGTGAATAATATACTATTCCAAATAAATATAGTCCTCTGAAGATTTTATTTTGTGTGAAACAGTGTTTTTATTCCAAAATTATAATTTCGAGGAATTTTTGGGGTGTGCATTAAAAAAGCGGGGAATTTCGGGGAATTCACAACAGCGAATCGGGGAATCGAGAAAATTTTATTGGCAGCACTGTTCGTTCGTGTCGATGTTTAACGTAGTATTATATTCTCTATGATTCTCTTAGTCGATGTTTTGATAAAAGTTGTAGATTGTAGAATTATTGGTTTGGGTTTTTTGTAAATAGATATAGTTGCCGAAGTGAACAATAAAGGTGAAATACTGTTTGAAAAGTGTGTAACGGATGTTAAAGTGGTGTATTAATGTGAAATTCGTCACTAGAAATGGGTCACCGTCATGGTTTCTTGGTAACAAAGGTTCCCCCACCGGTTAGGTATTTTGCAGGTTAGTTTTCTTTATGTTTTTACATCGTTAGATGGTTTTCACTGTTGTTTACTAATTTTCGCGTTTAAAATAAAGGTTCAACTTTAGTATACCGGCCGTCGATTTAAGGGAGGGGAAGGGGAAAAACTCTCCTCTTGAAGAAAAAGTTGCGGAGCCCTCCCCCCTTCAAAAGTTATGAAGTTATGAATATATAAAATTTTAAGGTTAAGTATGAAAAATTATTAATAATTTGAAGGCTGGAGAGGATCAGAAGAGGGGAGGGGGAGGTTGGAGGAGGACCCCTCCCTTATGGGAAAACAGCGGCAACATAGTTATCGAAAATGTTGTATGGAAATAAATTAACTTTTACCTGTAAATAAGATAGATATTTTATAGATAAATTAAACGCCATAGCGTTGGCTCTAGTAACGCGCGGCCGCTGCCGCGGCTCCCTTCCTCACTACGCTCGTCGGCGCACTGTTCCCCAGTGTTTTGCCTTAGTGTTCGACCTTGAAATTATTAAGTACAAGTACATTTGTGAAACGACAAACAGTAACTAGCAGTGCTCTCCTATTTAAGGCGACTCAACCCAGGAAGGATTCCCGGGTTGTAAAAAAATAACTTTGTGGGGTAGGTATAATTTTACATACCCAAACTCAAAATTTTAATATATGATATGAATGAATGAATTTATTTTAGCTTGTGGTCCTAGGTTACAGAGTTGTTTAATTACATTGATGTCAAAACGTGTCTCTAAGCCTACTTAGTCAGTATACAAGCACAACTATAATTAAAAGGTAATATAAAATAATAATAAAAGTATGTTAAAAGTCTAAAATTATGTTATTTTCTTTAAAAAAATCTTCAACTGAATAGTATGCCTTGTCGATAAGATATTCATACAATTTTGTTTTAAACACATGAACATTACTTATGTCTCGAATTGAGATTGGAACCGCATTGTAGATTATTGGCGCCAAATATTCATAACATTTGAAGCCCCCCCCGCAACTTTTCCTTCAAGGGGAGGGTTTTTCACCTTCCCCTCCACCACCCGACCCCTTCTCCCCCATTAAATCGATGGTAGTATATTAAAGTAAAGCCGATGTTTGTAATTCGTTAGATAGTTTTTACTGTTGTTTACTAATTTTCGTGGTTAAATTAAATACACAGCACAGTACTATGATGTTAGCAGCGCCAGGGTTGCTTGCCAGCAAAAACTGATAGCAGTTCACAGAATATATCGATCTACCTACCAGGTTTCAATTATGTAGGGTTAATAGTGGAATGGAATAAAATGGTTGTGACATACGGACGGATAGACAGACAGACATGACAAATCTATAAGGGTACCGTTTTTTGACATTCGGCTATGGAAACCTTAAAACTAGCTAAGTCGAGTTGGACTCGCCTATCAGTAGGCGAAGTTGGTACGGAAGCCTCAGGGTTTCCGTACCAACATCTCAGACTAGGTTAAAGGACAAACTTAACTTTGTAGTTGGATCCATAGAAAATGTATTGCACCAACATGTGCTCAGCTACACATTTTGTTGTTAAACTACATGTGGCGACCCTATGCCAACCTGTTTGGTATGATGTTAAAACTCTTTTGCCGATGTTTTTATCTTGGTGATCAATGTTTTTGAATTATGTTTATGTTTCAAACATAGATTATTAGATCACCATTATTGTCAGAAGAGTTTGACACCAGAATTTTTATTGTCAGTTCATACCAAATTCATACAGAAAGTTAGGTGTGAATTCTCAAAGAGAATAGTAAAAATATTAATATACATGCTGTGATCTTGCCTGGAAAACCGCCATCGTACGACCTTTACCGAAAAACAACAATCCAAATGAATTAAAAGATCTTAGACCAATAAGCATCTTACCATGCATGTCTAAGATCATGGAAAAAGTAGTATGTCAGCAGCTAAATAGTTTTCTAGAAAATAACAAAATACTACCGGAGGTGCAGTCAGGATTCAGGAGAGGTAGAAGCACGGCCACAGCATTAATTGACGTCACGGACAATATTTTAGCGGCCCAAGACAAGGGCATGTGCACTTTGCTAGTTTTGTTGGATTTTTCGCGAGCCTTTGACGCAATAAACATAAATTTACTTCTTTCAAAATTAAATTACTACGGTTTTGACGCATCAGCTATTAAGTGGTTCGACAGTTACTTAAGTAACCGTCGGCAATATGTCGAACTGAGACAGAATAGTGGTCCCCCTTTAATATCTTCACAAGCCGAAGTAAATAGAGGCGTGCCACAAGGGTCCATACTGGGCCCTATTCTGTTTATATTGTATAGTGCCGACGTTACAAAATACATAAAACATTCCAAATTTCACATTTATGCCGATGATATCCAAATTTATATACATTTTGCACCAGACTTTCTAGACACAGCTATTAAAAATATAACTGAAGATTTAAATGCTATAGTAAGCTGGTCTGTTAATAATTGCCTTTTACTAAATCCCAGTAAGACTAAATTTATGGTTTTTGGAAGTAAACATAAACTCTCTTTGCTACCTCTTGATATTAATATAACTATATTGGGCGAAAAGGTTGAGAGAGTATACGTAGCTCGCAATCTAGGTCTTAAAGTAGACGTACACTTGCGTTTTGAAGAGCATATTGCAGAGTCAATTAAAAACTGTTTTTATAGACTAAAAACGCTCTATAAGCTTAGACCCTTTTTAAGCGAAAACCTTCGCATTGCATTGGTTGAATCACTCATCTTGTCTAAGCTTAATTACGCGGACACTGTGTATGGATCACGATTGCTGTCTCGAACTCAACATTTAGTTCAAAGAGTACAAAACGCCTGTGCAAGATTTTGCTATAATATCCCCGCTAGAGGTCATGTCACACCTTTTCTTAACAACCACTACGCTTTGAAAATGAAATCTCGACGTAAACTCCACCTCGCGTCCCTTCTTTTCGGGATTCTTAATTACGGACAACCGTCATACTTATGCGACAGGCTCATCTGGAGATCTCAGAGAAGGTCGTGTCCCATAAGACAGGTCTCACAGCAACTCTCCACACCGCATCATCACTCAGCCGGTTTTAGGGGCTCTTTCCGCTACTCCGCTACCAGGTGCTGGAATAACATCCCTCCTCCGATAAGGAGTACTAAAACTTTAAGTTCTTTCAAGTTTAAGTTAAAGCAGTACCTGATAGTTGAGCAGCGGAAAAATGCTGATGTAAATAAAGACATGTCGATCATATAAGACATATACAATATATTCTCGCTCATCTTAATAATTTTATTTATTTAGTTCTGCCTTCCAAATGACCCAGCTATTCCTTTCTAAATTAAAAGCCTCCAAATGTTGTTCCTTTCCTAATTAACCTAAAATACATATTTATAAGTTTTATTATATTTTTTCGCTCCGACATATAAATTTTTTATACATATATTTAGTATCTAATATCTATATTTAATATTATTATTAAATATATTTATATTTAATATCTATCTAAGTGTACCTATTTTATCTATGTATCAATTTATCATTTATTTTTATTACTTTATTTACAAATATTTTCGCATTTTTTTTTCATCACCCGCAGGCTTGTCTGAAAATCAGCGTCCAGGTGTAAATCTAGACATAATGTGCTGAGACAAGCCTTTTTGACACCTCACATTGTTTCTTGTTTTTTCTTGTTTCATTGTTTTAGTAAGTATTTTAATGTGTTATGTCAAATAAATGATTTTTCTTTCTTTCTTTCTTTCTATCTTAGTATGAAAAGTGACTAAATCGCACTTTGTTTTACCACAAATAAAAGTGATGCTATAACCAACACAAGGCTTCTGACTTGATAGTACTCAAATGTGAATCGCGGTCAATGGTGCCATAGCTGACCGCGGATATAAAAGTTAAGTACTTTATCATCATTTTATTGGAAACAATTACCGTAGCATGACCCAGTAATAAAGGGGTCATAGCTCGTCGCCACTGTCTATAGCCGGGAATTAACCAATCCTATCTCCCAGCTATCAGCAAACCGCTGGACCATCAAGTGCCTTTCCGTACCATATCTTAACAATAGATTCTAGGGAAGGGATGTGCAAGCAGTTGGGAATTCCCGGGAGATTTCCCGGAGGTCCCATATACATATTTACGGTTTTCAGATTTATTCCTTTATAAGTGCTTCAAGACCTTGCTTCTTGCCAAATTTCATGATTCTAGGTCAACGTGCCCTATAGGTTTTGGGCCTATATACACCTATAGGGCACTTCCGGTTGACCTAGAATTGTCAATTTTGGCTAAAAGCAAGGTCTTACAGCACAAGTAAAGGAAAATTCCAGAAAAATAAAAAAAAAATGAAAATTAAGGTAAATATTAGTACTTGCAAGTTTTTGCGAAAATCTAAATCTGTCCATATCTTTGTATCGTTTTGACTCAGGACCTTGATTTTTGTTCACTTAATAGGGATTATGGACCTCAGTATCTGTAGGGCTATTCTGTAAGCTATCTCGGAAGCGGAATCCGTGGTGAGATTTGAATTTCGTATTACGAAATTCAACTGCATTACAACCGCGTTACGATTTTAATTTCATACAATAATAATACAAATTCAAAACTCACCGCGGATTCCGCTTCCGAGATAGCTTACAGAATAGCCCTACTGGTATAAATTTTTACCTTGCTAGAACCACCCGTTCCTGAGATAATCGGTGGTGACAGACAGACAAAAAAGTGATCTTATAAGGGTTCCTTTTTACCTTTTCTGGTATAGAACCCTATAAATTATGCGAATCAAAGGGAGCCCATTAAAGAAAAAAATCTTAAGAAATTGATGCTGTCGAATACCGCACCGGATGTCACCCATGCCAGTTACAACCGGTCCAGTCCGACCCTGATTACATTCAGTGTACCGTAAAACGGGGTGGATTGGATTAATAACAAAATTAAAATGGATGTTTTTCATCCAAAATTTCCTTTAAAAATTTGAAATAAATACTGTATTAGCGAGTGCTTATATACTTTCAGTAAAATTTTAAAAAAATCGTGGACTTTTAGTTTTGACAAAAAAATAAAAACTGAGTTATCAATTTTATATTGAGAATGGGGTAACTTTGATACTGCTAGTTTCATTGATTGATATTGATAGTCACCTCGGAGGTGAGTAAATAACAAAAAAAAAAATTTTTTCCAAGTTTAATTTTATGAGTTATGAAGTTTTTTAAATTTTGGGGTGTATTTGATTTATAGGTGACATTGACAGCTCAACTTACACAAGTCATCTTAGGAAAACAGACGAAATAGAGTTTAACAATACAACAGTTTTATATATTACATGGCAAACCTGACAAAAAAAACAGAAACATACTTTTCTATATGCACTTGATGGGCAATCTTGAGTCGAGTATAGACTACACCTATTTCCTTCAAAATGTTTATCACATATTTAAATAATTAAAACAAATTAAAAGTAATATAATATAACAAATAAATAATAAAAATAAACATCATGAAATATTGATAATAATATTTAAAAAAATAAATAACATAATTAGATACACGTAGTAGGTAGGTAGAGTACCAGCTATTATAAAAACTGCATCAATGTAGGTTTAGACGAGAGAAAGTGTAACTCTATCTCATTAGCATACTACTTCTTGTAGTAAAGCTTATATACCTATACTCTTAAACCTGACACTTGAAGACAAATGTGGGGTAAAATTGATAATCAATAAAAATTACTTGACAGCATAGGTACATTGGTAACTGGGGCGTGATTGATAGCCTGTCAATGTCGCCTCATATACAATATCAATATAGCCCCTGTTACAAAATGTTGACACAAGTAACAAAATGGCAACCGCAGCAAATAAATACGATGGCGGTTTTAATCATAAAAGACAGTATAATTGACTATGTAATCGTCATACCCTGTGATACTTATGGCTGGACATATACCCAAAGAGTTTACCAAGGCACTTTTTTTTGCGAAAACACTGACACTGACACTTTGAACCCTTCCTGTGTGCCGACGCTTTGAAAATATATGGCCGATATCCTGGTTGTGCCAACATGTCAAAAAACTTAAACGTATGCGTTCATATTTCGGTGTAATGATTAAAAATATAAAAATTTTGAGTAATCATCAAAGCCGCCCCGAATCTCAAAGCCACCCCGTTTTACGGTACTTACTTACAATAGGTTCATATCTACAGTCAATAATATCTTCTATTTATCATCCTATAAAGTTGTCGCTTTTAAAACAGGTAACTCAAGTACAATCTCTCTCCATTGCAGTTCAACAAATCATGATGATGTCCTCAGTCGATGAAATAACCTTTCGAACCATCTTCAATGGATCAGCAGGAGCCTCAATGCAATAAATCAAATGAAAATATGCAGAATACAAACATATGAAAACGATAAACATACTTCTATAAGGAATATACCTATATTATTAATGTTATGTTTAATTTAACTAAATAAGTGAGGTTTAAATCATATAAGATTGTAAATGAAGATAAACTAATTTAAATAATACGATTGATTGTAGATACAGAAAATACAGAAAAAACCCACACTGAAATACTCTACAGAAAAACTATATGCATGTGATATGTGTGACAATGCAGCTGCACAGAAGTCACATTTGGAAAGGCACATACGAACACACACTGGAGAAAAACCATATGCATGTAATATGTGTGACTATGAAACTGTACAAACGTCAGATCTGAAGAAACACATACGAACACATAGTGGAGAAAACCCGTATGCATGTATTATGTGTGACTATAAAGCTGCACAAAGGTCAGACCTGAAGAAACACGTACGAAGTCACACTGGAGAAAAACCATATGCATGTAATATGTGTGACTATAAAACTGCACAGAAGGCAAATTTGAAAGTGCACATACGAACACACACTGGAGAAAAACCATATGCTTGTAATATGTGTGACTATGAAACAGCAGGGAAGGCCAATTTGGAAGTGCACATACGAACACACACTGGAGAAAAACCATATGCATGTAATATGTGTGACTATAAAGCTAGACAAAGGTCAGACCTGAAGAAACACGTACGAAGTCACACTGGAGAAAAACCATATGCATGTAATATGTGTGACTATGCAGCTGCACAGAAGGCACATTTGGAAAGGCACATACGAACACACACTGGAGAAAAACCATATGCTTGTAATATGTGTGACTATGAAACAGCAGGGATGGCCAATTTGGAAGTGCACATACGAACACACACTGGAGAAAAACCATATGCTTGTAATATGTGTGACTATAAAACTGCACAGAAGGCAAATTTGGAAGTGCACATACGAACACACACTGGAGGAAAACCATATGCATGTAATATGTGTGACTATAAAGCTGCACAAAGGTCAGACCTGAAGAAACACATACGAACTCACACTGGAGAAAAACCATATGCATGTAATATGTGTGACTATAATACTGCACATAAATCAGCTCTGAAGAAACACATACGAACACACACTGGAGAAAAACCATATGCATGTAATATGTGTCGCTATGAATTTGCACGGAAGACACAATTAGAAGTGCACATACGAACACACACTGGAGAAAAACCATATGCATGTAATATGTGTGACTATGCAGCTGCACAGAAGGCACATTTGGAAAGGCACATACGAACACACACTGGAGAAAAACCATATGCATGTAATACGTGTGACTATGAAACTGCACGAAAGGCACATTTAGAAGTGCACATACGAACACACACTGGATAAAAACCATATGCTTGTAATATGTGTGACTATGAAACAGCAGGGAAGGCAAATTTGGAAGTGCACATACGAACACACACTGGAGAAAAACCATATGCTTGTAATATGTGTGACTATAAAACTGCACAGAAGGCAAATTTGGAAGTGCACATACGAACACACACTGGAGAAAAACCATATGCTTGTAATGTGTGTGACTATAAAATGTCACATAAAGCAGCTCTGAAGCAACACATACAAAGACACACTGGAGAAAAACCATATGCATGTAATATGTGTGACTATGCAGCTGCACAGAAGGCACATTTGGAAAGGCACATACGAACACACACTGGAGAAAAACCATATGCATGTAATATGTGTCGCTATGAAACTGCACGGAAGACACAATTAGAAGTGCACGTACGAACACACACTGGAGACAAACCATATGAATGTTATATGTGTGACTATAAAACTGCACATAAATCAGCTCTGAAGAATCACATACTAACACACACTGGAGAAAAACCATATGCATGTAATATGTGTGACTATAAAGCTGCAAAAAGGTCAGACCTGAAGAGACACATACGAACTCACACTGGAGAAAAACCATATGCATGTAATATGTGTGACTATAAAACTGCACGGAAGACACGATTAGTAGTGCACATACGAACACACACTGGAGAAAAACCGTATGCATGTAATATGTGTGACTATAAAGCTGCACAAAGATTAGATCTGAAGAAACACATACGAACACACAATGGAGAAAAACCATATGCATGTAATATGTGTGACTATAAAACTGCACAGAAGGCATATTTGAAAGTGCACATACGAACACACACTGGATAAAAACCATATGCTTGTAATATGTGTGACTATAAAACTGCACAGAAGGCATATTTGAAAGTGCACATACGAACACACACTGGATAAAAACCATATGCTTGTAATATGTGTGACTATGAAACAGCCGGGAAGGCAAATTTGGAAATGCACATACAAACACACCCTGGAGAAAAACCGTATACATGTAATATGTGTGACTATAAAACTGCACATAAATCAGCTCTGAAGAATCACATACAAACACACACTGGAGAAAAACCATATGCATGTAATATGTGTGACTATAAAACTGCACAAAGGTCAGAAACACATACAAACACACACTGGAGAAAAACTATATGCATGTTTAATGTGTGACTATAAAAGTAGATTTAATCCATCACTATATTTACATATACGAACACACACTGGATAAAAACCATATGCTTGTAATATGTGTGACTGTAAAACTGCACAAAGGTCAGCCACGAAGAAACACATACAAATACACACTGGAGAAATACTATAAGCATGTAATGTGTGTGACTTTAAAAGTGGATTTAAATAATTGCTGAATTTATATCCACAAACATAAAGGTAAAAAAACCATATGCATGTGATATATGTGGCTATGCAGCTGCACGGAAGTCACATTTGGAAATGCACATACGAACACAATACATATGCAACTGATATGTTAATAAGAAATTAATTATTTTAATAATTAGCATTATTTTTAAATGTACAAATGAATTTTCAATGTTTGTTCGGTAATTAAAATCATTGATAATGATAAGGAATTAAGGAATTTGTAATGTAATTTATTTCATTTTATTTTATTTAGTAAACTATTAATGGTATTAATCATATCATATAAATCATAATATTTATTCACGAAATAAATTGATGATACAATTAATTTGATTTGAATATTCCTGAAGTGAGTATTACAATATGATGTTAATTAGGAAATATTGTTATTAACAATATTCTATTCAATATAATCTAATGATACGATTTATGATAAATTAATTAGTTTACGTTTTGACAAAAAAAACGTAACTAAGCTATTAATAAAATGAACTGAATCAATGTGAAATAATATTGGCACTAGTCCTTATACTAGGATTCCCTGTGTCATAAGGACTAGTTACTCCCATGTGAAAGCAAGTGTTTGAGACAAAAATAAACATATTAGATTGGCTAACAGAAATAATAATATTATTACAGTGCAGTCAGTGCGCGATTGGAAACGGTCGTGTCACACTGCACAGTTGAGAATTTACTATACCGCGAGTCGCACGGTGACAGCCGTTGCCCGCGCTTCGCTATGGGTTCTCAGCAACTTATAGCTAATGAACTTTTGGCGTTCATACAATACGCCATGGACTCGTTTGATGAACCAACCATCATTCATATATGCAAGTCGAGTTTTAAGGAGGAGGAAGTCTGCAAGAACAAGACCCTACTCTTCCAGAGTGTCGGCAAGCTGGACGCGATGCCATCCCGCCGGAGAGACGGAGGCGAGAAGAGCGTGCAGGACATCATCACCCTGCTGAAGGAGACCGACCCGGACGACGTGCCCACGTTCGTGGCGAAGCAGCTGGACCGCACCCTCCTGTTTCGTACGAGCACATTGACTGCACCAGGCTCCTGAAGGATATCGCATTCCTGAAGACGAGTCTAGCCGAAGTGGTGGATAAGTTATCGACGTCGGAAAACACCATTAGTGAACAACGTGCTTAAGTAGTGTTGTTACGCAATGCTATGCGAGTAAGTAGGTCATCGCCGACCGATAATGTAAACACACGTCGCGGTGCACAAAATGCATCCATCGGCAGTTTAGAGTCAGCATTATTGAATGTGTCACCGCCTGCTGCCGTGTAGTCCGATGCCCCGCGTCCCGCCGCCCGCACCCCCGCACTAACGCGGAGACCGTCTGCCGTAGGTATGTCAACCCCTCATCGAACCTACGCTACCGCTGCAATAATGATGGGAAACAGAATGCTGCCTCTGCCGTTCCTTCTATAAGGAAGGATCAGGCAGATCGAGATGACGGCGGCTTCAAAACGGTGGAGAAGAAGTAAAAGAAGCCGTCAAACCGAAACAAGCGCGGAACCGCACCGACTGGCCCGAACCATCTACTGCGTCCAGAAACACTGACGACGCCGTTGTACGTGTCTCGCGTGCATATGTTTCACTTACTACTCCATCACGGCAGAGGAGGTGGCGGAGTACGTGCTGCTGAAGACCATGCTGACGCTGAGGGTCGTGAAGCTGGAGTCGCGTCACAGCGTGAGCTTCAACTCCTTTGTGCTGCGGGTTCCGGTCAAGTCTCTCGACACGTTCATGGCCTAAGAATTCTGGCCGAGAGGTGTCAGGCCGCTTTAGAGGTCGACTACCTGACACCAAAGATATACGTCACACGTCGTAGTAGTATTAACGTGTCTTATTGGATATCGCTGATTTGTATTATATATATATGTTAGTCTGTAAGGTATATGTTTAAATATGGGCCAATGTAACAACACCAACATTATTTTGCCTGAAATAAATGAATTATTATTATTACAATTACACACAATTACAATTTTAGCGCGTTTTTACGTGTGTGTGTGTGTTGTATGCATATGTGTGTGTGGCGTGTGTGTGTGTGTGTGTCTGTGCGTGCATGTGTTTATGTGTGTATGAAAATGTGGGCTAAAACTAAAACAGAAAATCTTTATGACACAATATTGTTTATGAAATCTTCTGTGTTTTTGTAGTCCAAAGTGTTTACTTTGATTGTTTAATCACTTAGAAATTTTCTTTTTACTTATAAATCTGATGCACTTGTAGATAGATATCAATAATTTAATTTAATTTAGCATATGTGTAAGGTGCGACGAAAGAGTGAGATCTCCGTGCAAATCATGTACGAAAAGGGGAAAGGGGTATATTTATTTATTGATAATGACTTTTAATTTATATACAAGGAGTTTGTAATATAACTTATTTCATTTTATTTTATTTTGTGAACTATTAATTGTATTCTATGAAGCATTTGTACACCCACACGAGTAGAAAATGAATATACCCATTTTAAGCATAACACCAGCTACTTTGATATTGTTATAATAGTTTTCTGACAAATAAACATTCATTCATTCATGATGGCACACCCGCGCTAAATTTAGAAGATTATGTAAGTATGCCATATTTTCCTACTAACCTACACTTATTTATGGGGTAGGTAGGTGAAATAAAAAGCACTGTACTCACATTTTCCATCACGGGTTATTATAATCACTACACTATATATTAACGTGTACATATTAAAACTTCTTTTATAAACAGACATAGTCTTGTTGAATTGAACTTTAAAATAATACGGAGCCTCCAGCCTGGGTGCTTTCAGACTTATATATCAATGAGGTAGACCATAAAATGTCTCCCGCCATTACATTATGCGATGCTAGCGCCATCGCTCGACAACTACAGACTATAGCCAATAGAATGTCTATTTATTAAGTTTAAATAATATTTAAAAGGTCTTCTGACTTAATTATATTCTAATTAAATATAACTATAACTATCAATGTAGTTATCAGTCTATATTTACAAGTATTGTTATTAACAGTATTACATTATGCGATGCTAGCGCCATCGGTCGACAACTACAGTCTATAGCCAGTAGAGTGTATATTTATTAAGTTTAAATAATTATAATAATTAACAATACTTAACGCCTACAATATTTATATTAGTGTATAAATATTGTGTTAATAATTTAAGAATTAATCGGCGGTCGATTTAAATCGATTTAAAAATTAGCGGAATCCGCGGTGAGAATTGCTAAGCTATTGTTAATTAATAATTAAGCTATATATGGTGGAATTTCGTAATACGAAAATCAATCTCACCGCATGCGAGATGCGTAAACTAGCTTACAGAATAGCCTTGCTGCACAGAAGTCAGATTTATTTATTTATTTATGGTAAGCCAACAGTTTCAATTAAAACTAAATTATTTACAGTATATAAACCATAAAACCAATAGGGAATATGCATGTTTTTTTTTTTTAATATATTTATTTCACTCATAACACCCATATATCACAATAAAAAAATAAAATACTGCTGGAATTAGTCTAATTATTTTTTAAATAAACACTTAAATATACAAATAAATTTGAGCAGTTTACGCCATCATTTCCCGGGCTCTTTGGTAATGCATTGTGACGTGACGCTCTCGCACAGTGTGCATTGATTTATAATAAATTTATTCAATACATCAAGAAATCACTTTTTATTCCACCACTGTACTAGCCAAACGTACATGTTGATGGACCAGAGGGGAAATATATGAAGAATCCGCGTAAATATAAATACAGAAGACGAAAATCGATCGAAGACTTGGCCACGCAGCACGAGCACAAGGATCGAACAAAGGAGAAGGCGGAAGGCTCCAGCACAACTACCAGTCAAAGGAGGTCATATCCAAGAGTCTCACTAAAGGAAGCGGCAGCTAGAATTATCAAAATTGCAGTCGTTTCAGCGACCAGTGGTATACCAAAGTACCACGTTGCACATCGGCGGCTGAGAAAAGATAAGTGCCCCTCCTATATTTCGCTAGAAATCCATAATTAACCCTTTAATCCTTTTTCCGATTTCATTCCAAATTAAGTGATCAAATCCATTTGTGTAAATATAGCTCAATTTAACGTTATTTTAGTCGAATTATATTGCTTTATCTATTTCTCGAAGCACCCACATCATACAAAAAAATCGGGTCATTCGATATGCTTAAATTAACACATTTATCACTTTAAATCATCATAATTATTTTCAAATTCATTATTAGTTAAGATATCCAACCCATTTGTGTAAATTAGAATCAATAAAACTTAATTTTAACCAAATTAGATTGCATCAGACTTTGAAAACACCTACAACTTAAAAAACAGTCAGATATTTCGATATTTCTTTGTTAATTAAGTATTTATTTTCATTTTATCTTTATATTTTAACATGTAAAATCGAACACTATAAAATTATCTAAGCAACATAAATAATAGCAATTAAACATACTTTTAAGTTTAATTGCAGTAATAGTACCTACCTACCTCAGGAATATTGTAACGGAACCAATAAACCGTTGCTACTCGTATTTTCATTTTAACAATATCTTTCAGCTAATAAAAATAAATTCATATGTACTGATATAATCATTAAGTCTTATTAAAACGGAGGGAAGTTATTAGTTTGTTATTTTTAGTGTTTATGTCCCATTAATTGTATTTAATATTTCTCTTTAATTTATTTCATTTAGGCTTTAAAATTAAGTAGGTAAACTAAGCTCTCGTATGCACTCGATAGTTAGACTTTTCGCCGACTATTCCAGATAAAGTACGAGTGTAGTCTACGAGCGCGGCTCCGGTGCGGTGCAGGCGGTGCAGCTACGTCAGCGCCGGCTGACCGTGACCTTGAGCACAGCTGAGCTCGCGTCATTGGCTTCATCAGACAGGTGTCAACAAAAGGAGGAGCGTGAGCTTTTAAAACATTTCAATAATTAAAATATTTTAGTTTGTTTTTACATTTAAATTCATAAAAATGAGTCATGATTCGGAGAATAAACAACGCCTTAAAGATCTGGTAACAAAACGCAGTTATGTTAAAGGTCAAGTGACAAAGTTTAAAAATTATTTAAGTTCTATAAATGAACAAGAGGAATTATCGGACATACAGTTAACCGAATTGCAGCTTAGATTAGCTAAATTTGAAGCGTTGTCTATTCGAGTCGATGACTTGCAAAGTGAAATAGAGATTTTAAGTCTACATAATATGTCTGCTGAAATTGATGAGCGCGACTTAATCGAAAAGGATATAATAGTCAATATTGCCACTGCAAAACATTTATTAGAATCTTTTACAAGAAAATCTGAAAATGATCAGAGACGTGCCTCATGTCATGATACATCCTGTTGTATAGATCGTCAAGAGATCGGATTAAAATTGCCTCAGATCCAAATATCTAAATTTGATGGCGCTTATTTTAAATGGCTTGAGTTTCGTGATACGTTCGAAAGTTTAATACATAGAAACGACCGCATATCTTCCATTAGTATGTTCCACTATCTAATATCATATTTGGAAGGTGACGCCGCAAGAATTATATCAAATCTTGAGGTCTCAGCTGCAAATTACAAAGGTGCATGGATGTTATTATGTAGTCGTTATAACAACAAAAGGCTCTTAATAAATAACCATTTAAACTCACTTTTCAATATTAAACCAGTGCCTCGTGAGTCTGAAAAATCTTTGCGCTTTATAGTAGACCACGTAAATAAAAACTTACGTGCGTTGGCCGGCCTTGGTCAGCCAACAGATAAGTGGGATGTATTAATAATATTTATGTTGTCTTCTAAGCTAGATAGCAACACATTAATGAAGTGGGAGGAACATCGCAGCAACTTAGAAGGTGATGTCCCCACGTTAGATCAGTTCTGTAAATTCATGGTAGACCGAGCTGACGTGTTAGAATCGTTAAACCGTAATAGCAGTAAATACGAAAATATGCAGTCTAAACCCACATTGCCTTTCGGCCGTAATAATAATAATACTGGGCACAATAATTACAAAAATTTAAATACTCAAGCAACTAAATCTTTTGTCAGTACAAGTACTAATCGTAACAAACAAAATAAATCCAGCATTTATACTTGCGTAATTTGCAATGAAAATCATAAAATTTACAATTGTCCCGTATTTAAAATGAAGGGTATTGATGATCGAATGAAGGACGTCACAAAGTACAAGCTATGTGCAAATTGTCTTAGGCAGGGACATCCAGCTAGTGAGTGTCGCTTAGGACCGTGTCGAGAGTGTAACCAAAGTCATAACAGTTTACTTCACAATTCATCTATCTCAGAAAATCATCACGTTACTATGCACGATGAAAGTGAACTGATTGTTAATTTTTCTAATCAAAATCATAGTGAAATTGTATTGTCAACAGCAGTAATTGAAGTTTCAAATCCAATAACGCAACAAAGGGAAAGGGTTCGCGCATTACTAGATTGCGGAAGCCAATCCTCTTTCATAACTACATCTCTAAAAAACAAACTCGAATTAAAATCCAATGCCATTGATTGTCTAAAGATTATTGGTATTGGTAATAACGTTACTAACAACGCTATTGAAGGGTGCAACGTCAAAATCCAGTCACTAAATAGCCCTTTTAACAAAATGTTATCCTGCTTTGTTTTAAACGAACTGACAGGTTATTTACCAAAAACGCCTATTGCAGTGAATTCACTAAAGATTCCCATAGGTTTTAAATTGGCTGATCCTACGTTCAATCACCCAGCGCCTATTGATGTTCTGATCGGTGCGGATATTTTCTGGGACATTCTAGGGAATGAACAACAATCCCTAGGCGTAAATAATCCAAAATTACGAAATTCACAATTAGGTTGGTTAATATCAGGGCCAATCGCCACAAACAAACCTCAAGAGGTTTCAAATTGTAATCATGTATCAATTTCGTCATCAGAAAACGAAAACATCGATAATATGCTCACTAAATTTTGGGATTTGGAAGATTTGCCTAAGAAAAATATGCTTAGTGCAGATGACGAATTATGTGAAAACCATTTTCTCGCTAATACTAAAAGAGAAACTTCAGGCAGGTTCTGTGTAAGATTACCACTAAAACAACCCCCTGATTGTTTAGGTGATAGTTTTAATATAGCTAAAAAACGACTTGTAAACTTAGAAAGGAAATTTAAACGAAATCCAAAACTAAAAATAGATTACACTAAATTCATTGACGAATATTCTGAATTAAAACATTTATCAATCTCTAACAACGACAACATCAACTATTCTTATTATCTTTGTCATCATGCGGTTCTAAAACAGGATAGTGAATCCACAAAACTTCGTGTTGTATTTGATGGATCAGCTCCCTCCTCGTCTGGTTACTCCCTAAATGACATTTTAATGGCTGGTCCAAACGTACAGGACTCTCTGTTCTCCATTTTGATTCGTGCTAGGCAATATAAATACCTGCTCACGGGAGACGTGGAGAAGATGTACCGGCAAGTCCTAGTTCACGAAGAAGACCGTTGCCTGCAGCGTATAGTGTGGAGGGAAGCAGAATATCAACCTATTAAAGAGTACGATTTGAATACTCTCACTTATGGTACAAAAAGTGCGAGCTTTTTGAGTACACGTTGCTTATGGCAATTAGGCGAGGAGCAAGGTGATGAGCTAATCAAAACAATATTACAAAGAGACTTCTACGTCGATGACCTCATCACCGGTAGCAATTGTGAAATCCAGTTACAATACATACAAAATGCCGTATCAAATGCACTTCAAGCAGGGTGTTTTAATTTGAGAAAATACAAATCTAATGTACCGTCATTGTTTGATAACTTAGACATAAATAAAAATGACAAACTAGCAATTAGTGAGTCTTCCAGTACTTTAGGCCTAGGGTGGACACCATCAAATGACACCTTGCATTTTCCTATCAAAGGGTTTGTTGATAGCAAGGAAACCGTAGTAACAAAACGTACTATAATGTCGAACTCATTCAAAATTTTTGACCCTTTAGGCTGTTTGAGCCCCGTTGTAATACGTCCAAAGATTATGTTACAAAAGTTATGGAAGGCAAAGGTCGAGTGGGACCAACCAGTGCCTGAGGAGATAAAGGCTGATTGGGTTCAATTTTCTAATAATTTAAAATCTTTATCTAGTATGCAAATTCCTAGGTTGGTACTAGGTGATAGCCCAAAATACATCGAACTACATTCCTTCCGTGACGCCTCTCAGCATGCGTATGGCGCGTGCATCTACATGAGGTCAATAGATGCTAATGATCACGTCACTGTCAGGCTTTTATGTGCGAAGTCTAAAGTAGCACCGCTAAAGCCGACCACTATACCACGTTTGGAGTTATGTGCAGCGCTGCTAGCAACAAAATTATGCAAATCTGTTACAGATTCTCTCAGATATAGCCCATCGCGCATGGTTCACTGGTGCGACTCAACCGTCGTACTAGGCTGGATTAGTAGCGACTTATCAAAGTTAAAGGTATTCGTAGCTAATCGTACGTGTGAAATAATTGAGCTCACTAAACCAGCAGCGTGGCGCTACGTGCCCACCGCATCAAACCCTGCAGATCTTATATCCAGGGGAGTTGACGCTGATCACTTAATTTTTTCCGACTTGTGGTGGTCGGGTCCTAGTTTTTTAAATAGGTCTGAGTCACAGTGGCCTGAATTAAAGGTTAACGACTCGAAAGACCTTCCCGAGGTAAAATCACACACGGCAGTAATCAAAGAACCCATAATTGATTTTTCTAAGTATTCAACTTTTAAAGGAATTCAACGATGTTTCGCATATGTACTTAGATTTATTTCTAATACCAGAAATCCTAACAACAAATGCGTAGGTATTTTGAGTGTTGACGAATTGCGTGAATCTTTCCATACACTGTGCGCAGTTGCTCAAGCCCAATCGTTTCCACTGGAGCACGGCATGCTCACAAAGGGCAAACCATTGAGCAACAAAAATAAAATATTGTCACTATCTCCGTTTGTAGATGATAAAGGGTTAATTCGCGTAGGAGGTCGTTTAAATGCATCAAATTATGCTTATGATAAGAAACACCCAATACTACTACATGCAAACCATAAATTAACAAAATTATATTTTGAAAACGAGCATTATAATAATTTACATGCTGGCCCGCAATTACTGTTAGCGACAGTTCGGGAAACTATATGGCCTATTAACGGTAGGCACTTCGCGAGACGCACGGTCAATAATTGTGTCAGATGCAGGCGTCTCAAGGGTAAAACCCTATGTCCCAAAATGGGTGACCTGCCTGTCCAGCGGTTAAATGTAGACTTCCCAATGTTATCTGTTGGTTTAGACTTTTCCGGTTCCTTCCTTATAACTAATCGCAAAGGTCGTGGCAGTCGCTTAACAAAGTGTTACATGTGTATCTTTGTATGTTTGCGATACAAATGTGTGCATCTAGAAGCGGTTAGCGACTTAACAAAAGAGGCATTTATAATGACTTTAAGGCGATTCATAGCACGCAGAGGCAAACCAGCAGAAATATTATGTGACAACGGGCGCAACTTTGTTGCCGCTGCAAAGGAAGTAGGGAACTTTATTAAACATAATCAAGAATCAATATCAAACTTTGCAAGTCAACAAGGCATTAAATTCATGTTTATACCCGCTTACGCTCCTCACTTTGGCGGCATTTATGAAGCCGGTGTTAAGTCCGCTAAACACCACATAAAACGAGTAATGGGGAATAGTCATTTAACATTCGAAGAAATTACAACGTTGTTTGCACAAGTGGAGGCGATTCTTAATAGCCGTCCCTTGTGTCCTATGTCATCCTCTCCTGATGATCTCCTCTCCCTCTCCCCAGGGCACTTCTTGATCGGCCGGCCGCTAACTGCGCTACCATCGCCGGCACTCACAGCCGTCAGCGAAAATCGGCTACCGCGCTAAGCACGGCTGGAAAAGATCCGACAACACTTCTGGCAGCGGTGGCAAAAGGAGTACGTAGCCGAATTACAACAACGTACAAAATGGCGGAGCAACACTGCTCGCTTGAATATTGGCGACATGGTTTTACTAGCAGAGGACTTCACTCGCCCACTATGTTGGCGCTTGGGACGAGTTCTGCAATTGTTCCCGGGACTAGACGGAATTTCAAGAGTAGCAGACATCCGCACATCCAGAGGCATCCTGCGGCGTGCATTGACGCGCCTTTGTCCACTTCCAACAGCTGAAGAACTGAATTGTTGAAAGAACACAATCTTTCAACGGCGGGGAATATGTTCAGGCTATCGATCTTACTGGTGCAGATATAGTTATTGCTCTTCAAATATTGTCAGGCGCTTTGTACGCATCTAGTTTTATATAGCTGTCATCGCCACTTGCCCTTACGCTCTCGCACGGTGTGCATTGATTTATAATAAATTTATTCAATACATCAAGAAATCACTTTTTATTCCACCACTGTACTAGCCAAACGTACAATACATAACAATATAAATATAGAAACAATAAAAATATTTATAGATCTTGTAAAGAAAAATTCAGCAAATACACTATTCACAAAAAATACTAGTTGATCATGAAAACAATTCAGCACACAACCGCCGTCTTACAGTCGCGTCAATGGTATAAAAAATAAATCGAAATCATAAAGTTGACTTAACTCATTGAAGTTACTGCTTGCTCGCCATATGAAACTATTTTGCCGGTAATATGTGTTTACTGAAGGAATATGGATAGGTGGGTTACACCGTAAACACTTAACAGGGACATTCAGTTTGATTTTACTAGTAAGTTCCGGGCTGTTAATACGATTGGAAGTTATCTTGAGCAGGAAGGTGATATCAGCTATACTACGTCGAGATGATAAAGGAAGAAAATGTAATCGTCTACAAAGGTGCATGTAGTCATTAGATTTGTATTGCAAGCCTAAACGGAAACACAAATATTTAATAAACTTCTTTTGAATATTTTCAATACGGTTAATATACTTATTATAACGGGGATTCCATATTTGCGATCCATATTCTAAAAATCTAAATTGTATTCTAAATATCTAAATCTAATTGGGAAATGCACATACGAGTACAAACACTGCGTGTGATGTGTGACTATGCAGCTGCACAGAAGGCTTATTTGGAAAGACATATACTGTCTGCGCCAATCATCGACGTCATAGCAATTAGACCCCGCTTGAAAGGCAAGCTTGCGCTAAATCATCCGACTTATAGGTCTTTTATAAATCCACGCCCACAAGGCACAAACGCAGTGTTAGGCTGAGCGCAGACTACAGACAAAACAGTCTTAAGACTGTCTCAAGACAGTTTTGTCTATCACGGTGCGCACACTGCGAACAAAACTTTTATGTCTGCGATGATGTGACATAGAACAGATCCGACGTATAGAATGGACACTTTGATCACTCCACCAATACACGTATTATGTTCCTACCTACCATTTGTCTTCTTCAGTTATACAGTAACTAGATATCTACTTTATTATTTTTAGGGTTCCGTATCTCAAAAGGTAAAAAAAGGAACTGAGCGCTCGTACAATTTAGAGGTCTAGCTTAATTGGAACCAACCTTAAAAAATGTAAATAAATAAAATTGTGTTATTAAGTAATTTATTTACGTCGCGTCGTTCGCGTGTGGCGCGTCCTTGCTCAAGTTAGTTCCTCGACAGCTCAGAATCGGTAGGGAGGTGAGGAAGCCTCGATTGTTGGAGCAAACAGAGTGTCCATTCTATACGTAGTATCTGTTCTGTGTTGCATCGGTTTTGTTTGTCGGCACCGAGATCAAATAATAATACTACGTATAGAATAGACACTCTGTCCCGCCCACCAATCGGGGCTACCTCACCTCGCCACTGATTCTGGAGCTGCCGAGGAGCTAGTTTGAGCAAGGCACCACATGCGGACGACAACAGAACAATAATACTACTCACGTAAAGATTAACATAAACTTCATACATATATGTTGGGACCAGTACACACAAGTGGTTTAAATTTACGTAGGTTCTATATTATATATAAATACCAGATAAGTCAAGTTGAACTCGCCCACCAAGGCTTCCGTACCAACTTCTCAGACTAGTTTAAGGGACAAACTTAACTTTGTAGTCAGTCTATCCATAGAAAATGTATTGCACCAACCACAAATCATAAGTAATAAACTTTCATCCCCTATTCCCTATTGTTATATTACACCCTTGAGGGTAAAACTTTTTCAAATGTTGAATATTATATTTATTTATAACAAATCAACAGCCTAAAAAATAAGTTTCAAGCTTCTAGCTCTAAAAATGACGATACTTCCATACAACATTTCGTCCCACTTTCAACCCTTTTTTCGCATTAAAAAGTAGACTGTGTCCTTTCTCAGGCTCTAGACTATGTGTGAACTAAATTTAATTTTAATCGGTTCAGTAGTACATTCATATAAACCTTACATATTTCCATACAAACTTTCATCCCCTATCATTTTATTATTTTTATTTATTTTCATCGCGTCGTTCGCGTGTTGCGCGCCCTTGCTCAAGTTTGTTCCTCGACAGCAATCGGTAGGGAGGTGAGGAAGCCTCGATTGTTGGAGCGAACAGAGTGTCCATTCTATACTTAGTATCTGTTCTGAGTCGCATCGGTTATGTTTGTCGGCACCGAGAACATATAATAATACTACGTATAGAATAGACACTCTTTACCGCCCACCAATCGGGGCTTCCTCACCTCGCCACTGATTCTAGAGCTGCCAAGGAGCTAGTTTGAGCAAGGCACCACACGCGGACGACAACAGAACAATAATACTGCTCACGTGAAGATTAATATCAACTTCATACATATATGTTGGGACCAGTACACACAGGAGATTCAAATTAACGTTGGTTCATTATATATAATAAACTGGCCAAGTGCGAGTCGGACCCGCACAAGTAGGGTTCCGATTAAACAAATTTGCCGGATAATAGTAGATACTTGAATTTTTCACGAAGTATGTATTATTATGGGGATTTAACAACAAATACTATAAACTAAAATAAAGTTAAAAATAAGGGAGGTCCCCATACAAGAAACGTGTTTTTCCAGAAAAAGTTGTATTTGTCGATAACGTCTCTGCGGGTCCGACTCGCACTTGGCCTCTGGGTAGAAGCCACCTCACAAACAAAGTTGACAACATCAACCAACTGCACAAGTCGTATCCAAGTCGGAGATTTTATCGGTAGTTGAATACTTCTACGGCAAACTCTACGCATCGCATACTCAAGGCCGGTGCCCGATACCGGCGATTCTAGAGCCACCTTAACCCGCCACTTTACATAAGATCTGCCCGAGAGAGATAAGCCGAGAAGAGATCTTGATGGCCTTTGAACAGCTCAAAAATAGAAAAGCCCCAGGGGAAGTCATAAGGAATCACAAAAAAACTTGTATAAGCCAGAGAAGCTGCAGTAGTTTATCAGCTTCAACAGCTCTTCGATTTCGCTCTTGTGCGTAGTATTTGTGGACAATGAGAAGGCCTTCGACGTTTTGGGAGTCCTTGCAGCTTGCAACGTTACCAAGTCGACTTGCAATATATCGAAGTGATGAGATGTCTGTATAGTGCCGCAACGATGACTGTACAAGTACAGAACCAGCGTACTAAACATGTCCACCTGCGTTGAGGAGTGAGTCAGGGGGACGTCATAACCCCGAAATTGTTCACTAACGCCTTGGAGGATATGTTTAAGACGCTGGTATGGAAAGATTGTGGCATTAACATCAACGGCAAGTACATCTCTTGCTTACAACTTGCAGATGACGTCGTCATTATGACAGAGACGCTTCTCGTCGCATTAGTCACCGAAAGAATTTGGATAAGACCAACGTCATGTACAACGTTGTTCCGAAACCGATTGCCGTAGATCGAATCCCACTCGAAGTTATTACGCAGTTTGTTTACCTAATGTATGCCTAATGTAGATGCTTCAACTAGGCAAATACAACGTCGAGAAGGAAATTCAGCTGGGCTGAGCAGCATTCGGAAAACTCCGTCGCGTCTTCTCGTCACCTATACATGCAAAGTCTAAAGACAAAAGTCTTTAATCAGTACGTCGTACCTGTGATGAAATACAGAGCCCAGACGGACACTCACAGCCTTCAAGGTTCAAATGGTCTACTAATTTAATGTCGTTCAGAGAACCTTGCTCGGTGTTTCTCTGCGGGATCGAGTCCGGAACGAAATAATTCGCCAAAGACCACAACAGAAAGTGATCTACATAGCTCAACGGATGAGCAAACTGAAGTGGCAGTGGGCTGGTCATATTTGTCGCAGGACTGATAACCGTTGGGGTAGACTTGTTCTAGACCGCAGATTGGCAAACGTAGTGCAGGACGTCCAAGGTTGGGCTCAGTGGCATGTCTAGGGAAAGGCCTACGTCCAGAAGTAGAAAGACACCGGCTGATCATGATGATGATGACTGGAACAGTAAGAACAATGTGTTTCCACACCCTTCAGCCCTTACTTAAGGTGTGCTACTCGTATGTGTTAGAGAATGTTTTCAGTAGCCAGGATAACCTTTTCGGTGGTAAAGGCCTCGTTTGAATCCAGTAAAATTATCTTTATTCACGAACGACGACGACATGCAAATTTTAACATGATAATTGATACCTGTTTACGAGTAAATAGTTATTTTTTATGTATTAAAACGCATTTAATATTTTCAAAAAAATCGAAATAAATTATGAATAAAAAATATTTTTAAAATAAGCTTTTATCTGGAACAATGAACTAAAATGTTAAAAATAAATTCTAATAAGTATTTGGCATGTAGGTACTTACCTATATTCTTAAAAGCTTGAAGCACGTTTTTCAGGCTAGGTAATTACTATAATTCAGTATTCAGTCTCAGATAAAAGCTTGTGTTTAAAAATTTTTTTTTCTTATAATTTTTTTTTAACTTTTTAGTTGGTAGGTATAGATACCGACTACCTACCTACTACCTAAGTATTTAAGAGAAGGCATGATGTTTTAGAATATTCCACGGATATTTGATGTGATTATGGGTAAAGTGCTCTTCAAGGAAAATCAATCAACTCGGTGGGGCTATGTTGCTTTATAACAGAAATGCCATGGCCCCCTTACAGCTTCATCATCAGATCCTGGCTAACATTTAAGTGTAAAGTGCTCCTCAAGACGAATCATTTGAGCCCAAATTCACTGAGGTTACGTTATTTAATCACAGAGATGCCGTGGCCACCTTCCAGCTTCATCACCAGTTGCTAAATATCATCTAGGTGTAAAGTTCTCTTCAACACGAATCAATTGAGCCCAAACTCGGTAGAGTTTCGTTGATTTACCACAGAGATGCCGTGAACACCGTCCAGCTTCATCATCAGACCCTAGATATCATCTAAGTGAAAAGTTCTCTTCAAGACGAATCAATCGAGCCCAAACTCGGTAGGGTTATGTTGATTTATCACAGAGATGCCGCGGCCACCTTCCAGCTTCATCATCAGATCAGACCCTGGATATCATCTAGGTGAAAAGTTCTCTTCAACACGAATCAATCGAGCCCAAACTCGGTAGGGTTATGTTAATTTATCACAGAGATGCCGTGGCCACCTTCCAGCTTCATCATCAGACCCTGGATATCATCTAGGCGTAAAGTTTTCTTCAAGACAAATCAATAGAGCCCAAACTCGGTGGGGTTATGTTATTTTATCACAGAGATGCCGAGGCCACCTTCCGTCTCCATCATCAGACAAGCTCCATGGTACCATATCATTGTATTGTCACCGAAGATACATAAGTACACCAAATTTGAGTCCAATCAGACATCGGGAAGTGGGTCTAATTTAGCTTTCTAGATTCCACTCGAACATACATAGTGACATACATACATACTGTATACATTGCAAGTTAAATAAAAGCTTGTAAAAAAGGCCACGCCGCCGGCGCTACGCTGCCGCCGAACGAAAAACAGCAGCGCGCCGCCGCCGACTTATTGTTACGCGGCGCATATGTCTAGTTACTACTAACTACTGGCACAGATTATGTAATAGTTACTTCTTCTACTGGCTACTTTGACTAGCGCGACGTTTGTAGTCGGTTCTTTTTAACCCCCGACGCAAAAAGAAGGGGTGTTATAAGTTTGACGTGTGTATCTGTGCGTCTGTGTATCAGTGTGTCTGTGTATTTGTGTGTCTGTCTGTTGTGGCATCGTAGCATGTTTTTAAAAATAATTTGTAGGTTGTCGTCTCTACAAACTTTGTCGTAGTACGAAATTCGAATCTCACCGCGGATTCCTCTGTCGAGATAGCTGACAGAATAGCCTTGCTGATAGTATTCTCATCTGTAGGGCTATTCTGTAAGCTAATCTCGGAAGCGAAATTCGCAGTGAGATTTGAATTACGTGCGTAACACGTTTACACAAATTCAACCGTATTACAATCGTGTTACGATTTGAATTTCTTAGTACGACTCACCGCGGATTCTGCTTGCGAGATGCGTTAACTATCTTATAGAATAGCCTGGCTGCAATTGAACGAAGCTTTTGAAATAAGAAGCATCATTCTAATACTCGATGTATTTTGAATACATTAAATTTATTTGAGACTAGTAGCCCACCCCGGCTTTGCACGGGTAGAACATATATGCCTACAAAATTTGCATCAGTTTGTTGCATCGAATATAAAATTTTAACATATTTAACAATCATCGTCATACTTCAACCAATTTACACAAAACCTTAACGAATTATGCACTTAAATCTTCCTCATAAACACTCTGGCTATTGGTAAAAACCGCATGATAATACGTTCAGTAGCTATTGAGATTATTGAGAACAGACAGACAGACGCAGTGATGGACTTTGTTTTATAATACTTACGTAGTGATATTGGACGGCCCTTTGGCGTAAAGGATAGTTACCCTGATTCTGACCCGGCGGTCGTTGGTTCTAATCCTAGTTATATACCTACCAATGAAAGTTTATGTGCATTCATGAATCATGGGTTTTCGTACAGAGGTAGTGGGATCATTAAATCTACCAATAATTAAGATAGCTTAAGTAAAACAACCGACTTCAATGCCCCGCGAGTAAACTTCAGTAGCAAGTTTAAGACGTTTATCGTCATATCTCTAGCGATACTAATCACATCTCGATGAAATTACAATGGGACCACCTCGAAAACGTACCCTACCGATTACAAAAATAATCATTCGAATCGGTACACAATTGGCGGAGTAATCACGTAACATACACACACAAAAAAAAACATACAGACGAATTGAGAACCTCCTTATTTTTGGAAGTCGGTTGATAAATAGCTTACCACCAAGGAGAACATCTGCCGCCGTAACCTTAAAGTAACGAAAAAAGTAGGGGTATAATACGTTTAACGTGTGTACCTGTGTGTCTGTCTGAAGCATCTTAGCACCCACCCGGATGAACCGATTTTGATTTTATTATTGATAGTTTTTTTTTGTTTGATATATATCTTCATCGAGAGAGTTCTTAGCTTTGATTTATGAAAATTCGTTCAATCGTTATGATTATTTCGTTATGTTTGATTTATGAAAATCGTTATTATCACTATGAGCTTTTTTCTAGTTAATTGCGCTATTAAATCAACTTTTATAGGTCTGATCAATTCGGAAATCTTCTTCTTCAACGATATTGTAAGAACATGGAAGCATTGACCTGATGCTGGGACATCTCCTGGACTCTACAGAATACTCAAATCCTCACCAACTTACAGCTCTTATTCTAAATGACGAGTCATTGGAGCGCTTTTAATGAAAAGATTATTTGTAGATCAGTCGGGGTGGTTTAAAATATTATATTATTATAAAGGTATATAGATCATTATTATTTTATACTAGCAGCCTGCCCCGGCTTCGCACGGGTAGAACATAATATATATGCCTATAAAATTTGCATCAGTTTGTTGCATCGAATATAAAATATGAACATATTTACCAATCATCGTCATATTTCATCCAATTTACACAAAACCTTAACGATGTATGCACCTAAACCTTCCTCATAAACACTCTGACGGTCGTTGGTTCTAATCCTAGCTATATACCTACCAATGAAAGTTTTATGTGCATTCATGAATCATGAGTTTTCGTACAGTGGTAGTGGGATCATTTAATCTACCAAAAAGTAGCTTACCACCAAGGAGAACATCTGCCGCCGTAACCTTACGGCGTTCCCCGACGGAAAATGTAGGGGTAATATACGTTTAACGTGTGTATCTGTGTGTCTGTCTAGCATCTTAGCACCTAACCGGATGAACCATTTTGTTTTTATTATTGATAGTTTTTTTTTGTTTGATAGATGTCTTCATCGAGAGTGTTCTTAGCTTTGATTCATAAAAATTCGTTCAATCGTTATAAAACTATGAGCTTTTTTCTAGTTAATTGCGCTATGAAATCAACTTTCATAGGTCTGATCAGTTCGAAAATCTTCTTCTTCAACGATATTGTAAGAACATGGAACATTGACCTGATGCTGAGACATCTCCTGGACTCTACAGAATACTCAAATCCTCAGCAACTTACAGCTCAGATTTTAAATGTCGTGTTTGGAGTCATTGGAATGCTTTTATTGAAAAGATTATACATAGATCAGTCGGGGTGGTTTAAAATATTATATTGTTATATATATATAGATGAATATTATTTTATACAATAGATCATATTATTATACTATATTGACTTCAAATTGATTGTGATCGGTGGGGATCTACAGCATAGCCAAGCTTATAATAATATTTTCGTAGTAACTATGACCTAATCTGTGGTTTCACTGCAAATATTTTATTAATTTTGCTATGCGTGTATGTGAAATTCGTGATATCTTCTAGAGTTTTCATTTGAATTATATACTGTAAGGGACAATTTTATGTAATATTATATAATCATTTTATGTAATATTTTTCACCAAAAATTTTAAGATTAAAATGGTTACTGTGAGTCAACCTTAAGAGATAGACATATGCTGTCCCGGACTTTTTTGTAGGTCTTATTAAGTTGTATAACTCTTACATAGAAAATATTCTTCTATCTATTTTCAATTGAGTTGAATTCGTAAGAAACGTGTTTTTCGACCGCTTTTTTGCCGACTTAGGTTGCAAATTAGGTCTCCACGAATGTACCTTTGATTTAATCGGGATAATATATAGCCTATTTTCTTTCCGAAAGTCCATTCTATGTATTAGTGAAAGAATTTTTTTAATCGGTTTAGTAGTTTTTGAGCCAAATCATTACAAACATACAAAAATACAAATGTTCTCTGTTTATAATATTAGTATAGAAGTATAGATTATTAGAGTCTATGGTAAGACGGTTCCCGCTAGTTTAGATACAGACGACCCGAGACCGAAGCTAGTTTAAAGTTATTATGTACGCTGGAGTGAAATAAAAGTGTATACTATTATTACAATGGTTTGATGAAACTAAATATCAAGAACCCCGCAACAACTATATTGTTGTATAGAAAAAAAAGCTACGTTGAATAGTCTACGTCTCGTCTTTCTATGATGAAAAAATTTAATGATACGCCATTGATTATTTTATTATTTACGTAGTAGGTATTTACCAAGTATCAATATTTTTATTCGTACTGGAGTAGGTATTTACAAAGTATCAATATTTTTTTCGTACTAGTAATAACAGTGTTTTGCAATGCAACAAACCAGTAAATTAAAACGACCGACCTCGCGACTTCAATTTTTACGACGGTTCTTTTTACCCAGACTTTACGACACTACTCCTAATATATATGATCGTTTAATAAAACCGGCCAATTCGAGGCGGATTCGCCCACCGAGGCTTCCATTGGTTAGTACCAATTAAGCTAGACCTCTAAATTGTATAATCGCTCATATAACTCAAACGCCAATCTTAATTGGCTCAACTATGTATATGGGGACGCTCTTGAATGTTCAACTTTTTTATTTTTTGGATTTTTTCCTTTATTTACAACAATTGTATGAGTAAACAGTAAAAAACTCAGAAAAAATCAATGGCGTATAATTAAATTTTTATATCAAAGAAAGAAAGACTATTCGACGCGGCTTTTTTTTCGTACAACAATATGGTAAAAAGTCATTGAGGCAAATTTTCAGTTATGCCATTTCCGCTTTCTGCCGTCGATATATCGCACCTCCAGTCGTCAACTGGCTCAATCCAAAAATCATGTTTTTTGGGAAATTAAGAAAATGAGTCGAAACTCATTTTCTTCATTTCCCACGACAGTTCGTTCTTCGATTTCGACAGTTTTTGGTAAATTGCACTATAACTTCATGAAATGAAGAGCAATTTACAAAATTCAAAGTTGCACGTAATAGTACGGTTGGCAACCCTACATTAATCATGGAAATAAAACATGTTTTTTAAGTGTTACGTTCGACGTCTAGATGGAAGCTGAATAGCTCAATACCTTTGTTTTTTTTTTGTAATTTCAAAGCAATAAGTTATGTCTCTATTATATCTATAATAATAATTATTGTATATGATCTATTTCATGTTATTTGACGTGTGTAAGTGCAAATTTTTAATTTGCCCATATACTGAATAAATGCTTTGGCTTTTGACTTTTTTGACATAGTAGGTACACCTACCTCTCCTTCTCGCAAAGTCACAAATATTTCCAGAACATGATCAGCTATTGTCGTCATTGTGCACGATAAGTCCAAAAAAATTAAAAATCAATTAATCAAATACAGACTTAAACTATAAAACTGTCCTAGTGCAAGTCGGACTCGCACTCGTAGGGTTCCCTAACACAGTAAGGTATTATATAACTTTGATTTTTCGCAACAAAAAATTAACTTTGTTTTTCATAGTGTAAGTATGAAAAACATAGTTATCTTTGCGGTCGCAATATCTCAACAAACTGGCCAAGTGCAAGTTGGACTCGCACTCGTAGGGTTCCGTAGCACAGTAGAGTAGTAGTAGTATTCTATAACTATGATTTTTCGCAACTACAAAAATAACTTTGTTTTTCATAGTGTTTGTATGAAAAACAAAGTTATACTTGCGGTCGCTATATCTCAACAACTGCTGACTGTATCTCGTTCAAACCAATTTTCGTTGAAAGTTTTTATTGAGATCTACAGAATGTATTTTTTCTAGATTTTTCACTCCCTTTCAAATGATTGACTTTGAGAAAAATATTTTAGGAGCCTCAACGTCATTTTTTACCTATCCACGAACACATAGGTTATTAAATAAAAATTATTAAATATAAATATAAATTAAATAAAAAAGTGTGTGTACTTTTGTACACGCGTTAGAAATTATACTTCTGTGGCGTATGGAAAAAAAATAACTAAAATGCAGTAGTGATTAACGATAAATATTAAAATTAATCAAAAAGATTTTATTAAAATTAAAAAGGTTTTATTAACGTAAAAATATGACGTTAAATATGACATATACAACTTGAACATAGTCATGCCACCTAGAACTAACTTCACGGTGTAGAATTTAGGTGCCGGTGTGCGCGCGCATCGTACCACCTCGAGCTAACTTCACGATGTTAAATTTAGGGGTCGGTGTGCGCGCGCATCGTAAAAATTCACTCTCATTATTTTTCTCTATCGCGCCAAAAGAAGTATAACTTCAAAAAATTTTTGTTTCAGTTCCATGTATGTCCCCCAAACAATTATTTATCCTTTACCTGCGTATGCGATTAAACTGGTTCCAGCACTGGATGGAACCAAGTTCTAGTGCACACATTGGCTCTCACCCGATGTCATGTATAACCCGACCAAATTACGTCGTTCATTCTATCTTATAGCTAGCATATGTATCACGTGTTCATCGTTTTAGTCGGGTTACATCTCTATAGCTATTTCATTCGCATACGCTAATGTTCTCTCTACATATATATACTTTCTCTATGATTCAAATAATGATGAGTTAGATAAAGGTTAGATAGGTTATTTAAGGAATTGGATTTCCTGTAGTTACCTACGGACAGAATGTTATGTTGTCTAGATCCATCTTTACAAATCAATTTAAGTTCCTACATTGAGAATCTCAATGTAGAATCCATATCTGATATGGAACAGAGCGTATTCTTGAGCTATCTGTGCATTAATGTCAAACGTCACATGTCATTCTTGTCTTTGTCAGGTCAGCTGATGATGTCGCTGTCAGTGTCAGAGTTTTCAGTTTTGTGGTTCGTTCGCAGCGCTGCCAATCGCGGGCAATTTCCCCGATTTGCGGGGAATGACAAAAAATGGGGAATTTTGGGGAATCCAGACCAATTTTTTTGTTGGGCTTATACTAATTTATGTCGGGTAATACTTATTACGTATAGCTAAAAAATCACGTTTGGACTTGGCTGATACAGCTACACACTACTAACATTATAATGCGAACCAAATCG